>CM040917.1:3237500-3880000 GCA_023029165.1 Gobiocypris rarus
TCTTTCAATTTATGTATGACTGACATCTATGCATCCCATTACGCGTATTAGTTTATGTAAAAACTGTGTAATTCAAATACTTGAATCATAATTTTATGCCTAAAGATTTTTTTTTGAGGGAGTCTCTTTCAAAGCAACTGAAGTATCACGAGTGAAGTACAGTACAGAAACTACAAAACTATTTGTGCTTACAAGATCAGACACCAGCAAATCAGGCATCATCTCAAACAGCCACAGACACACACAGATCCTAAACTACAGCGAAACAAAGTCCAGTAAAGCAGAGCCTGAGCTTCACATTCACACACTGCAAAAGATGATGCTCTTTCTTAGCATTGTTGTTTTGTTTTGACATCCGAACTATCAGAAAAACAAACTGCAGGAACAGTCCAACATCAAGAAAACCAGGATTTAAGGTGGGGTAAGTGTAATTTTAAAACTGCTTTACAAAACATAGTACATAAACAAACTTGTAGCCAATCAGTAAGGGGCGTGTCTACTAATGACAGGGAGAAGAGAGCGCTTGCTCAGTGATCCACGTCATTATTCAAAAGACACGACATGGCAGATAAAAGAAAAAAGGGGAAACATTGTTTTTTTTTTGTTTCACAGAACTAATATATGCCAGTTGCAATCGTATTGTGATTCACTTCAGCGATGATAAAGACCCGTTCATTTCCACACCGTATAAGCCTGGAGCGTCTAAACCTCCTCACTGTCTGTTCCAAGCGTCAGCTCACAAAATGGGTCCGAAAAGTAAGATAATATACTCCTGATATACGTTTGTTTCCTCTTTTCATGATATGAAAGCCTAGCGCAAAGTTCTGCCAGGAAGATTCAATATTAAGTCACCAATCGCATTCAGACCTAACCAATCATGTCCTAATTCACAGAGTATAAAAGATGGTCACTTACACATGTCTGAGTTTGCAGATGCTGACGCCGACCTTACCTCCAACCTCCCCACCACCACCAGGATGGTCCCCGCCTATACCTCCAGGGGGTCGGCTACGCCCCAGCCTTCATCTTCAGGCAGGAAATGCATAGTCCGGCACCCTCGAAACGAGAGCTTAGGACGGGGCCTACGCCAAAGAACCTCTAACTAATATACTTGCTGGACTTTCAATAAACTGGTTGCTTTTGCACTTCATCTGGCTTCCGAATCTTTCTGGTAGAACTATATAACCCTCTAATCTGGTCATAACTGTAATATGTTCGTTAGTTGGACTGTCGTGCTCGTGCTATCGAGTTGTTCATGAGAACGGTTTGTGTTTTTGTGATGGTTTGTCATTCCACCTGGATTACCATGGTAACACACAGATTCCGCCATAGTCGTTGCCTGGGTTACGTATGTGTGGGGCGGAGCTATCAAAATAGGGGCGTGTTTGTTTTTGGTGATTTGAAATATCAACAACTGTTACCAGAAAGCACTTACCCCAGCTTTAAAGGATCAGTTCACTTCAAAATGAAAATTTCCTGATAATTTACTGGCCCCCATCTCATCAAAGATGTTCATGTCTTTCTTTCTTCAGATGAAAAGAAATTAAGTTTTTTGAGGAAAACATTCCAGGATTTTTCTCCACATAATGGATGTCAATGGCAACCAACGGTTGAAGGTCCAAATCAATGCAGTTTCAAAGGAAGGGCTTAAGAGGCACGATCCCAGACCAGGAATAGGGTCTTATCTTGTGAAACAACTGGCCGTTAAAAAAAAAAAAATTGTATATACTTTTTAACCATAAATGCTCACCTTCGGTGTTCTGCTTCCTCACGGAGTATGATGTCATCATGTCGGAAAGGTCTCGTGAGGTTGGTGGAAGTACCGACTCAGTGCCGTAACTCCATCTCATGTTCTCCTCCAACTTTAAAATAGTCCGACATCGTTGTTTTAACTTTATTTTTGTAAAGGCTGTTTAATTTAGTCTTTGCACTGGGTCGGTACTTCACCTCTTATGCAATTTGTCTTCTAGAGTCACTGAGATGGCTTGAGTCCAATAGTGGATCCCGTGTTGAATCGGAAGTCTGGGTAGTTCTGGATTGGTGACTTGACTTATGCTTACAGGCTTAGATCTGGGTGCCTCAAGAGCAGGGCACGGTGTGTAAGCTGTACTGGGTGCACTGTAACGATGAGGTTCTCCCAGTTCTCTGAGAACAGGGGCCAGTTGCATAAAACTGCTCTTAAAAGTTAGTCATCTAATTTGTTTCTTCAAGACTGGTCCTAATTTTTATAAGGCAGTTACTTAAAAAGGTAGACTGGTCTAATTGGAAGTGAAAAAGTAAGAATGATCACCCCTTTGTTAACCGCAAGTTGGTCAAATTAGTTCTTAAGACAAAGTCTTAACATAGTGGCTAAGTTTATGCAACTGGCCCCAGATCTCACAATGGGAAACGCCTCAGGCGTGATAGACTATACGTGCGTGACCTTTCCGACGTGATGGCGTCATACGTTATGCAAACGCAGAACACTGCAGTCGCGCATTTGAGGTTAAAACTTATATAAATGAAGTCGAGCAAATGACCGATGGGATAAGACCTTATTCTTCAGCTGGGATCGTGCAGAGCCTCTGAAGCCCGTCCTTTGACACGGCATTGGTTTGGACCTTCAGTCGTTTGTCCCCGTTGAAGTTTTTTAAATTTTATAAAAAAAATTGTATCACATCAACAGCACTAGCGTGGTCATACACAGCTTAATGTTTATTTACACTACCATTCAAACGTTTTTTTATTAACAGCTGCAATTATATGATGAAAAATACAATAAAAACTGTAAAATTGTAAAATATTATTAAAATTCAAAATAGCTTTTTTCAATGTGAATATATAGTAAAGTGTGATTTTTTCCTGTGATCAAAGCTGAATTTGTCATCATTAATCCAGTCTTCAGAGTCACGTGATTATGAATTTTGTAAACTGTTGCATCAGGTCAAATTCATTTGTATTGCAGTTTTCACAATATGCATTGTTTCAAAGCAGCTGTGCATAAATCATTCTGTTATGTCTATAATGCCTTTTCTTTTATTTTTACAGTCAATTGAATGCATCCTTGCTGAAATAAAAGTATTCATTAATTTAATGCAATCCTTTGAATGGTAGTGTACATGTACAATGCATGATATATTCTTATTCATTCATGCACACGAGGTACGACTCTAAATGATTTACTATGGTAATCAACAGCAGGCTACAAATGCAAAAATAATTTCGATATAAGTTGAAAATAACTCCATTAAGTGCCCATCTTAATACAGAATGAGGGTTTAAATCAATATATTCTTAACGATGAGCAACCATCATCCAGCCTAATTACTTGTGCATTATAATCAGATGCAGAATTGCATTTGCAGATAATCACAGGAACTGGTATATGTGTTAGTGGCTCACTGTTATGTAACTGTGTTATATAACGTGTGTGGAGAACTGCCACAGCCATATCATCATCTGTGTGTGTGTGTGTGTGTGTGTGTGTGTGTGTGTGTGTGTGTGTGAGAGACTGTGAGAGAACAGAAGACAGGAAGTGACATCGAGAGACAGAGAGAGAGTTTCAGTATGCTTGTGATCAGGATGGCTATAAATCACTTAAATGATGAGTTTTTGCTTTGTCGTGTCAAGACACTATTGAATAGACGCTACTGAAAGGCTTTGGCACAGAAGTCACATGGACGGCGTTTGTAATCTGTAGTTTTTGGAGCTCAATGGGTTCACTTTGCTTTCACTGCAGCATGAACATCGGAAAACGCAAGTCATACAGGTTTGCAATGACATGAGGGAATTTTGCATCTCCGTCCAACTGATACCTGTTCAAACTCTCTCACTCATATGAGCATAGCACAGTCTCCATGGCAACGCCCGCTCCCATGACAACCATCCACATCCACACAGCGGGGCAAGAAATGATTGTGACATACGAGCTGACGAACGAGCGTTCCTCGCCCGGCTCGGGTGAGAGTCTCGAGCCAGATGGGTCGGGGGAAGTTAGTCATATTGCTGCGGCTCAGAGAGTACAGCACGGCGCTGGCAACACCAAGGTCAGGGGTTCGATTCTCAGGGAATGCATGAACTCAACAAAAACATTTACAGCCTGAATGCAACGTGATAAAAGCATCTGCCAAATGCATGAACGCAAATGCAATAAATGTAAGTCACATATGTTTATAAACAGCTGTCATGTAATTTACCACTTGTTCACTATTTCTCACAAGTTGATTCTCAGCAAACTTGTAACTTAAAAATAAGACAAAACAAGCATTAAAATAAGTTGAAACTAGTCTAATTTTTCAAGTGTGCCCTTTATTTGAAGATGTCTTTGTTACACTGTAATTATACATCTAAGTACTGAGAATTATTAAGTAATAACTACTAGGTCTGGTTAAGGGTTAGTTGCATGTAATTATGCATAATCTATAGTTATTACCAGGGCTTGACATTAACATCCGCCAAACCACCAAATGTGTGTGTATTTCAGCACTCACTCCAATTAGCCTCTTTGTCAGGTTGAATTTTATATATAATATATACTTTTTTTGTTTAAATTGTTGTCTTTCTAAAACTGCATCTGAAATAATAAACTAAGTGCAATGTAGTGTTGTCAAAAACATAGTTTTTGTTCAATGCATATCGATACTGAAATATCGCTCCCAATACTGATTTCCCGCAGAACAGACACACGATACCAGCGTCTCTGTCTCTGATCTCTCCGACAGCGAGTGACACACAAAACTGCCTCCCATCACTCGTTTCATTTGCTCCAGATGAATGCATTTTGGCTCGGAATTGCAAGGATTGCTCATAATTTTACTCATTCCTGCAGATTTTGTGCGTGCACATACATAGAGCCGCCTCTCAGTGCTAAATTTAGTTCTTTTTCACTGCTTATTGCGCTTAAACAGTCAAATACACACAAAATAATGTCAAAACGCCGGTCTTGGCATATTTGCGTAAACACAGTCAGTTCTGTTTTAAGTGGACGCAAACAGTTGAGAAAGAAAACGCATGTGTAATGGATCCGTGCGTCAGCTCTTAAAGTGACAGCAGACTAATAAATATGCTGCCAAATATGAGATAATATCCATTTGGCAGTTTTTCCCCCATTTTAGCGATTAAATTGTGGCTAGTAACTTTGGAAAACCACTAGCCACAGTGGCTGGTGAGTAAAAAGGTAATGTCAAGCCCTGGTTATTACTATAGTAACATAGTTATTACATGTAACATATGTAACTGACACTGTACAATAAAGTGGGTTATACTTTATTTTAAGGTGTCATTGTTACAGTATAATTATATATTTAAGTACTGAGTAATATTAATTAACTACATTTACTTCCTATAGGGTTAGGGTAGGATTTGGCTGAGGGTTTGTTGCATGTAATTATGCATAATTTACTTTTATTACTATGGTAAGCACATGCAACGTGTCACAAGGACACTATATACTATGTTACCATAACATTTTATCATGGGAATTTCTAAATGAATGCTTTTTTCTAATGCTGTAAAATAGAAGATCAGCTAGAACATTGTGAGCAAAACATTTTTTTTTAAATGTAGACGAAATGTTTACTTATCCAGTAAATAAAAACAAACTGGGCCTTTGAATATTGTTGTGGACAATAGGGGAGCCTGAAAAAAAGTATGCCAAAATCGCATGGATGAGACTTTAGGGCTTATATCACAGCTTTAAAGAAATAATTCACCAAAGAGGACAACAAACCAACATAAAAGTGTAATAAAAGTAGAACATTCAGGATTTTCCAATATTTGTAACTTCACTTGCAGTCTGTGCCTCGCTCAAAGCTATTGTAAGACTTGGAAAAAAAGCATACAAGTTGTATGAGCTACTTTTATGATTATCATATTGATATCACCGGTTCACATCAATGTTTGTAAAAGAGCAGCATTATGCATTGTGTCTTTTTCCGAGCCCGATCTCACGAAAATGCGTATCAATAGTACGAGTGTGCAATCTCGTAGAATGTATACGCCAAAACTCATTTTGGCGTGCATATGATACGCACTTTATGGCGTGTATATGACAAGCTTTTGGGTAGGGTGAGGGTGGGGGTGTGGGGGGTTCGTACATATAATACACCATAAAGTGCGTATCATATGCACGCCAAAAACAGCGTACCATATGCACGCCAAAATGAGTTTTGGCGTATACATTCTACGAGATTGCACACTCGTACTATTGATACGCATTGTCATGAGATCGTGTTGCTTTTTCCATGCAATGGCAAATTTATATCTTACAATGTAGTCTTTGCTAAAGTGTTATAAGCCATGAAGCAGGCCAACCAGCTATCATAATCACAACATTACAAACTTTGATTTGATGCAACAAAAAAAAATAGATATAGTAAAACAATAATAGTAAAAGAACTACAATCCCATTGTAGTTGTAGCATTGTGAACAGAATAATCACATTAAAAACTATAAAGAAATATAAAACTACTCATGTACAAATGTTGATTATATACTGTATATAAAACAATATATTTAAGTATTTTGAGAGTGTGAGAAGAACGCCTTGATTACGTCATTCAAAGTGCTTCATGGGAGTGGGTGGAGCTAACAAGCGTTGCTTGTGGCGACTCTCTGATTGGTGAAATTTACTGTAGAGCATCATGGGTACTGTTGTTTTTACTTCCAGAACCTGACTGTTGCACTCAACTGTTGACAACTGTGAGAAAACAGTCTGAATTCTGAGATAAAAGTTGCAATTACCTTTGTTATTTTTTTATGTCATGGCAGAGACAAGCTTCCGAATAATTTTCCGATATCCTAAATATGAAACAGAAACCTGTGAAATCCACACACAGATGGGACTCTGACAGCTCGGAGCATGTGAGGAGTGTTGGGGTGAGGTGAGCGTGGAGTTCGGCAGCAGGGTGAGCGAGGTGGGGAGGCAGACAGGAAGCGAACAGTGCAAGGACAGGAAACAGGAAATGATGCGCTCTCACCTTGGGGGTGGGACAGGAAGCAGTGGAAAGGCGAGAGGTAGCCTGGGCTCGCGGCGACTCGGACGGCGTGGTGCTCAAAGATGCCGTGTCACGGGGAAGGACCTGGACGCCCCGTGAGATGATGGAGTCGGGGATCTAAGACATGGAGAAGGATGTTTATTATAATCAGAGACAATTTGTTCACTTACTCTGAGCATTATGCAAATAAGTTTGCATTTGAAAATATTTCTTTCTTTTAAACCTGTGGTGAAACAGAACCTGGACATGTTTTTCTCACGTTTCTAATCACACATCAATGATAACCCAATTCACATGATTTTCAGTATATTAGTGCATTCCATTCAGTGAAAAAAATATGCCAAAAGTGCATGGGTGGCAGCGTATTTCAGTGGATTTCCAAGCATGTTTGATGTTTTTAGGGTGTATATCACCCAAAACCTATTGCTACATGGAAGAAGAGGAGATTGTGACAGTTTCCAACCAGCTTTTTTAGGTAAGTAGGAAATTGTGTGGAACGTGAAGCTGAAAGTTTTTAAATGTCTGAACCTTAAAGTAATAATGAATGTAGTATGACGTTAATGTTTACACACTGTTTCTTTTTAAGTTGTAAATAAAACAAACATTTTTAGATACAATTTTACAAGAAAATCCTTATAAAATCTAAATTTCCCATTTAGTTAAGTCGATGTGCATTTTGCCGCTTCTTTGTAATTATTTGTGCAATTTATTAGCAATCTCTCTGAAAATTGTTTAAAAGTGAATCCTACAAAAAATGTTGTTCAGTGCATGTCACTAAATAGAAAATCCCCTGTGAAAAAGATGTGCAACTTTTTTTTTAAGTGCATTTTGCAATAATGCCAAATTATTATTTTTCTTTAAAGTACATTTTAAATCATTATGTTTTAATAATCATTTGTACTGTTTTTTAAATGTGTTGACTAACATACTAAAGCACACAAAGCACGTGATAATAATTTAAACTCCAGTGTGCTTTTCAATATTACATTTAAAATGGAATATTTTGTAAATGTACTTAATACACATCACTCACAATTACAGTACATTAGCTTGCATTGGTCAGTATGCTTTAGCCACATTTTAAAGACAATAGAAGTCATTATGAAATATAAAGATGCAATTAAAGGTGCAGTGTTTAACAGCATTTAGCAGTGAGGTTGTGAATTGCAATAACACACTGCTGACCCTTCCCTTTCGAAGCACATAGAGAAGCTAAGGGGGCTGACCCAGGACAAAAGTGTTGTCGTCTGAGACAGCAGAGAGTGACTAGCGCTCTGTCGAGCTGTTTGTCCGTTTAGGGCTACCGTAGAAATATGACGGCGCAAAATGTTGACTTCACTGGGGGACCCGCGGTGTTTGGATATAGAAACGGCTCATTCTAAGGTAATAAGAACATAACGGTTCATTATGTAAACATCGTTATGTATACTACAGTGCATTTCTGTCAATAGATCCTTATAAATATTACACACTGCACCTTTAAGTCCTACCGAAGCGGGTCGAAAAAGTAAATCGCATTTAATATACATTTTTATTATAATGCACTTTCATTTAATTGCACATAACATGCAATTAAGTGTCAAAAACATTACATTTAGATTACATTGAAGAAAGTTAACCGCGTTAGCCATTGATTTACATAGTTTTTTTTCCTACTATGGAAGTAAATGGCTACTGTAGAATATCTTCTTTTGTGTTCAACAGAAGAAAGAAACTCATACAGGTTTGAAACCACTTGAGGGTGAGTACATTTTCATTTTTGGGTGAACTATCCCTTTAAATATATTATTTCTGTAATAAGTATGTTCAAGTGTACTTCTTTTTCATAAGGATAGTGTAAGTATGCAAACTGGGACTGAAGCATGATTAGAGTTATCTGTCCGTCAGGCTGTGAATCACATGACAAACGAGGTGCACCACAATCACACAAATGATATGAAGATGATGTGACATTCACTCACACCAGCGGACGCTGCAGCACACATGAAGATGACACACAATGTCATGATGGGAATGAAAATGGAACACCTGCAAATGTCCAACAGAGTCATGTGAGAAATAGATTTGCATAACATAACTAATTTATGGAAGACTGCATTATAGGCACAGGATTACCTTGGCAGCAATGGAGGCGGCGGTGATGTGCGAGGAGGAGCTGTCCTCTGTGGAGGCCACGCCGCTGTCCTTCTTCTCCTCCTCCTCTTCCTCACACTGCACCCCCTTGTCCTCCGTCTGGCGGTGCGGGCTGCTTGCAGGCAGCGGGGACAGAGGCGGCGGAGGCGAGGGCAGGTCCTCCAGCTCATTGGGCACCTCTTTCACTTTGACCACGGCTTCTCGGAGCAGGTCGATAGCGTGCGGGAGAGCGGGCAGGATGAACTGGAAGCATTCCTGCAGGATACACACGCAAAGAAAAATAAACAGAGTGTCTATTTACACTAAGTACAAATAGCCCATCTTTTTGGCAGAGGCTATTTACACTAACTCCGCCCACTGACGTCTGATTGGGCCAGACAAAAGTATAAAAACGGCCTGTGACATATTAGCAGCAGTGGTGTAGGGTGTGAGCCGCTTGAGTTTGAATCTGCCTTTTGCCGAACACGTTTTTCTCCCTTTTCACATCGCATATTGAAAAGATATTTATTTTCAACAAATATGTGAAAAGTGAAATTACAGCGCCTAATGGTTATTTAATAATAAAGAGTTTATTGGGTAGGTTTTAGGGTTTAATGCTCCCAATAAGGTGCCATGTGTTTAATAAATATAATAATTTCCGCTTAATGGGCCCTAATTGAACTAACACGCCCTTAAAATAACACAAAATATACTGCGCTATTGAGTTTAGAGCAGGTGTGTGTTGGTCAATGGTCAGTGGTTTTCAGTTCCTCACAATAGCAATGCTCCTGAACACACACACACACACACACACACACACACACACACACACACACACACACACACACACACACACACACACACACACACACACACACACACACACACACCTGGTGTTCAGACCAGACTCCCATGGGTGAACTGATGCTCCAGTGCATTTGATATTTAAACAACGAAGAGCTGGACGAGAACATGAGACCTGCGTCCGGCTGAGACTAGCAGAACACACTTGTATCGCACTGCGCCGGGTGTATGATAGGGCCCAATATGTTATTATTGCATACTGTGATATAATGTACTAAAATACTGAGGTGCAAACAGCATATAACTATTTAGAGTTATAGCACAGAAAACACTGCTATTTTTGTATAGTGTAAACAGAATCTATCACTACTTGCAGAAATAGCTTCTGCCAAAAATAAAACATAGAACATTGTCTATTTCTGTGCTAGACATACATTTAAATTGAATCCAGGTACATTTGAAAACACATATTTTTCTCAATGCTTTGGCCTTTCGTCTAGCCTGAGCTTTTTGAAGAAAGTGGATGAATCTGAAAATGCTGTTTTGCTGTTGGATTGTGAAAACTGAGGCATTTGAAAATTAGTAATGTCATGCATAATTGTCTCCATATATATATAGTAGCAGTAGTAGCAAGTCAGTCTCGGACCCATATGCAAAATAAATTGTACGGGCCCCCGTAACACCGCCCCCCCCAAGTACATCGAAGAGACATTTATAGACGTTCACTTATCAAGAAGATACAATACAATACCATAAAAACACACTCTACCCAGCAATTTTTCACAACTAGAACGGAAAAAAACAAGTCTAAAACAAAGCTCAGCCACTCGCCGCGTTTCCATTACAGATTTGTGAAAAACTTTTGAGATATTTTCTAAATGTCGAAAAAACCTATTGCAAAATGACAGCGTTTCCAATAACCGATGTTATGCGACGAACACATTTTTTTTTCCTCTCGTGATAAGTCTAAAAAATTATGCCATATATGTTGAGATTATGTATATCCCAGCCACAATAACCATTATTTTTAATGGAAGGAGACAAACATGTTATTAAAGCATTAATTAAAATTAAAAGAGCGAAATATTTGAAATTGCATGGTATAGGAAACTCAATTTTTTAAAAAAAATTTTTTACCATTTCGTTATTTTGGCTTGGAATTTCATTTGTAAGAAATATGAACTGAATTTAGAAATGCTTTTGAAATGAAAAACTTTTCGTTTATTAAACAAAATACATTTTTAAAATGAAGACAACGATTGGAGTGGAGTGCAAAATAAATCGTTCCCTGAGTCCACGGACTTTGTTGTTATTGTGAGTGTTCACAAATTAAAGTAGACCGTTTATAGTTCATAATTATGTTTTGATCTTATCTATATGGCTAAAAATGATGGAGTAATGTGAGTTATATCCGCTGGGAAAAAATCCATCAGAAGCGCCGGCGGATTCGTAGGCCATGGGTTAAAGAAACCGTGGCCTATTTAGTTTCATAGTTAGGCTATGTTTAAATATTAGCCTTTGATATAAATTCTTTTTAAATTTTTTTATTTCATACGTTGATTATGAATAGTGAGCAGCATGAGCAAGGTAGGCGACCCATAATGGAGTGGGGTCAGACATGATTTTAAACACTTCATTGAGTAGTCTATTGTTTAAGTCTTTCGTTTTGTATAAATTGTATTTTTATTTTGATCAATATTTCATGAACTAATACCTAATGCCTGTACCCATATTTAATAAATAAGAAGCAATCCAAGAACGCCGGGAATGGATTGACGTGCGTAACGAACACACTGGCCTGTTTCCGCAGCCTTTGAGTAAGACTGAAACTGAAGAATGAAACATTCTTTCTGTTTTTAATACATTTATTGAATATATGTCTTAGTTACAGTAGGGTTATTATATATGGGAGTAGGCTACAGCTCGATTATATGGGATTTTTTGCGAAATTGACAATATAGGTGCAACAAATAATAAGCATGAACAAAAGGCTATTGGCCCGGGCCCAATTGCACGTGCATACCCAGACACTACACCACTGATATATATATATATATATGGTTGCACTACCTGCCTCACTTTCACAGTGCTGCTGATCATAGAGATAAATGTTACTTACAATCTTAAAAATATATTTTTGTGTGGAATATTGCAGTATTTATTACAAATGATTTATCCGCGCATGTGCGAGCAGCATAGGCCATCATTGATCAACATAACTCAAATATAAATAGGTCATTTCCATTCATTTTAATTCAAACCCTAAAAGTCAACTTGAAATAAATAAGCACATTGCACTAAAAATATTAAATTCATTGTTTTAAAGACATAAATAAATAAATAATTTAGGTGATTTTACGTGATTTATTCAAGTAGATTGCATTTAAGAACCAAGCGTTAAAAACTACTTAAAATATATGTGTAATATTGTTACCATCATTTTTTTTTTTAGTAAATAGCACATTTATACTTTACTAGTGGAGTACAGACTTTTCATTAAGAACTGGACCCGTTTGAGACCACGCTCTTAGTGAAAGAAGAACTCTTACCTGTGAACCTTTTTTACTGCCCGGCAAGTTTATGATGAGAGTTTTCCCTCGGATACCACACACGGGTCTGTGCACACAATTCAAGACAATTCAGAAGAAACGGATTATTATTCATTCATATATATCATATTTTATTCAGTAAGGATGCATTGAGTTGATTATAAGTAACAGTAAATTATTTTTTATTTTTTTTATTCATTAATTCAAAAAGACCCTGGGAAAAAAATCATAGTTGCTACAAAAACATTAATTAGAAGTTTATAACTGATAATAATCAGAATTTTTTTGGAGCAGCAAATCCTCATATTAGAATGATTAGTGATCCTGAATGTCGAGGAGTGAAGCCAGACCTGGAGAGCATTCCCAGAGGAGTGACATTCAGAGAGCCCATCAGCATGGCCAGAGACATCCCTGGAGCTTCCCGCTCGATCACCTCTTTAGTGGCCTGGACCGAGAGAGAGAGAGAGAGAGAGAGAGAGAGAGAGAGAGAGAGAGAGAGAGAGAGAGAGAGAGAGAGAGAGAGAGAGACGCCTTAGGAAGACAAAGGACAAGTTTTTGTGCTTTTTACACGTTCATCTTTCTGTAGTGTGTAGTGTTTAGTGTGTAGTTTAGTGTGTAGTGTGTAGTTTAGTGTGTAGTGTTTAGTGTGTAGTGTTTAGTGTGTAGTGTTTAGTGTGTAGTGTTTAGTGTTTAGTGTGTAGTGTGTAGAGTTTAGTGTGTAGTGTGTAGAGTTTAGTGTGTAGTGTGTAGAGTTTAGTGTGTAGTGTGTAGAGTTTAGTGTGTAGTGTTTAGTGTGTAGTGTGTAGAGTTTAGTGTGTAGAGTTTAGTGTGTAGTGTTTAGTGTGTAGTTTAGTGTGTAGTGTTTAGTGTGTAGTGTTTAGTGTGTAGTTTAGTGTGTAGTGTTTAGTGTGTAGTGTTTAGTGTGTAGTTTAGTGTGTAGAGTTTAGTGTGTAGTGTTTAGTGTGTAGTTTAGTGTGTAGTGTTTAGTGTGTAGTGTTTAGTGTGTAGTGTTTAGTGTGTAGTTTAGTGTGTAGTGTTTAGTGTGTAGTGTTTAGTGTGTAGTTTAGTGTGTAGTGTTTAGTGTGTAGTGTTTAGTGTAGTGTAGTGTTTAGTGTGTAGTTTAGTGTGTAGTGTTTAGTGTGTAGTGTTTAGTGTGTAGTGTTTAGTGTGTAGTTTAGTGTGTAGAGTTTAGTGTGTAGTGTTTAGTGTGTAGTTTAGTGTGTAGTGTTTAGTGTGTAGTTTAGTGTGTAGTTTAGTGTGTAGTGTGTAGTGTTTAGTGTGTAGAATTTAGTGTGTAGTGTGTAGAGTTTAGTGTGTAGAGTTTAGTGTGTAGTGTTTAGTGTGTAGTTTAGTGTGTAGTGTGTATTGTTTAGTGTTTAGTGTGTAGTTTAGTGTGTAGTTTAGTGTGTAGTGTTTAGTGTGTATTGTGTAGTGTTTAGTGTGTAGTTTAGTGTGTAGTGTTTAGTGTGTATTGTGTAGTGTTTAGTGTGTAGTTTAGTGTGTAGTTTTTAGTGTGTATTGTGTAGTGTTTAGTGTGTAGTTTAGTGTGTAGTGTTTAGTGTGTAGTGTTTAGTGTGTAGTTTAGTGTGTAGTTTAGTGTGTAGTGTTTAGTGTGTAGTGTTTAGTGTGTAGTTTAGTGTGTAGTGTTTAGTGTGTAGTGTTTAGTGTGTATTGTGTAGTGTTTAGTGTGTAGTTTAGTGTGTAGTGTTTAGTGTGTATTGTGTAGTGTTTAGTGTGTAGTGTGGCTGTTTGAGCATGAAAAAGCTCTGTAAAGTTTCAAAGAACAAAGTCACTTCTCTTAGTCTATCTATCTGCCCATCCATCCACCTGTCTGTCCATCTGTCTATCTATCCATCTATCCCTCTATCTATTTGTCTGTCCATCCGTCCGTCCGTCTGTCTGTCTGTCTATCCATCCCTCTATCTATTTGTCTGTCCATCCATCTGTCTGTCTATATAGCCCTCTATCTATTTGTCTGTCCATCCATCCATCTATTCATCTATCTATCTATCTAGAGCTCATCTCAGGACGTTTGGTCAAATGAGAATATGGCAGCTCAGTAAAGGTGAGATGATCTGAGAGAGCGGTTGAGGCTGAGGTTTGATCTACACCGGTGTGACCGCTGGAGGTGCTCTTGTGATGGAATTTGGTTCATTTTGGTTGTTGTCATAGCCTTGGAGTGTGTGTTATTCAGGTCTGTAAGAGAATAACACACATCTGACTCTCCACACACATATGATCTACCTCAGGAGTGACATCTCGTGGAGCGAAGCCTGTGCCCCCGGTGGTCAAAATCAGGTTTAACTCTTTCTCATCACACCAGTCGACCAGAGTCTCCTGAACCAGACAAAAGAAACAAACATCAATAAACACACACACATTTACATGGCACATCAATAGAAAGGTTTAAAAGAACAGGTCAAAAGTTCCTGTTATCTGAACGTTAAAACATACCTTGATTTCATCAATTTCATCAGGAACGATTTTGTAAGCTGAGATGGTTCCTCCAAGCCTGAAACCAAGATCAGAGTATGAGAAGAACATCTACAGGCCATGAAGGTGATGTGTGTGTAGAAATCTATCAAGTGTTTATTTTATTGCATGGCACCATCCTGTGGCCAAATCAAGAATTAGGACACACACAGAGAAAGTGTATGTGTATGGGGGTGTATGTGTATGTGTGTGTGTGTGTGTATGAGAGAGAGAGAGAGAGAGAGCAGGAGAACAGCACTTGAGGCAGGAGGTGTAGAGCAGCAGACAGGTCTTATGTAAGGTCTCTTTTTCCTTCTCCGCTCCCTCCTTCTCTTTTTGCGTGTGTGTTATTTTTAGGAAACCATAGCATCATGTTTCGTTGTGATAGCAGTCAGACAGACACACACACACACACACACACACACACACACACACAACACTATACACAACACTATACACCGCAAATACACACACACACAACACACACACACGCAAAACACTGTATACACCGCAAATACACACACACAAAACACACACACAGTCAGTCACACACACACACACACACACACACACTCACACAGACACACACACACACACGTTTTCCATATTTATAAAGCTTTTTTATTTATTTTTTATTACTTGAGATACTTTACTTTGATGCTCTCAATTTCTAATTTAAGTTCAGAAAATCTAGAGTGTGTCTGTGTCTGGGCTGTTGGCATGACGTGGCATTTTCACTGTCACACACGATACAAATGAATATAATTGTAATATTACAATCTTTTATAATCTTTTAAAATGCAGTGAATGGTTAAACATTTCTTTGTCTTACCTGTTGATATAAAAACTGCTTTGTCTTTAGACTTTTTACATTTTTGAGCCAAATCTTAAAACTGTCCAGTGTCTCAAGCACTGTCTCAAGAAATACATTTCTTTTAACTTTTATCAATTAAAAAGAAAAGCATACAAATGTTACAGTTTTTTCCAATTGCTAACACACTAAAATGACATGCACAGCACAATGATTTAAACTGACACACAGAGAGCAAAACCTCTACTCAAGTCTCCAAAAGTCTAAACACATTTTCTGCTTTACACACATTTTGCAATTCAACATGGCACTTTTTAAATGCATCTCTGCATAAGACACAACAATCTGACATAACGTCACATGTTTGCCATTCATAATGACACTACATGAGCTAACTGGCCAACGCATGTGCCACCTGGCCAAACACCTCAGTGGTTAATTGTTAACCCTTCAATCAGGATGTAACCACTAAAGATCTCAGGTGAGCAAAACTACAACAACAATGGAAGACGTTGCAGAACTAGGAAGAGGAAGAGGAAGGGGAAGGGAAGGGAAGGGAAGATGAAGGCGAAAGGGAAGAGGAAGAGGAAGAGGAAGAGGAAGGGGAAGGAAGAGGAAGGGGAAAGCCCGAAGGAAGAGGAAGAGGAAGAGGAAGGGGAAGGGGAAGAGGAAGAGGAAGAGGAAGAGGAAGGGGAAGAGGAAAGGGAAGAGGAAAGGGAAGGGAAGGGAAGGGGAAGGGAAGGGGAAATGGAAGAGGAATGGGAAAGGGAAGAGGAAGGGGAAGAGGAAAGGGAAGGGAAGGGAAGGAAGTAAAGGAAGAGGAAGAGGAAGGGGAAGGGGAAGAGGAAAGGGAAGAGGAAGGGGAAGAGGAAAGGGAAGAGGAATGGGAAAGGGAGGAGGAAGGGAAGAGGAAATGGAAAGGGAAAGGGAAGAGGAAGAGGAAGAGGAAGGAAGAGGAAAGGGAAAAGGAATGGGAAGAGGAAGGGAAGAGGAAATGGAAGAGGAAGGGAAGAGGAAGAGGAAGGGAAGAGGAAGGAAGGGAAGGGGAAGAGGAAAGGAAGGGAAGGGAAGGAAGGGAAGGGGAAGGGGAAAGGAAGGGAAGGAAGGGAAGGGAAGAGGAAGGCTAAAGGGAAGAGGAAGAGGACGGGAAGAGGAAAGGAAGAGGAAGGGGAAGAGGAAAGGGAAGAGGAATGGGAAAGGAGGAGGAAGAGGAAATGGAAAGGAAAGGGAAGAGGAAGGAAGGGGAAGGAAGGGAAGGGAAGGGAAGGGAAGAGGAAAGGGAAAAGGAATGGGAAGAGGAAGGGAAGGGAAGAGGAAATGGAAGAGGAAGGGAAGAGGAAGAGGAAGGAAGGGGAAGGGAAGAGGAAAGGAAGGGAAGGGAAGGGGAAGGGGAAAGGGGAAGGTCAAATGTAAATATATCTGCTGTGCATATGTTGCACTGAATTGTTTGGTGAAAATTAAAAAAATTAATGTTTCAGCAGAATGTGTGTATTTGCAAATATTTCAGTGCATGTGAACAATCTGAAGAATTTTCTACAATTTGAACTACATATTTTAGTATTATGGCAAAGCATACTAAACATGAGTGTGCTTTTCATTATGTTCAACAGTGTGTAGTTGGTTAGACATGAATCTGGTAATATGAATGAAGTGTGTGCCATTTCATGCAAACGTTTGATTTTGATAATGCTATTATATGTAGTTTTGGTTGCAATGCTTCATTTTGCAAGATATATGAGGTATTTTGCAGTTTGTGTGTGTGTGGTTTTGTCAATTTTGTTAAGTATTTTGATAAAACCAGCCTAGTTTGTTAGCAATTGGGAAAAAAACTGTAATAAATACCTTTTACAAACAGGTATTTTAGTAAATGACATTTTTTTCATCCATATATTTCTGAAAGTTTAGGATCTTAATGCATTTTGTCACTGAAAACCATGTCCGGTGTGACATCATATCCTGATATTAAATTTGGCAATTAAAGTTGAAGTTTAATTAGCTGAAGTACCCCATTCAAGGTCCTGTTCCTGAAGCCTCTGACGTGCACATGGGAAGATTTAGTCGAAGAATTTTTGGAACCACTATATAATATGTTCATCTCTGTTGTCCTTTAGTGTGACACCCCTGTCACACCATAGGACACATTTCAGTAAAAATGTTCAAAAAACAGTCAAAGAATTGACAAAAGTTAGTGACCCCTTATATTTTCTTCACACTACATGCATTCACACATGCTTCAAAAGTGGTGTTTTACAAAAATATCCACCCATCTATATAATGCATTGAACACTTTTCTTTCAGTGCGAACACATTTTATTCCCATTTAAATATATGACAGGGTTTATTCTGCAGGACACACTTTCCTCTTCAGTATGCGGAGCACCAGTCACACCTGTCAGGTAAAACACAGAAACCCTCCAGTGTTATTGGCTTCACTCTTTGCATAAATAACATTATACTGATAGCAAATAACTTAGGATCTTTTCTTCTGTTTCCAAGGAAACCACTTCAGACTACAGCCTCTGGTGGCAGCGACTCTCTCTCTCTCTCTCTCTCTCTGTGTGTGTGTGTGTGTGTGTGTGTGTGTGTGTGTGTGTGTGTTTCAGAGCATTTGTGATGCTAGACTGTAGACACACAGGTTGGGCTCAGTGTGAGCGCCTGTCCTGAGCGTGTGGAAAACTCATTTAATGAACAACATAACGCGCCTGAGGTTCATTCTGCTCAGTGTGAAATACCTGTGCGTTCAGTTCAGCATCTCTCTCTCTCTCTCTCTCTCTCTCTCTCTCTCTCTCTCTCTCTCTCTCAACGTACAGTATGCTTCACCCTAAAATACATATCCTGTCGTCATCTACTCACTCGCATTTCAAGCAAACTTTTCAAGCTCCAAAAAAGAGAAAAACACATCTTGGCACACCAGATTTGAACTACATGGCGAAAGAAGGCGAAGCATTAACGTTCTCCTTTTGTGTCATTCAACACAGTTTTATATGAATACAGACAGGCCAGTGTCCTCAGACTGTGAACCAGGGCTGCACGATATGTCGACCACCATCAGTATCGGCCATTAAATGCTCATTTTTAATATTATCGTTATCAATCCGCTAAGAAAATGAGATATATCTGATATATTAAAGCCGATAGATAATACATTTTTCAATTTATCTGCCAATCTATGGGTTATTGGGTTATTTCAAATATATTCAAATTCAGTTATCAGTATCGGCCAAAATATATCCAAAATTGTCTCAAAAGGTCTTGATGCAATTAAAATATTATTAGAAAATTGATTAAATCTGATTGGGTTAAACTGTTTTGACTCCAGGTAAAGATGATGAAGTGCCAGAGTAAGAAAATCATGTGTACTGGGGTGTGTTGGCCTAAAAATCTGATATTGTGGGACTAAAATCATATCCAGAGGTTGAGCGGGTGATGAGCGGACAGGAAGTGAGGAGAAAACCAAACTACAGAGGAAGAGAGAGAGAGAGAGAGAGAGAGAGAGAGAGAGAGAGAGAGAGAGAGAGAGAGAGAGAGAGAGGCTTGGATGGAAAGCCTGCACTCTCTCCACACACACGCACACGGACACAGCACTCTATACACTGCAAATACACACACAAACACACACACACACAACACTGTATACCCCGCAAATACACACACACAACACACAACACTCTATACACCACAAATACACACACACACACACACACACTATATACACCGCAAATACACACACACACTCTATACACCAGAAACACACACACACACACACACTATATACACCGCAAATACACACACACACACTCTATACACCACAAATACACACACACACACACACACACACACACACACACACACACACACACAACACTCTATACACCACAAATACACACACACACACACACACACACACACACGCACTATATACACCGCAAATACACACACACACTCTATACACCAGAAACACACACACACACACACACACACTATATACACCGCAAATACACACACACACTCTATACACCACAAATACACACACACACACACTATATACACCGCAAATACACACACACACTCTATACACCACAAATACACACACACACACACTTGTGTAAAAAAAAGTGTGTAAACTTTTGTCAGTCTCAACAAATAATGAGTCAAGAAAGAGATGTGTGGCAGACACAGTCAAATGAACTGCATTATGGGATACAGTATCTCACACAGAGGATGAATTCAGAATAGCATACTGTTTCTGCTATACACACTGCTGATCAAAAGGCTTGATCACTTTATCACTAGACCACTTTTATTTAGTACGGATGCATTAAAATGACAGTAAAGACATTTTTGTTTCAAAATAAATGAACTTTCTACTCATTAAACTAAACAGCTCTTAGTGCTAGCAGGGTTCCCTTACTTTTAGACCAGTTATGATAGTATGATATTGCGAACACTGCTGTCTGCACCAGCCGGACTTCAACAACATACATGTTAATAAGTCCATTTTTAGAAATGCCTAGAAAAGTGCCTATAATGAAAAAAACGAAAGCTGGTAAACGTTTCGAGGGACTGACATTCTCTCCTGCCGACAGGATTCCAGTGGTATTTCTGGCACAGTTTAACAGTTGCACTTTTCTCTGCCAGATTCGTTGGCCGAGTCTTTCTGTGTCTAATGGAAGAGTTATGACTGTTTAATCGAACCCTGCTGTCATATGGACCCTGCCACACTTAAAAACATCACTCCTGGCCTCGCCGCGTTCCTCGGGGTATGAATAAAGAAAGACAGAGCGTGTGCCAGAGGAGGAGAACGCGTCCCGCTGCACACATCTGTGACCCAGCTTTACGGGCCTGCTTCACTTCTGGATGGGCTCCCACACCGAGGCCATCTGCTGCTGTGATTTAATTAATAATGGAGCACCTTTGTGCTGAATGACGGCTTTCTGCGCACTTTAAAGCTCTGCTGGAGGACGCTGGGACCCTACCTGAGAACACTCACACACTGAACATCTGAACATCTGAAGCACGGATGAGAAACTAAAACATGAATAAATATTAGCTTAATTATACGATAAGTGCAAATAATGTTTAACATTTTATTAATATACAAACATATTATTATTATGAAAATGTAATAAAAATGTGCTTAATTACGATACGTGCAAACATGTTTTAACATTTTATTAATATACAACATTTTTATTATTATTATGATAAAAAGTACTAAACATGTGCTTAATTATTTGATAAGTGCAAAACTATTTAACATTTCATTAAAAAACAAAAATATTACTCTTTTGAGATTTAATAAAAATGTTTTTAAATATACAGAGAGAAAATCATGTTTAAAATGTCATAAATAAACAAAAATATTACTATTATAAAATGTTATAAAAAGTGCTTAATTACACAATAAGTGCAAATCATGTTAACGTTTTATTAATAAACAAAAATATTATTATCATTTTGGCCTCACTTTATATTAGGTGGCCTTAACTACTTTGTACTTACATAAAAAATAAGTACAATGTACTTACTGTGTTCATACTGTGTTGCAAAACACCTTTGCTGATATTGAGGTGGAATACGGGTAGAGTTAGGGACAGGTGTGGTGGTGTGGGTAAGTTTAAGGGTAGAGTTAGGGACAGGTGTGGTGGTGTGGTTAAGTTTAAGGGTAAAGTTAGGGACAGGTGTGGTGGTGTGGGTAAGTTTAAGGGTAAAGTTAGGGACAGGTGTGGTGGTGTGGGTAAGTTTAAGGGTAGAGTTAGGGACAGGTGTGGTGGTGTGGGTTAGTTTAAGGGTAAAGTTAGGGACAGGTGTGGTGGTGTGGGTAAGTTTAAGGGTAAAGTTAGGGACAGGTGTGGTGGTGTGGGTAAGTTTAAGGGTAAAGTTAGGGACAGGTGTGGTGGTGTGGGTAAGTTTAAGGGTAAAGTTAGGGACAGGTGTGGTGGTGTGGGTAAGTTTAAGGGTAAAGTTAGGGACAGGTGTGGTGGTGTGGGTAAGTTTAAGGGTAAAGTTAGGGTCAGGTGTGGTGGTGTGGGTAAGTTTAAGGGTAAAGTTAGGGTCAGGTGTGGTGGTGTGGGTAAGTTTAAGGGTAAAGTTAGGGACAGGTGTGGTGGTGTGGGTAAGTTTAAGGGTAAAGTTAGGGACAGGTGTGGTGGTGTGGGTAAGTTTAAGGGTAGAGTTAGGGACAGGTGTGGTGGGGTGGGTAAGTTTAAGGGTAAAGTTAGAGACAGGTGTGGTGGTATGGGTTAGTTTAAGGGTAGAGTTAGGGACAGGTGTGGTGGTATGGGTTAGATTAAGGGTAGAGTTAGGGACAGGTGTGGTGGTATGGGTTAGTTTAAGGGTAAAGTTAGGGACAGGTGTGGGGTGGGTAAGTTTAAGGGTAGAGTTAGGGACAGGTGTGGTGGTGTGGGTAAGTTTAAGGGTAGAGTTAGGGACAGGTGTGGTGGTATGGGTTAGTTTAAGGGTAGAGTTAGGGACAGGTGTGGTGGTATGGGTTAGTTTAAGGGTAGAGTTAGGGACAGGTGTGGTGGTATGGGTTAGTTTAAGGGTAAAGTTAGGGACAGGTGTGGTGGGGTGGGTAAGTTTAAGGGTAGAGTTAGGGACAGGTGTGGTGGTGTGGGTAAGTTTAAGGGTAGAGTTAGAGACAGGTGTGGTGGTGTGGGTTAGTTTAAGGGTAGAGTTAGGGACAGGTGTGGTGGTATGGGTCAGTTTAAGGGTAGAGTTAGGGTCAGGTGTGGAGGTATGGGTAAGTTTAAGGGTAGAGTTAGGGACAGGTGTGGTGGTATGGGTTAGTTTAAGGGTAGAGTTAGGGACAGGTGTGGTGGTATGGGTTAGTTTAAGGGTAGAGTTAGGGACAGGTGTGGTGGTATGGGTTAGTTTAAGGGTAGAGTTAGGGACAGGTGTGGTGGTATGGGTTAGTTTAAGGGTAGAGTTAGGGACAGGTGTGGTGGTATGGGTTAGTTTAAGGGTAGAGTTAGGGACAGGTGTGGTGGTATGGGTTAGTTTAAGGGTAAAGTTAGGGACAGGTGTGGTGGTGTGGGTAAGTTTAAGGGTAGAGTTAGAGACAGGTGTGGTGGTGTGGGTTAGTTTAAGGGTAGAGTTAGGGACAGGTGTGGTGGTATGGGTCAGTTTAAGGGTAGAGTTAGGGTCAGGTGTGGAGGTATGGGTAAGTTTAAGGGTAGAGTTAGGGACAGGTGTGGTGGTATGGGTTAGTTTAAGGGTAGAGTTAGAGACAGGTGTGGTGGTGTGGGTTAGTTTAAGGGTAAAGTTAGGGACAGGTGTGGTGGTATGGGTTAGTTTAAGGGTAGAGTTAGAGACAGGTGTGGTGGTGTGGGTAAGTTTAAGGGTAAAGTTAGGGACAGGTGTGGTGGTGTGGGTAAGTTTAAGGGTAGAGTTAGAGACAGGTGTGGTGGTGTGGGTTAGTTTAAGGGTAAAGTTTATGGTCAGGTGTGGTGGTATGGGTAAGTTTAAGGGTAGGGTTAGGGACAGGTGTGGTGGGATGGGTAAGTTTAAGGGTAGAGTTAGGGACAGGTGTGGTGGTATGGGTAAGTTTAAGGGTAGGGTTTGGTGTAAGGGAAGTGTGAACTGTGTTATTACAAATGTAACTACAGAAATTAATTACAGATGTAATTACATGCAGGTATTTTTTTAAATGTAAGTACATGTATGTACACAATAAGTGCAATGTATCAAATTATTAATTAAAATGTTAAGGACACCTAATATAAAGTGGGTCCATCATTTTTTTTTTAAGAAAAATGTGTTTAATGATACAATAAGTGCAAACCATGTTTGAGCAATTCAGCATTTCATAAATAAACAAAAATGACTCTTTTGAGAATTTAATAGAAATTAATTATACAGAGAGAAAATCATGTTTAAAATTTCATTAATAAATAGAAATATTACTATTATAAAAATTATAAAATGTGCTTAGTTACACGATAAGTGCAAAACATGTTTAATGTTTTATTAATAAACAAAAATATTATTATTATAAAAATGTAATAGAAATGTGTTTATTCAAAGAGTGACATTGATGTTTACAATTTTAATAAACAAAATATTACTATTATACATTTTTTATCAAATGTGCTTAATTACACAATGCAAATCATGTTAACGTGTTATTTCTATAATAAAAATGTGTTTATTAATGATACAATAAGTGCAAACCATGTTTGAGCAATTCAGCATTTCATTAATAAAGAAAAATATGTGAAAATAATTTGTTTCACAGCAAAATATCTTATTGGTCTTTTTTTTTATGCAAATAGAATTCTCTTTTTTTCTTTTGATTTTTAGATGAAAAATGAGATTCACCCAAAAGGGATGGGACTGAATTTCCTCAAAGCACGTCCAAGGTCATCTGAACGCTCTCTAACAAGCCGGGTCAGGGTAAGACGAGCCGCACGCCACCGATCTGATTTATACACTGGCTATTTTTAGTGCCACCAATTAGCACAACTGACAGCGGATGTTACAACTGAGTCGTGTGAGGACAACAAGCCCGTCCCCGTCTGATAGCCGTCTATCCAGCAGCGTTCACACTTAACACACATCCGCTTCATCTGTGTCGTCCCGCCGCGTCTGCCTGTCATCTCGCTCTCCCCAAAACCACCTGGGTTTCTATTTCACCTGACAGCTCGTCCAAACACTTCCTCCTGAATCCATTACAAGTGCAGCAGTGTTTTCAGCATGCCAGTTGTCTTAAAGGGATAGTTTTCCTAAAAATGAATATTCTGTGATCATCACCCTCATGTCATTCTGAAGATGTATGACTTTCTGTCTCAGCCTTTTCCATACTGCAGTTCATAATGCATAACTGTTTAAAAGATTCAGAAACGCAACATAAAAGTATCATAACGTAGTCATATGAATTGTGCACAGCATTTCAAACAGAGAGAAGGATTTTATATATATAATGACTTAAATTTCAGTGTTCCACGCACAATGTTATCATATGACATGAGATATGATGCACAAATCATACACACTACTTTTGTTTTCCATAGAAGAAAGTCATACGGGTTCAAAACAACATGAATCCTCATTTTTGGGTGAAATATTCTCTGCAGTTCTATAGTGCACGATCACCAGTTCATCAGCGTACATTATTCTAAAGAAAACTCATCTTTAACTCTTTCCCGCCAGCGTTTAAAAAAAAGTTGCCACCGCCAGGGTTTTTGACCATTTTCACCAAAATGTATTATCTCATAGAATATTTTGTTTTATGAATATCTGAGAATGCAATATATCAAAAGCTGACCCTCTTTTAAACAAACAAAACAAAAAAAACGGTGAAGCGTTTTCTCACAAATAACGGAAAATTCTGTGTTTGGCGGGAAAGAGTTAATAAAAAATAATAACTAAAAATAAAAATAGTTTACCATGATAACTAAAGAGTGGCAGAAATTCAAACAAAGGAACACGTGACTGATGATAAATGTGGCGAGGTGGACGAGCGAGAAACGTGGGAGGAGCGAGGGGAGACCGGTGCGTGATTGAGAATGAGCATCACCTGCGAGGCACACCGTCTTCTCATGAGGGAGCTCGGAGGCATATAAGGACGAGCGACACCAGTGAAGGACGAGAGAGGACCAGGACTGGACTTTATGTTGTGTTTTGTTTATATTTTATGATGTGTGTGCGTGACATTCGTCTGTGAGGGGCTGCCTGCATTACTTTCAGTTTGTGTTTTGTTTGATTGAAGTCTTTTCAAGCGTTCGCCAGTTCCCGCCTCCTTCCTCCTTGTTATACGAACATTGTTACAATAAACAAACTAAAAGTCCAAACATTACAGAACTGTGACATGAGGGAGGAAAAGGTGCGGGCTTTGGAGGTGGACGAGGAGCAGATGAAGGGCTGGTGAAAGGAGCTGGCGAAAGGAAGGAGCCATGGAGGAGATAAAGGGAGGTGTGGCCAGGTGGTGGTGACGCAGAGCGAGGCCCACGGTGGAGTCGAGGGAGGGAGGAGCCAAGGTGGAGATGCCCTCAATGACACCCTGGGGACGAGCGATGGAGATGGAGCTGAAGGAAGTCGAGACCTGAGCGGAGACCAAGTGATGTGACGAGCAGCCGAGGTGGAGTCTGGTTGCCGAAGGACTGTGGCGACGACGAGTGAGGACAGAGGTGGAGCCGAAGGTAAGGATTATCCTGACAGAGCTGAAGAACCTGTAAGTCCATGGCGATGGCAAAGTGACGACTGATCGAGGTGAAGCCAGCGGGATGAGGGAGCCTGGCGCATCCTCTACTCAGTGTCCAGCTCCACTAACACTCCCATCGTCAAGATGTAGCCGGCTCGCACACCTGGTCAGACTTGCCTCCCAACCACTCTAGCAACTTGCTGTTTTCTGGGAGCATGAGGAGGCGTAAAGCCTCCATGCTTACTTTTCCTTTTGGTCGGTTGTTCTGTCACGAAGGTTGAGCATGGCGTAGGTAGAAGACAGACGATGATGAAGAATTCACAAAATAGCTTTAAAAAAAGATAACCGTAACCAAACCATGCCATGCTTTTAACGACAACCGACAACCAGAACTGAAAACACAGGAACTAAATACTCAGGGAGACAAGGTTAATTAATGACCCACAGCTGATAACAAGGAACTAATAATGACTATAACCATGGTAGCTAAAGAGTGGCGGGAAATTCAAACAAAGGAACACATGTGACTAAAAGTCCAAACATAACAGAACCGTGACAATATTATTATTACTAATAATTTATTTCTAATAATTATTTCTAGAAAATTTTCTAACCAGTTTGCGGAAACCAATGGTGGTTTTGGCGGGAAATTGTGTACATATGTCACTCGAACGTGCATGTCACGTCGTAACCGTAAAAAGAGAAAAGTTGCTCCGCCTACTTTGCCATGTGTCTGGTGTGGGAGTGGCAAAGGTTAGTTGGTTAGTGACAGAGGTTAGTTGTCACAACTAGAAAGAAATGTTGACATTGATCTGCTAAATCTCCAACCTCACCCGTTTTAAACAAACGCTCAACAGAAGAGAATCTGCTTGGTGAAAAGAGAACGAGATAGAGCTTGTAATAAAACAAGAATCAACATCGGCTTGGCTTTTCAGAGATTTGAAATGTTGTAAAAGTGAGGACACATTTTAATACTCAACAGGTGTGTAAGGTGTTTTATTGAAGAGATCAACTGCCATATGTAGCTCTGTAACTGAGTTCACTGTAAAGCATTATCTGCCGAAGCACAGCCAAAACAATGTTCTACTGCCAAATACAAGCAATTTTGTTTTTTAAATGCTAGAGGGCTAAAAATTACATAGTGTACCTTTAAATAAAGTAAAATAAATGATCGGAAAAGGAAGGGGAAAATCATTTTTAGCTTGCACTTTCTAACTTAACGTATAATCAAAAAAGGTCATTTGCTGTGTGTGTTTGGATGAGATTGCACTGTTTGATATGCATCATGCACATTTCATTCATGTACAATGACACTTCATTACAGCGCAGTGTGACATTGACAGTGAGTCGTTCTGACATTAATATCCATCAAGGGTTCAATGCAACCGCATGTTCTGCATGTAAAACTGCAGGCCGCTGAACTCCTGACGAACATTCAAGTGATTAGCATGACATGAACGTCTCATTACATGAGCAGTGAAGCTGACAGGACGCTGAAGTCATTCAGCACGTTACAGTACTCCAATAACAAGATTCAAATAACCCGAAAAGCATCAAGGGACAAGTATTAAGTAAAAATGTGTGTGTGTTTTGTGGTGGTCACTCACAAGGAAGGGTCGTGCACAAGATCTTTGAGGTTGATCCCGCTGCGGTCCTCAGCGAGGTTGCGAAAGCAGCTGTCACTTACTGAAACACAGAGAGAAATACATGCTGAGAAATGGACACGAGAGGAGAGGAGAGATACATGCTGTTTAAATAAAGGCATATATATATATAGTGTTCATTCAATGTGCAGATCTGCTAAACACATGAGGTAAGTTCACTACCATTCAAATGTTTGGGTCAGTAAGATTTTGTAAAGAAATTCATCGTTTTTATTAACTTTTATGCTTTAAATTGATCAAAAGTGTCAGTGTCCAATCATCATATTAGAATGATTTGTGAAGGATCATGTGACACTGAAGACTGGAGTACTGATGATAAATTCAGCTTTGGGGCAGTACACCAGTAGGACACAACCCACCATATTTCAAGTGGCAGGACACCAAACTGCATTTACCTGACTAATATGAAACCAAAATATTTGTCAATCTTTTATCAAATGTAATAATTGTTTGTCACATCAGATTGCACTCAAATACATCAATTTCTACCCGAAAAAATATTCCAGAGCTAAGCATAACTAGTCATAAACTTACAATAGAATTAACAAAAGAAAAAGTCCATAACTTTTTAATATTTATTAATTTATCTGACTTCCTATTCTAAGATTGATAAAAGTAGTAATATGAAAAAAAGATGATGACATTTTTAAGATAAAATTAATTTAAATAAAAACGTAATAAATATGAACATGTCTTATTATAGGAATGACATACATTGTGAATGTGGGTTAATTCAAATAATACAAATAATTTTGGGGGTCAAATAAAATAAAAAATATATATAAATAATAAAAAATAAATAAAAATAAATAAATAAATAAAATAGAATAGAATAAAAAAAAGTTTCAAAAAAATTGCATTGTGAATGTGGGTTTGTTTTTTTAATTAAAGGGCACCTATTATGCAAAATTCACTTTAATAAGGTGTTTGAACATAAATGTGTGTTGGCAGTGTGTGTACACAACCACCCTATAATGGTAAAAATCCCCCCAGTCATTTTTTTTTAATCCCCATAAATCATAAGCAGTGTCTCAGCATAAGTTGTTTCCAGATTCCTGCAGTGTGATGTCATACTGCAACGGCCCCGCCCGCGAGTGTTGATGGACACTGACATACTAGCACAGACCCCGCCCTCAGAGAGATGAGCTGTTCACAGTCCGCCATGTTTATCTCCTCCAGAGCATTAACAGCAGCATTCAAGTAAGAGATGTGTTATTATTAAAGCTACTAAAGTTCAGTCAGTCAAGAGCAGTGAGGGAATTTCTGTTGTTCGGTTCATATTAACAGCAGATAGAGCAATACATACTGTATTAAACTGCTGTCACTTTAGTAACGACAGATGGATCTAATATACACACGCATACGTGCAATGTTTCTGACATTACCTTGTGAGCATTTGGCAGTTTAATCGCAATAACATATGCAAGAGAACTAGTTTAATGACTACTCACGGACTCACAGACATCCAGGTCTCTGTGCGCATACGTCAGGAGCATGTGTGTGTGTTTAAGCTGATAGCAATAAGGCTTTAAAACGCATTCAGATGATAATATTTCATGATGATGAAGAACTGCTTTGTCACATGAACATGTCTGCAATAGATATGATCATCAAAACACACAGATATCATGTTTCAGTTTTCATTCGCGTGTTTACTGCTGTGAATGAGCTGTATAGGCTCCGCCCTCTGGGTGGGGAGCAGCAGCTCATTTGCATTTAAGGGGAAACACACACTGAACAGCTCATTTTTCCCCAACCCCAAAATTGGCATTTTAAACATGGTATATTAAATTATCTGTTAGGAATTTTGATCTGAAACTTCAGAGGCACACTCTGGGGACACCTGAGACTTATATTACATCTTGTAAAAAGGGGCATAATAGGTGCCCTTTAAGTAATTAAATATCTTACAGGTATTTATTTTACTATTTAATATGAAGGATCCTAAATAAATAAATAAATAATATTAAATAAAATGAAATTCACATACATACACATGCAACTGCTGTATCCAGTGCCAGTAAGCATCCGTGAGTCATCATTGTGTTCACTGTTAATATGACACTAGCAAAATGAAAGCACGGTATAGGGCGAGAGAGCTCTCAGAATCAGGTCTGTCCCTCAACGGGTAATGCACCAACACATGATCAAAGAAAAGATCAAGAGAAAGGAAGCATATATAGCGAATAAAGAGGGAAAAGCTATTTTGGTCACATGCGATCTGTGCTGAGGTCAGTTTCATTCAATCAACCCACAGGCACTCAATGAGACATATGGTCAACATGATGTTTATCTTTGTCACCGGATCCTTCACAATGAGACCGGGAACGTGAATGAAGAAAGAAAGATAAGGTAAAGTTTGGTTTCATGTTGGGTTTAAAGAATGCACCTGGAGCAGAGAGTATCCTGGATCGCACAGGCCCCCTTCATCAGCGATACGCTGAGCTAAAGACGAGTTCAAACACGAGATCAGGAGAGACAGATAAAGACGGTGAGGAAGATGATGATCTGCACTGGAATCAGGCTTCAAAGGAATGTTAATGCAGTGCAAGATAGAGACAGACAAGATACAGAAAAAGAGAGAAAATGTTTTCTTGCTTTTGTTGGCCGTTCCGTGTATAGAGCTCAACAAAGCCGATGGATATCTAAGTTACTTTTGTCTCTGGTTTGCACAGTCATGGTTTCCAGTCCAGTTTTATCTTACACCGTAGCTGAGATATTTAAAGTATACAGGAAGTGAAAATTGACATGCCATTCTGGACTCCCCAACACAGTACCAAAGTTATTTAGCGTACAAAACTAACACAAAAAGCGCTGCTTAAGTGCTGCAGGTGTAACATTTAAAACACGGAAGAATGATTGTCATTATCATGAGCTCTACCAGTGTCAGTTCACTGCCATTCATAACTCTTCTTCTGTGGCCTCATGGGATAGTTAAGTGTCCATCATTTGCATACTTCAGAATAGGGATCTAAAATCGATTAATCGTATCTAACATAAAAGTTTGAGTTTACATAATATATGTGTGTGTTTATATATATATATATATATATATATATATATACACATACATACTAATATTGTGTTGGTTGCACTTTATGCTGCCAAAACAGCCCTGACCCATCATGGCATGGACTCCACTAGACCCCTGAAGGTGTGCTGTGGTATCTGGCATCAAGATGTTAGTAGCAGATCCTTTAAGTCCTGTAAGTTGCGAGGTGGGGTCTCCATGGATCGGCCTTGCTTGTTCAGCACATCCCACAGATGCTCGATTGGATTGAGATCTGAGGAATTTGGAGGTCAAGTCAACACCTCAAACTCATTGTTGTGCTCCTCAAACCATTCCTGAACCATTTTTGCTTTGTGGCAGGAGCATTATCCTGCTGGAAGAGCCACAGCCACCGGGGAATACCGTTTCCATGAAAGGGTGTACATGGTCTGCAACAATGCTTAGGTAGGTGGGACGTCAAAGTAACATCCACATGGATAGCAGGACCCAAGGTTTCCTAGCAGAACATTGCCCAAAGCATCACACTGCCTCCGCCCGGCTCGCCTTCTTCCCATAGTGCATCCTGGTGCCATGTGTTCCCCAGGTAAGCCACGCACACACACCCGGCCATCCACGTGATGTAAAAGAAATCCTGATTCATCAGACCAGGCCACCTTCTTCCATTGCTCTGTGGTCCAGTTCTGATGCTCATGCCTTCTCACACCTTTCTATCAGAACCAGCATTAACTTCTTGAGCAATTTAAGCTACAGAAGCTCGTCTGTTTGATCGGCCCACACGGGCCAGCCTTGAATGAGCCTTGGCCGCCCGTGACCCTGTCGTTATTAATCGCATCCAAAACAAAAGTTTGTGTTTGCATAATATGTGTCTATACTGCAAACACAAACTTTTGTTTTGGATGCGATTAATCGCGATTAATTATTTGACAGCACTAGTATTAATATATATGTGTGTGTGTATATACAGTTTACACACACAGGAAGAATAGAAATATAATAAGATTATATATATATATATATATATATATATATATATATATATATATATATATATATATATACACACACACACACACATATTATTTGAACACAGACCTTTATGTTAGATGCGATTAATCGATTTTACAGCCCTACTTCAGAATCTTGCCTGAAGAAGTAGGTCATCCGGGTACTTTTTGCAGAGTTTTTTTTGTGAGTACTTCACACTGACAAGTATGCCTGGTTGGGACAGGGTGTATGTTTCTTTGGACAAAAAGCATCAGCTAAATGTCAAATTAGTATCAGAGCATGCTGGTCTGGGTTTAGATAAGACCGTGCGGTTTGGCTCCAGGACAGGGAACAGGTCCAATGGCCCACGAAATGCATTCCTGCTGCTTCTCCATCTGTACTGCAACAGGGACAAGATGGAGCGCCTGAACTTTGACCCGACCCTCATCTGCCCTGATCGGGGAGAGCCGCTGTTATCAGTCTGAATGAGGACACAGCGCAGTACTTCATAAGTAAGTACACTTAACACATCACATGCACTGCGATACCACGACTGGAGCCTGACAAGTGCAATTTCCCACATTGCACATTCTACATAATGCATTAATAGCATGAGTAATATGCTAGTATGCTGCTCAAAAAAATATGTATTGCCTCTAGCAGGAGAACATACAAGCTGAAGAAGTTTGGATCTGCTTTGAATAACACAATATTCATTAATGTTGTCTGCTAAGTCAAGCATCATTATTTCTAGGGTTGCTCGATTTAGGGGGAAAAAAATCTAATTTTCGAATCTAATCTAATTTAAAAAAAAAAATGAATCCTGCATAATTGCACCAAAATGTTGTGGTTATATATCAATACGGCTATAAAATAATAATAATAATAATAATAATAGTAATAATACTTTAAATTAGTATTAGTGTTATTCTACTAATAATACTACTACTAATAATTAATATTATTATAATTATTCCAATAATACTACTAATAATATTTGTATTATACAATAATAATAGTAATTATTATTTCAACAAAAACAACAACAACAAGAATATTATCATAATATGTTTATTATTTTATACCAATAATAATAATAATTCCAATAATAACATTATTATTATTATCATTATACAATAATATTTATTATTATTATTATGCCAATAATAATAATAAGTATTACTATTACTACTGTATATAAAATATAAAAATGACTAAAAAACAAAATAAGAAATACTCTTGTAATATTCCACTGTAAAATTAAATAAGTCTAGTATTTAAGAAAAAAATATATAATAATTACAACAACAACAGCTGTATGTTACAATTGATCTTTATGGCTGTCTTAAACTTTTATTTTTATGTACATTTGCAGGGAGCCCTTACATCATCTCAGGTTTCGGTTTTATTTAGATTCATCGTGCAGCCGTAATATTTACATATTTACATTTATGACAATAAGCACCTAGAACAGACTAAAAACAAGCTAAACTCATCAGTAACACCCACATCATGGCAGCAAGTTTTGCACAGACAAACACCTCGACTCTGTCTGTCACATCGGAAATAAGCAAATGTTTGTCTGCATGTATTATGTCAGACTGCTGTTAATTGCATTATGCTAATTTTTCACAAGGTCACGTCTCATTAGTTCTCATGTTTCCTTCAGGAGTCGCAGTGTTCAAATAGAGCAGTGCTGGTGTGATGCATGTCTCAGGTGAGGTAAACATGATCAGCAAACAAGACCAAAGCCAACAGGAAATGAGCCGATCGAAGCTCTCAATGAGATAATTAGGAATGGATTAATTAATCAATGCCGAACCCAGAGCAAGAAAGCATATTATACAAATGCCTCCGCAAAAGACAAGTAATCCTGCTGGAGAACAGGAAACAACGAGAAAATGGACGAACAATGGCTTTCTCTCCGCTGCTTCTGACTGCAGTTACAAGGTGACAGAATCCAAAATGAGTTTCTTACATCCTTTTGTTCCTGGCCAAATACAGTGCATGAAAAATCCATAGGATAATAGTGATATTTTATAGCAGAGTTGTGAAGATGGAAAAGGTTAGCATGATATTGGCTGTATCTGTAATATTGCTAAAAGTTTTGGGACGCCTGCCTTTACATGAACTTTAATGACATCCCATTCTTAATCCGTAGGGTTTAATATGGAGTCGGCCCACCCTTTGCAGCTATAACAGCTTCAACTCTTCTGGGAAGGCTTTCCACAAGGTTTAGGAGTGTGTTTATGGGAATGTTTGACCATTCTTCTAGAAGTGCATTTGTGAGGTCAGGCACTGATGTTGGTCAGGTCAGGACTCTGTGCAGGACAGTCAAGTTCCTCCACACCAAACTCGCTCATCCATGTCTTTATGGAGCGACGCTTTGAGCACTGGAGCGCAGTCATGTTGGAACAGGAAGGAGCCGTCCCCAAACTGTTCCCACAAAGTTGGGAGCATTATATTGTCAAAAATGTCTTGGTATGCTGAAGCATTAAGAGTTCCTTTCACTGGAACTAAGGGGCCAAGCCCAACCCCTGAAAAACAACCCACCCCATAATCCCCCCTTCTCCAAACTTTACACTTGGCACAATGCAGTCAGGCAAGTCCCGTTCTCCTGGCAACCGCCAAACCCAGACTCGTCTATGGGATTGTCAGACAGAGAAGCGTGATTGGTCACTCCAGAGAACACGTCTCACTGCTCTAGAGTCCAGTGGCGGCGTGCTTTACCCCACTGCATCCCACGCTTTGCATTGCTCTTGGTGACGTAAGGATGAGCTGCTCGGCCATGGAAACCCATTGCATGAAGCTCTCTACACACTGATCTTGAGCTCATCTGAAGTCCACGAAGTTTGGAGGTCTGGAGCGATTGACTCTGCAGAAAGTTGGTGACTTCTGTGCACTGTGACCCTCAGCATTTAATAAATAACTAAAACAAGATTTAAACATTAAGACTAACTATGTTGAACTGGAGAACAATGATTCGTTTTCTGTCGATGAATGTATCCAAACAGTTGCTCACCTGTCTAATAAAACACATCATATATTAAAGCGTCTTTGGTGTTTCCATGGTTTATACAAATTAATTTCTACTGTCCTGGTTAAAATTGGTTATTTCTCTGGATTTAAACATTGTTGGAAACATTTGGGATAATGCAAGTACACTAGTCAACAAATATATATAACATTGTTCTAGTGGTTTTTGGATAAATTGATCTAAAAATCTTACATATTGCCCCTTTAATTGTATTTTGATATTAAAACTCTCCCTGGTCTCTGAGTTCACCGTGTTACAGTAACAGTGTCCTCTTCTAAGCAGCACAAAAACACTATTTAACAAATGTAATACAGACCTGTGATTACATTTGTTGAATTAACTTTAAAGCGGCAATCTGAATATTATTTCAGAGCTGTATGCACAGTGCCATAAAACAAAGCGGTAATCGCAACAATGTTTACTTTCAGAGAAAATACATTAACATCGCCACCTGTGCATTAATTATGAGGAAATATTTATACCTTCAGGACCATTTTACAAGGTTTTTGAAATAAAGGAAAAAACTGGCCCATATCACCCTGTCACGATGGCACGGCAGCTCCGAGTAATTAACACGAGGGTTAAGACCTCAGCTCTCCACCAATGGCCTCTGCAGGAGATGACATCACTGCTTTGTTTGCTTGCATGTCTTATTGGTTAGTGGGGTATCAAATGATCCAAAGGCCCCTGGGATGTAGATTACAGCGGCTTACTGCTGTTTATCAACCCAGCCTTTGTACAAAGGAGGGGCCGACATTAAACCTGAGGGAGTTCTGTATGAAGCTCCCAGCAGTCCAGCAGAGAGAGAGAGAGAGAGAGAGAGAGAGAGAGAGAGAGAGAGAGAGAGAGAGAGAGAGAGAGAGAGAGAGAGAGAGAGCATTTCCAAATTAATAAAGGTTTCACGGTGCTGGGGAAAATATAGTAACAGCAGATAAGATAATCTAATATAAGCCCGGCGTATCTTAGCAACCTTGTTCATTCTGAGAGCAGCAGCATTGGGGTCCGTAGAGGGATCGCAGCAGCTATCAAACGCGCACCCAAAAACACTCTTTTTAACTGCACAATAATAAGCAGCGCGCCTGTGCTTACATGCATAAACTATACTGAAGACTAAACACACTTTAACAAGCGCCGTTCAAATCTTTTGCCAAACAAATAACTTTGTTTAAAGCTACATACTGGGCTGCATGTCTTGTTTTACAGTGTAAAAACTTGGTATGCCATATAGTGTAAATGGGTAGTTGACAGGAAAATGCTTTATGGTAATGTCCTGTGGTGTGAAAATTTGATTGATAACGGTGCATGCAGCTTTTATGATCTCATTAATTGAGACTAGATGGAATATTTGCACTTTTAAAAATCAACCAGGCCCCGCCCTTTTATTTTGCATTAATTATTTAAATGAGGAATATTGTGATGTGTTCGTTCCCGGAAGAAAACTCAAGACTGCAATGGAGGCGTTTCAGGGAGTTCAGGGAGTCCTTTTTCATGCTCAAACAGCAACATTACACACTAAAGAAAGACGAACATTGAAAAAAGTATATTAGCACCTTTAAGTGAACTAGTGAAGAATAAAAGGTGATGAAAAATTATGATTTTTTTTTATTGTGACCAGTCACATTCACATTAGTTCACCAGTTCACAATAATGTTGAATTAAATGAATGAGTTGAATGAGAAAATTAAGATTAATTTAAATTAATACGTATTTGTACTTTTGAAATGCATTTGCCACACAGGACCATTAAATTGAACCAAAGCCAAAAAAGTGATTACAAATATTGGGGGGAAAAACTGACCAGTTAGAGGAACAAAAATATTTACTTTCCCTTAAACATTAATCTTTAAAATCATGAAAAAAAACTAAACAAAAACAAATGATAAGTGATTAAAAAGATCTGTATCAGACCTGAATGAGACTACATGGAATATTTGTACTATTAAAAACACATTTGTCGCATCACAGGACCATTTAAGTGAACAAGTGAAGCCCAAAAGGTGATTACAATGATAGGACCTAAAATATATACTTTGTCTTAAACATTCATCTTGGATTTTAATTAATTAAAATCAACATGTATGTGTCAGCTACTCGAATTTACATGTTTTCAAAATAATAAAGCAGTATTTGGTGTCACGGAGCGGGACAGACAGGGTCCCAACTGATGAATCCAGATCGACATGCTTATGACAGAGATCCAACTGATGGACACACAACGGCAGGAGTCGTCTGTTTTTCTCACTCATTTCTCCCTAGACTTTTCCAGAAGTCTTTGTTTCTCTGCTCTCAGATCTGTATGAAGGCCTGTCTTATTGATAATTCATCAGTTCCTATGTGGATATCAGAGGAACGCTGACTAAAGAAGCAAATGCAAATAAATATATCAGTATATATTATTTTCTGCCAGTTCATTGTATTCCATCTTTTTTAATTTTTTGTGTTTGTGGATTTTTTGTTTTATTGTCCAGCAGGTGTAAATTGTGTGTCTGACCACTTACTGAAGTAACAGCACAGGAAACACATGATTTGATTTTTAGCTAAAACTAAAACCATAAAAATAGTCAAAATGTATATATAAACATATTTAAATAATAAAAATTACAAAAAACAACAAAATTACTACAAATTTGACTAAAAAATAAATGAGTAAATATTATAAAATATGAACAAAGACTACAATAGTATACCGGTCAGTGTTGAGGAAAGTAATGCATTACAATATTGCGTTACTCCCAATAAACTTGTTTACTTATTGTTATTTACTCTTTGTGGAAAGTAATGCGTTACTTTTTCTTTTTTTTTGTGTTACTTTTTCTCTCCTGGGCTCGCTTGTTTGTTTTCTGATAACAACAACAACAACAACAACAACAACAACAACAACAACAACAACAACAACAACAACAACAACAACAACAACAACACAACAACGTTTTTGGGATATGTAAAGGCCTTTTGACACATAGGGCCATATTTTAACGATCAGAGCAAAAGGTCTGAATCCAAATCCACTTTTGCTTCACTACGGGAAAAATGGTTGGCGCACCAGGTACATGGTCCAAAAGGGTCGTCTCCTAATGAGTCATGGGTGTGTTTTGGGTGTAACATGCAATAAACCAATCAGAGTCTCATCTCCCTTTCCCTTTAAAAGCCAGTTTCGCTTGCGCCGTGGCGGATTCACTATTTACATGGAGGAAAGACTGAAAGCTTCTCTAAAGAGGAATCCTTTTATTTTAATTTTAAAAAATGTGTGTGTGCTGCTGCGCATCCCTGTGTGTGTAATAAGCAGAGTGTATGCTAGTTGTGCACCCGCATATAGATGCATATTACTAACACACCCTTTAAACAGGTTTTTGTTGGTCAATTGTGCAGTGGTTTTCAGTTCCTCAAAATAGCAACGGACCTACAATGCTCCTGAACACACCTGGTTCTCAGGCCAGCACACCCATGGGTGAACAGATGATCATTTGCGTCCCACCTGGCGTTGCATTGCGCCGGGGGTATGATAGGGCCCCAAAAGTGAAGTAAATTAGCCTCAGGCTGAAGGAAATGCTAATTCACACCTGTACAGTAGAGGGCGCAGCTCAAACCTTTCTAGATCACAGAAGGACGCAGGAGAAGAAAGTTCTACATTTTTGCGTATTAGTATGGTTTAAATGGATAATCGAGGGTCAGCATCAAAGACATTGGTTAATAAAGTGAGAAATACATAAAGTATATTTGTGTTACATAACATTATTGCAGGTTTGCGTAATGTTCTGAGTTTGCATTTTCACTGTTTTTAGTCATTTTGAGGGATATTGAATCTGTTTTTGTTCAAGTGAGATGAGTAAATGCTCACATTTAGTCTAGATCTACAATAACCATCACGTTTACACACAGCACCTCTGCACTCCTGAGTTCTCTCAACATGGAGACAGGAGAGCTGTCAGTCAATAAATGGGAAAACAAAGATACTTGCATTACTTATTTGAAAAACTAACTCAGATATTTTGATGTAAATTTAAAAGTAAAGCATTCATTTACTAGTTACTAGAAAAAAAGTAATCTGATTACATAATTCACATTACTTGTAATGCGTTACCCCAACACTGATATTAATGATACTAAAATAACAGTGGCCTAGAGCACTAATGACATTCGAGGTTTGCTCAGATCAGTAACACTAACTATGAGCACCAGTAATAATGTGGCCTGCCTCTTGTGTATTTAAACCATATTACATTGACACACACTGCCAGCATAAGTGTTCACACCCACACAGGCATTTGAAAATTAAAATCAACCCAACGTCCCTCTATAGGGCAGTTTTCCATCACACGTCCTGATGAACCCCAGATTTCATCAGATTTCAATGAGAGATGTTAATGGGCGATGCCACTGCAAATGCTAGAAGTAGATTATCGTTATCAGTATTGAATACTGTATATATATATATATCCTGCTGTTGAGGTGATGTAGTTTGGATCAGGGTCAAAGGTCAGTCTCAAAGTCACTGTTCTGGAGTGATATAGAGTTATGAAGGATGAGAAACATGCTGAGAGCAACTAAACATGTGGAGACCTAACCATCAACACAAATGCTCATCCAGATGTTACAGACATCACTAAACCACATTCAACATCTCTTTCACATCATTAAAGGTACAGTTCACTCCAAAATAAACATTCGGTTATCATTTACTCACTCTAATGTCGTTCCAAACCCATATGACTTTCTTTCTTCTGTGGAAATGAAATGAAATAAAAGGGACTGTGATCATCAAACTCCAAAGACAACAGAAGGCTTGAAATAAAGTCTTATGGTGCATATTTATGATACTTTTAAAATGCTTTTTAGTTATTTTGGAGCTTGACACCTCAATACCTGATTAAGCATTTGGGGAAAGTTAATATAATATAATCAGATCAAAAGTGAAATCCTACAATCCTTCCCATGTGCTGTTGTTCAGTGCGGTGACGCTTACACTACCATTCAAACAGTCGGGTTCAGGGAGATTAAACTGACCAAAAATACAGTAAAATTGTGAAATATTATTACAATTTAAAACAGCTGTTCTCTATGTGAATATATAGTGCAGTGTAATTTATTCCTGTGATGAAAGCTGAATTAATCATCATTACTCCAGTCTTCAGTGTCACATGATCCTTCACTAATCATTCTCATACGAGGATTTTCTGCTCAAGAAACATTTATTATTATTATCAATGTTGAAAACAGTTGTGCAGCTTCAGATTTTTGTGGAAAGTGTGATTCTTTTGATGAATAGGTCAAAAGAACAACATGTATTTGAAATATAAATCCTGAAAAACATGATCAATTTCACTTTTGATCAATTTAACACATTCTTACTCAATGCATTTAGGGTTTCAGGAAAGGCCTACATTAGGTTTATTTGACAACAGAAATTGTATAATCACATGTAAAAAATATATATGTATGAATAATATATATATGAATTAAATATATAGATTCTTATTAAAGCTACAAAAGATATTCAGTCAAGAGCAGTACGTGATTTTGTCTATTGTTGTTTTATTAATATTAAGCACACACACCAAAGCAGGTTTATTAGGCTGCTGTCACTTTAAGAGCTGAAATATATTGTTACACACAAGCATTCTTTCTCAGCTCTTTACTCCACTAAAGGGGTGGTTGATTATGATTTCACATTTTTAACTTTAGTCAGTGTGTAATGTTGCTGTTTGAGCATAAACAACATCTGCAAAGTTACAACGCTCAAAGTTCACAGCAAAGGGAGATCTTTTCTTTTACTGAAATCGCTTTTAAGGACTACAACAAACGGCTGGTAGGGACTAGAACGAGCTTCTTCACGGGTTAGTGACATCACAAGCCCTAACATTTACATAAACCCGCCATCGGGAACACACAACAAAGGCCATGTGGAGAAGAGGAAGAGTTGTTGTAGTCGAGGACATTTGGGAGTCGCTCGAGCTGTCCTCCGTCTTTCACATTTATTGATACAGTACGAACACAAATGCAATAGCATATCATAACACAAGATGACATCATCAGTTATAACCGTAATTAAACTAAACTATCCCTGTTCTCTCTTCATCAGCAGATATTCTCTGACTCTGTGCAACAGTTCCCACACCAGCGATTTATAGATTATTATGACAGAATATGCTAATCAATGACTGAAGATAGTTAACTCATAAATTCATCATCTATTCATTCAGAAGCGTCCTGTCTCATTCTACATGTTGTCTCTTCTTCTTGAGACCCTCCATCATTGTCCGACTGCGGTTTGAACATAAAAGGCTGAACAGTTTCGGACATTGTGTGTGAGGTAATCAGAGCTGCTGACATGAGCTCTTGAAGCAGCAGCTCATTTGCAATAAAGGGACACACACAAACGGCGCATTTTTGCTCACACTCAAAAAGTGACAATTTTAACATGCTGTAAAAATGATCTGTAAGGGATTATGAGCTAAAACTTCACATACACACTCATCAGAGACTTATTTTACATCTTGTAAAATGGGGCATTATAGGGCCCCTTTAAGGCATAACTGAGGTTTTAACAATTTAGTGTATTTTTTTCCATATAAGCTACGGAAGACAATGAATTCAGGATTACGCGCTGTCCGAGAGACGGCTTACTGTGCTCGAGAGCACTTATTTTGGAGTATTAAAATCATGCAGTCATCACAAGCCGCTGCAATATGCATATTTTGATATGTACATTTGCGATATTCCGATAATATATCGTGCAGCCCTATATGATAGCACTATACTTCATACCACAGTGCTTACTGTTTGTATCTGGTATATGACGTGCAGTATTGCAGTTGAGCATGCAGTCACGTGCGGCTGTTGTTAGTATGCAGCGGTGGGCTGCGTTCGAGCACACTGCAGTAAGGGAAGACCCCTCCGCTCTCAGTACTGCAGCACTGCTGCGATTTCAAACATGCTGCTCATGGCTGGAGTTTCCTGACTCTGCAGTGCACTTATTTCCCCTGACAGAGAGACTCCCCTTAACCCTGTCTCACTCCAGCTGTCTCTCTCTCTCTCTGATTTTGGAATCTGCTTATTTCCCAAGACACAACCATCTCTCCCTTTCTGTCTGTCTCTCCTCTCCCTGTCTCTCTGCTCCGGGCACAGCTGTCCTAATGAATCTGGCTGTAAGCAGCTGCCTTCATCGCATTCAATTCTCTGGACGGCATCAGCAATTACTGCACAGCTTCACTGTTACGACTACAACACTGCAGATCCTCTGCTTCCCATTTCATCCTCTCCCTTTTCATCCTGCTTCCTTTTAAGATCTGCCTTCTCTGTATTTTCATGCTTTGCTTTGCGGTGTCATTTACAATATTTGGTGCTGTTTGCTCGGGCAAGTATCATCGCTACTATTTCTCAATCTTGTCTAAATTCTCGTCGGTCAACGGATGCCCACATTTGTGCGTTGCAGTTACCATTTTCATAGCGTTTGGTATGATAAGTGCCACTTACACAAAACAAGTTCAAGAGTTTGGGATCAGTAAGATTTTCTTTTTTTTAAAGAAATGAATACTTCAGCAAGGATGCATGAAATTGATCACAACTGACATTAAAGACACTTATTATGTAACAAAATTAATCTATTTCAAATAAATGCTGTTCTTTTGAACTTTCCATTTATCAAAGAACTCTCCATTTATCAATTTCCACAAAAAAATAATAAAGTAGCTCAACTGTTTTCAACATTGATAATAATCATAAATGTTTCTTTATGCATCAAAACATCATATGAGAATGATTAGTGAAGGATCATGTGACACTGAAGACTGGAGTAATGATGATAAATTCAGCTTTCATCACAGGAATAAATTACACTTTAACATATATTCACATCCAAAACAGCTATTTTAAAATATAATAATATTTCACTACATTTTACCTGTATTTTTGAGCAAATAAATGCAGCACTGTAAAAAATGATTCCGCATTTTAGTTCTATCAACAAAATTTTGTAAGTTGATACAACTTGCAGTTTCTGAATTTGTTCATTCAACTTAACATGTTAAGTTTTCACTGTCTCAACTAGTCTGCAAGTTGACTTAACTAGGGTATATGTTGACTCAACTTAAAAACATAAGTAAGTATGCTAAGTAAGGTTAGCATATAAGTTCTCATTATTTATCGCGAGATCACGTGAAGCAAAGCAGATCTCGTTCATGAGCCATGCAGGAGGGTTTATCGGCAGATGATTTAATCCTTCCATCATCATCAAATCTGGTAAGTAAATATTTGTTCATATATGTGTAATAACTTGTAAAATGATATATATGGAGTAATTATCCATGTATTGTTTACAGTAACAACGTTTCTATATCACATATGACCGTTGCTAATCTAGCTTGCCCAGTTAGCCTATAGTTGATAGTCAGCAAACTAAAGGAAAAAAATCTATAAAACTAGTCAACTATTACTTATTTTACTTTTATTTATTAAACGTATAGGCTTTAATATTTCGTAATATTTCATTAAGTTGTCAAAAAGCGGGGTACGTGTCTAGACAAATTTCATATGGAGGATATTTCGATCCTCCCATCTTTAAAACATATAGGCTACTTTATCACAATATTCAAAGTGATGTGGAAATATCTGCACCGAATTCAGTGTTGTTTTTAACGTGAGAGAGACTGCGATATGGATGAATGCCATAACGCGTGTTCGTGTTCAAGTTCTTTGCGGCAAAATCAGTGGATCTTATCACCACACAGGCAAAGCAGCGTCGGCGTGAGTACGATAACAACGAGCTGAATATTGGCTATATTGTCATTTAATGTAAAACTGTGTGAGTGGTGCGGCAGGGTTATCAGAATCCTCCTGTGTTCAATCTGGATGTTCCTTAACTGAAAAGTTGTTGCACATCTGTTTAGTTTTACTATTAAATTGACATAATAGTTTAAATACGGTGGTCAGTTATGTTCTGTGTGTGAGTGGTGCGGCAGGGTTATCAGAATCCTCCTGTGTTCAATCTGGATGTTCCTTAACTGAAAAGTTGTTGCACATCTGTTTAGTTTTACTATTAAATTGACATAATAGTTTAAATACGGTGGTCAGTTATGTTCTGTTTATTGTGAGAGATTATGTAACTATAGCAATTGCTTCAACATCACCGCATTTTTCCAAAAACTATAGTGAAATCCTTAAGATACACGCTGTCCATACAATTCGCCAAATGATACTTTTAACACTTAGAATCATGCACTCTTATGAACGCGTCTGAGTGTGTAGCAGAAAATTAGCCAAGCTTTGGGATATACGTTATAGCTGCATCTTTAATGGAAGGGTATGTTGCTTAGTTCCATCGTTTCACGTTTAAACTGGCCTGTCAATCATCTTATTACAGTTAACATTATACAAACTGTCTTTCTCAGCAAATCTCTTGATATGTGTTTATTAACATTTCTCTTACCGTTAAATAAGGTTTTTGTCATATTCAAGCTATTTAGGATTATAGTAAAGTTTAGTAATGCTTTATTTGAAGTAACAGTAATGCAATATTTTCTCGGCTATGCAATATATTTGAAAGTGTATTGCATGCCTTTCAGCAACACCAGTTATCCAGCTTTTATTAATACTTTCTAATGTTGTTCTAGCTTACTGCAAGTGTCTCAGACAGCCACCAAGCTAACACAGTGAGTAATGTTAAAACATTCTGCACACACATATGTAACTTGGTATGATTGTTTAGCAAAAAAAAAAAAGCTGTTACCTTACAATTTTGATTTGAAAAATCCTGACAAAAACTATTACTCTATTCCTGATCTTGATTATGTACTCATTAAAGTATGTTCATTAAATGTTGGTTGACTTAACTTTTCTTTTCTTCATAGAATTACTTCAGTCAGTGCTGCAAGCAGTGTGAGGCATTTGCCCTTGACCTCCTATTTCACGACAACCAATCAACTGTGGCGTTAAACGTATACAATGTGTAATATAATTTTAAGCCCATGAAAATAAATATAGCAAGTGTATCTATGTAGGCTTTTATTTATTTGTTATAGCCATAATATGACTTCAGATGTAAAATTTTGAATGTAGCGAATACTTTACTACTTCCACTTGTGTAGGCTAAACCTGTTTATGTTTGTTAGCATTTCTACTAAGTACAAATTGGCTATAAGACTTGGTGCACTCGTATTAAGTTTAAGTCTTTGAGCTTCAGTGTTGTATGTGTGAAAGCACATTTTTAAGTATGTCATTTTTTAATACAGCACACAGATTTCGAAGAAGATGTGATCAGGGACTCTTGGAATCATCACAGTGGTGGAAGATGTGACCGACCCCATTCCATGCAACTCTAGTGATGTGGCCCTTGTAATCGAGGAAGCAGTTGTTCTGCAGAGACTTGGTGACTTGGGACTTTCATTGTTTAATTTTGTTAAAAAAGATTTGGCAAAAACATATATTAAGTTTCCATGTGTTTTAAAAGTTATGTCACAGTTAAAGGATTAGTTCACTTAAAAATGCAAATTTCTTGTTATTATACTCACCCCCATCTCATCCAAGATGTTCATGTATTTTTTCTTCAGTCAAAAAGAAATTAAGTTTTTGAGGAAAACATTCCAGGATTTTTCTCCACATAATGGACCTCAATGGGAACCAACAGTTGAAGGTCCAAATCAATGCAGTTTCAAAGGAAGGGCTTCAGAGGCTCAGCACGATCCCAGACGAGGAATAAGGTCTGATCTAGACAAACCATCGGCCATTTAAAGAAAATATTCAAAATGTATATACTTTTTAACCTAAATTGCTCATCTTGCGCTGCTCTGCGGCTCGCTAGTGATTGTGTAATCATGTCAAAAAAGTCACACTAGACATAGTCAGAAGTCCTCGCACGTACGCTTGGGGAGGTACTTCCGCCTTACGTCTAGTATGACGTTTTCGACGTGATTGCGCAATTGCAGAGCAGCTCAAGATTAGCAATTTAGGTTAAAAAGTATATTCATTTTGAATATTTTCTTTAAATGGCCAATGGTTTGTCTAAATCAGACCCTGTTCCTCGTCTGGGATCGTGCAGAGCCTCTGAAGCCCTTCCTTTGAAACTGCATTGATTTGAACCTTCAACATTTTGGTATTCATGGAAATCAAAGGTGTGGAGAAAAATCCTGGAATGTTTTCCTCAAAAAAACTTAAATTTCTTTTCGACTGAAGAAAAAAGACATGAACATCTTGGATGAGATGGGGAGAGTAAAATATCAGGACATTTTCATTTTGAAGTGAACTAATCTTTTAAAGGGGTATTATTAATCTGAAAAGTGTTAGTTTACCCAAAATGAACATTATTTTGTTAGATACTCAACCTCATGTTGCTCCAAACCTAAAAGCTTTGTTTATCTTTGAAACACAAATTAAGATATTTTGTAATTAAATCTGTAAGCTTTCTGTCCCTTCTTTGACAGCCTACACAACTACACATTCAAGGTCCAGAAAAGACATCCTTAAAGGGATAGATCATCACCCAAAAATGAAAATTCTGTCATCATTTACTCACCCAAGATGTTCCAAACCTGAATGAGTTTCTTTGTTCTGCTGAGACGTGTTACAGCACTTGTATATCGTTGCCCTTGACTGTTCTAGTTTCTTCTATTGCTCTCATTTGTAAGACTAAATGTAAATGTGATCCAATCAACCACTGACAACCATAGTAGGGAAAAGTGGTAGTCAATCTTTGCTTGGATCTGCTTGGTTACAAACATTCTTCAAAATATCATCTTTTGTGTTCAGCAGAACAAAGAAACTCATACAGATTTGGAACAACTTGAGGGTGAGTAAATGATGACAGAATTATCCTTTTTGGGTGATGATCTATCCCTTTAAGGATGTCTTTTCTGGACCTTGAATGTGCTAGTTGCGTAGGCTGTCAAAGGAGGGACAGTAAAAAAAATCTTAAATTTGTCTTCCAACTAAGTAAAGTCTTAAAGGATTAGTTAACTTTAAAATGACAATTTCCTGATATTTTACTCACCCCCATCTCATCCACGATGTTCTTTTCTTACTTTCTCCAGTCGAAAATAATTTTTTGAGGAAAGCATTCCAGGATTTTTCTGCACACAATGGACCTCAATAGCAACCAATGGTTGAAGGTCCAAATCAATACAGTTTCAAAGGAAGGGCTTTAGAGGCTCTGCACGATCCCAGACGAGGAACAGGGTCTTATCTAGACAAACCATCGGCCATTTTTAAGAACAAAATAAACATTTATATATATTTTAACCTAAATTCCTCATCTTGTGCTGCTCTGCAATGACATGTCAGAAAGGTCATGCTAGGCGTAGGCAGAAGTACCACTCCAAGTGAACGTGCAAAGACATATACAAACGTGTCTTTACACAAAAAACTCCATCTCCAACTTCAAAATCGTCTGACATCGTTGTGTAACCTTTTTTGCTAAAGGAAGTTTGTATTTAATATGGATTGTATTAAACCAGGGGGGCGGTACTTCTGCCTACCTCACCTGTGACCTTTCCGACATGATTACGTAATGAGCATTTTAGGTTAAAAAGTATATCAGTTTATTTTTTTATTTTTTTTGAAAATAAAAAAATTGTCCAGATCAGACCTTATTCCTCGTCTGGGATCGTGCAGAGCCTCTGAAGCCCTTCCTTTGAAACTGCATTGATTTGGACCTTAAAGTGTTCCATTCAACTGTCCATTATGTGGAGAAAAATCCTGGAATGATTTCCTCAACAAAAAAAAAAATAATAATAATTTATTTTCCACTGAAGATGGAGAATCTCGGATGAGATAGGAAATTATCAGGAAATTTTCATTTTAAAGTGAACTAATCCTTGAACCATTATTGGATGGCATGAGGGTGACCAATTAATAATGGTATTTTCATTTTTATGGGAACTGACACTTTAAGTTTTTTCCCACATGAATACATTTTCCATGCATTCAAATAAATGTTCACCTTTAAACATTATGCAATTGTAATTCCATTTTATTTGAGAGGTTTATTGCAGTTTTATTTGAGAAATTATTTTTCTGATATTATTTCTGTAATCTATATTCTTTATAAATTAGTGAATTGTGAATTGCATTTCTACAAAGAGAAGTGTTAGCTGTATTTTACAGTTAAAAAGTTGTTTCTGTTTTTTCTGTCAAGTTTTTGGGTTTTTTTTTTTTGGAATGTGTTAATGTTGTCCTTAACATATATTGATTTATTGACAATAAAATCGTTTATATGGAAAAATGTGTTTATTTATTTGGTTGAATGTGCTAATGCAAGTTGAGAAAATATGCCAAAATAAGTTCAATGAACAAAAATTTTAGTACAGATAACATGAAAATGTAAGTTATCGTATTTCAACTAAACTTTGCTAAGTACAGATAACTTGAAAATATAAGTTATCATATTTCAACTAAACTTTGCAAGTCCAGGTTACTTGAAATTAGTTGTTGAGTCAACTATTTAGCTATACCAACTAAACATTTTAAGTTGAAAATACTTAGTAGATTAAGTAATTAAAACTTAACTGAGTCAAAGCAAAAAGATAACATGAAAATGTAAGTTATCGTATTTCAACTAAACTTTGCTAAGTACAGATAACTTGAAAATATAAGTTATCATATTTCAACTAAACTTTGCAAGTCCAGGTTACTTGAAATTAGTTGTTGAGTCAACTATTTAGCTATACCAACTAAACATTTTAAGTTGAAAATACTTAGTAGATTAAGTAATTAAAACTTAACTGAGTCAAAGCAAAAAGATAACTAGAAAATGTAAGTTGAGTGAACAATTTTTTTTTTACAGTGCAGAAGAGACTTCAAAAACATTAAAAGAAATCATAAGCAGAGGTGTAGCCCTCAGATATATTTTGTTTTTGTACTATATGTTCAAATGTGTCATGTGACACCAATGGCACAAACGGCATTGATTCTTGCATGTCACATGACTGATGTTATGGCAAGATTAAGCATGTAAAAGTACAAAGGAGATTTAAGAACTACAGCAGAGATTTACAGCACTTCCCTGCCACTGTATGACTTCAGATTACATGGATCATAATTTTTCATATATGGACTACTTTAACCCTTACCATGCAACCCCATTTTGGCATAAATGACCCACGCAAAATTAAAAGATTGCTGCTCATAAGTCATGCTGGATAGACATATATATTTAGAAAGCTGGCACTTGGGAGTTTACAGTTCATGACTGTTATTAATATGGAGATATATAAGCTCAAACATGAACAAAAAAAAATTAACAATATAATTTTTAAATGTATAAACATATTATGTGAGAGTAACAACTCATAACCACAGTTAAAGTGATGCTACACATGAGGTCATGCTTAATTTCAAATCTGAGGATAATATCTCTAAAATTATGCATTTTATGAAACATTTTCTAAGACCATGTCACACATTATTTTAGAGAAGGCTAAAACAAATGTGAATGAAATCATTTATGGCCCCTATATCTCCCCTGCAGTCTAATGTCTGGCGTGGAGAATTGCTCCATTCATGATTCTATTGTTCTCTCTCGACTAATGTTAGTACCTCTGCCGGTATGAGCCTTAATCTTCATTATTCTTTTGTTTTTATTTAGCCATTATTAGCCATTATACTTTGCTTGCCTGGTAAAAAAAAGGTTAATGATGCTTTTATGTTTTTTTTTGTTGTTGTTTTCATTTTGCAGTGTGAAGCGCTTGTGTTGCTTGGAAAATATCTACTGCTAAAATACTAAAGAAAGAAAGCCAGGTTTGGAGCAACATTTTCTAGGTGAACTGTCCCTTTAAATCCCGGCCCTCCAGCACATTTGAACATCTAAGCAGGAGTTCCCAATATTACACACTATAACTCATAAAGGCAAACCCAAACCGTTTGCGTCAGCTCCAGAGAAGATATCTGCTCCTCTCAGCAGACCTGAGTTCAGCTTCACTGCTTTCTGTCCATCAGCAGCAGTGTCCTGAAAGCCCTGACCTCAGGTCGGCCCCCAGAGGGCCACACGCGAGCCGGACCTACTGCGGGGGGCCAGAGACTGACATTAACATTTTATGGTGCGGCTGCATGATCTGAGTGTCTTCTCTCATAATGGTGCTAGTGAACAGGACAGAGAGTATGAGGCTGAATTATTCACCCCTGCCATTACACACATGTGCCCCACAAAAGAGCCTTCCTCCATTATTTAAAGCTGGCAAGTATACGTACTCGCTTTTGCACTGAGCAGAGAAGAATTCGGCGCACTGGAGTGGGTGTTAGTGAGGAACCGACAAGCCATCAGAGAAAGAAGGTTAAATTTAGGCAGGGAAGAGGATTGAAGCCTCCAAAACCTAATTTACTCTTTTCCCACGTCAGTCAACAAGGATAAAACACGTCTACGGTGTTTAAAAAGAAGCAGAATGCTTGCTGAGCTAAGAGTGCGCCGGTTCAGCACGCACATTACGGTTAGACTGTCACACAGACAATAAAAACTGCTTTCATCTATCTATCTATCTATCTATCTATCTATCTATCTATCTATCTATCTATCTATCTATCTATCTATCTATCTATCTATCTATCTATCTATCTATCTATCTATCTATCGTTCTATTGTTCTATCGTTCCATCCATCCATCCATCCATCCATCCATCCATCCATCCATCCATCCATCCATCCATCCATCCATCCATCCATCCATCCATCCATGTCTGTTTGTCTGTCTGTTCGTCCGCTACCTCAGTTCAGTGGTTATTACTGCATTAACTAAAACTATTAAAAATGGGTTTCATTATTTAAAATAATAAACTGAAAAAATAAAGTATTAGATGAAAAACGTACAGAAAATTATAAATGTTGCTGTAGCAGCTTACCTTAAATCCTTAATAACTGAAATAACAATAAATTAAAGCTATATAGAATTATTTTAATGACAATGAAAGTGACAAAAGCACATAACAATATTACTAAAGCATAAACTAAAAATACCATATATGTCACGTATATATTTAGTTCGTTTCATTTTTAATGACTCTTAGTTTGACTGGTGTCAGTTGTCACCGTGGTCATTCATTAGCGACCACACGCGTCTGTAATGAGATCATCACCTCGTCTATTTAAGCTCCTCCTCTTCCTCCTCCTCCTCCTCCTCCTCAGTGCTCAGTCTTTGTCAGGTATTGTCTGGGTTTTTCAGTTACTCCCTGCCTCGCTTGTGTTTGCTCCCTTCTGGATTATCATAATTTATCTTCATCTTCATTGGACTAGGCGTTACAATAATAGTAAATTGTCACACTTTACAATAAGGTTTCATTTGCTATCATTAGTTTTTATTATTTAAAGGGGTGGTTGATTATGATTTCACATTTTTAACTTTAGTCAGTGTGTAATGTTGCTGTTTGAGCATAAACAACATCTGCAAAGTTACAACGCTCAAAGTTCACAGCAAAGGGAGATCTTTTCTTTTACTGAAATCGCTTTTAAGGACTACAACAAACGTCTGGTAGGGACTACAACGAGCTTCTACACGGGTTAGTGACATCACAAGCCCTAACATTTACATAAACCCCGCCATCGGGAACACACAACAAAGGCCATGTGGAGAAGAGGAAGAGTTGTTGTAGTCGAGCACATTTGGGAGTCGCTCGAGCTGTCCTCCGTCTTTCACATTTATTGATACAGTACGAACACAAATGCAATAGCATGTCATAACACAAGATGACATCATCAGTTATAACCGTAATTAAACTAAACTATCCCAGTTCTCTCTTCATCAGCAGATATTCTCTGACTCTGTGCAACAGTTCCCACACCAGCGATTTATAGATTATCATGACAGAATATGCTAATCAATGACTGAAGATAGTTAACTCATAAATTCATCATCTATTCATTCAGAAGCGTCCTGTCTCATTCTACATGTTGTCTCTTCTTCTTGAGTCTCTCCATCATTGTCCGACTCCGGTTTGAACATAAAAGGCTGAACAGTTTCGGACATTTTCAGTGTGTGTCTGCGTGAGGTGATCAGAGCTGCTGACATGAGCTCTTGAAGCTCCGCCCTCTTCTTAAAAGGGAGACAGCCGCTCATTTGCATTTAAAGGGACACACACAGCGCGTTTTTGCTCACCCTCAGAAAAAGACAATTTTAACATGCTATAAAAAATGATCTGTGGGGTATTTTGAGCTAAAGCTTCACATACACACTCATCAGAGGCTTATTTTACATCTAGTAATAAGGGGCATAATAGGAGTCCTTTAAGATCAACAAAAGTTAATAAGCGCTGTAAGAATATTTTGCACATTGTTAGTTCATGTTAGTTAATGCAATAACTAATGTTAACAAATGAGACCTTATTGTAAAGTGAAACCGATGCTGTTTCTCCCACAACTTCACAAATCGTGATATGATGAAACCCATGAAGTGGGAGAAAGAGAGTTTGTGAGTGGGCAGGTCACCGGCGAGTTTATTAATCCCCACTTCCTTAATTAAAGAGAAACGTTCAAGCATGTGGTGACTCATCAGAACAAACACACACACACACACACACACACACACACACACACACACACACACACACACACACACACACACACACACACACACACACACACACACACACACACACACACACACACACACACACACACACACAAAAAGTTTCTCTTTCAGTTTCAGCTTCATATTTCAGATGTGTAAAGATGCATTAATGTGTTTATATAGAGTTACAGTGACCCCAGAAATCAGAGTCTGAACGACATTGCATTAGATAAAAAAATTAAATAAAATATCTCCTTTTTCATTTTGTAAGTCTCAATGTCTTTGCATTAAGTGTGTTTTGGTGATTTTTGTTCTACAGAAGTGATGTTATTTTGTTTTAGTAAAATGATCAAATTTAAAGGAAGAACAAAACACTAAATTTGGATAAGGTTTATTTATCTGACAAAATTATTAGGAAAAATAGGGAAAATACAGCTACAGGTTTTATTTTTTTGGTTCTCTTGTTTTTGCATATATATATAGTATCACAGCCTGGCCAAAAATCTGCACAATTGTATTGCGTTATCACAAATAAAATAATTGACTCCTAAGCACAATCTAAACCCTTTAACCAGTTTTCATAATATTTAAATAAAGGGTGACGATGCCGATCTCTTAGGCCACTTCTGTCACCTCTGGCTTGGCTTGCTCAGTTGGGGAAATAAATTTCAAAATAAATCTAATTATTAAACTAAATTAACCATATAGACCAAATTACTGATCTAATTACTGATCTAAAGCCCACATTGTTTCTGTATGATAATGGAAATATATTCTGTTGCATTATTTTTCTGTTTAACACTGTGAAACTGCTTTGTTAAAAGTGCTATATAAATAAAGTTGACTTGACATGACTTCTATTGTTTTAGCATTTCAAACGGATCAAAAGTCTATTTATTGAAAATGTTTAATACTTTGATATTCTCAATCTAATGCAATGACATTCTGGTGACTGAAGTGTCCAAATACCTTTTCCAGGCCTATAAAGCTTAAAACACTCTCGTACAAAGTATCATGACATGTAACGTCACAATCTATTGATCTTAACACACACACACACTCATGTTCACCGTCTCTTTGACAGCGATTCCTTTTTACTGTCGATCACGCGTGTGTTACAGCGGCTCTGAAAGATTAAACCTCAAAGTCAACATGAAACAAGTTTATTTTCATAATGTGACATATTTCTGAGTGAAACAATGGGAAAACGGATTAAGACTTGATTTTATCCATCAGCAGTTGATGTGGGTGTTACATATCAGAACGTATTATTACATTCTGATGAAAGATTACAAAGATTAAATATTCTTTTTAGGATAGCATGCACTGCAATGATTCATTCAAAATAATTAGAGACAATTTTGATTTCATGTTGACTTTAAGATTGCAGAAAGCTTCATATATTCTATCAGATCCATAGACTCAACACAAGCGGTTCAGGGTTTCTTTCCTATCACACACAATCATTCCCCGTGTGTGAAGAGATGAACTCAATCCTAAATCCATTTGAAAGGTCAGTATTGAGAGCACGTGGTTGGTTCATTTCTCAGATGCATTAACTCCTTTTACACACACACACACACACACACACACACGCACGCACACACACACACACACACGCACACACACACACAGACACAAACATTTAAATGGAGCACTAAAGCGTGAAGATGCATTTTGTCCAGATGAGACTCTCTCGTTGTTTATTTTGGCTGATGATACAGTCTGTGTGTAAGACGAGTCGACACAACACACTCACAACACACACACACACTTCCGGTCTGTGCCGTCAGGTCAAGTCACATTTATTCAGATATTCGCTTTATACAACACAGATGTTTCAAAGCAGCTTCATATAAACAGGAAATAATGGTGTAAATGTTGCAAAATAAATAACAATGTCAGCTCAACGGAAGGCAATAGTGTCATTATTCAGCCCAATAACATATGTCCATCTTACAAAATTGATAAACTTTGAAACAAATTCAATTCAGCTAAAGCAGCTCTTTATACAATAGTGACATTACTCAGCTCAATTTAGATTCAATTCAGTTCAATAATGTTGCAAAGTTCATCAATTATGAAACAAAACAAGGTCAAGTACAGATGTATGTGAATGCAAACACTCATGCATTATTACATTACATAATGTGTCAGAACACCATTCATAAGGACGTCATGTACTTGTGTCATTGGTAAAAGAGGATACAAATGCACACACATCCTGGTGACAGATGAGAAGCATAAAAACACATCAAAGAGAAAGATCTGCACACTGCTACGTTATTCATATTTATTGATTTAAAATAGCATCTGAGATTAGGCACAGATTGACTGCAACATTGCTATTTTTAATCCACAAATGGGATTAATGACACGTGTGAAACTCTTTCTTTCAAATAGAGTCGTTAGTCACATGACCTTTACATTCAGATGATTGACTAAAAACATTAAATCTATCTATATCCATCCATCCACCCACCCATCAATCTATATCCATCCACCCACCCACCCATCAATCTATATCCATCCACCCACCCATCAATCTATATCCATCCATCCACCCATCCACCTATATCTATATATCCATCCCTCCATCAATCTATATCCATCCACCCATCCACCTATATCTATATATCCATCCCTCCATCAATCTATATCCATCCACCCATCCACCTATATCTATATATCCATCCCTCCATCAATCTATATCCATCCACCCACCCACCCATCAATCTATATCCATCCATCCACCCATCCACCTATATCTATATATCCATCCCTCCATCAATCTATATCCATCCACCCACCCATCTATCTATATCCATCTATCCATCTATATCCACCCATCCATCCATCCATCCATCCATCCATCCATCCATCCATCCATCCATAAATTTACATTAATTAATCTATCCATCCATCTATATCCATCCAAACATCCATCCATCCATCTATATCAATCCATCTACATCCATCCATCCATATCAATCCTTCGACATCCATCCATCAATCCATCCATGCATCATCTACCTATCTACATCCATCCATCCATCTATATCCATAAATTCATCCATCCATCATCATTTATTTATTTATATCCATCTATCATCCGTTCATCTATATCAATCCATCTACATCCATCCATCAATCCATCCATCCATCATCTACCTATCTACATCCATCCATCCATCTATATCCATAAATTCATCCATCCATCATCATTTATTTATTTATATCCATCTATCATCCATCCATCTATATCCATCCATCCATCCATCTATTCATATCCTCCATCATCTATATCCATCTATCCATCCATCCATCATCCACCTATGTACATCATCCATCCATCCATCCGTCATAATTTATTTTTCTATATCCATATATCCATCCATATATATCCATCCATCCATCCATATATATCCATCCATCCATCCACCTATATCCATCTATCATCTATATCCATCAATCCATCATCCTTCTATATCCATCTATCATCTATATCCATCCATTCGTCCATCCATCCATCCATCTATTCATATCCTCCATCATCTATATCCATCCATCCATCATCTACCTATGTACATCATCCATCCATCCATCCATCCATATATTCATATCCTCCATCATCTATATCCATCTATCCATCCATCCATCATCTACCTATGTACATCATCCATCCATCCATCAATCCATCCGTCATAATGTATTTATCTATATCCATATATCATCCATCTATATCGATCCATCCATACATCCATCCATACATCCATCCATCATCTATATCCATCCATTTGTCCATCCATCCATCCCTCATCTACCTATGTACATCATCCATCCATCCATCAATCCATCCGTCATAATTTATTTTTCTATATCCATATATCCATCCATCCATCCATCTATATCCATCTATCATCTATATCCATCCATCCATCTATCATCTATATCCATCCATCCATCTATCATCTATATCCATCCATCCATCTATCATCTATATCCATCCATTCGTCCATCAATCTATCCATCTATTCATATCCTCCATAATCTATATCCATCTATCCATCCATCCATCATCTACCTATGTACATCATCCATCCATCATCTATATCCATCTATCCATCCATCCATTACCGGGGCGGCAGTGGCTCAGTGGTTCATGTAGATTGTCTACAAACCGGAAGGTTGGTGGTTCGATCCCCGGTTCCACCTGACCAAGTGTCGAGGTGTCCATGAGCAAGACACCTAACCCCAGCTGCTCCCGACGAGCTGGATGGTGCCTTGCATGGTTGACACTGCCGTCGGTGTATGAGTGAGTGTGTGAACGGGTGAATGTGAGGCAATGTGTAAAGCGCTTTGGATGGCCATTGGTCTGTTAAAAGCGCTATATAAATGCAGTCCATTTACCATCTACCTATGTACATCATCCATCCATCAGTCCATTCGTCATAATTTATTTATCTATATCCATATATCCATCCATCTATATCCATCCATTCATCCATCCATCGCCAGACATTATATGATATGATATATTGACTATTATATGATATAGTGACTATATGTTAATGATGTGTTGAAAAAAGCATGGAAGGAAAATGGTTAAAAATACATATTCAACTGGTCATTCTAAATAACCAGTGTGTATTGTACTGTATCTAATTCCTATTTATGACTTTATCAGGCGTCTAAATTTAGCCGCTTGTGTAAATGTGGCCGATGCATGTCTCTTTGATACACATGTGAGATTGGAACGCCGCCCACACAATCCAGATTCGCTAGATCTAAGGAGCAAGAAAGAAAGAGAGAGAGAGTGAGAGAGAGAGAGAGAGAGAGAGAGAGAGAGAGAGAGAGAGAGAGAGAGAGAGAGAGAGAGAGAGAGAGAGAGAGAGAGAGAGAGAGAGAGAGGAGATGTGCTGTCTGCCGCAGAGAGTTTCCTCATTGGCAGTTCTGTTTAGTGACTGAATTTCAATAGTCCTGCTGTGGAAGGACACAAGTTCAGTCAGAATCCAGCTCAGCGACATGCAGAAAGGTGATATGGATCTATAAAATCACAAATCACAGCTCTACGGTAAAAAAAAAAACGACAGAAAGAACGTCTTTACGTGAGTTGCCAGGGTGAAGACATAAAGCTGGTTCCCTTCTCATTTCCATTTGTGTTGATAACACTAACCACTGCATTGCTGTCGAAAATTCTGAATCTCTTATCACTGCCAGGTCAAAACACACACACACACACACACACACACACACACACACACACACACACACACACACACACACACACACACACACACACACACACACACACACACACACACACACACACACACACACACACACATGTTGTGTTTCCATGTTTTATGGGGACATTCCATAGGCGTAATGCATTTTATACTGTACAAACCGTATTTTCTATCCCCTACACTGCCCCTGCCCCTAAACCTACCCATCACAGGAGACATGCTGCATTTTACTTTTTCAAAAACATCACTTAGTGTGATTTATAAGATGTTTTCCTCATGGGGACCAAAAATGTCCCCACAAGGAAAAAATTTGGATATTGCCATCTTTGTGGGGACATTTTGTCCCCATACCGTAGGGATTACCAGTCCACACACACACACACACACACACACACACACACACACACACACACACACACACACACACACACACACACACACACACTTCAGTTGTGCTTTAACAGATAACTACAATTAGACAACTATACACTGCACTTTACTAATGAGGCATACAAACAGCGTGACAGGTTAAAAGTAATGACTATAATGACAGCACTGTGTCAAATGAAAGTGCTCTGTCAATGTCACAAGGATTTATCACTCATTTTATCAACTGACTGGTGAAAAATATATGTCCAATTGCTTAACAGAGTTGTGCAAGAGTTTAACATTTTTTGAACAATTGGACAATCTATCTATCTATCTATCTATCTATCTATCTATCTATCTATCTATCTATCTATCTATCTATCTATCTATCTGTCTGTCTGTCTGTCTGTCTGTCTGTCTGTCTGTCTGTCTGTCTGTCTGTCTGTCTGTCTGTCTGTCTGGTATCTGGTTGTCTGAGCTGAACTACTTTCCTTGGTGTCCTTAATAGTAACTCATGTTTTGTAGAAGTGACAGGAACATGGCAGTCCTTCTCAAGGTCACATCGGGTTTATTTTTAGGTCAGTACTCACCAAGGTGAGGATGCTAAAAAAGAAGCCATTTGAAGACACACTGCCGAAAGGGGGTGTAACTAAATATTTCATAACCCAACAGCTACTGAACCAAGACCTAAACTACTCGTAAGAAGAGACTAAAACCCTTTCCGTTGGATTTATTAATCATGTGATCCTTAATTGCAGCATGTCAGATCTCTTAACTAATGACATGCTAATTTCCATTTGGCTCCAGTAGATTAGTTTTCCATGTACTGCATGATTTCAACAAATCAAACCATGTTAGTTTGCACCGCAATTCGGAGAATCGTATCTGTCGGATTTTCAGCACATCCAATTCATCCACTTCTCCTGAAATTCACGAAAGTAAGTGGCCGGTGAAGTGGGAGAAGGATAGAGTAAATGTTAGAGATAATAACAATGTGTGGCTGATGTAAATAAAACATTGTCAAGTTAAATAGTCTGTATGATGCACTAAATATTTGAATCACACCGGTGTGATCATACACGTCAAAGGGTTAAAAACACTCAACAAGAACTCATTCACATGTCATATTCTGTCCTCAAAATATATGCAATTCCATTTAACAAAAAGATAAACAGCTCCAGCAACAGCTCTCTATGGTGACTCCACCCTACATCTTGGAGTTGTTGTATGCTTGTCAGGTTCCTAAAACCTCCACAGTGTTGCTATGCCAACCAAAGCTCCTCTCAACCCCAGAGAAGGGGACAGGTCTGGTCACATGACCCTGCTGTCATTGGGGAAGATGGAGCAGATGTGGATGAGGCCCTGCGTCGTCTGATGATTAGTCACAAAAGACTGAAGTAACAACCTGGACAGAGAGACATTTATCTTTACATTGTTGATGATATAGATACTTCGACGGCCTGTAAGTGAGAGTCTCAGATGTGACTGGCAAGATAAAGATACGAAAGGAAATCACTTCTCAACAATGTGAAATCCCACAGCTGCACAGAGGGAAGAGCAACAGCAAGGAGAGAGAGATTTCTGAAAGGTCAGATGACACACACAGACTGTGATATCTCTCTCCTCTTTCTTTTTACCTTCCTGTCTTCATTTCCCTCAACACACGGAGATACAGAGAAAGAGAGAGAGGGTCACTAGTAGAAGTGGAAATGGTGCATTTGTTACCAAGACAAATATTGGCCAGCTTCCTGTTCAAATGTCATCCCTGTGTAGAGGGGGTCACCAAAGTAATCTGACGCATGACAAGCGTGATGATTTCGTGTTCGTGTATGTGTCTGCTGGCTTGTATTTGCTTAACTGACAATGTGTGTTGACATAAGCTATAGGGGCTTCGAGGGTGCTGGATATCCATGCCGACACGGCAATCAAATTGAAAGCATATGACAATGCAGGCCAATACACCAGTGGTGCTGTAACCTAGTGGTTAGAAGGTGCAAGCTGCACAACTGTGCTACTGAGCAGGATACTTTAACCTGAGGTTACTCCAGGGGGGCTGTCCTAGTAAAGTGCACTGATAAATGGCCAAGAAGTACAGAACAATGTAGGGAAATACCCCGACAGCATCTGGCTTGGTAACCAAAAGGTTGTATGTCCGAGCCCCACAAGGCTCGATCTATGAACCCACTAAACTACTGAACGAGCTGTTACCTGTAGTGGAAGAGCCTCTTCTCAATATTATTAACTCGTCTTTATCTTTAGGTCATGTTCCAAGAATATTCAAGTTGGCAGTCATAAAACCTCTCATTAAGAAGCCACAATTAGATCATAATAACCTAGCAAATTACAGATCCATTTCAAATCTTCCATTTATGTCTAAAATACTAGAAAAAGTTGTGTCCGTTCAATTGTGCTCTTTCTTGCAAGAAAATGATATCTATGAAACATTTCAATCCGGATTCAGGCCGCATCATAGCACAGAAACTGCACTCGTTATAAATCACAAATGATTTACTTCTAGCTTCTGACCAAGGCTGTATCTCAATACTAGTACAACTCGATCTTAGTGCTGCGTTCGATACTATAGATCATAAAATACCCTTAGATCGACTTCAAAATTACACTGGTGTTCAGGGAAAGGCATTAAACTGGTTTAGATCGTACTTATCAGACCGCTACCATTTTGTCTGTCTAAATGGGGAAAAATCAAAGATAACGTCAGTAGACTATGGGGTGCCGCAAGGATCTGTGTTAGGCCCTCTGCTATTCTCAATATATATGCTGCCACTTGGTAATATTATAAGAAAACATGGAATTAATTTCCACTGTTATGCTGATGACACTCAATTATATATTTCATCACGACCAGATGAAAACGCTAAATTATCTAAACTGACAGCGTGTGTTGAAGATATTAAATACTGGATGACGTGTAATTTTCTGCTATTAAATTCAGATAAAACAGAGGTATTACTTATTGGTCCAAAAAACTGCCCACAAAACCTCTCACAATACAACTTTAACTTGGAAGGACGTCCTGTCACTTTATCCACTACAGTAAAATACCTGGGTGTTATATTAGACCGCAACTTGTCTTTCGAAAATCCTATTTTATATTTTACAAGAATGCCATTTTTCCACCTTAGAAACATTGCTAAGCTACGTAACATGCTATCTATTTCTGATGCAGAAAAGTTAGTTCATGCACTCATGACCTCGAGACTAGATTACTGTAATGCTTTATTAGCTGGTTGTCCTGCATCCTCAATAAACAAGCTACAGTTAGTCCAAAACGCAGCTGCTAGAGTTCTTACTAGGTCAAGAAAATATGATCATATAACACCAATTTGATCATCTCTACACTGGTTACCTATTAAGTTCCGTATCAATTACAAAGTATTGCTACTGACCTATAAAGGCCTAAATGGTTTAGCTCCAGTGTATTTAACGGATCTTCTATCGCCCTACAATCCATCGCGCTCTTTAAGATCACTAAACTCGAGGCTTCTGGTCGTTCCTAGGATATCGAAGTCCACTAAAGGAGCGAGGGCATTTTCACATTTAGCTCCTAAACTCTGGAATAGTCTTCCTGATATTGTTCGAGGTTCAGACTCGCTGTCCCAGTTTAAAACTAGATTAAAGACGCATCTCTTTAGCCAGGCATTCACATTATAATTACCTTTTATACTACAGTTAAATCGGATCAAAAGCATTGATATTCCGAACAGCGGCTATGCTAATTATTTCCCATCTGCTTTTCTGTTGTTATATCGGGACACTAGTCCTGAGGTAAATAGTTGGTCAGCTCCAGTTTGTATCCAGCCTCTCATGGAGACTTCAGATGCCCCAACACCTGTGAAGAGACTCAACGCCAGCGCTGTTATGGCCTAAATTAATACATGATTGATTAACTTTTTCTAACATTTTTCTTTAACATTCTCTTTCTAACATTTTTCAATGAAATGAAAAATGCACTTTCTGTAAAGCTGCTTTGAAACAATATGTATTGTGAAAAGCGCTATACAAATATATTTGAATTGAATATGAACGATCACCATTGTGCCCTTGTGCAATTGAGACAGTTCTGAACAATGCAGAACTGAAAATCAATTATATATCTGGCCTGTATGTTGAACCTGAAAATCCGGTATAGTATGTATCCTGAGGTTTCTTCATGGGGATTGTCCTTGCAATAAGTTACTTCATGTAAACACATATACGGACCGATAAACCCATATCAGTTCACCACTAATCTGAATACTTAGAGCATGACCTCCTCGATGTCCCTGGATAAAAGAGTGTGATAAATTAACATACAAGCCAATACCTCAGTAGCCCTGACTACCCTGTAAATTTCTTCTAGACTAGTAGTTAAATATCTGACATGGTTAACCAATAGCTTGTAGGTTCAAGTCCACAAAGGTTTGATGCATTGTGCAACTGAGCAGAATAAATATCCTCAGGTTACTCCCGAAGGACATCCCCTGTAATAAATGTACAGATAAAAGCAATGCCGTAATTACATTTGGGGACCAAATACAATAATTTATGAATCTTTGACCACTAATCTGAATACTGCGGGGACGTGTCCCCCCTCAATGTCTACAGCTATAACTAAAAGGGAAATATGTAGGGAAATACCCTGTGAGATATGTCTGTAGTCTGTATTTCAGCAGCATGTATAGCGCTAGATGCGGTTTAGGACCAAGGGCAGCTCTCACCGAGCGACCACTGCTTTTTAGTACCGAGGACAGCACTCACCGAGCGACTGCCGTGTTTCAGCACCGCGGACAGCACTCACCGAGTGATCGATGCATTTCAGAACCATGGACAGCACTCACCGAGAGACTGCCGTGTTTCAGCACCGCGGACAGCACTCACCGAGTGATCGATGCATTTCAGAACCATGGACAGCACTCACCGAGAGACTGCCGTGTTTCAGAACCATGGACAGCACTCACCGAGAGACTGCCGTGTTTCAGCACCGCGGACAGCACTCACCGAGAGACTGCCGTGTTTCAGCACCGCGGACAGCACTCACCGAGAGACTGCCGTGTTTCAGCACCGCGGACAGCACTCACCGAGAGACTGCCGTGTTTCAGAACCATGGACAGCACTCACCGAGAGACTGCCGTGTTTCAGCACCGCGGACAGCACTCACCGAGAGACTGCCGTGTTTCAGAACCATGGACAGCGCCGCCGCCGCCGCCGCTGCTGGTTTCCCCACGCTACAGTAGTGAGGAGGGGGGAGGTGAAGCGGGGTTTCCCTCAGTGCTGGATGGAGCTCCTCTCTCTCTCGCTCTCTCCATCTCTGCACATTACCACCTTCAGCAGCGGATTTCCATGAGAGTGTTATCACATCACACGAAAATCCGTGGCCTTCACGTTTCCCCCCTCTCCCTAAAGCTGTATTATCCTGCCAATTCGGGAGATTTCAAGCACAAAATGCCATCATTGAATGCATTTGATTTTCTCCATTTTTGACACAGGAAGGAGATTAATCGCATATTATAAAGCCTTTGCAAGAACATTTCCGTCGTCATAGGCTAGCATCATTGAAAAAATGGGGGGAAAAAACCCGAATGGAAATCACCGGCGAATGCATGTTTGCATTAAGACTGTCATGCAGAGAGGAAACCAGCATTCAGCCCACGATTCACAGCCATCCTCACTAATATCAGCCCACTGCATCCACTGTCTCTGACAGTAGCTAAATCACATCTTTATCACCGATGCCTCTATGGCCATGTACAAATAATACATCATTCACTGAATTAAACGTGCTCGTGAAACGCCGTGGCGTGAACATTATGCTCTTTTTAAAGGTTTAACAAGCGAAAATGAAGAATTCAGCAGAAAAAACAACATTCTCCTGTGAAATTTCATAATGACATCAAAGATACAGATTAACCAGAAGCGGGGAGCTTTATCGTGCAGGGGGTTGGCGGGTAAATTAATCTCTGGCAAAGAGGGGAAAAGGGCTTTAAATCACCGTTGACCAGCAGAGAAACACACCAACACACACATGCACGCACGCACACACACACACACACACACTACACACATACATACACACACTTGGGGAGGAGAGGCACCGCTGGCAAACAGCTGGAAATACGAAGCCGTTTCCCCCCAAAAGAAACCACACGATGACTTAAAGGATTCTGGCCTTTACCTGTCAAGACGCCGACCCGGATTTGGTGGTCGTGGTTTGTTAAAATCATCCCGTCTGACGCCATATTCAGCACCGCTGTCGCCGCACTGAGAACTCCAGGCAGAGCCGAGAGCCGAGCGCATCGAACTCTGGAGGGGGAATGAAAGAAGCGCGCAGGCGAGAGCAGCAGAGCGAAGATTCAGCGCTCATATCTCACTGGGAAATCAGCAAAAAAAGAAAAAGAAAAAAGAGCTTTACATCATAGACACGATGCAATTATGCACATTAAGTTACTTTACATTTTGAGTCAGTAAGATTTGTATAATACTTTTATGCAGAAGGATGTATTTAATTGATCAAAAGTGACAGTTAAGTCATTTAGCCTATAATGTTTCTATAAAAATAAATTCTGTTCCTATGAACTTTCCAAAAAGCAGTGATCATTTATTTAATTTGTATTTTTTTTTGGAGCATATCCCCAGCATATTAGAGTGATTTGTGAAGGATCATGTTACTATATATTCACATAGAAAACAGCTTTTTTAAATTGTATGATATTTCACAATAGTTAGTCAAATAAATACAGCCTTTATAGAATAAGTTACTTTTTTTATATATATATAAAAAAGTCCCATTAATTTACAATGAGCATTACATTTGTTACAGTTTTTTAAAAGTAATCTTCATAGTTAGTTCATGTCCGCTCAGCTCAATTAAATAATAGGCCTATTAAAATATGCAACTTTTGATTTGAATGAACAATAATAAAAGTTAACAAATAGAACCTTGTTGTAAAGTGTTACAATAAATTACTCTGTCTATTACTCTCTATTTGAATGATTGATTTATATTATATTATTAGTTAATAACTTGCACTACTCCAGTGTTTGCCAAACTTTCTGTCTTGTACAGCCCCATTACTAAGGCTCAATACTCATAACTCATATTATAATGGACATCAGACAGATTCACAGAGGGACTCTCTCGTAGCTTCCGTTCTCTGAGCTGGTTTGTGTTGTTTTGTCTATTCTTGCCAAATACTCCCTGGTACCTTCTCATCTCATATTCAACAAGAAAACAAATCAATATTATCCCCCCTGTAGTCAATAATTATATCCCTTATAACTCTTTGATCACCAAAATGACATATTTAAACGAGTTTTGAAAAAAAATCTTCCTGGCTTTGAATGTAACTCTACACCCTTGCATCATTTAGTATAAGCAGATGCATGAATATGCAAATTATCCCCGCCTCCACTATATCCTTAGAAATGCTTTGAACATCATATAGTGTCAGTGGAGAAAGGCATATAGTTCATTATAATATCATAATATACATCATTAACACAATTCACCCGCTATATTGCTAAAATACCTGATTTTTCATATCAGCAGAAAAAATATAGCGGGATAACCTGCTTCTTTTGAGACTCCCTGCTCCCTTCAGAGAATAGTTAATGATATGCTAAAGCCCCACCCCCCTCGTGACGTGATTGGTTACAGGGTAGTTTGTGATGTCAGAAACTGTGTTTTTGATTCACTGCAGTTTTAAAGAGAAAATACGCAGCAATAGTGTTGGCATGAATTTGCACATGGTTTATCTGAAAGAATACTAAAAACTTCGCATACACATATAAACAACATTTAAAACTGGATTTTCACCACAGGGGGACTTTAAAGGGATAGTTCACCCAAAAAGGAAAATTACTCTATGATTTACTCACCGTCAAGCCATCCTAGGTGTATATGACTTTCTTCTTTCAGACGAACACAATCAGAGTTAAAATGTCCTGGCTCTTCCGAGCTTTATAATGGCAGCCCAAAATTTGAAGCCCAAAAAAGTGCATCCATCCATTATAAAAGTGCTCTACGCGGCTCCGGGGGTTAATAAAGGCCTTCTGTTGAATCAACATCAGGTGAACCATAATAACCGGTGGATAACCGTTGAATTTTGTCTAGATTTTGCAAATCTTTTCAACCATCCACCATCCATCCATCCATCTAGCCAGTCAACAAAATGTTTATGGTTGTAGTCATGGTTGTAAAAATAAAATTGATTTGAGGTACAGCTCAAAAATTGTTGATATTCCTATGTTGAATCTGTGGTGAGTTAACAACACCACTTCAACTATTTGGTGTCCAACGTTGTTTTGATGTTGAATTAATGTTGTTTCATAAACTGACTTTATTTCAACCACTATTAAACGTTTAATGTCGGTAGAATGCCAGCTGGGAAGCGAAGCGATGCGTTTGTGTAAGAATGAAATCCATATTTAACACATTATAAAGTAAAATTTCTAGCTACCACCAGACCGCCTTCCGTGTTCAACTTACGGAAAAAACGTAACTGCCTCGACACTGACGTAGGACGTACCGTAAGCGTTTTGAACTGCATGAGGCGTTACTCTTTCTGCATACACTGTCAGAAAAAAGGTACATTGCTGTCACTGGGGCGGTACCCTAAGGTACAAAACCGAAAAGGTACTAATATGTACCTTTAAGGTATTAATATGTACCTTTTACGGTACTAATATGCAATCTTAAAGTTCTGATATGTACCTTTTACGGTACTAATATGTACCATGTAGGGGTGAGTAAGGTACAAAGATGTACCTTTTCACTTTTGTACCTTAGGGTACCGCCCCAGTGACAGCACTGTACCTTTTTTTCTGAGAGTGTAAGTTGAATATGGAAGGCGGTCTGGAGGAAGCTAGATATTTTACTTTATAACATGTTAAATATGGAAGTTTTTTATTCACACATGGATTCACTTCAGAAGGCCTTCATTAACCCCCAGAGCCGTGTGGAGCACTTTTATAATGGATGGATGCACTTTTTTGGGCTTCAAATTTTGGGATGCCATTATAAAGCTTGGAAGAGCCAGGACATTTTTAACATAACTCTGATTGTATTCGTCTGATAGAAGAATGTCATATACACCTAGGATGACTTGAGGGTGAGAAAATCATGGGCTAATTTAAATTTTTGGGTGAACTAACCCTTTAAAGCTACACTGTGTGATATTTTCCCCCATCTAGAGGTGAAAAGGTATATGACCATCCAGTGAATATTAGTTTCTGTTCCTCTCAATTCCAATTTCGTTTTAACTCCTACGGTGGCCGATTTAGTCCAAGATTAATATGGCTTCCAGTTCGACCTCGTCCATGAGTGTTCCTTCAGGTGATGAGGTTACTTTAGAAAACTATTAAAATTTGCAGTTATTTAATTTGTCAGTTAACATGTAGGTTATGACATCTATGTAAAAAGAATAATAGTTTTACGTTTTCGTAATTTTTTACCATTTCATTGCTAACATCAGCGATCAGGTTCCCAGACGAATGTAAGCTAATCTTAGTAAAGTAACTTTTATCAGTGCTTTCGTTATTCTGTATATTGTACGACATCACTAGCGTAAGGCAAAGTTCACACTCTTCACATTCGACACAGTGCCATCGAGTGTTAAAACGCCAAAGGCGAAGCTTGAATTTACGGGAATGTCCCTCTTTGGCTACTGTACTTTCAAGATGGAGGGGCAACATGGTGAGCAGCATTCGAACTCCTCACCCGTATGTATTTCCAATGACATATTATAAACTTACGAGAATACTTTATTACTTGAAAGAAGTAAATATACATTAATGAACACATATATTTTTGAAAGAACTAAGTTTTTTTTACCTAAGAATAAACTAAAAAAGTTACACAGTGTAGCTTTAAGAAAATAAATAGAGTTGTTATACTTTCTGACTTTAAAAATACTGTAAATTTCTAACTGTAAATGTCTTAAACATTTTGATACTGCAACACGGCAATTTCCCCACTCACAGGTATAAATAAAGGCTCTATCTATTCGGTTAACCATAGCTCAAAACATTTGGCATTTCAGAGAATCCCAGCATGTCCTCTTTAAGATACACACGGATTTAAAACAGATCTCATACACAGAGCCGTCACTAGAGGGGAGAAAGATGATGATTTCTCAGGGACCCGGAACCTGATTTCAAAGTAAACTCCCCTTTATTTCTAAAGCACTTTATACAACACATATTGTTTCAAAGCATCTTTAGGAACATAATGATTCAATGATGCAAAGAGTTCAGTTCAGCTGTAAAGCAGCTCTAAAACGGAAATAGTGTCCTTGTTCAGCTGAGGTCAGATCAGTGTTGATTGAGTTCCATTGCAAAGATAATCAATTATTAAAATAGTTCAATTCGGCTATAAAGCATCTCTGCAGAAAACAGTGACGTCACCGTCCAGCTCAGTTCAGCTCTCATACAATAGTGTCACAGTGTACAGTCAGATCAATAATATTGTTGAATATTAAGTGTCCCCAACTAGGCAAACCAGAGGGCCCACAGCAACAACCTGCACCGGCCCTTCCAGATACATTAACAAGGAACTTATGTCCATTACAGTAGAAATGAATCACTGGTGGACGGCATCACTGGATGGTAATGCGGGGGCTGCATGCGGGCGCGCACACACACACACACACACACACACACACACACACACACACACACACACACACACACACACACACACACACACACACACACACACACACACACACACACACACACACCTGTAGTCTGGCTGAATGCCATGTGTGGGCTATTCTACATTAACTCATGAAGAGCTCTATCGATTCCTTTCCTGGACTCACAGAGCATCTCAGAACAATGATGAGTCAATCACCTCTCGGGTCACAACTGATGTCTGGCATTCTTTAATGTATTTGCTTTGAAACACAGGAAGTCTTAAGTCTCTGCTTTTGAACCTTCATTCTGCAGATGATAGCAGCCCTGACCTGTTCAAATACAATCTCAGCCTGAAGCAGAAGCCACGTTTCTATTTATAGCGCGACGTCACGCTCCTGTGGTGTGTAATTCCTCTTGTTTATTCTAATGGAAAAAAAAGAGAGCATATCTCTTCTTCCTGTGTCACGATTCATTATTCATGAGCACATTTTACGCTGGGAACTGGGACGTGTTCACTGACCAACACATGCATCCACTCACGGTCTAAAGACAAAGTTACGTGTCAATGCAACACTTTACTGAGAAACTATGAGAAAACAAGCATTCTACGCGGTTCTGAGTGGTTATTAGCACATTGCATTGATATGCAGCCTTAGATAAAAGGCTATATAACCTTAGGGATTCAGTTCTAAAGAAAAGGTTCCATAAGGAGAAATGTCTTAAATTAATGCATACATCTTTAACGTGTTATTTTTCTAGTATGTTTACGAGTTGTTTAATTCATAAAATTTAATTAATATAAAGAATTATTCAAACTAAATTGGATAATTAAAACTCAATCGATAATATGATCCATGTAAACCCTAACGCTCAAAATACTGAATTGGTTTGTGTAGATCCAACTCAATTTAAACAAATGAGCATCATACAAACTTTTATGAGTATTTAGAACATTCTTTTTCTTTTGAGTTCTCAAAACTGACACATTTTAAGTAATCTGAATATTTTTATTGTTTTGAGTTATTAACTTGTTTCTTTTAATTTAGACAAACTTAAATTGGGATGGGATGCCTAGTTTGCCATGACACTTAAAAGGGACAGTAAATGCCAAAATTAAGTGTGTTTTGTGTGTGTGTGTGTGTGTGCAAGATTTATGTTATTTAGTGTTTAATGTTTTGCTATGTTGTAAATGCAATTAATTTGTACAAAAAGATAAGTACAAAAGTTCTGCTTACTTAAACATTGAATGTATTAGCTTAAAAATTTTGTGTAACTGATTGCCTCAATATCTTTGAGCTTTGCCAACTTATTGGGGTTGACAGTGTGATGAACCCCCTAACCGCTTCCACAGAAGCAAGCGCACAGCCATCTTTAGAGCTTTGTGTTTGAACTTCCGTTATTGCAGCTCTGTATATTTCTATGACATCGATGTCTGCTTATTGTAGAGTTGAGGAACGTTACCATGAGCTTTGTAATGTTTGAAGTGGATGCCACAAATGTCAATAGACTGGGAAGATTTTAAAATGAGTGCTTCAGTCATAAATCTGTCATAAATCATAAATCCGAGCGCATATAGAACGAGTTCCCGAGTTCCATATAGAACCTTTTCTTCTAAGAGTGATGGGGTGTTCTGGGTGGTTGCTAGGGTGTTGTTAAGCAGTGTGTTTTAAATGGTTCTGTCTGAAGTGAAAAGTCTCAACTGGCTCGGGTCCTTCTGTTAATGTAAGTCTGTTGATTTTTACAGAAGTCCGTTCATAGGTATAGCATTTCTGTAGACGGTCAAAGTGAGCGTATGAGAACCAGCCTCATGATTTCAGTTCTGCATCTCTGAACCTGTGAACCTTCTGTCTGACCATAAAGCTGATAGAGTACATCATGCTTACAGACTGAAGGATGCATCTAAGATGCTGACAATTTGATGAAAAACTTGCATGAATGCAAAGAATTTAAAGAGAAGAATTTTCCTTAGTGGCCAACCATGCATATATGCATATAAGCAGCAAAATAGTTCAAAATGGTTCTTTTAACTTGTAATATTATTGTATTTTTATTCAAGTTTTTTGAGAGAGGAATATATATATATGTGTGGGTGTGTGTGTGTGTGTGTGTGTGTACCTGGTATTCCTGTTACTATCCAACAAGGATAGAAATACCAGTAAACTTTGACCTTATGGAAACTTTTTTCCCCTGATCCCCATGAGGAAAACAGTGTTGTGAAAATGTGAAAATGCAGAAAGTTTTGTGTGATGGGTAGGATTAGTGTAAGGGGAGAGAAGATACAGTTTGTACAGTATAAAAATCATTACATCTATGAAGAGTCCCCATAGAACATTGAAACCAGTGTGTGTGTGTGTGTGTGTGTGTGTGTGAGAGAGAGAGCCTATAACACGTATAACATGCAAATCTGCCTTGACTGAACATCATTGTCATGCTCTGTCGAGTTGTGCATTGTCAAGCATCACCAGCAGGGGGCGCTAACAGGTAGATTTCATCCACAGAACTGAATTGGTCATGACAGCTCCAATCATTTGCTTACAAAAAGTTGAGCCGCTGTGTATCTGTTTCTCCCTGAATGTCTCCCATCATCCACTGAACAAACAGCTTTTCCCTATGTGCGATGGCTAAGGCAAAAACTATCTATAACTATTGCTCATCCTCTGTGTTGCTGATTTCAACAAATCTTACATTTGTACAGACATGAATAGCACCTCATATTGTGTGGTTTGTTGAGAACAGATGTCCTCGCTTTTAATGACTTTATATTTGGAACGGATAAAAACCTCAACCACCTCAAAACACCTGGAAACACCGGAATATTGAAATACTGCAGTCTGCACAAACAAATGTTACTGATATTAAAGGCATGTAGTTATAACAGCAATCATAGCTAAAATATTTTAATGCATTATTAGATCTCAGAGTAAATATTATATGCTAACATTACAATGAAAATGCAAAAGCTTTTGAATGACATAAATAGTTATAAATAGTTAATAGGGGTGTTGGTCCAAGGCTATTTCATGCATTGACTTATTTACACTGTTAAAGAGTTGATTCTCATGCTAAACATTGTTTGAAAAAATGAGTTGGACGTATGACGGAGTATTTCTGTGCCAAATACACTTCTTCCGGTTTCTCACAAGTTTCCGAGTATTTCGGCCCTGTATGTCGTAGGGCAGAAAAATCTTGTATGGACACTTCTCCCAGAAAAGCGTGCGCACACACACACACCTACCAGAGCAGGAAAGAGCACGCCAATCATTTGGGTAACGCAAGTCGAGAAGGATTTTTCAACAATGTCACCGAAGAAATGTGGTTTTTGGTTGTGAGAGCAGGATAACCATGTTCAGCTTCCCAAATAACCCAGCGTTAAGGGAACAGTGGATGCAGTTTGTTTTTCAAGTGTGTTTTCGGTGACGAATGTTTTATAAGCAAAGCCCGTTGGATTTGCAGATCGTTGCAGGCGGTGAGTTGACTGGGTAAACCCAGACCGATCTGCCAGCGATTTGATTTCTCCCTGCAGCTCAGACTGGAAACCTGAACATATGTCTATCCTGCTTCTGTTACAATTTTGCAGGGACCAATTACAAACCGGCTTATCCACCTGGCGTGCTATTGGGGTTTAACACAATGACAGATAGAGAAGCGATGGATCGTTAATCTGATTGGTTGAAGGACTATCCAATTGCGTACAGAGTCATTTGAACTATGCTGTTGATCATATCTCTTGTATGATAGAAAATACAGAGCAGACTCCTCAGACCAATGTTCAATCTTAAACGCTTGAGCTTGGTCTGGAGATAGCCAGACAAGGCGGTGAGTGAAACTGCATCAGATGTGTGTGTTTTGTTGGCAATCGGCACATAAGTGCATATAATGTGAACACCAACGTATAGTGAATCGAAAATTATCCCGAGATAATGCGATACAGTGGCGTAACTTTGTTTTAAAAAGTGGGTGAGTGGGGGAAGTCATGAGAAGTCAAGTTTAACGTGAAAGTTTCATCCTTAACGTAACATCTCCTAACTATATAGCATAATACAATATTGTCAGTCCTGAGATTCTTCACATAGATTCGTGTTCCAGCTTTTGTCTGGCGAATGTGTCTGAGGTTCGGTCTTGGGTTCGAATCCACCATCATACAGTTTTTTCTCTCTCATGAAAACCAAAGGTGATTCGGTATTAAGAGCAGCCAGGGACACATTTGGGTCCATTTTATTTTGTGATTTAACCGGAACAAATAGAGAGTCTATGATGCGATGACGTCGTGTGCGCGCGCGCGTTTGTGTCTCTATAGCTCCACGCACTGCACGCCTCCCAGAGTTGGGCTTTTTTCGGAAAGCCAAAATTGTACTTATAAGGATATGTGTTGGGTTTTGGTGCACTGGAAATTTATTTTCTCTGTCATTTTATTTGGTCAACAACACAAAGCAGTAGTTGTTTAGATATGAGTTATCATAGGTTCACCATGCGGTTATATTATAATTATTAAATTATATTGCTTCTTTCACATTTGAGCAAAATCCATCACAGCGGTAGCTCTACAATATTACCTTATATCAGTTCACACAAAGGCTTATCGCCACGTTAGTTGTAGTGGGGAATTTACAACAAGCTACTAAACAATAATCGCTAACATACTTTTTTTTGTTTTGTTTTTTGTCATTGCTAATTTATTAATAGCTTAGCATAATCTGTATCAAAGAGAAAATAATCACCTCATCCGATGTTTAAAGTGAATAAAATAGCATTAACACTTACTGGAATTTCACAACTACTGAAGAACTCTGTTATCTCCCACTGACCTGTGTGTGTGTGTGTGTGTGTGTGAGGTGAGGTGCGTTGTGGACCAAACCACTGTGAGGCAAGAGAGGGGTGGACTCAAAATGTTTCTAAACTTAAAACGCATTTTTGTCCCGTTTGCGTTTGTATTGTTTTACTACTTACACAATTATTTTAAGTATATATAATTAAGGCCTATATCATATTTGATACACTAATTCCTGGTGTCTAAAATAAAAAATGACCAAAACTTAACTGAAAAGGCTTTATTTATGCCTTCTGGATTCTTCCATTTGAATGGAGTTTATATATTGCATGCTTCAAATAAGGGGGTATAATAATAAGTAGCCTAAACATTTGCACTGTAAGTTATCAATAAAATGAAAATGCAAAAGGAGACTTTGATGAGATTTTGACCGACATAAACAGTTATGCAGATTCTGGTTATATTAGTCACTAGCATTAAGCACAGTCCAGCATACTGAGTTGAATGGAGCAAGATCCATTTCGCTCTCATTTTCCACCAGCTCTGAAAATGGCCTGGGGGCAGAGAGAATCAGATCCATTACATCTGAATACAGCTTCGACTCGCCGGCCAGTGGTGTGGCATCCGCACAGCGATTGAAACTCACCTGCGCTCAGACACAAACCCAAACTTTATTTGGGTACAGCAGCATCCGCTGAGCAAACAGGAAGGAGAAATTAAGAAATGACATGGGACATCAAATCACTGCAGGGCATTTTGCTCAGCCATGTAATTGATTTAAGATGAGTTAAACCTAGAGCTGAAGCTAATAATACAAGATAGGGATGCACCGAATCCAGATTTTTGGGATTCGGCCGAATACCGAATCCACTGGTTAAGATTCAGCCGAATCTGAAACCGAATACCGAATCCTTCTCCCATCATCAGTCCATCATCACAGTAAACACATTAACGAAGTAAACAACGTCCACAGCAGTGTAACGTTAGGGATGCTATTGACCATTTAACCGTTAACCGAAAGTATGAACTTTGACCGATTAATAGTACCAGTTAAACGGTTTCAATGTTTTTAACACTTTTTTGTTTGTTTGTTTTTGATGCATGGTTAAGAAAAATCTGCTGTATAGCGTTATTTGTTCACTCACGGAGCACGTCGACATGTGCAACCACAAACCAGATATATCTCGCAAAATGAAGCAATGGAAAACCTTACTGTGTGGGACCATTTCATTAGAAAAATACAGAAGTAGTACAAGCTCCTGACTGCTGGAAAGCAAATGAAAGGCACTTCCCGAGGCTACACAACTCGTATTCTCTCGGATGTTTCATACGCAAATGATTTAACAGCGGCTAATTGTTTAGGGTCCTTGTCATCACGAGACATCGGTATTGAAAAATGAACATGTAGCTCGACTTGAATCGCTTTTTTTAAACTTAAAGTAGCCTACTGCCACGTTTTCTGTTCATGAGTTTCATTTTCACTTTCAACAGCGACGAGTGGGGCACACATACTGCAAGCCTAGGGTTCGGGTTCGGTGGAAAAAAATTCTGAGATTCGGCAGAAACCGAATAACCCTGTCAAAAAGCCCAATATTTGGCCAAATCCGAACCCGAATCCTGGATTCGTTGCATCCCTAATACAAGATGCTGGGTCAGACGTAACAACCCAGTGTTTGGGTAGTTTCTGTGTTACCCTGATCATGGGTCAGACGTAACAACCAGTGTTCGGGTGGTTTCTGTGTTACCCTGATCATGGGTCAGACGTAACAACCCAGTGTTCGGGTAGTTTCTGTGTTACCCTGATCATGGGTCAGACGTAACAACCCAGTGTTTGGGTAGTTTCTGTGTTACCCTGATCATGGGTCAGACGTAACAACCCAGTGTTTGGGTAGTTTCTGTGTTACCCTGATCATGGGTCAGACGTAACAACCCAGTGTTTGGGTAGTTTCTGTGTTACCCTGATCATGGGTCAGACGTAACAACCCAGTGTTCGGTAGTTTCTGTGTTACCCTGATCATGGGTCAGACGAACAACCCAGTGTTTGGGTAGTTTCTGTGTTACCCTGATCATGGGTCAGACGTAACAACCCAGTGTTAGGTAGTTTCTGTGTTACCCTGATCATGGGTCAGACGTAACAACCAGTGTTTGAGTAGTTTCTGTGTTACCCTGATCATGGGTCAGACGTAACAACCCAGTGTTTGGGTAGTTTCTGTGTTACCCTGATCATGCGTCAGACGTAACAACCCAGTGTTCGGTAGTTTCTGTGTTACCCTGATCATGGGTCAGACGTAACAACCCAGTGTTTGGGTAGTTTCTGTGTTACCCTGATCATGGGTCAGACGAATAAACCCAGTGTTCGGTAGTTTCTGTGTTACCCTGATCATGGGTCAGACGTAACAACCCAGTGTTTGGGTAGTTTCTGTGTTACCCTGATCATGGGTCAGACGTAACAACCCAGTGTTAGGGTAGTTTCTGTGTTACCCTGATCATGGGTCAGACGTAACAACCAGTGTTTGAGTAGTTTCTGTGTTACCCTGATCATGGGTCAGACGTAACAACCCAGTGTTTGGGTAGTTTCTGTGTTACCCTGATCATGCGTCAGACGTAACAACCCAGTGTTTGGGTAGTTTCTGTGTTACCCTGATCATGGGTCAGACGTAACAACCCAGTGTTTGGGTAGTTTCTGTGTTACGCTGATCATGGGTCAGACGTAACAACCCAGTGTTTGAGTAGTTTCTGTGTTACCCTGATCATGGGTCAGACGTAACAACCCAGTGTTTGGGTAGTTTCTGTGTTACCCTGATCATGGGTCAGACGAACAACCCAGTATTCGGGTAGTTTCTGTGTTACCCTGATCATGGGTCAGACGTAACAACCCAGTGTTTGAGTAGTTTCTGTGTTACCCTGATCATGGGTCAGACGTAACAACCCAGTGTTTGGGTAGTTTCTGTGTTACCCTGATCATGGGTCAGACGTAACAACCCAGTGTTAGGGTAGTTTCTGTGTTACCCTGATCATGGGTCAGACGTAACAACCAGTGTTTGAGTAGTTTCTGTGTTACCCTGATCATGGGTCAGACGTAACAACCCAGTGTTTGGGTAGTTTCTGTGTTACCCTGATCATGGGTCAGACGTAACAACCCAGTGTTTGGGTAGTTTCTGTGTTACCCTGATCATGGGTCAGACGTAACAACCCAGTGTTTGAGTAGTTTCTGTGTTACCCTGATCATGGGTCAGACGTAACAACCCAGTGTTTGGGTAGTTTCTGTGTTATGCTGATCATGGGTCAGACGTAACAACCCAGTGTTTGGGTAGTTTCTGTGTTACCCTGATCATGGGTCAGACGTAACAACCCAGTGTTTGGGTAGTTTCTGTGTTACCCTGATCATGGGTCAGACGTAACAACCCAGTGTTTGGGTAGTTTCTGTGTTACCCTGATCATGGGTCAGACGTAATAACCCAGTGTTTGGGTAGTTTCTGTGTTACCCTGATCATGGGTCAGACGTAACAACCCAGTGTTTGGGTAGTTTCTGTGTTACCCCGATCATGGGTCAGACGTAACAACCCAGTGTTTGGGTAGTTTCTGTGTTACGCTGATCATGGGTCAGACGTAACCCAGTGTTTGGGTAGTTTCTGTGTTACCCTGATCATGGGTCAGACGTAACAACCCAGTGTTTGGGTAGTTTCTGTGTTACCCTGATCATGGGTCAGACGTAACAACCCAGTGTTTGGGTAGTTTCTGTGTTACCCTGATCATGGGTCAGACGTAACAACCCAGTGTTTGGGTAGTTTCTGTGTTACCCTGATCATGGGTCAGACGTAACAACCCAGAGTTTGGTAGTTTCTGTGTTACCCTGATCATGGGTCAGACGTAACAACCAGTGTTTGAGTAGTTTCTGTGTTACCCTGATCATGGGTCAGACGTAACAACCCAGTGTTTGGGTAGTTTCTGTGTTACCCTGATCATGGGTCAGACGTAACAACCCAGTGTTAGGTAGTTTCTGTGTTACCCTGATCATGGGTCAGACGTAACAACCCAGTGTTTGGGTAGTTTCTGTGTTACCCTGATCATGGGTCAGACGTAATAACCCAGTGTTTGAGTAGGTTCTGTGTTACCCTGATCATGGGTCAGACGTAACAACCCAGTGTTTGAGTAGTTTCTGTGTTACCCTGATCATGGGTCAGACGAACAACCCAGTGTTTGAGTAGTTTCTGTGTTACCCTGATCATGGGTCAGACGTAACAACCCAGTGTTTGAGTAGTTTCTGTGTTACCCTGATCATGGGTCAGACGTAACAACCCAGTGTTTGGGTAGTTTCTGTGTTACCCTGATCATGGGTCAGACGAATAACCCAGTGTTTGAGTAGTTTCTGTGTTACCCTGATCATGGGTCAGACGTAACAACCCAGTGTTTGAGTAGTTTCTGTGTTACCCTGATCATGGGTCAGACGTAACAACCCAGTGTTTGGGTAGTTTCTGTGTTACCCTGATCATGGGTCAGACGTAATAACCCAGTGTTTGAGTAGTTTCTGTGTTACCCTGATCATGGGTCAGACGTAACAACCCAGTGTTTGGGTAGTTTCTGTGTTACGCTGATCATGGGTCAGACGTAACAACCCAGTGTTTAAGTAGTTTTTGTGTTACAAAATCTACTCAGATTGTAAGGAAAGCAAGGAAAGGTAATAGAAGCCATCATTTTACACACTCCAATATCATAAGTGACAGTATACACCTTTTATGATGGTCTGTAACCAGCAAAGAAAATAAAAGAAGAAGAAGAGACAAGAAAGAACAGACAAGATGAGATGAGAAGAGACAAGCTGTAGTTTGGCTCCATTGCTAAAGCTTAGAGAAGGTTTGCATGTGATCTGACCTCCATCCTAGAGTCCATCTTAACAACACTAGATCATATAACCCTAAAAGTTTACTGAGCATTAGCAATGAACACATAAAAGGTTATACAACGAGGCCAGGGAATAAAAAGACTCAAGAAGAGCACATTAGCCATCAGTTCATTACACAAGCGGTCCAACATCGAGGCCTCCGATCGTGACTCACGGACAGCTCACCGAATCCTCTCCTGCAAACCGCCCCGGGATGTTTAGTGTTCTTCAATTATGTTTGGTCTAACGCATACTACTTTGAGAAATGCATCTCTAAATCACTGCAAAATCATGCACACTGGAAAAGTGGCAAGTAACATATTGAATTGCATTTTTTTTTGCATTTGCATTGAAAAATTATTGCTTGTTTTTTTAGGCTCAATAAGGTTATTGATTTGACCAAACCCCTGAGAAATAAACTTCAGTGTTCAACTAATTCCTGATATGAATAATCATGAACTCACAACCCACAACTCCCTAAAAGACACTAATGACATCTTAGCAATGGTTTAGCAAATATTGGTACATTATGACGGCACGTTTGCAAACACCACACCACCATTTCTAGTCACATTTCTCCTTTAACTTGATTATGTGAGCACATTAACAATAAGAATGGTCCACTTTGATTTTATGTTGACTTTTAATACAATCTAATATACTGTTTTTTCTCATGAAAGAACTAACAGTATCATTGCTTGTATCAATTCTGAAAACGTAGTCACTGGTCAGTCTCCGTTTGACTTTTCTGGTTTTATTTTTGGGTGCCTCACCGATGACCCTTTGCATCTCTGTCTTCATCATCTTGTGCCGCCGCGGGGGTCAGACTGAGGTACGGCGCTGTCGGAGAGAGAGTCCAGTGGAGTGGAAGGATGACTAATAGAGACAGTCACGCAATAGTAGAACACCCATTCAGAAAAAAATGAGCAAGCCAACCTGAAGCTCCATATAATGAATAGATATCAGCCCGAAACCCTGTAAAGTCTGACATATGAAATAATAGATTGTTTTTAATGGAACAGTTTATTGAAACTTTAGACAACATCTTAAAAAAGTATCAGTATTTTGAGTATCAGTTTTTGATACATTAGGTTTTTATGGCTCATATAGTATAATATAATTCGAATTTGGAGCTCAAAGAGAGAAAAACTACTTTTTTTCAGGAGCCCAAGCTAAGCAAAAAATTACACTTTGGTTGTGATGTAAGTCAGTGGAAAACTAAGTTACATAAAATGCATATAAATATCACTTGTCACTCTATATCTTATGCTTATGCCTAGTTCTGCTGTCTTCTCAGTGTTTCCCCTAGGTTTACAGCTCAGTTTGTCGCACAGACTTATCATTTGGTCGCACATTGTTTTTATTTTAATCATAATGACCTTGCATGTTGATGAATCGTTCTCTTGATTTATATATCCTGGTTTTGCATTGATAAAAAGATTGATGTGACTAAAAGCTTGATATTTGTAAAATATTTTAATCTGAATTTTTTTTTTCATCAAGCATACATTTAAAAGAAAACATTATAGGGGGGCTACCCCCCCCCCTGCCCCTTTAATCCTTTTACAGTCTATGCTTTAATTGTGAAAGTGAAAGATTTCTCATTTCTACCGGAGAGGTGATTTAACCAACACCCCAGAATGAGATTTTTACTGATTTCTGATTTTAACGGATTAGTGATTTCAAGACTCTTCCTACACTTTTCACCATATCATTTTGAACATTATTATTGAGTCAAAAGCTATTAAAAGCTTTAAAAGCTACTGAAATGCTGCAAAATGAACTAAAAGCAGAAGTCTGGATCTGTGACATGAATGACAGTATTCAAACTCCTATGTAGTTCCAACAAGAATCCCAATTAAGAAACCCTGAGCTGAATAATTGCAAAATTAATTTATAGAAACAAATATGGGACACGACATTATGCATGACGCAAAGAATGAAAAGACAGCAGAACATCTATGACAATCAGTTCAAAGGTCAAGAGTGGATTTAGCATATCACTTTTCACCAGTAGGTGGTGCTGTTCTCTAACTCAATCTCCTTGAGGAATTACTGTAAATAAAGCACTGCAAAGCTGATTTGAACAAACAACTCATTCCTGACATGAATTATGCTTTTCTAAATGATCAGACACGTTTTGGAAGTAAAGACTTGAAAGTAAACACCCACTGCTATGATTGAATAAGCTTTGCATATTATAATGAGCTTCAGCTCCCCCATGAGTACACGTAAGGAATTGTTTTGAAAGCATGTGGGAAAACAGCAAACGGAATGATTTGCCCACAGGGCTCGCAAAATGTCGTTATCAAACAAACACAATGATTCATCTCTCATCCACTCGCATTTAATTGGAATGTTATTGTTTATTACTTGGCCCGCCTGATCGGTGAATATAACCGTGAACCGTGCATCATTACACACACATACACACACACAGCACGCACTTACCTCACTGCAGAGTCAGACAAATCAGCATGATCAAAACTCCTGCGATTGTATTTTTCCTTCAAATATGTAGTCAAGAGAGTGAACAACATAAATATTTCACTATTTAGGATAGCCCGTCGGTAGGCTGGTGATACATTTTAGTAGCCCGTCTGGAAAACACATGTTAGAGCCGGATCACGAATCGCAGCGCAATTAACCAACAACACCTCAAATAAAGGATTCTCCAGCCTGTGACAGCGTGCTGATGTTCAGTTAGACACGTACACATAATCAAAAGATGTCAAATGATCTGTAACAATGCAATACTATCACATATATAAAACTTTTTTATTCACATTAGTGTGTCACTTCAATCAATCATGAAATCTCATCCTGTCTGCAAATCCAGTCTCTTGTTTGCAAACAAATCCGTGGTGAAATGAAGGAACAAACACACAATGTCTTACCCACGTGATCTGGACATTCATTAAAATTAAATTTCATCCATGCATTCATAATATTGGAATCCGAATGAAGCATATGCAGCATGTTTATTGCGATCCGGATTGATCCGGTTTAGCTCCACGTTGGCCTATGTTATTTATCTATAACATGTCAGGCACGAGACATTGGGCGGGTTTACAGAATCAAGCATACTTCTTCTTCTGTTAAGACGTTGTTTCACCACACGCTGACGTCACAGCTTGGCACATTCTGAGATTGAGCGTTTGCTGGGCCTGGTGTCAATATAAGCTTTTCTTTTACTAACAACGGACGTTTTCACCTCTGAAACTTACAGGATATTCTTATATAATGATGAACTTTTATATATCAAAGGCTGCATGAAAAGTTGATTTCTCAATTCATGACCCCTTTAACTCAACCTTTGTTGATAGGAAGCACATGTTCAGGGCTGAAGGAGACATCTGAAACTCATCATCTCATCCACAACACATGCGCAGAATCAATTGGCATCAAGGGATACAATTTTAATGCAATGCACTGATGACGAGCATCACAAACGCAGTCTGTGAGAGTCACACTCATGCAGTTCTAATAAGGTCATGAAAGAGGATTGGAGCTTTGGATGAGGGGAAGTTTCTGCTCAGCAGTAAAAGTGTAACTTCAGCAGAATTACAGCAGCTCTGCGGTTCAAACGCTCACGGCCAGAGGATCTGAGCAGCTGCAAACCATTCCAGCTTTGCATTAAAAATATGAAGGTTTAGTTAATTCAAAAAATCATTTTCCAATACACTTGTGTTGTTCCAAACCCATGTGACTTTCCCTCTTCCACTGAACTCATTTGATTGTGGATGGTGGTTCCATGTACTGGAAAATGTGTTTTCTTAACATTAAATGAAACACTATTCAAACATTTCGTGCATCAGAATCCTAAATATAATAAAGGCAACAAACATCAGAGCAGCCCAACGGATAAGATAACTATTAGTGGACATGATTTGCAAGGTAAATGTGTGTATAATGTGAGGGGCTGATAGAACTAGAAAAAGAGAGTTGGAGTTGAATAACATACAGCTTCTTTCTGCTTCTGCCCAGAACTCAAACACAATCTCCACTCTTCACCACACAATAGAAACCCTCAAAACTCCAACATAACAGAAATATCAATATATCAGAGCATTAAACACTAAAAAGTCACCCTGTTTTCTCAAAAACACAATCTCCAGATTATGGCTGCATCTGAAATCACGTACTTCCCTATTATATAGTAGGTGAAAAACAGTTTGTGACAAGAGTAGGTTGTTAAACTTGGGAAGTATGGGTTTTACAACCAGGAAAATACAGGACTTGCTATTGTCAATATACACACGACACGCTGCTGTGAGCGAGACATGCTGCTGCTGTCCAATATAGTGTAGATGAGTTACCTGTAGCCAGGGTGGACAGTAACTGAGCACATTTACTTGAGTACTGTACTTAAGTACACTTTGAGTATCTGTACTTGAGTATTATATTTTTCTGGAAGCTTATGACTTTAATTTCACTACATTTGAATGACAAATATTGTACTTTTCACTCCACTACATTTCCATCAAGGTCTTGAAGTCGATAGTTGTTTCTATGTAGCCGCTTTGAAAGTCAGTTCTTCTTTAAAATGTGTCTTGGGTTTTTTTGCCGACAGCCCATCAGTAATCACTTTTGCAGGTCACGTGTCGTGAAGTTCAATGATTTCCCAGCAGTTTTTGAACACTGATCAGTTGATGGAAAAACAGAAGTCAGTCGCACACACATGGCCATACTCAGAAAGTATTTTTCAGTTTTCTGAAAAGATTAAAGATTAGTTTTGATTTAAATGTTAAATGTCATTTCTAGTGAAAGCTTGTCAGTAGAGTGTCAAGTTTAAGGATCTTTTGGTAAGGTTTTGACCCGATTGACCTGGGTTCAAATCTACCTTTTGCAGAACCTGCTCTTCTCTCTTTTCCCATCACATATCACATCAGAAAGGCATTTACTTTCAAGAAAATTTAAGAACATTTTCAAAAAGTGGAAATAAAGTACCTTAGAAATTATATTTAATAATAATAAGATCATTTATTGGGCAGGGTTAGGAGTCGGTGTAGGGAGGGCTTTTATTGTCCCATTAAGGCGGCATCCATTGAATGATTTTAATAAATATTTAATAATTTACTCTCTATGTTATTATTGCATCCTGTTTATGTACATCATTACTGAGGTGCAAATAGTATGTATCTCTGCCAAAATAATGTAATTACTATTTACACATATTTCAAAGAACTCGCTTAGTAAATAGCATCTACAGCTATTTGCACTTAATGTACATATCATATATCGTTAAGAAGTCTCTGAATATCGTTAGTTCTGAATGACAACAACTAGCCTACTGAAATTTTCGTCAACACATAAAAACTAAACGAAAACGTTAGGGAGGGACGATTTGGGAAGAGATGTTCTGCGTGAGATGTGCACATTTGAATTGTAACATGCTGATGTATCCGGCGGGACATACATTTGCATACACTTGCTGCATGTCTTGTAAAACGCCTGGAAACATGTGTGAATGTGAAAAAGCATGACGACACGAAAGAGGGCTCAGTTCAGTCCAGAAGGCCGCCTCAGACGCCAGAGCTTGAGTACTGAATAGAGCTCTCTTTCCCATCTTCTGGCACTTGAATAGACCAATACACACAAAATGATGTCAAAATGTCCATTTTGGCGAGTATTTAAGTAAACACAGTTGATTGTCTTAAGTGAACGTAAACAGTTGTGTATTAATGTACAGCTTTGGAACTTTTATATAAGTATTGAAATGAGTTCCAGGTAATTGTATGGAGCATCACTGACTGGCTCAAACCACCATGATGGCACAGCGTGCATTCATACAACAATGCATCAACAATATAATATTGTGTTGACATAAAAAAGGAAATTAATTTTTAATACTTAAGTACTTGTAAAAGCAAGCACTTCTGTACTTTTACTTAAGTAAAAATCTTTTTAAAAGTGTTTACAACTTTCATTTTGTAATGAAGTAACATTTGACCAGTATTACTTTTACTGAAGTAATGTGTACTTTGTGCACCTTTGCCCGTAGATCTATACAGGTGGAGCTGGGGAAGATGGAGGGTTTCTGAAAGTGTGCTGCACTGCTACAGCAAATGCTGAACAAGTGTTTGAAAGATGAGATTCATGAGCTACTGCCAAGGCAAGATTATCAGTCAATATTGAAAAATGCCAGTGTGTTCTTCACACAGCTATCATATGAACTCTGACTGAAGAATTTTGTGTTGCAGTCATTATAGTGTGTGTGTGTGTGTGTGTGTGTGTGTGTGTGTGTGTGTGTGTGTGTGTGTGTGTGTGTGTGTGTGTGCAGATCTATAGCTGTTGTAGCTGGTGTGGGATGTGTGCTGCACTTTGATGACAGACTTGCTGCAACGAGAGCAGAGAAGAGAGAGAGAGAGAGAGAGAGAGAGAGAGAGAGAGAGAGAGAGAGAGAGAGAGAGAGAGAGAGAGAGAGAGAGAGAGAGAGAGAGAGAGAGAGAGAGAGAGACAGTGAGATGAGTAATGAGAAAGCGTCTTACACAGACAAATTATGGGATTCTACTAAACACACAGGCTGAGAGAATAGAATTACTCATCAGGTTCGGGCAAATTCATTAGTTTGAATTAGAACTGAATTGACCACAACATGCAGGAAGTTGAACTGCAATGACATGAGGAGGAAATTACTGAACTGCAATTAAAAGAAATTAAACAGACTCTTAGTTTGAGTTGCATTAATCCCACATGCATACATAAAAAAATAGATAATAGAGTTTTGATTAATTATGCTTGTTTATTGTCTGATATAAACATTTATATATATAAACTAATTAAACATATGTATCTGAACTAAATTCAATACTGACAAACCAATTAACCGCCATCAGATTATAGCATCACATTGTTTTCAAACTGTATGTGGATTAACTAGAGCATTCTGGGAAATTAAGTGCTCTTACAATATTGTCCATCCAACAATAAAGTTAATTTACTAAATAGAATGAGATATACACAAATTTCTACCTCTGGTTCACTATCTTTGTGGGGACTCTTCATATACTGTACAAACTGTATCTTCTCTCCTTACATTAACCCTACCCCTAAACCTGCCAGTCACACACAACTTTTTGCATTTTTACTTTTCAATAAACATCTCTTCAGTATAATTTATAAGCTGTTTTCCTCATGAGGACCAAAAATGTCCGCACAAGGACAAGGGTTTCGGATGTTGCCATCTTTGTGGGGAAATTTTGTCCCCATAATGTAGGGTTTACCACACACACATTCAGCCCTGTTAAGAGCACTTACATGCAGCACATAGATATACGCACACACTCGTCACATGACCCTGGGCCATGATAGGGTTGTTCTGCATTCAGAAATATGCCTGCTGCATGTTAAGAGCCCTTGAGTGCGGCCCCCTGAGGCCCCTGCGACTCCTGCTACGCTGATGCATTTCTGCACACTCTGCTCTCTATCCTCCTCTCAAAACCCTTTTCTCCTCCACTGCTTTTGTGCCTGTTTCTCAGATCAGAAGAGTTCATATCTTTCAGAAGATCCACAAACGTGTGTGTCAGCGGGGTTTTACAGGTGTTCATCAAACACCAAACCACAGTCAACACATGTACTGCAATGGCACAGAACGAGTATATATATATATGTTGCATTAAATAAAACATCAAAACAAGTTGGATTTATTTTTCCTAGGATACCTGTGTGATTCCCGAGGGAACTGGCATACAATAGTCAGAGTATCTCCAGCATATCTTCTCTATTTAAGGTCCCGCTGATAAAATCTGGATTAACGTGAAGAAGGAAGGAGAGTAATAAACCGAAAAGTGGAAACAAACATTATTTTCTTGGTACACTTTGGGCCTCTTAGTACCAATTGAGCATTAAACACCACAGCCGACCTGAGTATTGTTGATGACCATGTCCATCCCTTTATGACCACTGTGGACACATCTTCTGATGGACACTTCCAGCAGGATAACACTCCATGTCACAAAGCTCAAATTATCTCAAACTGGTTTCTTGATCATGACAGTGTGTTCACTAAACTCAAACGGCCTCCACAGTCACCAGATCTCAATCCAGTAGAGCAGCTTTGGGATGTACTGGAGCGGGAGATTCACATCATTCAAATCTGCAGCAACTGTGTGATGCGATCATGACAATATGGACCCAAATCTCTGAGGAATGTTTCCAGCACTTTATTAAATCTGTGCCATGAAGAATTAAGGCTGTTCTGAAGGCAAAAGGGGGTCCAACCTGTACTAGCAAGTGTACCTAATAAAGTGGCCGTGTGAGTGTGTATATCGTATCCCATTTAGGGTAGTGCAAGCTGAAGTTGAAAGCCTCAGTATATTCAACTATATATATATAGTTTTAAGAGTGTAAGTTGAAAGCCTCAGCGTAGTTCCCTGTGCTCTGCTCTCTGGAGGACACATTCTTTCTGCCCCAGTTTCTAACCCGTTTCTCCAGTAAAACACCTCTCTGGTCTGTCCTGTCCTGTCCTGTCCTCTACTGCGCTGCTGCAATGCGCTTTAGAGTGAAGCGTGCCATCACAAGAGCACAGCATACCCAGATTAATAATTAATAAACATTTGTGATAGTACTGATGCAGAATATTCCAACACACACAGAGATACTGTACATCATCTTGTGCTTCTGTGACAATGTGTCAATGTGAAAACTGACAGATTTACCCTGTACTGAAAAATCTGGTGGACAGCATGACATCATAGAATAAATGATATAGAATACAGAACAAAAATATTTCTCTCCATGTATAGATATACACCGATCAGGCATAACATTATGACCACTGACAGGTGAAGTGAATAACACTGATGATCTCTTCATCATGGCTCCTGTTAGTGGGTGGGATGTATTAGGCAGCAAGTGAACATTTTGTCCTCAAAGTTAGTGTGTTAGAAGCAGGAAAAATGGGCAAGCGTAAGGATTTGAGCGAGTTTGACAAGGGCCAAATTGTAATGGCTAGACGACTGGATCAGAGCATCTCCAAAACTGCAGCTCTTGTGGGGTGTTCCCGGTCTGCAGTGGTCAGGATCTATCAAAAGTGCTCCAAGGAAGGAACAGTGGAGAACCGGCCACAGGGTCATGGACGGCCCAGGCTCATTGATGGACGTGGGGAGCGAAGGCTGGCCCGTGTGGTCCGATCAAACAGACGAGCTACTGGAGCTCAAACTGCTCAAGAAGTTAATGCTGGTTCTGATAGAAAGGTGTTAGAATACACAGAGCATCGCAGTTTGTTGCGTATGGGGCGGCACAGCCGCTGACCAGTCAGGGTGCCCATGCTGACCCCTGACCCCGCCGAAAGCACCAACAGTGGCACGTGATCATCAGAACTGGACCACGGAGCAATGGAAGAAGGTGGCCTGGTCTGATGAATCATGTTTTCTTTTACATCACGTGGATGGCCGGGTGTGTGCACATCTCTTACCTGGGGAACACATGGCACCAGGATGCACTATGGGAAGAAGGCGAGCCGGCGGAGGCAGTGTGATGTTTTGGGCAATGTTCTGCTGGGAATCCTTGGGTCCTGCCATCCATGTGGATGTTACTTTGACACGTCCCACCTACCTAAGCATTGTTGCAGACCATGTACATCCTTTCATGGAAACGGTATTCCCCGGTGGCTGTGGCTCTTTCAGCAGGATAATGCTCCTGACACAAAGCACAAATGCTTCAGGAATGGTTTGAGGAGCACAACAATGAATTTGAGGTGTTGACTTGACCTCCAAATTCCCCAGATCTCAATCCAATCGAGCATCTGTGGGATGTGCTGAACAAACAAGTCCGATCCATGGAGGCCCCACCTCGCAACTTACAGGACTTAAAGGATCTGCTGCTAACATCTTGGTGTCAAATACCACAGCACAGCTTCAGGGGTCTAGTGGAGTCCATGCCTCGACAGGTCCGGACTGTTTTTGCAGCAAAATGGGCACCAACACAATATTAGGTTATAATGTTATGCCTGATCGGTGTATATTGTACACTGAGTAGGTTTGTAGTGCCAATTCTGACACATAAAACAGATAGACAGAACGACAGAGACATAGACAGATAATATTTTACCAGCCTGTATTCTCAATGTCCTCCAGCAGGTGTCAGTATATCCCTGCTGTTCCATCAACAGTCTCCCCCTGTTCCCCGCTGGAAGCCGAGCTCCATCATGACCAGCTGGTAATTGCAAATAATCTGCTGGAAGGGCCCTGTGGCTTCACGCGTCACCCCGGCTGAGATTAATGGGGTTGCAGCCAGAGGATCCAGACAGAGTCTTATAATTTATTCCAGCTAAGCATCAGAAAACGGGTGCGTTCTTGCTACAAAAACATCCCCTGAGCCAAGAACACAATTCCAAAGAAAAGACAAGCAAGAGTAGACACATGTGTGAAAAACCATTCAGGCCCGTTAATAAAAACAGCTGCAGGCCAAGAGTACGACTCAAACAGGTCAGTTGAGAGGTGGATTACGGTGGTTGGTTTAGCATGTGAAAACTGTATTTCTTCTTGCACTGAGCGTCTATAGTATTTACACTGTTTACACAGAGTCTTCAAGAGATAGTCTGACCACATTGTTTTTTTTTTACAGTATACAGTAACCATAACATATCAAGGTCTAAAAATAAATAAATAAATAAAAATACAGTAAAAGTAGTCAGAATGACTATAGGTTTGAAATGACAAGAGGTTGAGTAAATTAAGGCGGTTTTGTGTGAATTATCTCTTTAATTGGCTATATAGACTTCATACAATTTCATTTTATTGAGAATATTTCAATTACACATTAAAAAAGAGCCACCCAGCCTCAACCAAAATCCTACTGACACCCTCTCGCTTTGCTGAATAAGAAACATGATTTCATTCAGACCGATTGCTGTTTTCAAATGTATTAAACATGCCATAATCTCCTTATATTTGTTCATGCTGTGTTGTTTTCGACAGCAAAACCGATAAAGCTTTGCTAAAATGAAGCACACACTGTGCATGTGTGCGAGAGGAAGAACATTAATGGCCAATGAGATGAAAGGGCAGCAGTGGAGGATGAGACAACATCTCATTTCTTCAATTAATCCAATTTAAAGAAGAACACAGGCCAGCTGAGACCGAGGCAGAGCGCTCAAGAGCAGAGCGACATCCAGGGGAAATCCTGACACACACACACACACACACACACTGGTTCACTATCTTTGTGGGGACTCTCCATAGACGTAATGGTTTTTATACCGTACAAACTGTACATTCTACCCCCTACACTGCCCCAGCCCCTAAACCTACCCATCACAGGAGACATGCTGCATTTTTACATTTTCAAAAAACATCACTTAGTGTGATTTATGACCTGTTTTCCTCACGGGGAACAAAAAATGTCCCCACGAGGACAAGGATTTCGGATATTGCTGTAGGGATTACCAGGACTCACACACACACACACACACACACACACACACACACACACACACACACACACACACACACACACACACACACACACACACACACACACACACACACACACACACACACACACAGTCACGCACACACGCCAACACACATGCACTGACACGCACTGACACGCACTGACACACACACACACACACACACACACACACACACACACACACACACACACACACACACACACACACACACACACACACACACACACACACACACACACACACACACACACACACACACACACACACACACACACACACACACACACACACACACACACACACACACACACACACACACACACACACACTCACTCACTCAATCACATTCAAACACACACACACTCATGCACACACACACACACACACACACACACAAACACACAGTCACGCACACACAAACACACAGTCACGCACGCACGCGACACACACACACACACACACACACACACACACAGTCACTCACTACAACACAGACAAACACACACAGCTCATGGTGACATTAATGACACTGGACAGATGTGCAGACCGACGGCCATCACATGGAGAATGAGGATCTGAGGTCAGGTCATTATCTGTAGCACTGCAGGGGAACAGATAGAAATGTGGATCTGCATCAAGTCAAATTACACCAGACAAATGTGAATAAAAGTCAGTCAACCTTTGTCTCACTCTCTTATGTTTTAATAAAAACATCATTTTATTCTGACAATATCTAACAGCTAAAGCACATCATATTTCAACCCAAAAGCCAGATGCAATTACTTTGCTAAAGCAAATGAAGCCCATTTATGAACCATTAAGATGTGTTGCTCTGTAACATTATTTCCATGACAATTAGGCTCATTTTCTCCCTTAAGTCTCATTACTTTAATGTGAACAAATGTCATTCAAAGTTCTGAAACACAATAATGAGAATGTCTGGACATTTTAATTTGTCTGGATCTTTTAATTGAGTTCAGTATTCATTTAAGGAATTGCAACATACCATTAAAAAATAAAAATAAAATGCATTAGATTAAAGATTTGAATTATATTAATTAATTTTTTTGAGGGGAAAAGTCATGAAAATTATGTGTAATGATTCAATACATTTAATTTACTTTAGGCAAATTATAATATGCCCAAAAAGGCATTTTGTGCAAATCTCTTTGCTGAGATTCGTCAGTGCACATTGCAATTTTTTTTTTCATTTATCACATTTTTTTTTTTGCATTCCTGCTTTAGATGTTTCTCCTGAGGGAAAAAGCCAGTAATCTCACAAAGTTTCAGAAGAGATCTCAACAGCTGTGCTCAGATTTGCTAAAGATACCAAAGGCTGCAACCAGAAGTCAGAGATTACAAAAAGACTCGTACTGTATGCCAGCTCAACATTTGTGTCTATTTTTAAGTCTCCATAGGGCATTTTAGGAGAAGCATCTGATACTTTCAAACTGAATGAATCATAAATGAGACCTCCATTAAGTTTTTCTGCAGAATGAAAGAGCAATAACATGTTTCTCTAGGCTTTCTTCAGGTCGAATGACTTCTCTTCTCAGTCTTTGACTCACTTTGTGTTGTTCGCTCCACTCTGAAAGGTCTTGTTCTCTATTCTGATGTCATTTCTTCGCTATCTGACCTCCTTAGCATCATCTTCGTCTCTGTTCGTATCTGACTCACAGTCACAGCCGTGCTTTTGTTCTCTCAGACTCGCTCTCTGATTTTACCTTCTGCAGCTTTTGTCTGGCATACAGTAAAATCACAGCAATCTGTCCTGACATGTGTCCATTCAAGTATGCAAATACACAAATGAATGCTTGTTTAAATCAGTGTAAACACAGGGCTCTGTTTTACATACCTGTCACGTGACGTAACACACCACAGACACTCGAGGGGGCACTTGAGGTTCCTCCAAAAGTCTGTGGGCCCTATTTTAACAATCTAAGCGCATGATCTGAAGCGCATGGCGCAGGTGCACTTAGGGTGTGTCCGAATCCACTTTTGCTATTTTAACGACAAGAAAAATGGTCGGCCCGCCAGACTCATGGTCCAAAAGGGTTGTCCCTCGTCTCTTAATGAGTCATGGGTGTGTTTTGGGCGCAACGTGCAATAAACCAATCAGAGTATCATCTCCCTTTCCCTTTAAAAGCCAGTTGCGCTCGTGCCGTGGTGGATTCACTATTTACATGAGGAGAGACTGAACGCTTCTCCAGAGAGGATCCTTTTATTTTTAATATTTAAAAATGTGTGTGCTGCTGTGCATCACTGTGTGTGTAATAAGCAGAGTGTACGTTAGTTGTGAACTCGCCTATAGACTATAACACACCCTTAAAATAATACAAACAATACTGCACAATTGCCTTTAGAGCAGGTTTGTGTTGGTCAATGGCGCAGTCGTTTTCAGTTCCTCAAAATAGCAACATGCCAACAATGCTCCTGAACACACCTGATGTTCAGACCAGAACACCCATGGGAAAACAGATGGGCACGAGTGCATTTGCTAATTAAACAACAAGGTGCTGGACGTAAAAATGAGAACTGCGTCAGACTGAATCTAGCAAAAAACACTTGCGTTGCGTCTGGCGTCGCATTGCGCCGGGTGTATTATAGGGCCCTGTGTAGTAGCTGAATAACAACACAAAGTTTCTATGGGTTTAAATAATTTTTAAACTAACTTGCTCAGTAAAATCAGAGATGGTTGATCGGGAGATACGAGGGTCCGTGGAGAAAGCATAATGGATAACTTGGATTGCTTGAACCTTGATAAGCAATCACATCACAGCCTTGACGTCATTGAATTTCGTTCAGAGTTGTGTGACAGTCAATCACTCGCTGCATCCCAATTCGCCTACTTATACTATGCCCTAAAAGTATGTACTGTTTTTGTAAAGAAAAAGTATATTTTGAGTGTGTACCAGAATATTAGGCAAGCTTTGGGACATACTACTTCATCATAACGGCGTCTTCAGCTTAGTTACGTGCATCCTGTCACCGTTAAAACTACCTGTCAGTCATCTTGTCACAGTTAAAAATCCTCCACATTCCATTTAATTTGATTTCAGACCGTATCGGAGAGAAGTTTAGTAGCACATTGATCTGCCAATCATGGGTCTTTCATGCGGAGACTCTCCTCGTGTGTTTGCAATTTGCATAATGATGCATTTAAATGTTAATGACCAAACATATCTTCACAATGCTGTTGCAGATTAAATATAATGTGGATAACATTGAATAAATATCTTTCATCAGGTAAGACACTGATTATTAACAAAGACTTTCACAGGTAAATCAAGCACTAGGCATGCAGACGCTTCTACACACATTTGTGAAAGAATGGGTCTCTCTCAGGAGCTCAGTGAACTCAAGCGTGGGGCCGGGATAGGTTGCCACCTGTGCAATAAGTCCATTCCTGACATTTCCTCACTACTAAATATTCCACGCTCAACTGTTAGTGGGATTATAACAAAGTGGAAGCAATTGGGAACAACAGCAACTCAGCCACGAAGTGATAGGCCACGTAAAATCACAGAGCGGGGTCAGCGCATGCTGAGGGTCACAGTGCACAGAAGTCGACAACTTTCTGCAGAGTCAATCGCTCCAGACCTCCAAACTTCACGTGGCCTTCAGATGAGCTCAAGAACAGTGTGTAGAGAGCTTCATGCAATGGGTTTCCATGGCCGAGCAGCTCATCCTTACATCACCAATCCCATGGACGAGTCTGGGTTTGGCGGTTGCCAGGAGAATGGGACTTGCCTGACTGCATTGTACCCAGTATAAAGTTTGGTGGAGGGGGTTTTATGGTGCCGGGCTTGTTTTCAGGGGTTGGGTTTAGCCCCTTAGTTCCAGTGAAAGGAACTCTTAATCCTTCAGCATACCAAGACATTTTGGACAATTTCATGCTCTCAACTTTGTGGAAACCGTTTGGGACGGCCCTTCCTGTTCCAACATGACTGCGCTCCAGTACACAAAGCGTCGGTCCATAAAGACATGGATGAGCGAGTTTGGTGTGGAGGAACTTGACTGTCCTGACCTCATCCCGATAGAACACCTTTGGGATGAATTAGAGCAGAGACTGTGAGCCAGGCCTTCTCGTCCAACATCAGTGCCTGACCTCACAAATGCGCTTCTAGAAGAATGGTCAAAAATTCCCATAAACACACTCCTAAACCTTCCCAGAAGAGTTGAAGCTGTTATAGTTGCAAAGGGTGGGCCGACTCCATATTAAACCCTACGGATTAAGAATGGGATGTCATCAAAGTTCATGTGCATGTAAAGAAAGGCATCCCAAAAGTTTTGGCAATATAGTGTTGTGGCGAGGTGGACGAACGAGTGACATGGGAGGAGCGAGTGCTCTCGGGTCCTCTCATGAGGGAGCTCGGAGGAATATAAGGACGGGCGACACCAGTGAAGGACGAGAGAGGACCGGGCCTGGATTTACGTTCTGTTTTGTTTACGTTTGTTTATTTGTGTGCGGGCAGTCGTCCGTGAGGGGCTGCCTGCGGTTTACTTTCGTTTTGTTTATTGATTTATTAAAGTCTTTGAATGTTCGCCGGTTCCCGCCTCCTTCCTTCCACGAACGGCTTGCTCCTATTACTTATGAATGGGCGGAATAGTCTCGCCTTCTAAAGTAAAAGAGCCTATCGCCGATTGTTAAAGTCATTGCGTCACTGCAGCTGCCGTTAGAAGCTCCGGTTCCCATAGAAACCTGAGACTTACGCTTAGGACTGCACATGCACCTTGGCTCATCTAGACTGAAAAATAAGCTTTTTGACAATAGGAAACAACATTTATAGGACAGTACATGTTAGATTTTGTTGCTGGTTTGAAATATGTTTTTTAATTGTGAGTTCAGCAAGCAGTTTTTGAGTCTTTTTGAGTCTTATTTAACACTATTCTTCTTCCTGTGGCAGTGGCTGTGTTTTGTAGCAAAGAACAGATCTCCTGAAACTGATTCTTTTTACTGTCACTTTTTACCTTTATTCAAATGAGCTGAAAATGAGCCAAAGCTCTTGCTTTGTAAATTCCCATGAACATAATATCCCTGATGGGATTTATGTTTTATTTATTATAGCCTAAGACTTAAGCTTGCATAATAAAATAAGGCTTTCTAATGGAAAATGCAAATCTCATGACACCCTTCTTTTGACCGTCTGTTTAAAAATCAAGATCCAAGGATTGACATGGGAAGATGAAACTGTATCATTTTAACCATGCATGCTACAGAAATCACATTTTCTTTATGAATATACACAGCTGCTGAGTGATGATGGACAAATTATGATGTTGATCTCAGTGGTCTTGAGTGCTGTGGTTCGTTGAATATTTTACATGAGCTGGTAGGATCAGATGCAGATGAAGTGTTTGTTAAAAGTTGAAAGGAAACGGGAACCTCCTTCAAGTCGGTGGGATGTTTTTTTCAACCACCAGGAAAATAATCATAATCCCATCAATTGGAAGAGAAAAAAGTGTCTCAACACCCAATGAAAACCTGCCTGAATGGCATAGGATTGTTATTAGCAAATACATCAGTAAAGTGTAAGCTATAGGCGTCTCCATGTTTCTGTGGTCAGAGTCTCCAGCATCATTCCACAAAAGATGGATGGTCATACTAGTTTTTTAAAAATGTATAGTCAATTTTCTCCTTTCTTTGTGGTCAGGAAGATTCACCCCCAATGCATTTGTGTTAAAAAATAAAGCAATAAGCTGCTGGAGGCCACGAGTTACACTGTTAAGAGATGTTGTGTGAACACACAGCCTTGAGGTTTCATTTTGCTGTGTTCATCACTTAAACCTGGATGACAGACCTCTGATGGCATGTGCTTGAACATCCTACAGACGTCCTCCAAATGTCCTTACTATCCCTGTGGGAACATCTTCACACACACGCACACGTGCACACTCGCACGCATGCATGCACACACACACACACACACACACACACACACACACACACACACACACACACACACACACACACACACACACACACACACACACACACACACACACACACACACACACACACACACACACACACACACACACACACACACACACACACACACACACACACACACACACACACACACACACACACACACACACACACACACACACACACACACACACACACACACACACACACACACACACACAATAATAGGGAACATCACATGCCGATCAGCATTCCAATGACATTTAATCATCAGTCTGGTGTTGTATTTGATTTATTTCAGATTTCAATACTCTCCCCATGACTAAAAAAAGTGTTAATTTTTGTTTGTTAATTTACTCAACAGGATTGTGCATTACAAAATATATACATCCCCAAATCCAGATAAGTTGGTGCATTTTGTAAAATGTAATCAAATCAAGAATCTGTGATTTGTTAATTCTCTTTAACCTTTGACAAAAGTACAACCCAAATTAAAACAAGCAGTGTTGAAAGGGCCCTTGCACCCAGCGCCACAGTGGCCTTGGGAAAACAGTGAATAGTGGTAAATATAGGAGAAATATGGCAAAGTCACTTCAATGTGCTAACATAAAATATTTAAATTGTAAATATTTAAACTTCCTGCTGCCAGCAAGTGGCGTTTTTACTACAACTGAATATTGGCATGTAGATGTCTTCAGGCCAGGACTCTTATGTGAAGTTTGGGGAAGATTGGACATTGTATGCCTGAGTTACAACAGCTTCCTGTTCCTTTAATGTGTTTCTTGCATGTTTGGTACTTCGTGGCATATATTTGAATGTGTTTCTGGGAGTAAATTATAGTAAAAGCATGCCATTTCCTGTTGCCAGCAGGTGGCGCTATGACTAACTAATATTGACTAACTGACCTGGTATGTTCAGGTGAGGACTCTTATCAAACATGTGAAGTTTGGAGCAGATCGGACATTGTACACCTTTGGACATTGGACACGCCCTTCAGCGAAAACTCAGGATCTTTTACAATTTAACATCACCAAGGTCTTTAGATTAGACTGACCTAATATGACGTTGATCTGATAAAATCTCTAGGAGAAGTTTGTTAAAGTGCAATGCCTGGAAATGGCAAAAACTGCAAACATTTTGCAGAGAAAATTCAAAATATCTAATTTCCTGTTGGGTTTTCTGATTTTGCTGCCAGGGACTTTTTTGTAGGTAAAGGGCTGCTAAATGTGTCTAGCGAATTTCATATTTGTTTGTGAAACGTAGTGCAAACGGCGCTTAATTGATAGGTGGCGCTATCGAGCCATTTGGCCACACCTAATTCTGAAACCCATATCAGACGTAAATTTACACCACTTCTGACGCGTGTGCAAAGTTTCATGAGTTTTTGAGCATGTTTAGGCCCTCAAAAATGCAATCAATTTCAGAGAAGAATAATAATAGACGGAGCAATTCCAATAGGGTCCTAATTAATGTACATTTTGAGAAAGAGAGAGAGAGAGAGAGAGAGAGAGAGAGAGAGAGAGAGAGAGAGAGAGAGAGAGAGAGAGAGAGAGAGAGAGAGAGAGAGAGAGAGAGAGACAGAGAGAGAGAGAGAGAGAGAGAGAGAGAGAGAGCATAAATAGAGAGAGAGAGAGAGAGAGAGAGAGAGAGAGAGACAGAGAGAGAGAGAGAGAGAGAGAGAGAGAGCAACAGTGCCCGCCCACTTTTTCAGTAGCATTGGTTCCAGGAAATATTTTTCTGATTGGTGGAATTTTCTGTACAGCATGATGGGCAATGTAGTTTTTCCACCAGGAATTCTGCTGTTCAACATGACTATTTTAAAAATAACTTTATTGAATATCAGTGAATTTGTCACTTCCTTAAAGTTAGTCATTCGGCCAAGGTCTTTGAGTTTGGCTGAGTTTGCCATCATCTATTGTGTGTGACAGTCTCTCAGTTCGAGGTTGTGCTGTGATTACATTGTTCTTGTGCCGTGCCCAGAGCCATAATCAATGCTGTCGCCCTTCCAGAACCTCCCAGTGCGCTATCAATCCTCCATCTGTGATTGGAGATCGTTTGAAGCTTCCTGTCTTTTCCCTGCGCTTGCGGTCGCAGCTCCGTTCTCCGGGCCTTTCCTGCGCGTGCGGTGCGAGGAGGCGGTGCTAGTAATTGAGATTTATTATAAATAAATCCGAAATAATTTCTAATAGGAGATAGGAAGTCTCTCAGCAATCTCTCTCAGCTCAGATTTTCCCTTCCGCAGTGAGTGATGGATCGGAGCGCGTGAATGGGCTGTTTGACCGACAGCCGGCTGATGGATGGGTGGAAATAGGCACTCAGAGGTGTCGCTTCCCCCTCTATCTGACCTAAAGCTCTGCACTCTAATGGCTCTTACGTGACATTATTTAGGTTGGGAGGAGCACTGAAGATTTCTCGCCAGTTCCTTTTTATCCACCTTATTTTGCAATGCCGGAAGTAAGCTACACTCCAAAAATAAATGTTCCAGAAGGTTTTTTTTTTTTTTTGCAGTGATGAAATAGAAGAACCATTTTGGTTCCTTAAAGAAGAACATTTGAATAATCTACTGAAAAAAAAAAAAAATATATATATATATATCCAGGCCCTTCACATATATAACACATTCAAATTTTGTTCACTTTACTTAAAATTTCTAATTAGGAGTAATAGATATTTATACACCGATCAGGAATAACATTATGACCACCTTCGTAATATTGTGTTGGTCCCACTTTTGCTGCAAAAACAGCCCTGACCCGTCGAGACATGGACTCCACTAGACCCCTGAAGGTGTGCTGTTGTATCCTCAAATCCTTCTTGAACCATTTTTGCTTTGTGGCAGGAGCATTATCCTGCTGAAAGAGCCACAGCCACCAGGGAATACCGTTTCCATGAAAGGCTGTACATGGTCTGCAACAATGCTTAGGTAGGTGGTACATGTCAAAGTAACATCCACATGGATGGCAGGACCCAAGGTTTCCCAGCAGAACATTGCCCAAAGCATCACACTGCCTCCGCCGGCTCGCCTTCTTCCCATAGTGCATCCTGGTGCCATGTGTTCCCCAGGTAAGCAACGCACACACACCCGGCCATCCACGTGATGTAAAAGAAAACCTGATTCATCAGACCAGGCCACCTTCTTCCATTGCTCCGTGGTCCAGTTTTGATGATCACGTGCCACTGTTGGCGCTTTCGGCGGGGTCAGGGGTCAGCATGGGAACCCTGACTGGTCAGCGGCTATGCTGCCCCATACGCAACAAACTGTGATGCTCTGTGTATTCTAACACCTTTCTATCAGAACCAGCATTAACTTCTTGAGCAGTTTGAGCTCCAGTAGCTCGTCTGTTTGATCGGCCCACACGGGCCAGCCTTCGCTCCCCACGTGCATCAATGAGCCTGGGCCGCCCATGACCCTGTGGCCGGTTCTCCACTGTTCCTTCCTTGGAGCACTTTTGATAGATCCTGACCACTGCAGACCCGGGAACACCCCACAAGAGCTGCAGTTTTGGAGATGCTCTGACCCAGTCGTCTAGCCATCACAATCTGGCCCTTGTCAAACTTGCTTTCTTTTCCAGCTTCTAACACATCACCTTTGAGGACCAAATGTTCACTTGCTGCCTAATATATCCCACCCACTAACAGGAGGCGTGATGAAGAGATCATCAGTGTTATTCACTTCACCTGTCATAATGTCATGTCTGATTTAATGAGTCTAACATAAAATATTTAAGTTGTGTCATCTATGAAATGTATTTAAGTTTGATCAACTTAATGTACAATAATTAAGGAAAGAGGAGCACCTTCTGCACATACACTCAAAAATTACATTTATTTATATCGCAACTTTGGAAAAATATCAAATGCAGAATTATGAAATGTATAGTAAGATGGGTGAGGAAAAAAAAATCACAGATTTGGTACATAAACTTTAGCAACTGCACTTCTGCTTATATTATTGTCATTTGTAAGTTGAATAAAAGAGTCTTCTAAATGAATAAATGCAAATGCATAGCAATCGAAACTCTCTTGAAAAAGGTTTTGGTTATGGAAGCAACCAAATAAATGGAAAGAATCTAGATGTTCAATATTAACATGATACATTAGTTCCAGGATTCTTTGAAAAATAGAATAGCATTTATTTGAAGTGGAAATATTTTGTAACATTATGTCTTTACTCTCACTTGATCAATGAATTGCATTCTTTCATGAATAAAACCTTTTTTTTTTTACATAGCCTACCCCAAACTTTTGAATGAAAAAACTTTTCTGACTTTTTTGTCACTTTAGAAAGATACAATATGCAAATTAGGTATGATCTTAGGTCAACAAAAAAGAGAATCTTATTTGAACACAACAGATTGAATATTGCCCTTCTTCTTGTCCTTTTTCCTGGATTCTCTTTGAGCTCCGATCTAATCCACAGCCATGAAGCTTTGATCTTGATGTCCACCTGCATCTGTCCTTTAATGTCGGAGGTAAAGAGAAATAATAATGCGGTCCGTGATGTACTTCCTCTGTAAATAGTGAGCGACCAGAGCATTTTATTTGCACTATGAGCTATGGATTAGACTTTATTCTGAGCATCATGACTCGATTCATCCATCCTCACCCCATCAGAACTTCAAAGTCAAACTTATGATTGACATTCATGTCTGAAAGTAATGCAACTCAATCCCAAATCCCTTCACGATTAAGTTAAAGATTATGTGCAAATCATTCTGAGCTAGGATCAAAAAGTCACAATTTTCCTCTTTTTTATTTCTGGTGGTCTGTTTTAGACAAGAAGACAGCAGCGTACTGCGATTCTTCAGAGATGGGTGTCAAAACCATGTCTGCATCACATTTTGCATTCTTCTACTATTCACTATTCACTGGGAAAGTACATATACTTTTAAGTATGTTATCAAGAAAATTTTAGGATTTTTGGCAGTGTGTCCAAATACGGACATGCTGCACTACCAATAATCCTAAAATTGTCTTGATAACATACTCGCTATCTTCATTATGTAACTTAAAAACTGCAGCTTTTCAAATGTCTGGCTATAAGAAGACTATTATTTTACTGCCATTATATGTTCCACATGTGTTCTTCCTTCAGTCAGAAGACCTCGAGATATCATTGTGCTTGCTTTCATGTGCGTGGGTTCATTTAAGAGTCGGGGCTGTTTTAGAAAGAGTCTCTCACACATACACACTCCCTTACATCAGACACCAGTGGGATTGGGGAAACTCAGTAAAGTCAGCAGTTCACATACTGTAAGAGGAAGGCCTGTATCAGCACTTGCAGACACCCCGCAAGCTCAGCATATGTGAACGCGACAGTAGAAACAAGACACAATAAAAGAGCTAAAGGATGTGAGAGAGAGAACGGTCGAGTGAGCAGACACAGTGAAGAACAAACACTAAGATATACTCACTAGATTTTTTAAAGTGACAGATAGTGCCACATAAACTATTTTGCCAAAAGTTTTGGGACGTCAGCCTTTACATGCACATGAACTTTAATGACATCCCATTCTTAATCCGTAGGGTTTAATATTGGTCCACCCTTTGCAGCTCTAACAGCTTCAACTCTTCTGGGAAGGCTTTCCACAAGGTTTAGGAGTGTGTTTATGGGAATTTTTGACCATTCTTCTAGAAGCGCATTTGTGAGGTCAGGACTCTGTGCAGGCCAGTCAAGTTCTTCCTCATCAAACTCGCTCATCCATGTCTTTATGGACCGACGCTTTGTGCACTGGAGCGCAGTCATGTTGGAACAGGAAGGGGCCGTCCCCAAACTGTTCCCACAAAGTTGGGAGCATGAAATATTCCAAAATGTCTTGGTATGCTGAAGCATTAAGAGTTCCCTTCACTCGAACTAAGGGGGCAAGCCCAACCCCTGAAAAACAACCCCACACCATAACCCCCCTTCTCCAAACTTTACACTTGGCACAATGCAGTCAGGCAAGTCCCGTTCTCCTGGCAACCGCCAAACCCAGACTCGTGTCCATGGGATTGCCAGACAGAGAAGCGTGATTGGTCACTCCAGAGAACACGTCTCCGCTGCTCTAGAGTCCAGTGGCGGCGTGCTTTACCCCACTGCATCCCACGCTTTGCATTGCTCTTGGTGATGTAAGGATGAGCTGCTCGGCCATGGAAACCCATTGCATGAAGCTCTCTACACACTGTTCTTGAGCTCATCTCAAGGCCACAGGAGTTTGGAAGTCTGGAGCGATTGACTCTGCAGAAAGTTGTCGACTTCTGTGCACTGTGACCCTCAGCATGCGCTGACCCCGCTCTGTGATTTTACGTGGCCTATCACTTCGTGGCTGAGTTGTTGTTGTTCCCAATCCTTCAACTTTGTTTTAATACCACTAACAGTTGAGCGTGGAATATTTAGTAGTGAGGAAATGTCAGGAATGGACTTATTGCACAGGTGGCAACCTATCCCGGCCCCACGCTTGAGTTCACTGAGCTCCTGAGAGAGACCCATTCTTTCACAAATGTGTGTAGAAGCGTCTGCATGACTAGTGCTTGATTTATACATCTGTGACCATGAAGGGATTGAACACCTGAATGTAATGATTTGGAGGGTGTCCAGATACTTTTGGCAATATAGTGTATGTTGGTGAGTGTTTTCTATTGATTACAGTAGAAAAACACAACTATTTCAAAAGGTTTAAACATTCACTGATGCTCCAGAAGGAAACACAATGCTATATATATTTTTCTCATTTAGTACTGCCTGTCAGAAGCAACAGAAGATACTTACATGTTTCCCAGAAGACAAATTAAGTACAATTTACCTTGTTTTTCAAATTCATTAAGTTTTCACCCCCAGCTCTTAATGCTTCGTGTTTCCTTCTGGAGCATCAGTGAATGTTTGAAACTTTTTTAATAGTTGTGTTTGAGTCCCTCAATCGTCCTCAGTGTGAAAAGGTGGATCTCAAAATCATACAGTCACTGCTGGAGAGGGTTCAAATATGCAAAAGATGCTGGAAAACTGAAGAATGTGCAGGAGCTGGAGGAGTTTTCTGAAGAACATTGGTCAGTTTAACAAACAAGAGACTCATGGACAACCATCACAAAACACACACAGCTGTGTATCATCCAGGGAACCACACACACACACACACAGCTGTGTATCATCCAGGGAACCACACACACACACACACACACACACACACACACACACACACACACACACACACACACACACACACACACACACACACACACACACACACACACACACACACACACACACACACACACACACACACCTCTTGTGGACTATATTTAGACATTTTTATGTAAAATATCTTCATCAGGACAGCACTAAATAAAAAATAACATGCATTTTGTTTGATCTCTCTTATTTAGTTAAAATTATTCAAATTTTTCCAGATTCTGCAAGCGGTTCACATAAAAACCTTTTCTTGCAACTGTATAAAGATATATTTTGAGTCGCACATTTGTATAAATGACCATCATATTAAGATTTTCATCATCATATTGTCAAGGGCAAATATTCTTTAAAGACGCACAATATTCTCAGACAATCACAACGCAATATAAAGTCTCAAATTGCAACAGTATGCCACCCAGACTACTCTCTTTTAATAATAACTCAAAATACACAAGACATTTTTTGGAGTGGTGCTGGGTCTAATGGAACTCAGCGTTGAAACATTTTTCAAGTCTCTTTTAGGACACTAAATAATTCAAGGTGCATCCATGCATTTATCTCCTGGGGAACATCTCTATTCCTGCCTTCGTCTCACACACGCGCACACACGCACACACACGCAAACACACGCACGCACACACACACACTCTGTCTTAGATAATCTGTCTTTGTTGCATCTTTTTAAAGGTTCATTGAGTCTTCACAGGAATATTAATCAAGACAGTCCCCATCAGCCTCTGTGTCTCTCCACATCTGGACTGCAGACTCCTGGGACTCTTGGGGGTTTGGGAAACACGTTATTATGACATTTTTTACCTTTAACAGGTTGCAAAGAATAACTAGACTGTACATCAAATCTAATGACTGGTACCAAGAGACCCTGTTGAGGTGAATCCCAAGAAACATGTCCGGGTCATATTTCAAACCATCATCTAAAAAAAGCAACAAGAAATTATATTTTTTCAAGAAAAATTAAAGACTGTGAACCCTTGCATACATGCATATATACCCATGTTTGGGTCAAATATGGACAAACCCAACCATTCAATTTTCAAACCCAACGGTTGGGTTTGTCCATATTTGACCCAAACATTAGAGTGTATGTTGTATATTGTAAAACTTATTTTATCTTTTAAATATTTTATTTCTTTACATTTGTCTTTAGTTGTGTTTTAGTTTAGATTTATTTTTTATGCAATATTACTAAGACATGACGATGATCCACACTACAGAAATGTATGTTTTTCAGGTAAATAATAGAAAGTCTGTACATCACAAGTGCAAAATATTGATTATTAACATCTGTCTCTCAACACAGTCATTCTTAAAAACACTTACTGTCCATCTGTCACTCAGAGCTCATAAATACTGGCATTTATTTCATACAAGGCTTTATTCTAGACCATCTGCAGTTTTAAAATGTCCAATTTAACAAAAATCTAAATTTAATTGGAAAATTTAATTAGTATCCAATTGTAAGAATACTGCACATTTTGACTAATATTAGTCAAAATATTATTTTTCAAAATGTGTAATTCGAAGCTGAAACAGACAGGACATGAAGCAAATCAATATAAATCCTAATAATTTAAACTGACAACTAATTAGAAACGAACGCAACATTTTTCTCTCATAATAAATGAACTGCAGTCTACTTTGTAATTGTAGCCGCTTTCTCTGTAAAATGCTGGACTAGACTAAAAGTGGACTAACTGAGCACCAAAACACACTTGTAGCCAATCAGCAGTAAGGGGCGTGTCCACTAATTAGGCGGGAGGTGCCTGTGTTGCATAGGGTGTTTGTAAATTTGGGGGCGGAGCTTTTGGGTAGGGGCGTGCTTGTTTTGGTGATTTCAAATATCAACAGTTTCTCAGAAATTGCTTACTGCACCTTTGTTGTATTGTAGCTAGCAGACAATATGTCATTGCTACTAGATGGAAAGTTTATAGTCCTCCAATTGACCTATCAGTAAACCCCACCTCCCTTAGTTACTGTTGCTAACTCGGACAAACAAACAGAGTTGCTAACTGTCTTACAATGACAGCTGTCAGTGTGAAGCCCTTATCCCAAGATGTTTTTGGACACAGAAGGACCACCTCTCATCGAAGAGCATTTAAGTGGTAATTAAATATGACATGGAGGGATTTTAAAATAAATATGGTGGGTAACATGATTAATTTAGAAGCGAGGGTTTACAGATCACAAGCGGGAAAACACTCGCCACGATCGCAGATGACAACATCCAGGATCAACACTGTTCATGCACGGCCGGACACGATTAAATTCATTTATATTTAACCAGTTTAATATGGAGAGGAACTGAAATGTAGACCTTTGTTTATGTGTTTTTTACCTACACTGTTACATGACGTGAGAACAACTATTAAGGTTATTACTATTACTCACTAACTTTAATCATAACTTAATGAAAGTGTGACAACCAGAAAATCCTCTCAGGAGACCTGGAATCAGTGTTACAGTATCCCAGGCACAGCGCTTTACCATTGTTTTAGCATAAACCCCGTCAAACCAATGAAACCTTAGGATTTTCTAATGTTTCTCTATGGCACTGAAACCTAAAGATGTCCGAGTTCCGGTCCCGTGAAACTGATACTTAACTGTCATTGGCTCATCTGCAAGCGAGGGGAGGGGCTTACCGATAGGGCAATTCTGCTAGTTAGTGTCAGACTTTTCTAGTAGTCCTATACTTCCAGTTCTTGGCTTGCTCTCTTGGTTTTGTTGATTCGCAACACTGAGCACATGAAAGGAATTTAAAGCTCAGTCAAATTAAAGCAAGTTCGCGTCGGATACAAAATAACCGGAATACATGTACAAGATGCAGAAAATAATGAGCAGGTGCCAGTGAAAGCACTGCACACACCTGACGACACAGCAGTTCTCACAGCAACATGCACTGCTTTCCAAAGTGCACAAATATCTGATCATTCATTTTCATCTGAGAGGATTCAATTAAACCCCAATGATATATATTTCAGAATGTAATAGAGGATGGTGAAGGATCAAGTGCTCATTATACATGTTCCTCATTCCTCATTGGTCAGAAGGGGTCGTACTGAAGAGAGGTGCATCATGGATCTTCCTGCATAAACTCAGATTGTTTCTGAACTGATTTTTGTAGATTTGTAGTGGACGTCTGCACTTCTTTAAGTATTCACAAAGCCATTAAGCTTTCAAACAACCACAACAGGGTGTTTATGTGCTGATGAAAATAAAGCCGGAGCCTGAAGCACTCTGGGTCGTCTGGGGACTGTCTGCTATCTGACATCCACACTTTCTCTCTCTCTCTCTGTGTGTGTGTGTGTGTGTGTGTGTGTGTGTGTGTGTGTGTGTGTGTGTTTAAAAAGCAAACTTTTTAAAGAAGTCAGAGTTTGAAGAACTCATACTGTTAAAGTTGCTGTTGCAGCAGTTTTGAAAGATGTTAAAGTTTAAGATTACACCTGGCAGCCTCTTCTGATAGTGCAAGAACAAGTGTGGAAAAATAGGTTTTTACATTGAAGGAGCCTAAATATAAGTGGTGAAAGTCATATGGCTTTGGAACCACACGAAGATGCATTGAAAAACAGTTGATGTAGAAACATTTTTCACACAGAAATTGCTAAATTTCACAATCAAAGGAATAGTGCACCCTAAAATGAACATTAAGTCATCATTTACTCACTCTGGTGTTGCTGTAACTCTGTATGCCCTTCTTTCTTTTATGGACCAAAAAAATGTCCTGCTCATGCTTGTCCATATAATGGCAATGAATAGCAACCGGCATCAAGCTTTAAAAAAAAAAAGCCGTAAAAAAGTATCACAGATTGATCCCATGTATCACATGCCATATATTCCAAATGTTCCTGGCGTATATGATAGGCTTTGGTAAAAAAAAAAAAACCTGAATCTATTATTTAACGAAATTCCTGAGCGTGGCCGTTTTTCTGTGCTCAACTGTGCATTCATGAGACACTATCAGCGCCGCAGTTCATCCGAATGAGAAATCAAGATGAACAAAAATGACATAATTTACACATTTCAATAAAACATTGAATGAAACAGTGGTGTCAAGCCTTACTGGAAGGTAAAACTGAGAATCGGCCGCATAACAGTGATATGAAATGTTGTATTCCTGAAAAATGTGGGGAAGAATATAAATGGAAAACAAAAAAGGTCAAAAATAGATCTCTGGGGCACACCACACCAGATGATGAGGAAAAATTTCCTACATTAGCAAAGCAATTGTTAGATTAAATCACTGTTGGTTGTGCGATTTATGCTTTTTTTTCTCAGTTGGTCAGAATAAAAGTGGCAGACATGTTACTTACTTGTTCAGATGACATTTTGTGGGGAAAATTCTTATTTTGGTCAAACTTCCAAGATGTAGAGTCTGTGACAGTATACAGTATCCACACTGGTGCGGTGAATGACAGCCGCACATACTCCTCAAAACATCAGATTCATCCGCGCTGAGGAGCCGATGCACAACCCACGTAAAGATGATAATTCAGCAAATAACTGCAATTGCAGATTTTAAACAGAAATGGTGACAAAGAGGCAAAACTTGCGGATTGCAACAGTGCAGCTTTAAAGGGATAGTTCACCCAAAAATGAAAATTAGCCCATGATTTACTCATCCTCAAGCCATCCTAGATGTATATGGCATTCTGCTTTCAGACAAATACAATCAGAGTTATATTAAAAATGACCTGGCTCTTCCAAGCTTTATAATGGCAGTGAATGATTAAAGAATCAACATGGAGCATTTTTTTGATGGATAGATGCACTTTTATGGACTTAAAAAACGACACATTCATTCAATGGCATTATAAAGCTTTGAAGAGCCAGGACATTTTTAATATAACTCTGATTGTATTAGTCTGAAAGAAGAATGTCATATACACCGAGGATGACTTGAGGACGAGTAAATCATGGGCTAATTTTCATTTTTGGGTGAACTAACCCTTTAGTAAACACAGACATCTGGAAAGCGTATGAACACGCGACGGGAACAAGCACAAAGCTGCAGTTTTATCAAAGGCTGAGGACGTAGACAGATGGCTTTGAGCGGGACGCGTGCGCGTGCGTGTGCGTGTGCGCGTGCGACGGCCGCACCCCAGATAAGACGAGACGAGGGCTCTAAATCACCGGTTATCTCCCGCAGACCGCAGCTGCGTGCTAATGGTCATCACAGTGGGCTCACAGCGAGCTGACAGCAAACGCTAAAACACACTCCAGGGAGAAGTAACGGCCAGGGAAGCAGAAATCTACCAACAGTTTATAGGCTTATGCAATAACGCAATTACTGCGGAATCACAGGGTGGTTAACCAGAGTAGTGTAGGCTACGTCAATTAAAGCTGACCATAACCTGAACGGACAGGCCTTTCAGACAGCAACAGCATCATTTCAAATGGAGAACTTCCTTAATTGTCAAAGATACAAACTAGCTATACATAGTTTTGTATTATTAAAATTTTATATCTAGATTTTATTTTCCTGACACACGCACACACACACACACACACACACACGCGCACACACACACACACACACGCACACACACACGCACACACACACACACACACACACACACACACACACACACACACACACACACACACACACACACACACACACACACACACACACACACACACACACACACACACACACACACACACACACACACACACAGAGACATTCTGCATTTGTACATTTTCAAAAAACATCACTTAGTGTGATTTATAAGATGTTTTCCTCATGGGGACCAAAAAAAGTTCCCACAAGGACAAGGATTTTGGATATTGCCATCTTTGTGGGGACATTTTGTCCCCATACCGTAGGGATTAGCAGTCCACACACACACACACACACACACACACACACACACACACACACACACACACACACACACACACACACACACACACATGTTGTGTTTCCATGTTTTATGGGGACATTCCATAGGCGTAATGCATTTTATACTGTACAAACCGTATTTTCTATCCCCCTACACTGCCCCTGCCCCTAAACCTACCCATCACAGGAGACATGCTGCATTTTTACTTTTTCAAAAAACATCACTTAGTGTGATTTATAAGATGTTTTCCTCATGGGGACCAAAAAAATGTCCCCACAAGGACAATAATTTGGATATTGCCATCTTTGTGGGGACATTTTGTCCCCATACCGTAGGGATTACCAGTCCACACACACACACACACACACACACACACACACACACACACACACACACGCACAAACGCACAAACGCACAAACGCACACACACACACACACGCACACACACACACACACACACACAGTTAATATATGATGACAGAATTATTGCATTTCCTTTCAATATAACAGGTGCAAAAATCCTGTAAAGGTTAACTGAAGAGCATCTGAACTCTGATCAGCTCTGATACTCTTGACTGTCTCTTATATGGCTCAGACTAAGAATAAACGAAAGCTGTGACATGCATATAAAAAAATAATCCGAACACTTGGGTTACACTAAGAACTGATGGCCAGTTAACAGAATAATTAACCAAACTACTGTCTCTTCAGGAAAGAGGTCACAGGGCAGCGCAAACACATTAAGTGGCTTATAATCGAAGTGCCCTCCAGATAACACAGAAACGTGAGGTTATATCGCCCATCACTCCCTGTTCAGCTCTGCGGACAGCATCTGTGAGTTTGTAAAAATCCAATACAAACATGTTTGCAGTAAAATACATGCATGGAAGTCAATGTTTTTTTAAAAAACATTACATGAGGCTGCTGTGCCAGAATCCCTAACCAACACTGTGTGCAAAGTCATAATCCACTGAAAAACACCAGGTAAACCTAGGATGGATTATAGTCCAGGACAATGAGGTAAACCTAAAACCTGGAACTGAAAATGTATTAATATGGACAAAAACTTAAATACAATAAATCCAAGATGCATAAAAGTTGCACAATTGAATCTCTCACACACACACACACACACACACACACACACACACACACACACACACACACACACACACACACACACACACACACACACACACACACACACACACTTTCTTTGAAAAAAAAAAAAACTCATCCTGTGTGATTTATAAGCATTTTGAAAAGTGAGGACATGGAGAACGTCCTCATATTTCACCCTCTTTTTTTTAAATACCAATGTCATACCCATGTCATTATACACATTTGTGTCAACAAAATCAACCCCTAAACCTACCCATAACACAAAACTTTCTGCATTTTTACATTTTCAAGAAACATCACTTGTTAAGATTTATAAGCTGTCTTCCACATAGGGCCTAAGTTTGCATGCACGCACTCACTCGCTCGCTCACTCACTCACAGTCACTCACTGTCACTCACTCACTCACTCACTCACTCACTCACTCACTCACTCACTCACTCACTCACTCACTCACTCACTCACTCACTCACTCACTCACTCACTCACTCACTCACAGTCAATCACTCACTCACATACACTCACTCACTCACACTCACTCACTCACTCACAGTCAATCACTCACTCACTCACAGTCAATCACTCACTCACTCACTCACTCACTCACTCCTCCTCACTCACTCACTCACTCCTCACTCACTCCTCCTCACTCACTCACTCCTCACTCACTCCTCACTCACTCCTCCTCACTCCTCACTCCTGTCAATCACTCACTCACTCACTCACTCCTCACTCACTCACTCACTCACTCACTCACTCCTCACAGTCACTCAGTCACTCCTCACAGTCACTCACTCACAGTCACTCACTCACAGTCACTCACTCACAGTCACTCACTCACTCACTCACTCACTCACTGTCAATCACTCACTCCTCACTCACTCACTCACTCACTCCTCACTCCTCACTCACTCACAGTCACTCAGTCACTCCTCACAGTCACTCACTCACAGTCACTCACTCACAGTCACTCACTCACAGTCACTCACTCACTCACTCACTCACAGTCACTCCTCACAGTCACTCACTCACAGTCACTCACTCCACAGTCACTCACTCACTCACTCCTCCTCACTCCTCACTCACTCACTCCTCACTCCTCTCACTCCTCCACTGTCACTCACTCCTCACTCACTCACTCACTCACTCACTCCTCACTCACTCCTCCTCACTCCTCCTCACTCACTCACTCCTCACTCACTCTCACTCACTCCTCACTCACTCCTCCTCCTCACTCCTCACTCACTCACTCACTCACTCACTCACTCACTCACTCAAATACAACACAAACACTCGCACACACAATCAGGTTGGAAAGAGGTACGTGCTAGAGCCAGGTCACAAAGCACCGGCCTGAAAGACTCATGTAATGCAGGCGGCGCATTAACCCTGAACTCTGATGAAAGAAGCCACTGATCGATGCGGTGTAAAAGCCTGCAGACCCACAGCTCTGAAGTAACACAACAGCCAATCAGATTTCTCCACTTTAATTGATCAGTGGGTTTATGAAAGACAAAACCCTAGAACAAAACATGTGAAAAACATCTCGCAGACAAAGTCTCATAACAATGTATGTTATTTGTCTTCATTAGAAAAGAAAGTTAAACTCAGAGTTGAAAGCAGCAAATAAACCCATGTCAATAAAAATTAAGAAATGATGAAAGCTGGAAGAATGTTCTGTTGGATTTGCCTTCAGCTCTGTTCTGACACCATTTGTAAAGAATATTTTGGCATTTTAAAATCATCAGTTCGTAATCGCAGCAATGGTAGACCATTAAAGTTACTAACACAACAGCAAACACCTTAAATCTACAGTGACACTTCTCCATATGATTCAAAAACACCTCATCAGTTCCTAGGGGTTAACATCTCATTATCAAAGAAAAGATGCACAACCTAATTGAACATTAAACCCCAAATGATTTAGTTAATTTCACACTATAACCTTTTAAATCCAGGCTGATCTCATTAGTTTTCATAGGTATTTGTATGTTAAGTACATGTGCAATTTCCACATATTTTCCATTGTTGCGGCTCCTCTCTTCCCAGTCTGTCAGTAACGCTCTGTTTAGTTCCTGTCTCTATGAAGCCCCTCCTTCTGAAAAGCACACTGTGCTCTGATTGGTTGGCTGGACCAGTGCGTTGTGATTGGTCAATGGCTTTGAGCATGTTTGGGAACATGTCCGCCCCTTACCATAACCGACAGTTTCAACACACTACTAACTAACTCAACCAGGCCCCGCCCCTTTATTCTGCTTATGAATTATTTAAATGAGGAATAATGTGAAGAGACATACACACTAAAGAAAGATGAACATGGGAAAAACATAATAGGTTCTCTATAATGCTTTGATTTGTATCCAAAGCAACTTCATGCATTCCCTGGGAATCAAACCATGACCTGTTTGACTGTTGAGCTCGAGTAAACACACAAGAAGCTGTCAGGGTGTTTCATGTACAACTATAGAGATGTAAAAAAGAAAAATCTGTCTATGAAAGGCTGGTGCGGACAGCAGGAACCTTTGAATTCAATATTCTGTGAACCAAAGCGAATGAATTTTAAATGTGTCTGTGCAATTGTAAAAAAAATAAAAAATTTGCTAGAGCCACACTTTACATAACAATAGTTATGAATCTCTAATGAGATCACGTTCATAAATCATAACATCTAATATGTGACTACAAAACTAGTGCTAACTTTCATTTGTAAGATTGCAAAGTGATTCAGGGATCAGTGACACCGAGTCAATTGACAACAGTGGGTAAATTATTAACAATTTAATAATTCCTTTTTTATATATAAAAAGTTCTGCAAAGCCTTTTCCTTTCATTTCAGGCACCGCTTTGGCTGCACAATAAATAAAGCACACACAGTTTGTGTGAACACACACATAAATGCACACAGACAGACTCAAGACAGATCAAGAACTTGCGTGGTGATGGAAAGATGAGAGACGCAATGTGAAAATGTCCAGATCATATTTCACCACTAAATCAAAAGAAAGAAATAAGAAATCACATTTTGCATAAAGAACACGAGGCCTGTTTTAGGAATATTTTGTATTTTCGCTGCAATTTGGATAACATACTGTCTGTGCATGAGCGGTTCATTCAAAAGAAATACATAAAGGCACTATATCGAATACTACCATACTCTGAACATAATTTAAATGATATATATTTCCATTATATGATTATTATATATAAATGTAACATAATTCTAATAATAAATAAATACTAAATAAAAAAATACATTTAGCATTAATTTAATGTCTCTGAAAGTTTTATTGAGTAACTCATTCTCATTTATATCAGCTTAAATAAAATACTACCATAAAATAAAAATAAATAAATAAATACAAATATTTTTCATAATTTTAAGTGTGAATAAAATGAGATAAATACATAATAAAAGTAAAAAATAAAATCAATGAAGGTATTATTTCCTTTCTTCATGCACAGTATAATTTCTTACATTTTCAGTTGATTTTGTGGATGAAATGTGACCTGAACATATTCCCGACATCCCCAGTGAGATTCCCTCCAGTTCGAGGACGGAGAAAGGGGCAAAGAAGGCAAGAGAATATTAAAAAAACATTAAAACAATTTAAAAAACAGGTCGAATCCTTTGCTTCTGCTGATCTGAGAGGCGTTTCGAAGGCTCTTGACGTCCACAGCAGTCGATGAGATCCTTATGCAATTCATACAAACCTCATCCCGATCAGACTGAAAGGTCCATCCATCCGGCGATCCTCGGCATCGTCCTTGCGCTCATGATTAATCTCTGTTGTTCTATGGGCTCAGCAGCTTGTCTGCCTCAGGGTAAGTGGGGTACTTCACCGTCTCGATCTTCTCCTTCACTTTATAGGACGGATAGAGGCCGGTGCGTCCCAGTTTGCGGTTGACCCCTTTCGAGTATCCGTCCCAGTGGTTTCCGGCCACTCCGATGACGTCTCCGGGCTCCAGCGGGATGTCCTCAGCCGTGCGTGCCTGGTGCGGGTAGACGGCGATTTGATTGTGTGCATTCTGTCCACCGAAGTAGTAGATGTCATCCAAAGAGCGGAAGAAAGCGGAGGCGTCTGGATGAAGAGTCTGCATGATCTCATAAGCCACACGGCACACCTGACACATCCAGAAGAACAACGTCAGAAAACTAATGCTAACAAACGGAACACTTTTGAAGTGTTGTTCATTGTTCGTTCATGTTTATTCGTGAGGGTAGGCCTATTTAAAGGTGTCATGGAGTTTTTATACGTCATGCTCTATGTACCTGTGATGAGAAGGTGCAAACCAGGAAGTCAGTCTGCGACAGGAAGTGGATGTCCAGGATGACGCCTCTGAGGGAATTCTCAGTGTATCGGTTGTGTAAACTCGCTGACCAAGAGATGGAGTTATCACTGATGAATTCATAGTCGGTGTACCTGAAAAACACATTTAAAATATTAAAAATTACAATATTAGATGAGGCCATGAACTTTAACAGGTCTTGAAACACTAAACTATATCTTCTGGGATTTTAACAGCTTGTGTTGAACATCACTGAAGACAATGCAGGAGAAAAATTGAGCTTTTTCCCACTAATGAACATTTTAAAAATGGAGGATGAAAATAGGGCAAAACATGTATAATATCGATGACTCGTCAAATATATATGTTTTTCATTATATAATTACTTACACTTGTAATTATAAATGTACATTTATATATGCTTACAAATCAAATACATTCTAAACAAATACATTACAAATAAAGAATTAACTATAAATACATTACAATTTTCAAACTGGAAGATGAAAATAGTGCAAAACACATTTAAAATATTAATGACCTATCAAATATATATGTTTTTCACTATATAATCAAATGTACCATTTTTAATTATAATATACAATTATAAATAAAACAAATACATTATAAACAAACACATTATAAATAGATAAATTAAAAACTACAAATAAATAACGTTGAAGACGTAAATAGTGCAAAATACATTTAAAATCTTGATGATTCGTCAAATATATGTTTTTCATTATATAATTACATAAAAAATGTAACAATTGTAATTATACATTTTCATTTATATACAATTACAAATAAAACAAATAAATTATAAATAAATAAATTATACACTATAAATACATGTATATTTAAAGTAAATTATAAATTACTTTAAAATTGAATACTTAAAACTTATAAAACCATGTATAATATATATATATATATATATATATATATATATATATATATATATATATATATATATATATATATATATATATATATATATATATATATATATATATTTCTTCATTTTGCTGCTTTTGTGGAAACCTTTGATGCTTTTAACTCAATGGATCAGAAGCAGTTTTTGTGTTGTCTGTCTCTCGTTCTCTGCACTTTTGTAGCATTTGTCAGAATAGTGTGTTTCGTGACCCTTTCGGGACTCATAACTCACTTGGTTTTTGCTTCCTGTAACAGCGAGGGGTCGTCGGTGGCCAAATACACTCGTTTTTTATCCACATGTCCCCGTTGAGCCATGTACTGGAACTGTTCCTCCACATGGACCATGTACTCCTCTATGGGGTGAAATGCGGCCTCAGTCCCGACTTTATCCGTCCGTCTGACATGGACACTGTAAGACAGAGACGCTTAAGTTTATACCATCCAAAAGGGATTTATCGGCTTCTGTCTATAGAAACAACTGAAGCTATCCCTTCATTTGTCGTCTGAGTGGTTTGTAGTTTGTAGTTTTGAACAACAGTGTGAATGATGTGACCTGCTTTGCATATTCAAATTGGCACATGATTGGAAATCCTATTGTAACCTGCATGGAAACGGTATTCCCTGGTGGCTGTGGCTCTTCCAGCAGGATAATGCTCCTGCCACAAAGCAAAAATGCTTCAGGAATGGTTTGAGGAGCACAACAATGAGTTTGAGGTGTTGACTTGGTCTCCAAATTCCCCAGATCTCAATCCAATCGAGCATCTGTGGGATGTGCTGAAAAAAAAGTCTGATCCATGGAGGCCCCACCTCGCAACTTACAGGACTTAAAGGATCTGCTACTATCATTTTGGTGCCAGATACCACAGCACACCTTCTTGGGTCTAGTGGAGAACATGTCTCGACGGGTCAGGGCTGTTTTGGCAGCATAAAGTGCAACCAACACAATATTAGGTCATAATGTTATGCCTGATCAGTGTATATCCAGCAGAAGCCCACAGAGATCCATTACTGTTTCTAGATGTGCTGCTCCTCTCACAACTTGTGTGATAAATATTTTGTGAATATATATTTAAACATTATAAAATACATTAAAATAAGTCTTAATACATAACCAGTTCATGTTACTCCATATAAGCATATCAATTTACTATTTTTAAAAATAATTTGCCAGGTAAGTCTGAAAGTCTGATAATATTATTAGTGAAAAGTAGTACTAGCACAGCATTAACAAACACATGATGGACACTCAACACACAAACGCATCAGGACAACACACCATGCACGTCAACACTTCACTAGTGATGCTTTACTTATTTGTCGTTCAAAAAAATGCATTAAAATGAAACTGACAGGAACGTTTTCAGAAACAGGAGCAGAAATCAAGTACTTGCTGTATGTACCGAACACAGTATCTGTCTATCTCTCTCTTTTCAGCTGATCTCTATGCTTCACTGTAGATTTTCTTTATTATATTATTAGGGTTATTATATTTCACAGCGCTGTCATGAGAGAATGGTGCTTCCTATGGGGCCGCAATCATTCAATTCTCATTAATTTAATCATGATTGTGAGTCATGTTCATTGTCATTATCGTGTGTCATCTTTATCTCGAAGTGTTTTATCAGCGTAACACCAACCCAGACGCGTCTGCCATGGGCACAGATAAAAACACACACACACACACACACACACACACACACACACACACACACACACACACACACACACACACACACACACACACACACACACACACACACACACACACACACACACACACACACACACACACACACACAGACAGATGGAAAGAAATGTGTGAAGACAAATAAAATGATTATCTGATAGAGTGAGAGAAGACGAGAGATATACCGACCCAATAATAGGGTGTTTGAAGCCCAGTTTGACACAGGTTTCTTGGATCTCCTTCTCCAGCCAGGCCTGAGGACGGACCAGGTACTTGACGAACTGAGACACCCACCAGACGGACGGGTCGCCGTGCAGACGCTGCAGTCGGGGCGCAAGGTCTTCTGGGATAGCGAGCGGAAGGTACGGAGGTCTGGGGTGAAGACTGTCGACAATGGGCAGCTCCACCACCTGAACATCCTGGTCATGAGCCTCACCTGAAGAGAAACACATCACATCAGTGGGTGAACAGATGGACGCGGAAGAGAAGACAATGCTGGATAAAGTCGTAGTTTTTGTTATTTTTGGACCAAAATGTATTGTCGATGCTTCAAAAGAGTCTAACCAACCCACTGATGTCACATGGACTACTCTGATGATGTTTTTCATACCTTTCTGGACACGGACTGTATACTGTGCATACACTTTCAATGTAAGGACAGAAGGCTCTCGGACTAAACCTAAAATATCTTAAACTGTGTTCCGGAGATGAACGGGAGGTCTTATGGGTTGGGAAAGACATTAGAGTGAGTCATTAATGATATAATTTTCATTTTTGGGTGAACTAACCCTTTAAGTTCAAACTACTTTATTTTGGTCCGGCAGGGTATATAATATACTATATTGTAATTATTTGTGATTGTCAATTATTAGAAATTTGACAAAGTGTTTGCTACTATCACAGATTGCTATGGGAGAATCCTATACTACCAGCTCTGAGATTTTAGAGGAAATTCATAGGCAGTTGGTGAGCATAGAGTCCATTCAATAATGCACTCTGGCTTTATTCCAAACCGTTTCTACTGTCAGAGCTTCAGGCATCCTAACCCACTCACAAATACAGACGCTGGCAGACGATTTGATCCAAAGCGACTTACGTTGCATTGAGGTTGTGCATTTTCTCAGTTCATGCATTCCCTGGGAATCGAACCAATGACCAGGCCCCGCCCCCAGAAAGCGATCACTAACGGAGCGACCAAGGGGATGAAAAACTTTACTAAATGATGGTATGTTCCTCAAATAAATTTAAAGGGATAGATCTGTCATTCATTTCTCACCCTCATGTCGTTCCAGACCTGTAAGACTTTCGTTCATCTTCAGAACACAAAAGAAGATATTTTTTATGAAATCTGAGAGATTTCTGTCCCTCCATTGACAGCTACGCAACTACCACTGATGCTTCAAAAAGTTCATAAAGAGATCATAAACTAATCCATATGAATTGAGCGGTTTAGTACAAATTTTCTGAAGAGACTCGAGCGCTTTATATGATGAACAGATTTAATTTAGGCTTTTATTCACATTTAAACATTCATCAACTCACACATCAGTTGTGGTAAACTGAAGCTCAAGCATGTTCACTTGACGTGTTCATTCTTGTGTTACGCAGCACGTTTGAGCTTCAGCGAGAGCCAATGAGGTTCATTCTCGTGTTACGCAGCACGTTTGAGCTTCAGCGAGAGCCAATGAGGTTCATTCTCGTGTTAAACATCACGTTTGAGCTTCAGCGAGAGCCAATGAGGTTCATTCTCGTGTTACGCAGCACGTTTGAGCTTCAGCGAGAACCAATGAGGTTCATTCTCGTGTTACGCAGCACGCGTTTGAGCTTCAGCGAGCCAATGAGGTTCATTCTCGTGTTACGCAGCACGTTTGAGCTTCAGCGAGCCAATGAGGTTCATTCTCGTGTTACGCAGCACGCGTTTGAGCTTCAGCGAGAGCCAATGAGGTTCATTCTGGTATTCGCACGCGTTTGAGCTTCAGTGAGAAACAATGAGGTTCATTCTCGTGTTCGCACGCGTTTGAGCTTCAGCGAGAACCAATGAGGTTCATTCTCGTGTTACGCACGCGTTTGAGCTTCAGCGAGCCAATGAGGTTCATTCTCGTGTTACGCAGCACGCGTTTGAGCTTCAGCGAGAGCCAATGAGGTTCATTCTCGTGTTACGCAGCACGTTTGAGCTTCAGCGAGAGCCAATGAGGTTCATTCTCGTGTTACGCAGCACGTTTGAGCTTCAGCGAGAGCCAATGAGGTTCATTCTCGTGTTCGCAGCACGTTTGAGCTTCAGCGAGAGCCAATGAGGTTCATTCTCATGTTACGCAGCACGTTTGAGCTTCAGCGAGCCAATGAGGTTCATTCGTGTTACGCGCGCGTTTGAGCTTCAGCGAGCCAATGAGGTTCATTCTCGTGTTACGCACGCGTTTGAGCTTCAGCGAGAGCCAATGAGGTTCATTCTCGTGTTACGCACGCGTTTGAGCTTCAGCGAGCCAATGAGGTTCATTCTCGTGTTCGCAGCACGTTTGAGCTTCAGCGAGAGCCAATGAGGTTCATTCTCATGTTACGCCGCGTTTGAGCTTCAGCGAGCCAATGAGGTTCATTCTCGTGTTACGCAGCACATTTGAGCTTCAGCGAGCCAATGAGGTTCATTCGTGTTACGCAGCACGTTTGAGCTTCAGCGAGCCAATGAGGTTCATTCTCGTGTTACGCGCACGTTTGAGCTTCAGCGAGAGCCAATGAGGTTCATTCTCGTGTTCGCGCAGCACGTTTGAGCTTCAGCGAGCCAATGAGGTTCATTCTCGTGTTACGCAGCACGCTTGAGCTTCAGCGAGAGCCAATGAGGTTCATTCTCGTGTTACGCGCGCGTTTGAGCTTCAGCGAGCCAATGAGGTTCATTCTCGTGTTACGCACGCGTTTGAGCTTCAGCGAGAGCCAATGAGGTTCATTCTCGTGTTACGCAGCACGCGTTTGAGCTTCAGCGAGCCAATGAGGTTCATTCTCATGTTACGCAGCACGCGTTTGAGCTTCAGCGAGAACCAATGAGGTTCATTCTCGTGTTACGCAGCACGCGTTTGAGCTTCAGCGAGCCAATGAGGTTCATTCTCGTGTTATTCGCAGCACGTTTGAGCTTCAGCGAGCCAATGAGGTTCATTCTCGTGTTACGCAGCACGCGTTTGAGCTTCAGCGAGCCAATGAGGTTCATTCTCGTGTTACGCAGCACGTTTGAGCTTCAGCGAGCCAATGAGGTTCATTCTCGTGTTACGCAGCACGCGTTTGAGCTTCAGCGAGCCAATGAGGTTCATTCTCATGTTACGCAGCACGCGTTTGAGCTTCAGCGAGAGCCAATGAGGTTCATTCTCGTGTTACGCAGCACGCGTTTGAGCTTCAGCGAGAGCCAATGAGGTTCATTCTCGTGTTACGCAGCACGCGTTTGAGCTTCAGCGAGAGCCAATGAGGTTCATTCTCGTGTTCGCAGCACGCGTTTGAGCTTCAGCGAGAGCCAATGAGGTTCATTCTCGTGTTACGCAGCACGCGTTTGAGCTTCAGCGAGAGCCAATGAGGTTCATTCTCATGTTCGCACGCTTGCGTTTGAGCTTCAGCGAGAGCCAATGAGGTTCATTCTCGTGTTACGCAGCACGTTTGAGCTTCAGCGAGAGCCAATGAGGTTCATTCTCGTGTTACGCAGCACGTTTGAGCTTCAGCGAGAGCCAATGAGGTTCATTCTCGTGTTACGCAGCGTTTGAGCTTCAGCGAGCCAATGAGGTTCATTCTCATGTTACGCAGCACGTTTGAGCTTCAGCGAGAACCAATGAGGTTCATTCTCGTGTTACGCAGCACGTTTGAGCTTCAATGGAGGGACATAATTAGCTCAGATTTTATCAAAAAGATCTTCATCTGTCTTAGGAAGATGAACAAAAGTCTTAAGGGTTTGGAAAGACATGAGGGTGAAAAATGAATGACAGAATTTGCATTTTGGGGTGAACTAACCCTTTAACATCTGACCTGAGAACTCTTAGAAATCAGCACACAAATCATATGGACCAACCATTTTTGGAACTCAACAGAGTCAGTCCGCATCTACTTTCATTTTACAGAAAACTGCAGAAATCAAATACATTTTGAAAGGACGTAAGGGTGCGTAAACGACGACATCATGGTAATTTTGCTAGCTGGGTGAAACAAAAGATACTGGGTGAAACGGTTCATTTTTAATTGGATGGAAAAAAAATTCTATCGAACCTTTGTTGAATTAAATACTGAGCTAATCACAATGCATTCCGGGATTGCAAATACATGCAACGCTGCCAAAATGGCCAAAACAAAGCATTTAGCTGCCTACCACATTGCCAATGATGCTTTCAAGGTGGGAAGCTCAATAGAATTTGGAAGAGAGCCGCGGCATTAGCATCAAGTAGCTCAACCTGGCACTGCACACTCAACCCATTTATCACAATTTCAAGATGCATGTAAATGTTTGGTACAAACAACAAACCATCGTTTAAAGCACATCCCGTTCCGCATGTATCTAGCTTAGGTAAAAACAAAGAATACATCCAATTTGCATGATAAATCTCATGTTTTTTTTAACAAGAACGCAGCAGCCACACCTGAAGACAATCGCTCACACCTATCAGCATCTGTCTGTGTGCACCTGTGTGCTCGAAACAGCACCAAAGCTGTTGCTAAACGATGAAAAATAAAGCTGCAAACATGCTTTTGTGCTGAATTCTTCTGCCATGTGATATAGTTTATTAGCAGTAACAAACGTAGTAACTTGGATCATTTTATTGGCATTTTGAAACCGGTTTCTGTTTTATAATCTTGCATAACCTCAGCTTGAGTTTACCGCATTTCATTGGATTTTCATCAGCTAACCGTAAAGAATAAACTCTCAACCTGTCACAGGTTTTCATAAATGTTTGATGCAGATGTCTCCTGTAGCGTTTAACTGCATTAAAGCGTTGCATGGTTTATGTGGTGCTGTGCAGATGCAAAGTCACCCCTGAGAAATAAAGACTGATTAGATTTAATGGTGCCGTTTGCGTTACATGGGGCAAAGGAAGGACAAGAGCGGCGAGAGGAAACCAGAGAGACTTTGCTCTGCTGGAATATTCCCAAAGTGTTCCGGAGGCGAGTTTCTTCAAAAGTCGCCAAGGTGACCCGTTTCAGTGCTCCTGCGCACAAACAAACTGGCTTTCCCTGGTGCTGGAATGACTGCCGCTGGTCTCGGGGCAGAAGTCTGGACACGTCAGATTAAGCAGGTCACTTACCCGGAGTCCTTTCACACACACTCTCCAGAGGAACACAGAGAGACAAAGACACACACGCCAAAAGAAAGAGCCAGAAAGGCAGGAGCGGTGGATATTTATTCAGTAGATAAACAGTTTTTAAAGGGACAGCTCACAAAAATCATTTCCTCACCCTGCTGCTGAAGGGTGAAGGGATGCATGCTGTCACGCTCCAAAAATATAGCTCCAAATATTACAAATATATAAAAATATTTTAAATATGACCTATTTTGCTCGTTCATAAAGTCTTGATTTTGTTTTCGGGCTCTACTTGAATAGGTTTTCCTGCTTGAATGTTAAAAAAACCCATTATTTTCCACATATTCTCCATTGTTGCGGCTCCTCTCTTCCCAGTCTGTCAGTAACGCTCTGTTTAGTTCCTGTCTCTATGAAGCCCCTCCTTCGGAAAAGCACAATGTGCTCTGATTGGTCGGCTGGAGCAGTGTGCTATGATTGGTTAAGAGTGTGTTTGGGAAATGTCCCGCCCCTCCCAGCAGTTTCAACACACTACTAACTAACTCAACCAGGCTCCGCCCCTTTATTATGCATATAAATTATTTAAATGACAAATATTGTGACGTGTTCATTCCCGGAAGAAAACTCAAGACTGCAATGGAGACGTTTCAGGGAGTTATGATTAGTAAACTTTTAAGATGTATGCATTTTAATTAATAGTAAAATTCCATACAATTTAATTGAATAATCCTATTTTTTACTAATTTAAAGGTGTACTGCAGAAACATGGAGGCGCAAAATGGCGACTGTAGGGAGACCCGCGGTGTGTGTTGATAGAAACGGCTCATTCTAAGGTAATAAGAACATAACGGTTCATAAGGTCTTTATACTCCACTGAAAACATCATTATGTACATTATATTGCATTTCTGTCAATAGATCCTCATAAATACTACACACTGCACCTTTAACATTCATAATATGAATAATATGTAAGGATTATTTAATTCTATTCAAGGGAATTTTACTATTAATTGAAATGCGTAAATATAAAAAAAAGGTTTTTGTTTAGTGTAATTAGTAATTACACTTACTGGACTGAGCTTGTTAAACTTGAAAAAATCATGTTAAAATGTGAGTATCAAATACGATCCATCAGGTTTTTAAGAAAGGTTTATTTCTTCATCTCCCAATCATCATTGTATTATATTGCATTATATGTTTATATATCAGCTTACTATAAACTCTAATAAATGCTGGGTTAAAAACAACTCAAGTTGGGTTGAAAATTTACAACCCAACTTTGGTCATTTTTAACCCAGCATTTAAGCCTATAGACTTTATTATTGTTGGGAGATATAGAGTGACTGCTGATATTTATGCATTTAATGCAAGTACTCTGCTTTACTGGTATTGTATTGACTTGCATTACAAGCATCAGAAATATCTTAAGTTTTGGACACTTTGGAGGGTTCAAAATTAAGTCTTCACATAAATGTAACTAATGACTAAAGAAGGCAATCATGTGGACAGCCTGGTCATCCTGGTCATCACAAATCATGTGGACAGCTTTCATGCGACTCATTTTTGGAACTCGACAGATTCTGTACGTTCACTTTAAATTGACAGGAAATTCTGTTTTTGAACATTCTATTTGTGTTCCAAAGAAGGAATAAAGTTTAAAAAGACACGAGCGTGAGTTGATGATGAAACCATGTTCATTTCATTCTCTCACATGCTTCTCCGTCACACTGTTATTAGAGGAATGACAGAGTTATGATTAGCCTACAGGAACTTGAACTGAGTTTAGAAACACACAAACCGCAAATTAACCGAAGCAGAACGTGTTGGAGAGAAACAGCGGCTTTGTTTTAATAGTTTGTCAAAAAACAAGTTACAGCGGGTCTGCTAATTATGACCAGCTGAACACGGCTTTGACGTTCCCAACCACAAACCAACTGACAACTAGCTCATTAAAACTCTCCCTAACAATTACACAACAACAACAGCGGCCCGCCGGCTGTTTTACGGCCCTTCTATGAGCAAGTGCACATGTGATCGGAGCGTGCTTGAAATTTTTAATTAGGTAAAGCATGAAATATTTAAGAAAAAAAACCTCCCAAGCCATTCCCAGGCTCATGTAAGAGCACTCGCAGCTCTTTTTCTGCTTTTTCCTCGCGGCTGGAATGGGTTTTGACAAGAATCCTCAGATAATCTATTCCCTCAACAGATCCTCGGCTGTAATAATTAGGGCACAAAGAAGAGAGGAAATTTTCACATGTCCTCATTACACTTAAATATCTGTCTTGTCCTAGAGCCTCACACTTTGTCTATAAGCATTAGGAGCATTAGAGAAGTGGACTGTAGTTCACACATGGCGAATGAGTTTTACTGGAGAAAATGCTGCTGCACAGATTCTTGTTAAATATGGAAAAAAAAGAGAATTTTGATTTAAAAGGGAATGTTAATTAGGGACACCTGCATTACGTCAATACATTTAGAGACCATTCTGCTCACCAAGGCTGCATTTATTTAATTAAAAATACAGTAAAAGCACTAAAATTGTGAAATATTATTACGGTTTAAAATAAGTGTTTAATATGTGAATATATTGTGAAATGTGATTTATTCCCGTGATCAAAGCTGATTTTATCATCATTACTCCAGTCTTCAGTGTCACATGATCCTTCAAAAATGCAGATTTGCTGTTCAAGAGACATTTATGATTATTATAATACAATGTTGGAAACAGTTGTGCTACTAGAAACAGTGATATGTCTTTATAATCTTCTTTTATCAATGTCTTTATTCTCACTTTTGATCGATTTAAAGGGGTGAACAAAGAAATCAAATTTTCCTTGAGCTTTTGACATATAAGAGGTCATCATACTATAAGAATATCCTGTTTCAGAGCTGAAAACTTCCTTGTTAGTCCAGTAAAAGCTTTTATTGACACCAGGCCCAGCAAGTAGGGCTCTATGACAAGCACCGCCTCTTGAAGAAGATCAACGCCTACTTCATCACTGTGTAGCCCCGCCCACCGATTGACGCAGGCCTATGTAGTGTTAAATCAGATCGAACTTCCAAGCAATAAACATACACAATATTGTACAGTGCCTGGGCTCGACAGTAATGCAACATGTAAGTAACTGTGTTCAATCTAATGCCTGATCTGAAATGTGATGATTCATGAAGTCAGAGGCTCTTTGTGGATCGGTAAATCAAACCAGTGACTAAACGTCAACTTTCTCTTAGTAGGATGAAATAATCTGTTATTTAATGGTGATTCGATTCTATAAAGGAAGCGATCAAAGAAAGCTCCCTTTGCAACATGTGTGTGATCGGCTACAATGATCATCTCTGCAACCTTTCATGCCACTTAATATATGATCTTAATGATCTTAATGTAATGCCATAGAGCTAAATGTAATGCGATTAGTTAACCACGAGAGCTGTAATTGTAAAAACGCTAAAAGAGGGAGTAATACTTAGCCATTACAAATGGAAAGACGTTAGCCTTCAGCAGTGGGCGTTTACACTGAATTCTCACAGCAGCCAATCACAGCAGACTTAAACTGAAGTCTCACAGCAGCCAATCACAGCAGACTTACACTGAAGTCTCACAGCAGCCAATCACAGCAGTGGGCATTTACACTGAAGTCTCACAGCAGCCAATCACAGCAGTGGGCGTTTACACTGAAGTCTCACAGCAGCCAATCACAGCAGTGGGCGTTTACACTGAACTCTCACAGCAGCCAATCACAGCAGTGGGCGTTTACACTGAACTCTCACAGCGGACACGCCCCTTAAAACAGAGCGTTCAAACCAGAGGGCTAAAATCAGGGTAGGGAAAAATCCTTTTATTTATAAATTATGACAATGTTTGATGTAAAAAGCATTCCAACATTATAAGTGCACCCAAGGGAACATTATAAAACAATAAAACAATAAAGTTCATGACCCCTTTAATGCATCCTTGATGAATAAAAATTAATTCCATCTTTTGAATGGTAGTCTCTGAGATAAGATTTAATAAACGTGCAAAATCTGATATCACATGCTAAATTCAAGAAATATGCTTTATATATTCAGCAATCCTGTTATAATTCATATTATTTGGATGATGTAGTGAATTAAGCAAATTAAAAATATAATACACTATCATTTAAAAGTTTCCTGAAAGAATTTATGAATTTTAAATTAGTAAAAATTTATCAAAAGTGACAGTGAAGGCATTTATAATGTTACAAAAGATAAAAACGTTCTGTTTTAAATGTTCTGTTCAGTAAAGAATCCTGAAAAAATATATAGTTTCCACAAAAATAGGAAGCACCTCAACTGTTTTCAACATTGATAATAATCATAAATGTTTCTTGAGCATTGAATTATCATATTAGAATGATTCCTGAAGGATCATGTGACACTGACGACTGGAGTAATGATGCTGGAAATTCAGCTTTGATCATCAAATGATTTATCCGAGCATGATGAGGGCGGAGCAACCTGTCACTCACTTGAGATCAACCAATAGCAATCCACAACCATCCGATCAATTCCGCACGGACAAAATCTACATTTATTCTTGTTCCAGAAGCCGTTTCACTCTGTCACTATAGTGAAGAAAAGACTAGCGCAACGACTTTAAGAAAGAGATCAGATGATTTACAGCACTCACCTGACCAGTGTCCGGTCGTGGCTCCGGATCGATCCGTACAGGTGTCGCTGACGGGTCGGAAGACTGTCTCCCATCCTTTGGGAGCGTAGCGCCAGTTGTGGGACTCGAGGATCAGAACTCTCTGCGTGCCGTCGCGATCATAAAGCAGTAAACCACGTGATGGAGCTGACAGCCGTATCCACAGCCCTTATTGATGTTACAGACCAGCTTACGAGCTTTACTGCAATCCTGCGGGTTCTGATCGGCACCAAGAACAGAAATGACATACGCAGTTCAGATTATGACTGCATTTTAGATTACATGACTTTGTACCAATATAATGAAGGGGACCCTGAAATCCCTTGCCGCTTCATATACCTGTAAATATCATAATCAGATTCATAATCAAAGCCTTAATTAATATTTATCCTCCTATTTCTAATGATTAATTCCAGTTGATTTTACTCAATAGAACTACTGATTGTTTGTTCTTCTTTTGTTTTCTAAAGTTTGTATTTGGTCTTTGAGTGGCGTCTGGCCTAGGGCTGTGTGATGTGTCACTAAACACTTTATAGTTGTGTGTTTGGATTTTGGAGGTATCACACACTCTTAACATGCTGGGAGTGCAGTAACAGTGTCTGCTCACTTAGCCCAGCTTCCAGAGATTAAATATGGATTTGTCTTTCATTTTTATTTTATTTTATTAGTTTTATATTTCCTTTTACTGAAACACTAAAGAATCAAGTGCCTGTACTAATGAATATTGCCTGTACTACTGTCTGTACCTCTCACTGAGAGAAAGCACATGTTATCAGTATGTTTTGGTGAAGTGCTTTGTTGATATGTAGTTAAGACTCTCCAACCTTGGGAGATCTGTGATGCTCGGGAGCTTTTGTGTGTGTGCGTTGCATGATCTGTGCAGGCCCAATATTGAAGATGGACATTTTCTGCACACAACACCAGACGTGAAGACGCCTTTCTGCAACCTCCGAGGTCAACAATGATCTAAATCTAGTCATGGGGCGACAACTAGTCTGCCTAGTTTAGTGATATGCTCTGCTATCTATCCTTGTGTGGAAATTTACCATGACTGTGCATTTTCTCTGAGCCAATCAGAATCATACACCTTGCAATAATGACGTGGCTAGACCTTGAAAACAGTCTAACTGTTGGGACAACTGTATGTACGGTATGACGAGACTGGTAGAGAGGGAGCGCGGCCTACGAACTCCTTTTGAGACTTGAAGCTGGCTTCTGCTGATGAAACTGCAAACTATTCTTCAGTAAAAATGTTCTTTAATGAATTGCACTCCTGACTCTTTGTCTTCATTCTTCACTACTGGTCTCTGGGTCTAAGCTGTTATACCCCTAACAATATACTCTTAAAAATAAAGGCTCCAAAAGGGTTTTTTTCTGCAGTGATTCCATAGAACCATCATTTTTGCTTCCACAAAGAATCTTTCAGTCAACAGTTCTTAAAGAACCGTTTTTTCTTAGTGTGAAGAACAGTTTAAATATCTTAAGAACATTTTTTCTATTATAAAGAAGCTTTTGTGGAATGGAAAGTTTCCATGGATGATGCTCAGCTTTGATCACAGGAATACTTTACATTTCAAAAATATACTCAAATAGAAAACAGTTCATTTAAGTTGTAATAATATTTCACAATATTATAATCAAATAATCCAGTATTGGTGAGTAGAAGATAATTCTTTCAAAAACATGGAAACAAATCTTACAGACCCCAAACTTTTGAATGGTATAGTGTAAAGATAAAAAAGTTTGTCGAGACAAACTTTAAGTTGGCTTAAGAAAAAGTTTTAAGATTTTCAGTTTGAAGTTTGACGGTTTTGAAGTCAATACAGTCTTTCAGAAGATGGATGGATGGATGGACAGATGGACAGATAGATAGATAGATAGATAGATAGATAGATAGATAGATAGATGCGGTTGCTAGGTTGTTCTTATTTGGTTGCTATGGGCACTTGAGGTGGTTGTTAGGGTATTTCTATGTGGTTGCTAAGGTAATCAGGGTGGTTGCTAGGTGGTTGATATGGTACTTGGGGGTGGGGTTGCTAAGGTAAAAAAAGAATGAATAAATGAATGAAAAAAATAAGAAAATAAAATGAAAAGATGCTGAAACTTCTTGCCACACTTGAAGGGATTCCATATTAATCATAATTTTATAGTACTAACACAATCTGCAGTTAAAGTATTGTGCAGGAATTATGGTTATCCTGATACACATTTGTAAAAGATGAAGTGATTCTGTGTGTCCAGCAGGGGAATTTCTAAGCATCGTTATTTCCGCTCAGAAATGCTTTTTGGTTTTTATTGTGCCATTAGAGGAAATGAGTTACGATAATCAAATTGTCTGGCGGCCCTTTTGGCGTTTTTTTTTTTTTTTGAGTTAAGGCTATATAGATTTCACTCTTAATTCAAATTCAATACTGTTGGCACAGAGTTTGCTATTGCAGCAGATGAAGCACTCTCATTTCAAAAAGCCCTCAAAGTGCTGCCTTCGCAGAAAACACTTGCAAACATGTACAGTGATACACTGAAGGTATGGGAATCAGTGATCATAGTATTTGGTATATAGCATGGTACCAAATGATTATCCCTGCTGAGAAAAACAGACACCAGGCTGGTTTGTGCTGGTCTAGAGACATTGCTTAGCAGCTTTATCATTAACATGTTAAATAAAGTGTGATCTTTGAAGATTCCTTTTAGACTGATTTAACAAATAATGCATGACCGAAGCATCAGAGTCCAGATTCAAAAGATCCTGCAAGTCTTAAAGAGGATGGAAATTGTTAAATAAATCAATAAAAGACTGACTTCACTTGATCTTACACTTCGGTTTTCATTAGCAGCGGTCTGTAAAGAAAATCAAAATCTCGAACGGCATCAATATTTCTTTTACCAGCCTTTTAGAGCGATCAGACTGACATGAAGTCAGACTTCAGTCGGAAGAGGAAGGGAAGGGAAGGGACCCGGAGAGAGGGCCAGAGATTCCTCATATCAGAAAAAGATATTTATTTAGTGTTGTTCGCTGTGACAAACATTATTATTATTATTGCTCATACACAGGTTTTGTACAAACTTTGAGTACTCAGCTCGGTTTGTTTGTGCTCCAGACATGAACGATTCCTAAAATCTGAAGATATGAAATGATTGGGACTAAAACTCTTTACTGAGCGATCTTTATTGCACAAACGCAGAGAAAATGCTTTCCAATGACTTTTTTTGTCAGCCAAACCGCTTTGACCTGAGATTTTAAATTGATATTCCAATATTTTTTCCACATTTTTTATCATTATAATGTTTTAAACACAGTTGCATGTTTACGGTCCGTAATGTTGGCTAATGTTCAAATGACATGCAGGTAAACAATTTCATCTTTTTTAGTAAGTGTTTTATTTTTAAAACTATTTTATTACATTGAATAAAATTGTACATATTGATGATTTAATTATTACACTCCAAGAAAAGCAAGTAAAAATAAGGCAGAATGTACTGTATTGGACTTTTCCTTATTGATATTTTCCCCTTTAAATGATGTATTGCATTGTGTTATGTTTTAGGGTTAATGAAAATGTCCATACAGCCCTGGCAAAGTTTTTCTCTATGTTTATTTTTTATATTTTCTGACATGAAGTATTAGCAAGCTAGAGCAGTAAGCCTAAAGCGGCATAGTGCACACAAATATTGGGAAAAATGATTAGATGTAACTTTTTTTGTCAGAATTGAATGAAATAATTAATTACTTTTGTCCTCAAAACCGACTATAACTGCAGTAAGCGCTCGACTCAACACACAGATGGACTCACACACACTAACAAACTGTCACTCCTTTAAACACAAAATAGAAAAGCTAACACCTCTCCTCAAAAAAGCACATTATTTGATGGAGCCATCATATTTTTGGAGCACAAAGATGTGGAACACCAAAATATTATGCAGCAAAACTGTTCTTTAACACTGATAATAATAAAAAAGATAATTACTAATTGAAAATTTAAGAAAATGCATAATAACTAAGCTGCAAATCAGCAAATTATAATGATTTCTGAAGGTTTTTTTTAATGACTTAAAAAAATCAAGTTCTTCCTCAGTATTTTTGTCTTGTTTTCCCGTACAAATAGCCACACATTCTTAAATCAACATACATTTACTTGAGATGCAAAATCACTTAAGATATTAAGTCTTGTTCTCTGAAACTGTATCAATGAAGTGAGTGAAGTACTAGCCATTGGGGTCAGAAAAATAATCTTGTTTTACCTTTTAGTTAAGTAGATTTTTCTGACTTTATTGGCAGATATTTTGTATTGTTTTAAGCTTAAACTTTACTTAATTTGAATATTTTTCCCTCAAAAAATGTTAAGTCATTTTGCTTCTCAAGTATGTTTAGATAATTGGACAGGAAAACAACTCAAACATACTGAGGAAGAGCATGCCTGAGAGGAGTAATGATGCTGAAAATTCAGCTTCGATCACAGGAATAAATGACGTTTTAAAATATACTCAAATAATTTTAAATTGTAATTTCACAACATTACTGTATTTTAGGGAGAATAATAGCCAGAGCAGGGCTTGACATTAACAGCCACCAACCTCTACTCACTCGTTTGTTTACTCCGGATGAATATTGTTGGTGTTTCAGGACTTGAATTTTGCCGTCGGATTGCGCGTATTGTACATACTTTTACTCATTCCCGCAGATTTTGTGCTCACACTTAAAAGCCCCTATTTTAACGTTCTGAGCACATGCTCCTAAAGGGTTGTCCCTCATCTCTTAATGAGTTATGGGTGAGCTTTGGGCGTAATGTGCAATAAACCAATCAGAGTCTCATCTCCCTTTCCCTTTAAAAGCCAGTTGTCCCGCACCATGAGCGGATTCACTGTTTACATGAGGAGAGACTGAACGCTTCTCCAGAGAGGAATCCTTTTATTTTTAATATTTAAAAATGTGTGTGTGTGGAATATGCAGAGAGTACACGGGCTGTGCACCTGCTTACACAAACAATACTGCACTATTGACTTTAGAGCAGGTTTGTGTTGGTCAATGGTCAGTCGTTTGCAGTTCCTCAAAATAGCAACGGACCTACAATGCTCCTGAACACACCTGGTGTTCAGACCAGATGCCCATGGGTGAACAGATGGTAACTTTGTAAAACCACTAGCCACATGTCATGCCCTGATCGGGAAGAAGGGTCGTACCTGCAGGAAGGAGATCCTGTTCTGCACCAGGCTGGAAAGATCTCTGGCCTCCTTGTCTCTCCAATCACCTGCTCCGTCCGCCTGACTGAGGTGGTGCAGGTCTGTCATGATCGTTCTGACAGCACAGAAACACACAGGAGACACGTGTTAAAAACCATCCTCTATCATCTGACAATGCAATGATTACCAGTGCTGGGTAGTAACTGGTCATATGTAATCTGGATTACGTAAGCAGATTCAAAAAATGACTTGTAATAGAGAATATATGACCATTTAAAATATTTGGACTACAGTTACTTTTTTATTGATAACATTATTACGTATTATTGACAAAACTGGCAGTGAATTAGGGTTGCACGTTATATCGTTTTATCACATGGCTCTGTGGAATACTTGATTCTGATTGGTCAATTGCGCATTCCAGCGGTATGTCATTCCCGGATAACGACTGCCAAAGAGAATAACACACCGCTCATCCGGGTACTACGAGTTATCTTGACCGGTACTACTTATATGCTTAACGTGTCACTCCACGGCCGTTTGTGACTGAAAAACACCATCTAAGAAAACTATCCATATTTAATACTTTATAAAGTAAAATTTCGCTGATCGCCTTCCGTATTCAATTTATGGGAAAGCTGTCTCTGCAGTTCAAAAGGCTTAAGCTATACCAGTTACGCTCGTCCGACGTCGCAGACGCATCCAAGGATTAAATCTTTCCAAATAAAGCTATTCATGTCATCTAGTGAAATTGTTTTCATATCGCAATATATATTGCAGTTATTTCCAATAACCATACAGTGAATTATTCCTAATTAATTGATTTTCCATAATCTAATCATATATTACTATGTCTTTGGAAGGCTTTTGTCATTCAAACACATTAAACTGCACAAATTGTATGCATTTTTGTATTTATGTAATTCCTAAACCTTTTTCTCAGCCCAACCTCTCTGACGTAATACAGAGAGTGGATTGCTTTCTCTTTGTATTTTTATGGTACACGATTATCCTATTCAAATCAATGTGATTTTTCCACCTCAAAGTACAGTAATGAAACATTAGTGAATGTGTAAGGTTATAGATTGTTACACTGCAAGGATCCTCTTCCTCAGTGTTTTTGTGTTGCTTTCCAGTACAAGTATTCTTAAATCAAGATACATTTACCTGAGAAGCAAAATGACTTAAATATGAAGTATTAAGTCGAAATTATGCTAAAGTATTTTTAATGCATTTATTATGCCACCTTATAATGCATTGTATGACAGTTATAATGCATTATAATACATATCAATTTAAATGTTACACCTTCAGAAAATATAATGCATGACAAACAACCAATTTCAACCAATAATGTCATATCAAAACAGTACGCTTTTCCATCTGTGGGACGCTGCTCTTCGGCATGTTGTGGATTGTGGCAGGGGATTGTGGGATTGGTCGGGCGGCTCTGAGATCTGATTATTGCTCTAATAGAGCTGCAATTACCAGCCTTTTTACAATTACACAATAAATTCACTGCCGGAGAGAGGGAAAGGCCTTGTCCTTTTCCTAGTAGCCTTCGTCTTGATGTATTTTGCAGCATTTTGATTTGAACTGAGGAAACGAACAGCGTGAATATTCAGCACAACATCTCCTTTTGTGTTATACATAATAAATAAAGTAATGCAGGTTTGGAATGAGTAAATGATGATCGTTTTAATTCCATTACTTTAAATCAAATAATCCCTCAAAAAGTGGGCGTTTTAGACACTAATAACGCATGAATTCTGATCAACCAGTCATTTGCTAATTCAAACGGATGAACATATGCTGGGTTTATGAGGAGTTTAATTATTACTTCATCAATGAGAGACTCCTCAGGGAGCCGTTCGCTCCAACACAGCCCAGTGTTAAACGTGTATCGAGCAGTTCTCTTTGTCAAAACAGAAAAACAGGTGTGAATGTGCTGATTGAACGTCTGAGAGACGCCGAGATAATGAGATATTGACAGCGTCTCTCTCTGTAATTAGTCTGGCGGGTGATAACTCAAAATTAAGTGCTGCTATATTTCTATTACACCACTATTAGTGTCTGGAGCCGTTTCGTATGGTGAAACTAGAGACGCACATCAATTCTTCATCATGCATCGTTCCAAAAAATAATTCAGAATATCACGAAACCCGTTGAGAACATGCTTGACTCATATTTCACCCCAAATCAGAAGACAAAAACAAATGAATGAAAAACCTATTTTAGGAAGGGTTTTTTGTTGTTGCATTTTGACAATTAATCATATACATAGTATAGTTTTTGCTGCTTAATATTTCTTAATCATTTTTTGGGAAACTGTGATACACTACCATTCAAAAGTCTGCAGTAAGAAAGATAAAAAAAGAAATTAATTATTTTATATTAGATGCTCCAATTGATCACAAGTGACAGTAAAGACATTTATAATGATACAGAAGATTTCTTTTTCAAATAAATGCTGTTCATTTGAACTTTATATTCATTAAAGAAGCAGCGCCTGAAGAAGCAAAGTAGCACATTTTTCAACATTGATTATAATAATAATCATAATTAATAAGTGAGCACCAATAATAATTGATAATTAAGCAGCATATCAGCAAATTAGATTGATTTGTGAAGGGTCATGTGACACTGAAGACTGCAGATGATAAATTCGGCTTTGATCACAGGAATAAATTACACTTTACATTATATTCACAAAAGAAAACAGCTGTTTTAAATTGTAAAAATATTTCACAATTTTTACTGTATTTTTGAGAACAGAGAATTCTTTCAAAAATGTTCAAAAAATCTGCCTGTTAAACTTTTGACCAGTCAACTTTTTTTGTAAATATTATTTTTCTCATTAAGTGCAAGCTGACATATTCAAGTCTATTGCAGCGAAACATGTTTAAGAGATTCAACCTCTGAAAGTCACAAATGAGATCATGGGATCATAAATCTTAATTGTTTCTTCAAGACAATAATAAGGTTAAATGAGAGCAAATTAAGTCTCTTATAGATTTCAGATGTGAAATGCATGTCATTTTTATTTCTCCTAGAGAGAATTAAAGGTGACCTCCTATGCTCCTTTTTGCAAGATGTAATACAAGTCTCAGGTGTCCCCAGAATGTGTGTGTGAAGTTTCAGCTCAAAATATCCCACAGATCATTTATTATACCTTGTTGTAAATGCCCCTTTTGGGTGTATCTTTAAATGCAAATGAGCTGCTGCTCTCGGCCCTATCAACTCATGCTCGGTGTCAGGACAATCTCATCTCACGGAATGAAAATGTCAGAACAGAAACGGTCAGTCGCTGTGTTCAGTTTGAACCAAAGTCGGACAATAATGCCTACAGATCCAGAGAATAAATGCTGCATGGAGAGATAACAGGCATAGTTTTGTTTAATTACAGTTATAACTTATGTTGTCATCTTGCTTTTATCCACTATTAGTACAAGCCTGTTGTTGAGGAACCCGTCTGAGTGAGTTACTGATGAGTTTATTGTATTTAACACAAAAGATGAAGCGTCCGTTTTACTCCACAAAATCAATGTAAGAGCTGAATAAAACACAGTACAAGAAGTCTTGTCCATAACACTGCTCGTGCCTTGGATCCTATATATATATATATATGCATGTTGATATTAATCAAACAACAAAAGAAAAACAGAAAATCACTCACATCACTTGACTGAATAACTTTAGTAGCTTTAATTAATGCTGTTAAAAGCGAGGACATAAACATGGCAGATGGTGTACGGCTCACTCAGGGGAGGAGCTTAGCTAATAGGGCCATCAGTTGTGGGCGGGGCCTGTTACAATAGACCCCTTCACGGTTCACATTACAGGAAAATTAGCAGTTCGCAGTGCGCATGTCGGGGTCAGAAAGTTCATTCCATTCCATTGAATTGTGATTAACCAGATAAATTCTGGTAAAGAAAAAAATGCCTACTTGTTGTGTCATGAACTGTGAAAATCGCACCAGTTCAGGTATTGTTGCACCAGATCAGGATTCCTGCAGGATCTCATCCGTTTAAAAATAAATAAATAGACGACATCTGTGGCTGCAAGTTATTAAACGGGCAGACCGGGACAATGCTACGATCAAAGAGGCTCGTGTTTGTAGAGGTTCAAAACAGGGGAATAATTTTTAGAATATAAATAGAAAAACTATTTAAATAAAAGCAGAGCTGAAAATAACAATTAGAGAAGATATCTAAAAAGAAACTCATAAGGGACTGAGAAGAAACAAGTAATTAATTTGTGTTTTTATTTATTTTTAATTTCATTGTTACTGTAATTGTACTTCATTTACATTCATTTAATCTTGAACAAACAATATAAATTGGTACGTTTCTAGTCATTGTCTGGGTTTTATATGTGCCTTGCCATCTGTAGCGACCCTAAGCTACTGGTCCATTACCTGGTGCTCTGAAATTCAGTGACCAAGTCACAGTAAAAAAATGAAGTAAAGTTAGTCACAGGCTAGTGCCAACATTGTGACAACGGTAGAGTTAAACCATGGTAAGTACACAAAATGTTTTCTGTAAACGGATTTAATAGTTTGCGTTGTTTTTCTGACCCACACAAACATTGAAGGGGTCTATTAGACATCACAATGTATAGCATTCCTGAGTGGGAGACACTATTTCAGATTTATGGGGGATTTTTGGAGTGGATGGAGTTTTAACATTAAAGGGTGGTTGTGTACACACACTACTATGTTCAAAAACAATGTAAAAGTAAATTTTGCACAATAGGTCCCCTTTAAAGACAAAGTTGAAATGAATGAAGCATCCAGCCAGAGTCACCTGAGCAATAAAAGAGCAACGGTGAGCAATAGTGCCTGACCTCTGTTGATGACCCAGGTCCTGCAGGAGTGCGTCAGTGTTTTTCTGTCTGTCTGTCGGGTTGATGTGACTCAGCTTCTGGATCTCGCTGCGAATAAAATACCACAGCTCTTTCACCCCATTCTCCACCTTCCTCCGCAATTCTTCCTGTTCTCGACCCGGACCAACTGAGAAAGAGAATGAGGGATTCAAAAGTGCTCTAATTAAGGAAGAAGGTCTGAGAGGATGCGATAAGATAATTACAGCTAAAGGGACTTATAACAAATAAGTATCTAGTTGAAGACTGCAGTTGACTTAGCAGCTATTACTGCTGACATATGAAAAGATGGCAGGTAGATTTGTAATAATGTGTGAGTTTTGAAGGAAATTGCAAAAGGGTTACAATTGCTGTCAATCTCCCCTACAGATTTAGACTGTCCTCTTTTTGATTCTGTTCTCATTCGTCTCTCTCTCTACTTGGCCTCCATCTATGGCAAGCCGTTTGGACTTTTATTCACTCCCATATGAATTGTGATATCAACAATTCAATTTTCACTAGTTAAAATGCAGATTTCTGATATCAGGAATTAGTTTTCTACTAATAACAATGGCAATTTTTCATATGAACAATGAAATCGCAGAAATGAATTGTAAAACAGTATAGATATAGATTCAACAAGTGAAAATGCAATTCTTGATATCAAAAATGATGTATTTCTGAAACACTATATTGCCAAAATTATTGGGAAACCCCTCCAAATCACTAAATTCAGGTGTTCAATCCCTTCATGGCCACAGGTGAATAAATCAAGCACTAGTCATGCAGACGCTTCTACACACATTTGTGAAAGAATGGGTCTCTCTCAGGAGCTCAGTGAACTCAAGCGTGGGGACGTGATAGGTTGCCACCTGTGCAATAAGTCCATTCCTGACATTTCCTCTGACATCTCCTGTGGCCATCAGATGAGCTCAAGAACAGTGTGTAGAGAGCTTCATGGAATGGGTTTCCATGGCCGACCAGCTCATCCTTACGTCACCAAGAGCAATGCAAAGCGTGGGATGCAGTGGGGTAAAGCACGCCGCCACTGGACTCTAGAGCAGCGGAGACGTGTTCTCTGGAGTGACCAATCACGCTTCTCTGTCTGGCAATCCCATGAACGAGTCTGGGTTTGGCGGTTGCCAGGAGAAAGTACTTGCCAGACTGCATTGTGCCAAGTGTAAAGTTTGGAGAAGGGGAGATTATGGGGTGGGTTGGTTTCAGGGGTTGGGCTTGGCCCCTTAGTTCCAGTGAAATAAACTCTTAATGCTTTAGCATACCAAGACATTTTGGACAATTTCATGCTCCCAACTTTGTGGGATCAGTTTGGGGGTGCCTCCTTCCTGTTCCAACATGACTGCGCTCCAGTGCTCAAAGCGTCGGTCCATAAAGACATGGATGAGCGAGTTTGGTGTGGAGGAACTTGACTGGCCTGCACAGAGTCCTGACCTCATCCCGATAGAACACCTTTGGGATGAATTAGAGCAGAGACTGCGAGCCAGACCTTCTTGTCCAACATCAGTGCCTGACCTCACAAATGCGCTTCTAGAAGAATGGTCAAAAATTCCCATAAACACACTCCTAAACCTTGTGGAAAGCCTTCCCAGAAGAGTTGAAGCTGTTATAGTTGCAAAGGGTGGGCCGACTCCATATTAAACTCTACGGATTAAGAATGGGATGTCATTAAAGTTCATGTGCATGTAAAGGAAGGCGTCCCAAAACATTTGGCAATATAGTGTATGTGAAATTAGAATTTCACTAGTAAGAAATTAATTCTTTATCCCAACAATTGAATTTGAATGGCAGCCTATGGTGACAATTACAGATATCAATAATTATAGTTTTTAATAGTTGAAATTTAATTATTGATATCAAGAATTCGATTTCTGCGAGTGCTGACCTCATTGGTAATATCAAGAATGAACATTGTTACAAGTAGAAATCTAATTCCTGATATCAAAAATAAGCATTTAACTATAGTGAAAATTGAATTGTTGTTATATATAGAATTCATATCCTGTGAATGATTAAAAGTCAAAACAGCTTGCCATACTCCATCTTTGGTTCTTATGTAATAAGTTCAGCTCAGTGCTTTTCGCGAAATCCCTACTTGGTCTAATCTCTGCGGGACGGGTGACCCTGAATGGAAGATCTGTCCCAAACCCCAGTAAGCTGCCCGGCTGTACTTACATAGGTAGCATCCTACTGGAAATGAAACCTCATAAGTGCTCAATAGTGCTCCTCACAATTAGCATGCTGGCAAACTAAGAACATGACACTCTAATAAACATAAAAATCAAATCAATAGCATCTCAAATATCAGTTTTTATCAGTATTTACAGCATTTATACGTATATGTAGGTGTGTAGGTGGAAAGCTCACTAGAGTTTTCTAACAGAGCTGGTTTATCCTCTAATCCGTCCTCTCATTACTGCAGAGGTGACCTGAGTGAGACACACAGCATCTATTGGTCCTTTCATAGGGGTCAGAACACCATGTGAAGCAGCGCATGGAGAGAAAGACTCTTTAAGGATGATTCTTATATATCTGTGACCTCTGGCCCAGGGTGATGGTAATGATGTTGGTAGTTATTTTTGGCAGATCCTGCAGCAAGGAAATTTCACTGACCCTGACCCATTCCCTACCCTTAATTGTACATGCAGAGATTTGAATACACACATAAACATGCACATGAGCATGTGCAAACATTCAAACTCTACCTACACATTGACTCATTCTGTTGTGATTCTGTTTAACCTACATGGTTGTCAATCTGCAAGTCTACGCCAGAATATAAACAGCATTCTCAGAGCACCTTTTTGTGTTAAAGTGCCCCATTACACCATTTTAAAGGTTCCTCATTTTGTTTTGGATCTCCTACAATAGGTTTAATGCTAACGCTCAAAATACTTAATTGGTTTGAGTACAGCCAACTCAAATCAAACAAATTAGTTCCATCAAATTAACTTTTATGAGTATTTAGAACTTTCTTATTCTTTTGAGTTCACAAAACTGACAGATTTTTATTTTTAAATGTTTCATTGTTTTGAGATTTATGAACTTGTTTCTTTTAATTTAGACAAACTTAAAACTGGGATGAGATTTCTATTTCCCAGCATGCTTTGCCATGACACTCAAAAGGGAGTAAATGCCAAAGTTAATTGTTATATAATGTTTGTGCAAGATTAATGTTAAGGTGGAGACTTAGTAGTGTTTAATGTTTTGCTACGTTAGTTTAGAAGAGTTATGTTGGGTTTTTTGGGGTGGTTACCATCATAGTGACGAGGGGAGTATGTTAATTGTATTATATTACTGTCCTCCTTCAGTAAGTGCTGTTATGTTAATGCTATCAAAGCATTGGCTGAAACCGAAATCGCCCCTTATACCCTTAAATAGGGCACTTTTTGAGGGGACAGCCATTTGAAATGGACGTTATTGAGTGCACTTATTCTATCCCACAATGCACCGCAATAACAAGTGTACAGCCGATGTACACACAGTGGCTGTCCAAAATTCACTCACTTGTTTTCATTCACTCCATCAAGTGAACTGTATAGTGGACTAAAGTATGGAATAGTGAATGAAGGTTTAGGGGCGATTTCGGATTCAAGCATTTTGTTACCAATTAGCAATGTAGCATTTATTGAATTAGCTGGTTAAAGCTAGCCAAGTTTCCCCTACTAAAAAGTTGATAATTTTATTTTAAATGAATGAATTAGCTTACTCAAATTTTTAAAGTTAAGAGTAATTAAATCTGGAAGTTCTGCTTAATATTACATTTCTTAAGTTACATTTTGCCAACTTATTATTTTGTATAACCTACAAAAAAACATCATAATAGAAACTCTTCTAAACTAAACTAACAAAACATTAAACTACTTAATCTCCCACTTAACGTTAATCTTGCAAAACAATTTTTTTGCCATTTACTCTCCCTTCTTAGTATCATGGCAAAGCATGCTGGGAAATAGAAATCCTAGCCCAGTTTTGGATAAGTTAGTCTAAATTTAAAGAAACAAGTTTATAAAACTCAAAACAATGAAGTTTTGAGAACTCAAAAGAAAAAGAAAGTTCTAAATTTGTTTGAATTCATTTGTTTAATTTGAGTTGGCTCTACTCAAACCAATTAACTATTTTAAGCATTAGGGTTTACAGTGGAAAGGGAGAATAATCCCTGTTTATCTCTTCTCTTGCCTTCTCCAGATAATCTCTGAAAACTGTGGATCTTCTGTTTGGCTCGGCTTAGCTGTTCCTCAAGAGATCGGAGTCTTCCTGACGATATTGGCCCATCCGATTGTCCTTCCGGAATCCTGCAAAACACACACGGTTTGTTAGCAAACTTCTTCCGCAGCTTAAAGAGTCTGCAAACAGCGCTCTGTCTGCGTTCTCACGCCGTCCATGAAGAAAGCAATCAGACCGCCAACGCTGCGTAAACAAACGGAGAGCGGCACGGGGAACTACAGCCTCCAAACGTTGATTCACTGGAGCCTGATTATGAATTGGCCATGAATAAAATAATCATAAATGTCTGCTGTGATGTTCAACAGCGTTTAGTGCGCTGCATAAATTTGCAGCCTACATTCGTCTAAAGCATAATTGCTAATTACAGTTTGACAGTGTTCGTTTCTATTCAGCTGATTTAGATGAAATCACCTCTTAACTAACGAGCATTCGGGAAACTCTGCATGACACAAACAACCGCTCGTTTAATATCACATATTATCAAATTGAGCTTTTATTTTGTAACTGAATGTTTACTGAATATTTCTATTAGTAATGTAAACGGATCAATATGAGTCCAAGTGCTAAAACCACTGAGTAGATCGCTTATACTATGCATTAATATGGTAATCATACATTAATATTAATACTTCTGCTGCATGCATATGCATGAGGGTATATATGCAAAGGAACAAAGATTAGCGTGGAGAAATCAATAGAGCATGTTAGCACAATTTGCAAGAGTGGAGGAGGGAATACTAATTGATTCAAAAGATGCAAAAAGGCTTTAATTTAGAGCACATAACAAAAACAACCAAGGGTGCTGAGAAAAGCAGCATGCAAAAAAAAAAAAAAAACAAGGCATGAGAGAGACAACACACTACCGTTAAATTTTTTTTGGGTCAGCAGTTAAAGAAAAATCAATTCTTAAGTCTAGGAACAAGAAAATAATTATATCATGCTTAGAATTTTGACACTTGAGACTAAAATATAAAATATTTTGGTAACACTTTAGTATGGGGAACATATTCACTATTAACAACAACTTTTGCCTCAATATACTGCTGATTTAATGCTTATTAATAGTTAGTAAGGTAGTTTTTGTAGCATTTAAGTTTAGGTATTGGGTAGGATTAAGGGATGTAGAATAAGGTCATGCAGTATAAGGCATTAATATGTGCTTTATAACAGCCAATATCCTAGTAATATGCATGCTAATAAGAATTGAACCCTAAAATAAAGTTACCAATATTTTATACATTTTGGATTCCAGACTTCACGAAGCCGTTTTGGTTTCCCAATGTTCTTTAAGGGAAGCACATAACAATACATAAAATAAAAGACCCCTGAAGATTAACTTGGCCTTTCAAGTCTTGAAATGAACGAATCGACCATAACATCTGAAAGATGTCTCTCTTACTGCGATCTGGAAAAGAAGTAGGTCATCACCCCCCCACCCCCCTTCACCCAGCAGCTTTGTAATATCATGATAAAGTGCTATCTAGAATCTAATTATTAATAATAATAATGATAACAACACCCTAGCAACATGTCAAGACCGCTATAGCTACAGCTTCGAAATGTGTAAAAAAGACCCAGAACACTCTAGAGACCACATAGCATTACATTTATGCCACATAGTTATGACTGCAAACATTAGCATAGATTCCATCAGGTATCTAGGAAACCAAACAGAGAGGAATTTACAGCACAGCAAGAACAGAAAAAGAGAGAAATCAGGAATCTTGTGGCCCTCAGGTGAAGCTCTTTTTGCTTTTCTTTAGAGATTATACAAGGATATACATACATTGATCAGGCATAACATTATGACCGAATGTGTTATGATTGTGTTGGTCCCTCTTTTGCTGCCAAAACAGCCCTGACCCGTCGAGGCATGGACTCCACTAGAGACTCTTCTGACACCTTTCTATCAGAACCAGCATTAACTTCTTGAGCAGTTTGAGCTCCAGTAGCTCGTCTGTTTGATCGGCCCACACGGGCCAGCATTCGCTCCCCACGTGCATCAATGAGCCTGGGCCGCCCATGACCCTGTGGCCGGTTCTCCACTGTTCCTTCCTTGGAGCACTTTTGATAGATCCTGACCACTGAAGACCGGGAACACCCCACAAGAGCTGCAGTTTTGGAGATGCTCTGACCCAGTCGTCTAGCCATCACAATTTGGCCCTTGTCAAACTCACTCAAATCCTTACATTTAGCCCCATTTTTCCTGCTTCTAACACATCCACTTTGAGGACAAAATGTTCACTTGCTGCCTAATATATCCCACCCACTAACAGGAGCCGTGATGAAGAGATAATCAGTGTTATTCACTTCACCTGTCATAATGTCATGCCTAATCGATTTGTATATATATGTTAGATTTGAATGATTAATTGTTAAAAGATCACAATCCGGCTCTGTCTATTAAACCATGCAGTGTTGCTGAGACTGTGAGAGCAGCTGTCATGTATAGGTATAAAACAGCTCCACAAACAGTCTTTTCAACCAAACAGTATCCTTATTTCTGTTTTAAAACAATTCATATTATCACAGAAGTACTGGGATAAAAGTTTATAGTTCGGATATAAACACTGATGTCAACGGTAGCGATCAAAATCACTTGACTCTTTAAATAAAGATTGTATCAACATCATTACACCAGTAGGTGGCGACAAGTGATTGTTAAGAATGGATTTGTCATTGAATCATTCATTCAAGAGATTCATTCAAAAACGCAGATTAATGAAACAAGTGAAGTCATTATGAGCAATTAACATTAACATCAGAACCTCTAGTGAATTTATTTTGTTTAGTGGTCTATTCAAAATCATTGGAGAATCATGATTCTCATATAGTAAAAAAAAACTCAATTCTCAATTAATCCAGAATCGTGCAGCTCTAATGCAATTCCATCAAAAGAGTGCACGGCACGAGCATCAGACGGGGCAGAACTTCAGAACTGCTGATGGAGAGCAAAAAGTCTGATACAGGAGGGGAACGCCGGCCAAATGACATTACAGCGAGTGAATTACTGTCAGTCACTGCCGCAGCACTCCGAGAGGAAATTACAGGAGTCGCAAGATTAGTCAGGAGACTGAAGCCTGAAGATCACACAGGTTTGGCGATGAAAAAGAGGCAAGGAAGATCTGAATACTGCTAAATGATTGGTGAATTTCAATAAACCCCTAACCCTACAGTAAGTCCTGTTACTTCTTTCAAGCAATCAGAAGATTTTCACCTGGTGGATGATGAAATAGGTGGAAAATCCTACAGACTTGCATTGACGAAGGGACGGGAGTCAAGTCTAGAGACTTGAGGGGGACTCTGTTCAACTGGACCAGTAAGAAACCACTAAGAATACCAGGTGAACACCCTACTGCATATAAATGTGTTAAAATCACCCAGAAGTCTATAGTAACTCAATCATAGACTGTATGAAACAATGAACGTGACGTCACCCGTAGGTTTACCCAAACATCTTGGCAGTGTGTCACTGTGCGTTACTCCCGGATAACCGAAAATGGGCAAAGAGGCGGGACGCGGGTGGAGCTGAGGTGCCTGGTTGCTGAAACCACGCCCACTGGAAACTCGCTGGACAAATTGGAGCCCAGACTTCTTGGACGGTCTGTTAGCAGAATTAACCGCACAGCAAACCATATTATTTGACGGCTAACAGACAGCAGACAAACGGCTATAGTGACCGCAGTGGTAATCCACATGTCACTCAAGAGGCCACGCCCTTAATTGTGCAAAACTTTAAGGCTCAATATCATTTAAACCGATGAATAATATAATTTAAACGGATATGAAAAAATGCACCCCCTCACAGTTGTCATGTAGGCCAAAATTAGCCATATAGACAAAAAACACTTTATGTTCCAGGCTATAAATATGTTTTTTCTGCTGTAAAGTTGGGCATTTTAACATGGGGGGTCTATGGGATTGACTCCCTTTTGGAGCCAGTCTCTAGCGGCAGTTTAAGTCACTTCCATGTTGGATTCAAGAGAGAACAGAAGGTTGCCGCTTGCTCAAAACACCATAGCAATTAAGTGCATAACAACATGCTAAAGCCACCAAGAACATCCTAGTAACTGCATAGCCATATGCTAAAGCCACTTAGAACACTCTAGCAAACGCTTAACAGTGTGGTAAAAGCACTCAAAATAACTCACCCTAGCCACTGTATGACAACGCCTGGCAATCATCCTAAATATCATGTCCACACAAAACTGTGATTGGTCACTTGAGATGTCATGTCTTCCTATCTAAGTGACCAAAATAAGCTGCAATGTGGGCTGACCTTTATGCTGATGGTCGAAAGTCTGGCTACGCATACCAAGAAGAACAGGACAATATTCTTAATCATAAGAGTGCTTTTAGTGCATGGGAAGCTGTTTTCTTTTCTAAATTTATTGTGTGTGTTCTTGGCAAACGCCACTATGAAGAATGTCTGTGGCAGAATATTTTCCAGGGCTCGTGGCAATTTTAATTGCTCATATAATGATATTGACAGAAAGCTCACATATCTTCACCCAGCCTGAGGGTGTGGACCGCCGCGTCGCGATGAAACAAATGAACATTATGATGTGTGGAGAAACATTCATAATAATGCACGGCAGCACACGCGGGCCATTGTCACATAATATTCCATTTCTCTTCAGCGAAGGCCGGAAACATTTTACTGCTTTGAGCATCAATTCCCATGTTAATGTATCTATCCAGTAGGTTTTTTTTTTATCATCACTTTATGATAGTAGTATGTGTATATATAAATTACATAAAACATAAAAGTGCCTTCTGGCATTTAAACAGTCCTTGGTTGAAGATATTAATTTAAGAAAAAATAAATGAAGGTCCTCAATACTTGTTTCACATCAGTGCAGCCACATTTGGATGAAACATTTTTATACTACTGTGGTGTGAAATTGTTTGCCCCCTTGTTAAATATGATCAAAGATGGCTGTAATCTGTTGGAATATGATTGAATCCACGATGCCATGTATCTGAACAAGATGTCCAGGACCTCTGGCAGAAAATTAGACCCACAGCATTAAAGATAAAGCAGAGTATTTCATTTTACACATGGGGTACTTTTTTATCCCTGTGTGCACCAAACCCAAAGTCCATAGAACGTTTGAAAAGTAACTGACACTACTGGAAGTTCAAACGAGACGGGTTCCATGGTCAGATGAAACAAACAAAAAGAAAGCTTTTTTGGCAGCAAACACTTAATTTGGGTTTGGTGCACACCGGGATAAAAAAAATACCTGCTCTCTCTGGGCAGCCAGCTGTGTCTGAATCTGCCCTTCTCTATAGCCAGGCTGTGGTCACTCAGTCTTTAGCTCATGTGTGTGTGTGTGTGTGTGTGTGTGTGTGTACAGTACAGGCATAACCTGCTCTCTCTGGGCAGCCAGCTCTGTCTGTATCTGTCCTTCTCTATAGCCAGGCTGTGGTCACTCAGTTTGTAGCTTGTGTGTCTACCCATCACAGGAGACATGCTGCATTTTTACTTTCTCAAAAAACATCAGTTTTAGTGTGATTTATAAGATGTTTTCCTCATGGGGACCAAAAAATGTCCCCACAAGGACAAGGATTTTGGATATAGCCATCTTTGTGGGGACATTTTGTCCCCATACCGTAGGGATTACCAGTCCACACATACACATACACACACACACACACACACACGTTGGGTTTTCATGTTTTATGGGGACATTCCATAGGTGTAATGCATTTTATACTGTACAAACCGTATTTTCTATCCCCCTACACTGCCCCTGCCCCTAAACCTACCCATCACAGGAGACATGCTGCATTTTTACATTTTCAAAAAACATCACTTAGGGCCCTATCTTGCACCCAGCGCAATTGACTTTGTACACCGACGCATGTGTCATTCCTATTTTGCACCCCACGGAAGCACATCGCTAAACTAGTGAATGAACTTGCGCTCCCTGGGCAAAAAAGGAGGCGTGTTCCGGCGCAAACAATCCCTGGTGCTATTTTGCTGTTCCATAAAACAATTGGGCCACTGACCAGAAAAAAAAACTAGTCTAAAGTCAGTGGCGCGTTGCGCGTTGTTCATTATGCTATTTTAAGGGCGCATGCTTGACCATAATGTATAGCGTGCACAACGCGCATACACTTTGCTCATGTAATCTACACAGATGCAACAGTTATTTTTGCAAATCATAAATTGTTACACTAAAAAAATATTAACACATGAGATGACGGAAATCATTGTGGTGTACAACGAAGATGTGAAAAAATAGGCATAAATCTAGCTGACAAATTATTCAGGCTTACAAGAACATCAGTCTCCTCGGCTGTGATCCGCTCCTGGCGTGCTCCTGGTAAATACGCCATAATAATAGCAATCCATAAAGGAACTTGCGCACCTGCTTTTAAAGGGAATGTTGGATGACGCTCTGATTGGTTTATTCACGTTACACCCAAACCACACCTATGAATAATGAAGCTACTTCAGACCAACCCATTTTAGATTTGCGCCGGGCGCAAGAGCCATTTATCCCGCCGGAAAAATAGCAACAGCGCCGAGACCCGCCCACAAAGTTACTTGCGCTTCAGACACTTGCGTTTCAGATCGTTAAAAATAGGGCCCTTAGTGTGATTTATGGCCTGTTTTCCTCATGGGGACCAAAAAATGTCCCCACAAGGACAAGGATTTCGGATATTGCCATCTTTGTGGGGACATTTTGTCCCCATACCGTAGGGATTACCAGGACGCACACACACACACACACACACACACACACACATACACACACACACACACACACACACACACACGTTTGTTTTTGTGAAATGTGGGGACATTCCATAGGCGTAATGGATTTTATACTGTACAAGCTGTATTTTCTATCTCCCTACACTGCCCCTGCCCCTAAACCTATACCCATCTCTCTCTCTCTCTCTCTCTCCTCTCTCTCGCTCTCTCTCGCTCTCTCGCACACACACGGTTCATGTCAGAAGCACAAATGCTGCAGGACTGTATAAGCACTCGTCCTAGTGAATCTGGCCTAAGCAAACCACACTAAATACAGCTGTTTTATAATCAATACTCCTCCAGTTCCACAGTCCAAGGACACTGGCTGGATCTATCAGAGATCTTGGGATTGATATTGTGGACCTCCAGGTTTAGAGCGGATCAATGGGAGACTGGGACCCTGAATGAGGCCAAAAGACACATAAGAGCCACATTGGACGATCTGTTTGAAATTAAGGCACAGAAGACATTGATCAGATCAAGATTGATATCTGAAATAGATGCTGCTCCTTCAGCCTGACAAAGACAAATGACTAAAGCTCTGTTCTCTGTGTATGGACGATAGCTGGGCTCTCATAGAAGAGCTGTTTTTGAGGAACTATTTGCTCGTGTGTTATGGACAATAAAACACAGGTTCAGTTTCAAGCACACTTCCCTTACAAAACAGCACTATGGTGGGACTACCACTATTTTAATGCTGTAACCAACACTTTTTCCAATTAACTACTTGTGGCAGCTGTTATCTGTAATTATTTCTTGAATTAATTTGTGCAGCCCTACTTCACTGATGATCTTTTTAAAAGGCCATATTATGATTTTGTTTTTGGGGTTTACTAGAATCTACTTTTAGGATCCACCTTTCATGCTTGAATGTTCATAAAACACAGAGATTTCCTCATATTCTCCATTGTTGCGGCTCCTCTCTTCCCAGTCTGTCAGTAACACTCTGTTGAGTTCCTGTCTCTGTGAAGCCCCTCCTTCTGAAAAGCACAATGTGCTCTGATTGGTCGGCTGGACCAGTGCGCTGCGATTGGTCAAGTGCTCAAGTGTGTTTGGGAAATGTCCCACCCCTTACCATATAACCACCAGTTTCAACACATGACTAACTAACTCAACCAGGCCCCGTCCCTTTATTATGCGATTGAATTATTTAAATGAGAAATATTTTGACATGTTCGTTCCCGGAAGAAAACTCAAGACTGCAATGGAGGCGTTTAAGAGAGTTCAGAAACACTGACACTGATTTAGAGAAGAACTCCCGCTGGAGGGACTTTGTGCTTTGGAACTTTGCAGAGTCTTTTCATGCTCAAACCGCAATATTACACACTACAGAAAGATGAACATGGAAAAAAGCATAATAGGTCCTCTTTAAGGACAGCACTTCGTCCAGGCCCGCCAGGTCCTCTGCAAATCCCTACATATCACTTTTTCTCTAACATCCTCTGAGAGTACCAAATTTGTCTTCTCTCCTCAGTATAAGCTCTTTATAAATCGTTCTCCTTTAGAACTTCAGAACACCTCCCTCATGTCTTTCCTGAACATCCTTCAAAACTCCTCGTGCTACAGTCGAGCTCTGAGTCACAAATCTGTTCCCCGTCTGCACTGCAAGAACTGCATGTGCTTTAATAGAAACAATAGTTACTGAGGGAAAAATACTCATGCTGGGAAATCGATTAATCACATCCAAAATAAAGTTTGTGTTTACATCATGTATATATGTAAGAAGTATTTGCATATATATATATATATTTATATATATATATATATATATATATATATATATATATATATATATATATATATATATATATATATATATATATATATATATATATATATACATACAGGTCCTTCTCAAAAAAATAGCATATTGTGATAAAAGTTCATTATTTTCCATAATGTAATGATAAAATTAAAATTTCATATATTTTAGATTCATTGCACACCAACTGAAATATTTCAGGTCTTTTATTGTTTTAATACTGATGATTTTGGCATACAGCTCATGAAAACCCAAAATTCCTATCTCAAAAAATTAGCATACTTCATCCGACCAATAAAAGAAAAGTGTTTTTAATACAAAAAAAATCAACCTTCAAATAATTATGTTGAGTTATGCACTCAATACTTGGTGGGGAATCCTTTTGCAGAAATGACTGCTTCAATGCGGCGTGGCATGGAGGCGATCAGCCTGTGGCACTGCTGAGGTGTTATGGAGGCCCAGGATGCTTCGATAGCGTGCCTTAAGCTCATCCAGAGTGTTGGGTCTGCTCTCAACTTTCTCTTCACAATATCCCACAGATTCTCTATGGGGTTCAGGTCAGGAGAGTTGAGCACAGTAATACCATGGTCAGTAAACCATTTACCAGTGGTTTTGGCACTGTGAGCAGGTGCCAGGTCGTGCTGAAAAACGAAATCTTCATCTCCATAAAGCTTTTCAGCAGATGGAAGCATGAAGTGCTCCAAAATCTCCTGATAGCTAGCTGCATTGACCCTGCCCTTGATAAAACACAGTGGACCAACACCAGCAGCTGACATGGCACCCCAGACCATCACTGACTGTGGGTACTTGACACTGGACTTCAGGCATTTTGGCATTTCCTTCTCCCCAGTCTTCCTCCAGACTCTGGCACCTTGATTTCGAATGACATGCAAAATTTGAGCGACAGTCCAGTGCTGCTTCTCTGTAGCCCAGGTCAGGCGCTTCTGCCGCTGTTTCTGGTTCAAAAGTGGCTTGACCTGGGGAATGCGGCACCTGTAGCCCATTTCCTGCACACGCCTGTGCACGGTGGCTCTGGATGTTTCTACTCCAGACTCAGTCCACTGCTTCCGCAGGTCCCCCAAGGTCTGGAATCGGTCCTTCTCCACAATCTTCCTCAGGGTCCGGTCACCTCTTCTCGTTGTGCAGCGTTTTTGCCACACTTTTCCTTCCCACAGACTTCCCACTGAGGTGCCTTGATACAGCACTCTGGGAACAGCCTATTGGTTCAGAAATGTCTTTCTGTGTCTTACCCTCTCGCTTGAGGGTGTCAATGATGGCCTTCTGGACAGCAGTCAGGTCGGCAGTCTTACCCATGATTGCGGTTTTGAGTAATGAACCAGGCTGGGAGTTTTTAAAAGCCTCAGGAATCTTTTGCAGGTGTTTAGAGTTAATTAGTTGATTCAGATGATTAGGTTAATAGCTCGTTTAGAGAACCTTTTCATGATATGCTAATTTTTTGAGGAATTTTGGGTTTTCATGAGCTGTATGCCAAAATCATCAGTATTAAAACAATAAAAGACCTGAAATATTTCAGTTGGTGTGCAATGAATCTTAAATATATGAAAGTTTAATTTTTATCATTACATTATGGAAAATAATGAACTTTTATCACAATATGCTAATTTTTTGAGAAGGATACAGTATAATTTTTTTTCTTCTTCTTAAATATATACATGCATGGGTGCATATTTATATAGTATATACATAATAATTATACACATACACATTTAAAATTATGCCCAGCATTAAAAAATGCATATGAATTCAGTATACATCTTGCTTTTTAGCATTTTAACCTAATTTAAGTTAGGTAATTAAAATGAATAATAAATTATTTTAATATTAATATTACGTTTATGCATTTAGCAGATGCTTTTATCCAAAGTGACTTAAAGAATATTAGGATCAAATATTAAAATATTAAATATATAATATAATTAAATATATTAATAATTGATTATTCCATTATTGTTATATTACATAAATGATATGTATTACATTAAATACCAAATTATTATATAAATAATAATATATATAATTTTAACTTTAAGTCATTCTGCAGCCTGGTTGAGAACCACTGACTGTTCTCAGAAGAACATGGGACTTTGTTTCTTAGAAGCTCATGCGTTTCCTTTTCTCTTGTTCTGTTAAGAGCACAGTTGTATCCAGGGTACTAAACTCACATCAGACAGAATCAGGTCAAACGCGGCAAATGTTAGAAAGGGTCTTTAGTGGCAGAGCATACAGCCTTGATAGAACAATCAATCTGAACTATAGAAGCACAATGCAAAACGTTTACGCAAGGACTGTAAATTGACTGTAAATCTGTAAATGTTTGCATACTTGCATGTCAATTTTTACTGAGAAAAGCCCTAAAATGAATATAATTTTACTACTTTGCATGGTCACTGCAGACAAACACACTGAATAACCTGCGATAATGCCAACTTAGGATCAACATACACTGTCAAATATTATTAGGGCCCGAGCACCGATGGTGTGAGGATCCTATTGGAATTGCTATGTCTATTATTCTTCTTCTCCTAAATGAAAAGCATTTTTGAGGGCCTAAACATGCTCAAAAACTCATGAAACTGTACGTCTGATATGGGTTTCAGAATTAGATGTGGCAAAATGGCTTGATAGCGCAACCTACAAAACTTAGGTATGAAATTCGCTAGACACATGTAACAGCCCAATACCTACAAAAAAGTCCATGCACGCAATATCTTAAAACCCAACAGGAAGTGAGTTATTTTAAATTGCCATATGTTGTACTTTAAAGGGTTACTTCAGCGATTAGCATTAAGCTTTGTATCAGTAGAAACCTGGGATTATATTCAAATTATCGTACTTTCCTCCCTCATATGACCCTGAGATGAGAGAATTATGTATTTTATTTCTGGAAAAATTCCTCAGATGACGCAAATATCGTCAATTTGTGTCATCTGAAGAGTTTTTGTCCAGAGGCTGAAGACTACAGCCAGCAGGAGGCGCTATTTCCACATGTTTTCAACATCACACTCACAGCACTCGGCTCGGGAGCTGCAGAGATTCAAACGGAGTGGTGGAGACCAAAGTGAGTGTTTTAACTTCTCACATGAATTACTATGACTCCTAATCTTCCTAATCCGATCCTGCTGCTTTTGTGCCGTGACACTCAATTGGCTCACTCATAATATATTGAACAGACACGTTCAGTTTTTAATTGTAGTGTCTCTAACTGAACTGATTTCATGAAAATGAACGCAGTGGGCAAGTGATCCAGTAATCCAGTAGCCATGCCTAGAGTAGGCAAGTCTTTCATCCCCATGAGACAAAAATACATTTTCTGTGTTTTCTCAGTCTAGAAGGCACCAAATAAAAAAATTATTTAACATTACTACTACATTAATGACCCAGTTTAAATGCAGATTCATCTTCCCAGCGCTGAAGTACCCCTTTAACCAACTCCTAGAGATTTAACATCATATTTGCTCAGTCTAATATAAAGGCCTTTGCAAAGTTAAATTGTGAAGATCTTGAGTTTTGGCTGAAGGGTGTGTCAGTGGCGGTCTGACAAAGTTCGAGGTTTCGCCATGAAACAGGAAGCTGTTGTAACTCAGGCATACAATGTCCAATCCGCCCCAAACTTCACATGTTTGATAAGAGTCCTGACCTAAACACATCTACATGGCAATATTCAGTTAGTCATAGCGCAACCTGCTGGTAACAGGAAACGGCATGATTTAGACATTAATTCACTCCCAAAAACTAGTTTAAATATGCCATCAAGTACCAAACATGCAAGAAACACATTAAATCATGCAACACTTTGGGTGCTAATGTATGCGATTAACGCCACAAAACCAGAAGTTGTTGTAACTCAGGCATACAATGTGCAATCTGCCTCAAACTTCACATGTTTGATAAGAGTCCTGGCCTGAAGACATCTACATGCCAAAATTCAGTTATAGTCAAGGCACATCGAAGTGACTTTGCCATATTTCTCCTATATTTACCCACTTAAATGTATGTCGCCCACTATTCACTGTTTTCCTGAGGTCACCAGGGGGCGGTGGCCCAGGTGCAAGGGCCCTTTCATCGCTGCTTGCAACATTAATTCTTATATTGTAATCATATGAAAACAAATGGTAATTGCTGCCTTGGTTTAACATTTGTTGTGTCTACTTAACTGAATGCATAACATTAGCTAACCACATATTATGGCTGTACATTAGTCATATTTCCACACTCATCTTTGCTGATAACAGAATTCTTCCTAATATTTCCTAATCGTATCATTACTTTCCTCATCATCATGTCATTCCAATTGCAAATGTTTTTTTTTTTAGCTGAACTTTAATAACACAACAGTCGTTTACCGTAGAGACTGGGCCATGCGCCGCAGGTCTTCATTTTGCTGCTTCAGTCTCTCCAACTTGGTGAGGATCTTGGCCAGCTCACGGCTGGAGCGCGGCGCATGTTCGTTGTCTCTCACCAGATGACCCCCGATATAAAAGAGCAACGTCCCCCATGCCAGCAGGACCAGCGCTATCCAGCGCCAAGAGCCCGTCCATGGACGCATGCTGCCGCCAAACTCCAGTCACAAATGACAGACGGGCATGTTGGGTCTGCCGATTAAAGTAGAGGTTAAAAGCGATAGGTGTCCAAATGTGGAAGGTGATAAAAAGAACCGGTGCGTCTACGTATGTACGTCAACACACCGCGGATATTCATGCATTGCGACTCTTTAAGAAGGCAGATCTTCCATTCTGTTCCTATAGTTGATGCTTGTGGTGTTTTTGCCTTTGCAGGTTTCACTGGCGTCTCATTGGCTTTGTTGGGTTCTCTGAATGCATTATTGTCCTGCAGAAAGAAAAAGAGAACTTAGTCACTCAGCCGACAGCAGAGAAAAACAACGCAGCGTGCAAATAATAAAATGTCATAATTTAATCTTAGATGATTTAACTAAACAAGAAAAATAAGTAGACTTATCAACTTTTAAAAGAAAGGAGAAAATGTGTAGTCAACATCAAAGGTTGTGTCCAATCAAACTCGTCTGTCTTAAATTCATCTGTCACTAGACAAATTCATCATCAAAATCCACGAACAAAATGGTGCAGGTAAAATAAAATACAGCCCAGTTTACATTAAATACAGCTTCACTTGCAGTAAGGATAGTCAAAATGTGTCCCATTTACTGACAAACATGTATAAGTTCTTACTTAAGTGCACCAAAAATGTATTGAATTCTGCATGCTTCATAAATTTGTTCTTATTCTTGTTTTATTGTTGGTGAATCTGAATTATTATATAAACATTTTGGCTTAACTCATGTTTTGTTTCTAAGGCCAACAAAGTTTATAAAAAATAAAAAAAATAGACATTTTTTTTTTTACTTTTGTATGATAAACAATGTTGCTTTGTTGGTAAACCACATGTAAAATCTGAGCCCTGTAACAGAGACACTTGAGCATTGCTATAGAACACAGTGTGCCAATGAAGATGAACTAAAATACAAACATAACAATGCTGATCCTTCCTCACACTCCCGACGCAGCCCTGCCTCAACACCCATGAGGATTGATCAAAATGACAATCTCACGAGGGTGCAATCTCATGACAGATGTGAGGAGACTCTGAAAACGTCTGGACCTGCTGTTCGTTTAGGAAACGCTGTCGCTCCTCGCCACGTACATCTGTACTGCACTCAATCTCACGTCTCAACACTTTCGTTCTCACTGATTCAGACTCTGACAGCTAAATCCCCCTCATTCACCCAGACATGTCCCGCAGATGTTGACACATGTTTTGTGACCAACTGCCATGCTGCTAAACTGACGTGCACTGAAACAACCCGAGAAAACCCTGTGTCATCAGTTTCCCTCCAGGAACGAGTGAGTAAGACATTGTGTCTACGCTGCAAGCAAACACAACTAGAATGTTGTGTTATAATCAACAACAGTCACTGCAAGTGATTACCAGAACCAGAACACTACACTGCAAACACATGACACTGCAACACTACAAGCATGCAATGCAACAGAACAAGAATCACAGCTTTTCAATCAATAAAGTTTCAGCGCTGCAAGCAATCAACAACACTTACTGCAAGTTCATGACAATGCAAGTTATGTGACAGAACTAGAACGCTTCTTTTATTATCAATAAAGCTGTCTACACTACAAGTGTGCAATGCAACACAACTAGAAAGTTTCAAAGGGGTCATGATATGAGAAATCAAATTTGCCTTGATTTTTGAAATATAAGAGGTCGTTCTACCAAGACATTGACAAATAGTTATTCATCATTCCACCATAGGCCCCGCCCACTGGCGTTCACTCGCTTAACAGCCCTTGAAGCCCGAAACAGGAGAAGTGTAACATCTTATATCAAAATGTTATAACCTATTTAGTCAGAAACAACGTAATTCATTTGATGAATGCTCAAGTCCGATTTTATATATCCTCGAGACTCGAGTCCAAGTCGAGTCACGAGTCCAGAGAACGGAGTCTTGAGTCGGACTCGAGTCCAGAAAATAAGGACTCGAGTACTCCATCACTGGTGGACACACACACATAATGGTTCGTTTCGGCGTAGACATACACGCGGAGATGATGGTTCGTTTCGGCGTACACATACACGCAGAAAACACACGGCGTATACATACATGCGGATTGCTCAAAATCCATACAGATAACGCACCATTTTGGGATTTAGAAAGTGGTGTGTATGTTTACGCAAAGTCATGTCATGTTGACACTGGATACAGTATACACACGCCTGTTCAGTTTTCCATGCGCTGGAGTTTCCCGACAACAGGACAGATGGAAGAGTGAAAGAACGTTTGTCCAGTTCAAACAGCTCATTTGCTAATTTCTCTAGAGACTTCAGAGGCATCCCAGCGTTGGAAAAAAGTGGATGGTTTACTTTAATGGCATCCTGGATCGTGTCGAGGATCATATGTTTGTTCGGAGCATTTTTTTTTGTAAACGAGGCATGGTGTAATGGAGAGTTTACAAAGAAACTGTTGTTAAAAGATGAAGCAGCTGTATTGAATCAGACAGCAGCTGCATCACAAACCGTGAGTAAATGATTTCATAATGCTTTGTCTGTAAATGATAGTTTTATATGGATAATGTTTTCCAAACACTAACTTATGCGCAATAGTGAGTGGACGTTGATACTGTTTCCTATGCAATGACATTACACAATCATTACAGTGGCTCTTTACTGACAAGCCTTAAAGGGCAACTATAATGCCCTTTTTTACAAGATGTAAAATAAGTCTCTGATGTCCCCAGAGTGTGTATGTTAAGTTTTGGCCTTAAAATAACCCACAGCTCTTTTTTGGGGGGTGAGCAAAAATGTATTTGTGTGTGTCCCTCTAAATGCAAATGAGCTGCTGCTCCCGGCCCCCTTTCAAGAAGAGGGCGGAGCTTCAAGAGCTCATGCTCCGGTGTCAGGACAATCTCATCTCATGGAATGAAAATGTCAGAAACGGTCAGTCGCTGTGTTCAGTTCGAACCAGAGTCGGACAATAATGCCTACAGATCCAGAGAATAAATGCTGCATGGAGATAGTTTAGTTTAATAGCAGTGATAACTTATTTGTCATATTGCTTTTATCAACTATTAGTACAAGCCTGTTGTTGAATACCCCGTCCAAATGATGGCCAAAATCCTTTACTGGTGAGTTTTATGATGTTTATTGTCCTTAACACAAAAGATGAAGCGTGCGTTTTACTCCACAAAATCAATGTAAGAGCTGAATAAAACACAGTACAAGAAGTCTTGTCCATAAACTCTCTCCCTTGCATTATCATCAGCATACACAGCAAATTACACATAAACACTCATTACAACTAACAGTAAACAAATATAGACCTTTTCAGGGGGTGCTTAATTCACTGGTAAACTTTACGTATATCCGTAAAACAACTCTGACGAACTGTAAGAAAGTGTGCGCTCTCCCTTTCATTACTGCCTTGACCAGTGTCGCTCCGGAGACTATAAGCTGGATCATAAGTAACAACTTTTTAGCAAAGTCTGCCTTGTATTGCTCCTCGTTCACAAAGCAGTCTGCAGTGAAATGATTTGTGCAGACATAAGCGAACCTAAACCTGCTCCAGCGCCGAAACAACGGGTGACTGTGTACAGCTCAGTCAGGGCGGGTCTAAGCTGAAACGGCCTGTGCAAGTGATGTCACTTTGCCCAAAATGGCTTGTTCTGAGACACTGCTTATGATTTACTGGGATTTAAAAAGCACTGGGTGGATTTGTATCATTATAGGGTGGTTGTGTACACACACTGCCGACACACATTTATGTTCAAACACCATGTAAAAGTGAATTTTGCATAATAGGTGCCCTTTCAAGAAGCCGTGCTTTAAAAACAAAACTGACTACACTGCAAGCATGCAGATCTACAACACCCCAGGTGAACACAACACAACTAGAATGTTCTGTTTTAATCAGTTAAGTTGTCTACAGTGCAACTGCGTAACACATGCAACACTGAAAGTGTGAAGTGCATAAAAAACAAATCCTGTTTTAAATAATGATGTTTCTACAAGGCACACCAGAAAACTCATCTAGAATGTCCCTGATTCAATCAACAACACTCACTGCAAATGCATGTAATTGCAATACAAACATTGTGACAAAATCTCCTTTTATAATCAATGAAGCTGTCTTCACTTTAATTGCATAACCATGCAATACTGCAAGCGAGCAAAGCATGAAACTACAACGCTCCTGTTATAGATCAACACAGATGCGACTCGGCAATACTGCAGGTGAAAACTAGAATGTTATCATCTGCAACACTGCACATGAGTAATGTAAAAACCACAAGAACAAACAGCAGCTTATCACGTGTGCAGATAGTTCTGATGATCGTAAAATGATCTTTCATGATTTCGTCATCTCACTCTCAGTGTAAACGGAGCATTACAGAGAAATATGACAGCTTTTAATGGATCTTCACTGAACATTAGCAGGACATCCGTTTTCATTAAGAGAGAGCTGGAGCAAGGGAATACAGGAAGATACAGTGTCTGAGGGATGATATGTCTGCAAACAGTAAAGTTAAAGAAGCTTCTGATAGCGTTTTTTTTTGTTACAAATTCCCCAGCAGAACATTACAGTTGAGTTAAATGAGCTTTCATCCACACTGTTGTGCACTGATCTGAAAGTCATAACACATTTTACTGTTATTTCTCGGATTACAGAACAGGAAAGAATTGCACCATAGCACTCTAAAAAATCTTGGGTTATTTTTTTTTAACCCAAATTCTGGGTTGAGCCTTTTGGGTTATTTCAGTGTTTGAGTAGTTTTTGTGTTACTCAGATCCTGGGTCGGACGTAATATATTATCAAAAATATACAAATTATCATGCAAGTCAGTGGTTGTGTTGAGTATTTTTTTAAAGTTTAGAGGATTTAAGTTAATCCAGACACTTTAATTCATGTATGAAATAAAATAATAAGCGAGTATTATAGTAAAAATTAATCAACTATGCTGGGTTAAATCAACAACACAATTTGCTGGGTAAAATTAACCCAACATGTGTTCTGTCCTATATTTACCCAGCCCAGTGTTTAGTACAAATGAATGAATACAAGCCAAACTGACAGACTCTCACACAGACATAAATCAATCATCTGATATTATTGTTCATTATTCATCAATGTTATTCCAAAGAAGAAAACATTTTAATAGCATTCTCCACCTCTGAAATGACTAATTTGTTGACATGAACCACAGTCAATTTTCACAAACCAATCAAATCCTGCAGGACAAAATCCATCCCACTGAATATTACTCTGAAATGCATCACATAATGGAAGTTAAATATGATGCAAACTGAATTTTGTGCCGTTTACTCTTAAGTCTCACCAAACAAACCTGCTAACTCTGCAAAAACAGCTCCTCACACTGCGAGCGTCACCCTCTTCCACTGGGATTCAGGGCTTTGACAGGAGGAAATGGGGCTCAATACTGCAGATGAGCTGAGCTGTGTTTGTGTTTCAGAATGATCTTCAGTATCAGGGCTGCAGGTTCATCATATCTGATGGCTTTTATTATGTTTCCTCAGTAACGTGAGGAATAAAGAGCAGGAGAGAGAGAGAGAGAGAGAGAGAGAGAGAGAGAGAGAGAGAGAGAGAGAGAGAGAGAGAGAGAGAGAGAGAGAGAGAGAGAGAGAGAGAGAGAGAGAGAGAGAGAGAGAGAGAGAGAGAGAGAGAGAGAGAGAGAGAGAGAGAGAGAGAGAGAGAGACTAATGAGACCAGAGAACGAATGACAGAAACACTTCCCCTCCAACTTTGCCATTTCTGTCAAGAGCAGAGCATCTTTGGTGATCTTGTGGTTTAGTTGAAGATTATGTGCATGATATGAGCATTTTTGGGAATTACATGATGAAATATTTCTGTTGCATTTATGACAGAATTTATGTTTTATTACATCAGAGAGAAAAGGCATCAGTTAACTGATGGAGAGCACAAAAACAAGCCGTTTGTTACCTTCTATGAAAGTAGTAATACTTTAAAACATTCACCACTGTACATGTGATGTTGAACCTGAGAGCCGTTTACAGATGCTTCAGTTTTGCATAAACACTGTACATATGCCTCAAATTTCCCTTTAAGCTTTAGAAACAAATTTTGTCTCTTAATTCTGTCTCTTAAAGTGTAAAAAAAATCCCTCCATGCAAAACTATAATGTATTTGATCAATGAATTAATTTGATCAAGGATAAAACAGTAATATTTTGAAATAATATAATAATATAAAATAACTTTTCTATTTTCAGATCTAATTTATTCCTGTGATCAAAGCTGAATTTATCATCATTACTCCAGTCTTCAGTGTCACATGATCTTTAGCTCATAATCCCGCAGATCATTTTTACAGCATGTTAAAATTGTCAATTGATGAGCGTGAGCAAAAACGTGCAGTTGTTTTGTGTGTCCCTTTAAATGCAAATTAGCTTTTAAGAAGAGGGCGGAGCTTTAAGAGCTCATGTCACAGCTCTGATCACCTCACGCAGACACACACTGAAAATGTCCGAAACTGTTCAGCCTTTTATGTTCAAACCGGAGTCGGACAATGATGGAGAGACTCAAGAAGAAGAGACAACATGTAGAATGAGACAGGACGCTTCTGAATGAATAGATGATGAATTTATGAGTTAACAATCTTCAGTCATTGATTAGCATATTCTGCATGATAATCTATAAATCGCTGGTGTGGGAACTGTTGCACAGAGTCAGAGAATATCTGCTGATGAAGAGAGAACTGGGATAGTTTAGTTTAATTACGGTTATAACTGATGATGTCATCTTGTGTTATGATATGCTATTGCATTTGTGTTCGCACTGTATCAATAAATGTGAAAGACGGAGGACAGCTCGAGCGACTCCCAAATGTGCTCGACTACAACAACTCTTCCTCTTCTCCACATGGCCTTTGTTGTGTGTTCCCGATGGCGGGGTTTATGTAAATGTTAGGGCTTGTGATGTCACTAACCCGTGAAGAAGCTCGTTGTAGTCCCTACCAGCCGTTTGTTGTAGTCCTTAAAAGCGATTTCAGTAAAAGAAAAGATCTCCCTTTGCTGTGAACTTTGAGCGTTGTAACTTTGCAGATGTTGTTTATGCTCAAACAGCAACATTACACACTGACTAAAGTTAAAAATGTGAAATCATAATCAACCACCCCTTTAGTGGTCTTTGCCAAGGCAATTAATATCACGATTGAAAGTTGTGTTGTTCTTTAACATGAAAATAACACATTTTGAAAGTAAAGTGTAATGCACTTAAATACTTAAATTAAACATTACAATCATTCAGCGTCAGATTCCTGCAGGTCATGAGATGTTAGCGAAGAGCTGCTGTTCTGTGGAGCCTGTGCTTTCCGCCCTCTGTTCCCATCATGCTTTGCTTTCTCAGTAACGCCTCCTCTGACCTTTCAGACTCACAGCTTCATCATCTTTATGGCAGCGTGCAACTGTCATTTACCTGTCAATCACTCATAGAAAAGGTCAACCCAAATGACCCGCTCAAACCGCGCGACAGAGGGTTGTACATCACGCAGCGGTACCGCCCCGCAATAAACTTCCCAATGAGCGCCGAATGATGCATGAGTGGCCTCAATATGAATTATACTTAAGGTCAAAGGTTTGACGGATTACAACAGGAACCTTGCATAGCACATCCTTGATGTACCACAAAACGGTGTGTGTGTGTGTGTGTGTGGCTACAACGGTCCAGCAAAAGGGAATGACAATCTAGGACAGGACTCTTCTGGGATACGCTGGACACAGTTAATCAAACCAGGACACGGGAACCAGGATCCGCAGAGCCACATCAAAACAAGAACACAAAATACGCAATGATCTATTTCCAAATGTGAGTTTTTGCTCAAAAAAACTAAACAAAAACTGGGATAGTCTGTAACAGAAGCTCCTTTATTGGGAGGGGTGTCCCAATACTTTTGGAAATGTAGTGTAATTATTGACTAATAACAATAATAATAATGATAATAATAATAATTTTAACTTTTGAACTATATTGAACTATTAAATGATAATCATTGTTATTGTTCATTGTATGCCCTGGCCTTTCAATTTCTGGTATTCTGGGAGTCTTTCCTGTTGTTTTATTAGATCATGCTCACACTGACAATTTTTTCTTAGGAAACTGCTGTTGACAAGGCACAATGTTTTCTTCTGGAATCATTCATAAGTGATATCTGAGGAACACGCATCAGATGAGATCTACAGATAAGCGTGAAGGATGATGCCGTCCTCAGTGAGTTATACAGCAGCCGACAGCTTCTCTTCCAGCAGATTCCTGGATTAAACTTCAGGCTCGTAATCTTAAAGTGGCGGAAGGGTTGATTGTTCTGGGGAATAACGTGAGTCCCGAATCTCCATCATGTCCTTGAGCGAGACACTTAACATTTGCTCCAGGGGAATTTTCCCTGTAGTAAGACACTGTCAGTCATGTTAGAAAAGACACCATCAGCTAAATGTCAAATAACTCCTGTAGAATGACACATAAATCTATAAAGTTACTGCAGAGGACATTTCGCTGACTTGCAGTATTCTGATAATATGACATGGACACAGAACACCAGGTTTGTGCATCATTTAGAATGGAACGGAGAATGCCTTTGAAATTCCTGAACCTGAACAGGAAGCAGAATTACAATTCAAATATGAATGCAGGGGAGTGGAATTAAAATGAACAGAATTTCAAAAGCAAAAAGGGATTCAAAGGTTTTTAAGTTTGAAGGTTTATAGATAAAGATAGAATGAGAGAACAAACAAACAAACAAAAATAAATGAACGAATGAATGAATGAAGGATGGATGGATGGATGGATGGATGGATAAACGGAACTGTAGATAGGCAGAACGATAGAACAACAGACAGACAGATAGATAGATAAAATGAACGAACAAATGAACGATGGATGGATGGGTGGATGGATGGACAGAACGATAGATAGAACGATAGAACAACAGACCAAATAAACAAAAAATGAATGAATTAACAAATAAAAGATGGATGAATGGATGGATATACAGACAGAGCAATACAGAACAATAGATAGACAGAACGATAGAACAACAGATAGAAAGACAGACAGAGCGATAGAATGACGGACCAAATAAACAAATATGAACAAACAAATGAATGAACAAATGAACGATGGATGGACAGATGGACAGAATGACAGATAGAACAATTGAAAAAACATTGGATGGATGGATGGATGGATAGATGGATGAATGGATGGATATGCAGAACGGTAGATAGAATGATAGATAGAGAGAGTGGTAGAACGACAGACCAAATAAACGATGGATGGATGGATGGACAGACAACGAAAGAACGACAATGACAGATAGATGATAGATAGATAGATAGATAGATAGATAGATAGATAGATAGATAGATAGATAGATAGATAGATAGATAGATAGATAGATAGATAGATAGATAGATAGATAGATAGATAGATAGATAGATAGATAGATAGATAGATAGATAGATAGATAGATGTGGATTGAACACACACACACACACACACACACACACACACACACACACACACACACACACACACACACACACACAGTGTTGGGAATATGTTGTTTGTTCAAAATGTTTTTCAAACAAGGCTTTTAATTAGGACACCAGAGCGAATAATGAGCAGTCAGACGTCTTCTCTCCAGCTCTCTTTCATGTATCACTGTCTCTCGTGTGTCTCAGATTCATTAGCGTTGTCCAAACATAACGAACGAGAGGTGCAGCTCCACCTGCTGTGGCCATATGGGCCGTACAGCACAATCCAGGCAAGGTCAAAGAGCTCCGCGAGCAGAAAGCTCAGGATAGATCGATCACGGCCGCTACAGCGGTTCAGGGGCTCACACCGGAGCGGCTCAAGGACGGGTTCAGACAGGTCACACAGCTGAAATTGAGATGGCTGACCATGTGCTTTCATGTGCACTCTGAGCAGAAGGGATTTAAACTTACAGGGTTTGGATTAAAAAAAGAAAGAATGGAACAATTCGGGGGAATGGAAAATACTATCTCACCAAGACAGAAATGAGATGAAATGGAGACTCAGAAGGAGACAATCTGTACACAGATTTGCCAAGGTAAACTAAAACTATTAAAAACATATTGGTTAGTAAAATAAAGTAAAAATAAAATAAAACTGAAATTAACATGAAAACTAAAAATATAAAAATATGCTAATTTAAAATATTAATACAACTAAAATAACACTGGTCTGTGATCAAAAGTGAGAGATCTCAAAATGAACATTTCTCACCAAAAGGAAAAAAACGTTTTATTCCTCTTAATAAGACACAGTCGATCCTTCAATTAGACATACCTGAGAAAAAGATCTAATGAAAGATCTAAAAAATATATAATAATATATATATATATATATATATATATATATATATATATATATATATATATATATATATATATATATATATATATATATACACACATTTAATATTAATTAAGAGTAAGGATTTGAGTGAGTTTGACAAGGGTCAAATTGTGATGGCTAGACGACTGGGTCAGAGCATCTCCAAAACTGCAGCTCTTGTGGGGTGTTCCCGGTCTGCAGTGGTCAGGATCTATCAAAAGTGCTCCAAGGAAGGAACAGTGGAGAACCGGCCACAGGGTCATGGGCGGCCAAGGCTCATTGATGCACGTGGGGAGCGAAGGCTGGCCCGTGTGGTCCGATCAAACAGACGAGCTACTGGAGCTCAAACTGCTTAAGTTAATGCTGGTTCTGATAGAAAGGTGTCAGAATACACAGTGATCACAGTTTGTTGCGTATGGGGCGGTATAGCCGCTGACCAGTCAGGGTGCCCATGCTGACCCCTGACCCCGCCGAAAGCACCAACAGTGGCACGTGATCATCAGAACTGGACCACGGAGCAATGGAAGAAGGTGGCCTGGTCTAAGGAATCATGTTTTCTTTTACATCACGTGGATGGCCGGGTGTGTGTGTGTGTGGCTTACCTGGGGAACACATGGCACCAGGATGCACTATGGGAAGAAGGCGAGCCTGCGGAGGCAGTGTGATGCTTTGGGCAATGTTCTGCTGGGAAACCTTGGGTCCTGCTATCCAAGTGGATGTTATTTTGACAAAGAATAAGAAACACTGTTTAGAACTGCATCAAGTCTCCTGAGATATGAAAGGGAAAAATCGGCGAAATAAAACATTCTACTGGGATTGATCGTTTGCTATTTGACCAATCGTGGACTTATAACACCACATAAGAGCAAAGAACAAGAATAATTCATCATGTCCTTGTTCAAAAGCTCATCTGGTTCTTTGTAGTGAGAGTAACTGTTAAACGATCGAGTCGCTTGATCACCACTGAACTCAAGTGTGTGATATCAAACGCACTCACACACATCTGCAGTGAAAGGTCACCCGTGGAGAGCAGTAATTTGACATGCTGTCTTTTTTTAATTACCAGAAATGGACTGCAGGGGACAAACTTGACCTTTACTACCTGTGGAACATAAAGCACAACTGCAGCGCTGCGTTCTGCCGCATGCGTGTCATTCTGTGCGTCTCTCCATTAATGAGCCGCGGTGACAGCTGACCTTTAGGGCTCCACAGGCTGCTGTCACAGCGGGGCTCTGCACGCGCTCACAGACCAAAACTCCCATCAGTCATTTACTTAAAACAACAGAGGAGTTACACGCTGGGCCTGGAGCTGGGAAAATACATGACAAAACTGCAAAGTCGGATATTTGTCCTGTACTTCACATCTCTGTCTTACAGCATCATGGTCAACCACCAGCTTTATTAATGGCTCATTAATATAACTTTATCACAAAAACACAGTGAGCAGCCTAACTAGACAGCATTTAACCCCATTAAACACATTGTCTTTTCCCCTCATCGGAATGGAACAAAACTTGGTAAAGATTTTGGCACTTAGTTAAAAAAAGTATTTAAAAAAATGTTTTACACTTCTGCTGCTCAAGGTCAAAAATGAGAGCATTGGAAATGAATGTGAAACGAATTGCTTCTAGTGCGCCCAAACAAAATCTGACAAAGCAATTTTTTTATATATCAACCTTAAATTTGGAGCACAACTTGTTTAGATTCATGGCTTTTAGAGTAAAAAAGTGTTTTGGGAAATATCAATTTCATAAAAAATTGGAAAATTGTATTTTTGTGCATTTTTCATAACAATAAATGTAAAAAACATTTTCCAGCAATAATCTGCCAAGTGCCGTCTTTAAAAAAGAGACCAAACTTTCAAGATTTATGACTATTTATTTTCAGGTCTGTGCTTCAAAAAGTAAATAAATGGATTATAACTACTAATTTAGTATCATAAAATACATAAAAATACAAAATATTAGGCCTAAATAAAAAATACTACCGAACTAAAATATAGGACAATGACCGACATGCTAACAGTACCAGAGGGTTAAAGATAGCATTCCCACCCAAGACTACTTGCAAACAGAACAACTAGGCAGGCAATCTCATCATTCATGGATGCATTGTGAATTTTCCTCCTAAATGGGGGATAAATCCAGAGAAATGGCGATTCTAAAATGTATACTTCAGTCTAATTAAAATTGAAAAAAAAAAAACATTTAATATATGCAGCACCATGAATATGCAAACTAGCCCCACCCCCACTCGCACCAGTTCAGAGATCCACTCGCTCAACTGACGTAAACGCTGCACAATGGCATCACTCTTTACAAAGTCAGGAACATATTGGTAATAAATATGATTAGCCTTATGCTGACAATGTTAAATGTCATGTGCTGCTAATGTACAACCACATTCCCGTTCGCCATCTCAGTCTGCTTTCAGTCAGTATCCTTAGAAACGCTTTGAACAACTCAGAGCGTCAGTGGAGAAAGCCATATAGTTCATCATAACATGGTAATTTACAAAATTTACATAATTGACCTGCTATATTGCTAAATGTACCCAACTTTTCATATCAACAGAAGGAAATACAGGTATAATCTGCTTCAGAGAATAGTCAATGATATGCTAAAGCCCGCCCCCCTCATCACGTGATTGGTTACAAGGTAGTTTGGACTTTGGTTCACTGAAGTTTTAAGAGAAAATACTCAACAATCATGTTGACATGAATTTGCACATGATTTGTATTTTGCATTTGAACAACATTAAAAACTTGATTTTAACCACAGGGGGACTTTAAAAGAACTGATTTCTAAAATGTAATTTATTCCTGTGATCAAAGCTGAATTTATCATCATTACTCCAGTCTTCAGTGTCACATGATCCTTCAGAAATCATTCAGATATGATGATTTTCTGCTCAAGAAACATTTATGATTATTATCAGTGTTGAAAACAGTTGTGCTGCTTCATATTTTTGTGGAAACCGTGATCATTTTTGTCAGGATTCTTTGATGACTAGAAAAGCCACATGAACTGATTCGCCTTAATCCATAAACACATAAACCCCTTCTATTAAAAGCTTCCCCAAGCACAGGATCTGTAATGATGGGATGAATGTACTGCAGTCTTAAAGCAGAACGCTGCAGCACTTTCACTTTTTACATTGTTTTGAGTGAAGACGCTCATACTGAGCAAAGACTAATGTCAAAGTAACAGACTGCAAGCATGAAGACGTAATCTTATTCTCAGGCGTGTTATTAAGACGGCGAGAGACAGAGACCCTTATTTCCCCTCATAATCCTCTTAAACGGTCTTCTGACTTTCGCTGTAATATCCTCAGCAGACTGACCTGTGTGAATAGCAGTTCAATGGAAATCCTCACACTCACTTCCTGTCCTTTATCTGCAGCCCTCAAAATAAGAAAAGGCGGAATCTCACGAAAACATGCACACATTTCATCCTATAAATAAATAAATACATTTTTCAGATTTTTAGGAAATTAACTTCATATATGCATGCAATGAAGAAACCGATTTAACTTTTTTTCCTCATGGCAATTTCTTCACAGATTCTCATAGTAATGCATTTTGATTCTTTACAGCTTTTATGTCATTTTTCTTTTCATTCTCAATTTGATTCTCATTAGATTCTCATTACTGGAATTCAACGATGCCATATAAGCAGTAAATAAACATTAACAATTTAAGTAATACACTTAGAGTCACATTACAGTAATGAAAATGAGATTTTTTTTGTATTACCATAATGACGGGGTGGGGAGTGGGTGGGGATATCATGGAAATAATGTCACAATGCAAAAACAAATCTTACATGTTTCTGGAATAGGCTTCAATTATTTATTTCTTCCAATTTTGTGGTGGATCATTTGAGCGTTCCCATGCATTTATTCTAAAGAAAACTCACTCTTTCATAACTCACGAGACATACTGGGGTTCTCAATTAAAATATTTATTAAACTTAAATTATTAAATGGGACGTATTATGCTTTTTTTCCATTTTGATCTTTCTTTAGTGAGACAAATCTTTCTTTTCTTTATTCCAAAGTCCCTTTAAGACAAGTCATTTCACTCTGCAGCCATCTTTGAAACACCTCTCAGGCATGCGAGTGCAGCTCCTACCTTTTTGAACGGGGAAACATCGAATTCTCCAAAACTGCATGAATCATGACAAAAATCATGAGTTTTTCAGCCTGGACAAAGCTAATGTGCATGCACAGTCCTAAATGCGTCACAGAACACTGCCTGTTTCTATAGCAACGGAGCTTTTAGCGGCAGCTGCAGTGACGATTGGCTCTTTCATTTAGGAGGCGGGGTTTATTCGCCATATCAGGCGTTGCATTTTCTCCCATTCAAAAGTAAACGGAAGTAATCTTCCTATTTATAAAGTCTTCGGTTCTTCTATATATCAGCGTTCTGAACTCCCTGAAAAACGTCCATTGTGGTCTTGAGTTTTCTTCCGGGGAAGAACGTCACAATATTCCTCATTTAAATAATTCGTAAGCAGAATATAGGGGTGGGGCCTGGTTGAGTTAGTTAGTAGTGTGTTGAATCTGGCAGTTATGGTAAGGGGTGGGACATTTCCCAAACACACTCGAATCGCTTGATCTATTACAACGCACTGGTCCAGCCGACCAATCAGAAGCACAGTGTGCTTTCAGAAGGAGGGGCTTCATCGAGACAGGAACTAAACAGAGCGTTACTGACAGACTGGGAAGAGAGGAGCCGCAACAATGGAGAATATGAGTAAAATAATGTGTTTTGAACATTCAAGCAGGAAAACCTGCTCTAGTAGAGCCTGAAAACAAAATCAAGACTTTGAAAAAGGGCATAAGTCTCCTTTAAAATATTAAACATTTCTGAAGAAAGTTTTATGCTTAGGGTTAAAGGTTTGTTCAAATCATTAACCCATATTCATGATTAGGTGACACATTTGAGAAGATTTTTCATCCCTATGGCGCATTTGAAGAGACTGTGCTTTCTGTACTGGTAGAGGTGTGCATTACTATTCCCTGCCATCTGCAGTGGGTTTTACCCATCTATGAGCTCTGACCCGTCTCTGAGTGATGTATCTCTCAGTGTCATACAGAAAGCTTCCTCATCCTGCCTCTGAGAACATGAGGAGACACACTAGATCTCCTGACAGGAGGCAGCTGAGGCGGTCAGGGATCACAGGACCTGAGCTGACTGCATTAGATGGAGGATTTCCATTCAACAGCCATGAGAAGGACACCAGGAACCAGACCTGAGAGAGACAAACCGCTGGACTACATGTTAGAGGATAAAACTGTGCCCTTCTTTTCAATACTGCATCAAAACTTGTTTGAATTATTCATGTGTTTGTGCTCAGGGCTCAAAATAGGTTCAAATAGGGCTGTCATGATATCAGATTTTATATGAGAATATCATGGCCAAAATAATTCACAATTACGATATCTAAAGAAACCTTGAAAAAAAAAAATAATGCTCCCTGGAGAATCACACCTTTGCATACAAGTAACTTCCTTCTGTGATTGGGCAGAAAATATCTTATTTTATAGTATTCTATACATTCATAAAGGCTACGTCGATTAGCATTGCATTATAAATATACATTATCCTTATTAAAAATACCCGAGATAGCTTGAAGAACACAGACCAAACATATACTGTCGGAATAATGTGTGTATTCTCTTCATGTTTAATCAGTCAAAATGTCTCTATCTGCGTTTTATTCAGCTACAGCGATAGCTGGATGCCATATTAGACATCACACTGGCTCTTTCCATAGTGCATCCTGGTGCCATGTGTTCCCCAGGTAAGCGAAAACATACACCATTGTCATGTTGTTGTGTGTTTATTGTGTTAGTGAGAGGAAAGAGGGCAGCTCAAATTTACATAGTCATCTAAACGTTGCACTCAGCAGCGTGGATGGCGTCTGGATGTTCATTATATCGCTGTAAAGGTATTTCCAACTTCTTTTTACTTCTAAGCAAAGAACGAAAAAGCATTCAGAGCCTTGAAACATGTTCAGTCTCTTGTACGTTACTTGTGCAATAATTTCCTGGTTGCAGTTCACTGAACTGCCACCGGTGTCGCTAATAACAAGACTTTCTGAATTCTACATACAGCCCCTTTAATATTTAGAATTTATTTTATGTTTTTATTCTAAAGTAATTTCAATTAATTTTAATGGTTTTAGTTAACTATAATAACCCTGGTTCAAATTTGTTTAGGTAGAAAAGCACTTAATTTTATAAAAAGTAATAACTGAAAACGCAGGACCATGAAAACACTAACAGATACGACAGATTCCCATATTGTGCCTCCTGTTCTTGGCCTCTAACAGCGCACAGATCAAATGCTATTACAGAGAACAAGAGAAAGACAGATCCTGTTTTATCAGAGGCTGTTAAAAACAAACAACAAAACTGCAGAACCTCGTAATGAAACTCATCCGTCGCCAAAATACGATTTACTCCGTCCCCAAAATAAGCCAAATCAACGTACAATGAGCCGCCTTCAACAGAATTTCCCATGAACGCCAGAGAAACATCTAATAAAAAAAAGAGGCCCTTTAGTGATCCCAAATGTTATTGGAGTTTTCCGGAAGGCTGCCTGTGAGGGTAACCGGATGGGTCACACATAAAATGAAGGCAGATTGAAAAACCTCGGGAATGAAGAACAATGAGGGTGTTCGAGTGAAAACTGCTGGTTTTGCGATTTCACTCCTAAGAGTTAAACTCTTTATAAACCCTCCAGTGAGGCCAAATTCCTGTACAGAATATGAGTTTGTGAACTATTTAAAGCTACTTGATGCTGGTTGGGTTTATATATCTTGAATGTGTCCCGTGGGCATGAATGCAGAGCAGAAACTCAATTCAGGGTTTCTTTAAAGTGAATGAACGTGTGCCATGTGCGATGTCACTAATGATACGCTGCTGTGCATCCGTCAGGCGTCTGCGTGACAGCTTTGACTGACAGTGACGCGTCGCTGCGCACTTCTCCGCCAGACGTGCATCATGCACGCCCTCGTGATTGATGATGTCTATTTATATCAAAACCTCTGCACAGTTTGACACGACCACACACCGTCCCTCAGCCACAGTGATTGATGCAAGCCTGGTGATTTTCATTTGTTCATCTGGAGAAAAAATCTGATGGAGGAGAATTTAAGGAGGTCATGTAATGGAAAGCAGGAATTTTGAGCACACTCAAAATGTCCATAAAGTCCACCCACAATATAAAATAATTTATAAAAACCATTCAAACACACACAAACACATGTATATATACACCGATGAGGCATAAAATTATGACCACCTTCCTAATATTGTGTTGGTCCCGCTTTTGCTGCCAAAACAGTCCTGACCCGTCGAGGCATGGACTCCACTAGACCCCTGAAGGTGTGCTGTGGTATCTGGCATCAAGATGTTAGCAACAGATCCTTTAAGTCCTGTAAGTTGCGAGGTGGGGCCTCCATGGATCGGACTTGTTTGTTCAGAACATCCCACAGATGCTCGATTGGATTGAGATCTGGGGAATTTGGAGGTCAAGTCGACACCTCAAATTCATTGTTGTGCTCCTCAAACCATTCCTGAAGCATTTTTGTGTCAGGAGGATTTTCCTGCTGGAAGAGCCACAGCCACCAGGAAATACAGTTTCCATGAAAGGGTGTACATGGTCTGCAACAATGCATAGGTAGGTGGTACGTGTCAAAGGAACATCCACATGGATGGCAGGACCCAAGGATTCCCAGCAGAACATTGCCCAAAGCTGTTCTGATGATCGTGTGCCACTTTTGGTGGTTTCGGCGGTGGACAGGGGTCAGCATGGGCACCCTGACTGGTCTGCGGCTATGCCGCCCCATACGCAACAAACTGTGATCACTGTATATTCAGACACATTTCTATCAGAACCAGCATTAACTTCTTGAGCAGTTTGAGCTCCAGTAGCTCGTCTGTTTGATCGGCCCACACGGGCCAGCCTTCGCTCCCCACGTGCATCAATGAGCCTGGGCCGCCCATGACCCTGTGGCCGGTTCTCCACTGTTCCTTCCTTGGAGCACTTTTGATAGATCCTGACCACTGCAGACCGGGAACACCCCACAAGAGCTGCAGTTTTGGAGATGCTCTGACCCAGTTGTCTAGCCATTACAATTTGGCCCTTGTCAAACTCACTCAAATCCTTATGCTTGCCAATTTTTCCTGCTTCTAACACATCAACTTTGAGGACAAAATGTTCACTTGCTGCCTAATATATCCCACCCACTAACAGGAGCCGTGATGAAGAGATCATCAGTGTTATTCACTTCACCTGTCATAATGTTATGCCTGATATATATATAAACCAGGTTGGATGTTGTAATAAATGTATATGTGGCGAGGTGGACGAACGAGCGACATGGGAGGAGCGAGTGGAGACCAGTGCGTGAGTGTTAATGAACGTCACCTGTAGCGAGGCACACCGGTCTCGAAGTCCTCTCATGAGGTAGCTCGGAGACATAAAAGGACGGGCGAGTTCAGGAGAGGACGAGAGAGGACCAGGCCTGGATTTTATGTTGAGTTTTGTTTATGTTTTGGTATCAGTGTGCGGGCAGTCGTCCGTGAGGGGCTGCCCGCGATTTTCTTTTGTTTTGTTAAGTCATTTTATTAAAGTCTGTTGGAATGTTCGCCGGTTCCCGCCTTCTTCCTTCCACGAGCTTTACTACAGTATAATTGTCATAAAAGGATGTGCTAACAGCATTGCTGCAATGTTGTGAGAATAAATGAAATGTTGATTTTTTTGCATAATTCATATTTATATTGCATTAAATCAACTATTGTCAAAAGATTGTAATCTTTAAAAAATATGTAATCAAATGAAGTCTCTTTTGCTCACCAAGGCTGCATTTATTTGATCAAAAATACAATAAAATCTGTAATATTGTGAAATATCATTACAATTGAAAATAAAAAAGATATTGTAAAATGTAATTTATTCCTGTGATTAAAGCTGAATTTTCATCATCATTACTTGAGTCTTCAGTGTCACATGATCCTTCACAAATCATTCTAATATGTTGGTAGGATAAAAATGGTTTCACAAACTATTCACAACTTCAGTTTTTATAACACGGTTGTGCTATCTGTAATCAGCACTAATACACTGACATTAGTTACAAGTAAAGATACAGTAGTAAAAAGAGCCTGTGTTACAAAGAACCGGTAAAAAAGGTCACGTAAAGTAAGTACAACTAAATTATGACTGTTTTTTCTGCAAAAAAAAAAAAACTTGTGTTTTTTGTAACATAATAAGTGGACTTGAGTGAGATGAAATGCTATACAAGTGGAGAAAATGGCTTTTTAAACCAGTAGGTGTTCTGAAGACAAACTCCAGGCTACAGTAATGTCTGTTCTCGCCTACACACTCGCTCAGACAATTAAGAAATATCAACTAAACACGCCACCGATTGAACACTGGAATCCAGCCGTCCACTCACTGACAGCCTGCTCACCCACACATGTAGTTAGTATTCTCACACACATCTCAACACGCTAACTGGGAGAAACACTGAGGCCTGATGCAATATGGACACGCAGGTGATGATGATTGACAATATGGTAATGTCAGGTGAAAGTGTGTGGGGGTGAGTATGAGCTGAAGTGGTGATGACCTTGATTTGATTTTTATTCTTTTTGAAAGAGCTCTGGGATTTAACATAATAACTATGATAATAATAATAATAATAATAGTATATATATATATATACAAAAAAAATATTGTGATTTATATTTTCCCCATGATACAAGCTTTTGGTCCTGCCGCCCACTCGAGTGGAAGCCTGGAGGTGTCTGTCTTGATCAGATATGCTTGTGCACATATACACACACACATGTGTTTGTGTGTGTGTGTGTGTATTTGTGGATGGATTCTGCAGAAACTGACAGAGGGAAGACCAGGAGCCCTACTAACATTGCACTGTACCATCTCATACAATCTGCCAGGTTAGATGAGTGCATGTAAATAAGGGTATGTAAGGGTGTGTGTGGAGGGAACGGAGACAAACAGACCTTCCTCTCATGCCTCCATGTGACTAAAAGCAGCGATACTACAAATGCTTAACCCTACCGATGGAAATAATCATGCAGCTCTAGTGTTATTTGAACAATAAGCTGAAGCAAAAATGAACCACTTTTAAAATTGAGAAGAAATGCAAGTTATGCGATAGTCTTTTCTTCCCTATAGTGCCGTATATCCTAATTAAACGGTTCTGGAACAAGAACAAATGTAGGACGGGGCTTGATTTTGTCCATGGGGAATTGATTGGATGGTTGTGGTTTGCTATTGGTGGATCTCATGAGAGTGACAGGTTGCCCCGCCCTCGTCATCAGAGAAGAGAAAATATGCTGCAAGAGGGAAAGGGAGTGATTTTGATTAAAGATTTCGATGGCACATGAATTTAAAATAATGATGTGCATGGATAAATCATTTATAATGTATATATTGCAATATTCCATAAAAGATAAGAATTGTCCATTTTGATTTCATGGCTACTCTAAAAGTGTCTTTTTGGAGCTTGATAACCCCAGTTCCCATAGTGAGAAATTCTGTAAAACTCTTTTTGAGTTGGCCAGTTAAACTAAAGTGATACACAGAGTCATCTCAAATGAAAATCCCTTCAGTTCTCCAGTGTGGTCTGGATTCGCTCTTCATCTCGTCTCTAACACACAGATAACAAGCCGCCCACTGGCCTCACAGGCCGCTGGAGAACATCCTCCACGACTCCTCTGCTCAGAGTAATGGAGTCATTAGAAGAGACTGCCATGCAAAGAGCGGCTGATGCAAGAGGAGGTGAAGAGGCTGTCAGTTAAACAATGATCTTCCTCTAAAGCCTCTCGACTCAACTCGGGATTCTGAAACTCAGACAGCCACAGCCACAGAGCAACTGAAAGTATTTTGGTACCAAGTCAATACTAAAATAAAAACAGTATCCGTAATACTAAGAATAGACACAAGCTGGTATTCGGTAATGAGCTATACCTGAAGATTAATTTCCATCAACAAAGATTTAAAGATTCAAAACACTAACGCAACCCTTGCCAAGATATATATATATATGTCATTATTTACTTGTCATTTGTTTACCTCTCAGCTTGATTTGTAATGTATTACAATACAGTGACAGTGCTTCAGCAGTTATTAATATTTATAACACGGCTCTGTGGATACTTGATTCTGATTGGTTAATCATGCCATCCAGCAGTATGTTATTCTCCAATAACAGCCGGTAAAAACTGATAACACAGGCTCATCCGGGTAAATGATGTCAGAGCTATACACTAGGAACATTTTTTACCTGTGGAAGTTTGGTGCGCTAATACAGTATTAAAACTCAAATCAATATTTTGTGCATAGTTATTCAATTTTGTCATCTTGTATCGCGGACTCGATCTCTCTTGTTTCATACAAACACAGCGGCTGCCATTGTGTGACAAGTGAGACTATAATGGATTATAAGTAGCCGGGACTTTAACACGTTAATTAAGATTAATTACGCAAAAAATAGATAACAATTTTAACTTATTTTTGCACCGCGGAATGTTTTTTAATTAATTAGTTTCGACGGACCGATTATACTGGAACACCAACTAGCGTTCTTGACATCTGAACACAACAAACCACAGTGAACATGAACGAAGAAGCTGACGAGACTGCTTTGCTTGGCCCCGTGGATGGGAAATTTTGTTTTAAAAAATGAAAGGATGGAAGCGTCGTCAAGAGCATGGTTGTGTGGAAGCTATGCAACAAGGAATTTGCGTATCGAGCCTCAAATATCACCTCAACGCAAAACGCTGGACATAAATAAATAAACAAAATTTTGTTTATTAAGCTTATGTATTCAGTCATTATTCAATGGTATACTAAAAATTAATGTGAAAAAATTACTTCTCACTGTTCTCAGGTCAAATATTTATATGCAATTAAAATGCGATTAATTTCGATTAATTAATTACAAAGCCTCTAATTAATTAGATTATTTTTTTTAATCAAGTCCCGGCCCTAATTATAAGATAACAAACAGGTATGATTTTATAACAGTTTCATCTCAAATAATTATGGGGATAAGAGATATTAGTTTATGTGGTGAAATGCCATGTAACAAGCTATGACTGTACCGTATCCCTTAAAGGGGTCCTATAATGCCCTTTTTACAAGATGTAAAATAAGTCTCTGATGTCCCCAGAGTGTTTATGTGAAGTTTTAACACAAAATACCCCACAGATCATGTTTTAAAAGCATGTTTATTACGCCATTTTTGTGTCCCTTTAAATGCAAATGAGCTTCTTCAAGAAGAGGGCGGAGCTTCAAGAGCTCATGTCAGCAGCTCTGATTACCTCACACACTGAAAATGTCCGAAACTGTTCAGCCTTTTATGTTCAAACCGGAGTCGGACAATGATGGAGAGACTCAAGAAGAAGAGACAACATGTAGAATGAGACAGGACGCTTCTGAATGAATAGATGATGAATTTATGAGTTAACAATCTTCAGTCATTGATTAGCATATTCTGTCATGATAATCTATAAATCGCTGGTGTGGGAACTGTTGCACAGAGTCAGAGAATATCTGCTGATGAAGAGAGAACAGGGATAGTTTAGTTTAATTACGGTTATAACTGATGATGTCATCTTGTGTTATGAAATGCTATTGCATTTGTGTTCGTACTGTATCAATAAATGTGAAAAGACCATGGGCATCGGAAGCAAAAAAAAAAATGTGGGTGGGTCCTCTCAGAAAATGTTACTGATAAAGCACAAACATATGGCCTTGTTTTCTAAACGTCTGGTTGGGGCAGACAAAATGACGGAAAACACATAACCATTTACATCTACAATAAATGTAGAGGTAAGACACATGGCATTAAGTTCTGACACAAATCAACCCGAGGTTCGAATTTGCATTTTGCCGAACTCACTCTACTCCCTTTTCCCATCACATATCAGATAGACGGAAAGGCATTTATTTCAATAAAAATGAAGAAAATATTAGAAAAGTGGAAATAAAGCATCTAACATGTGTTTAATAATAAGTGTTTATCGATTAGGGGTAGGTAAACAGACACGTGCTCAATTAGACGATAAAAGTGAGTTGGTCCAATATCATTGGTCTTAAAAAGTGGGTGGGTCTTGTCCCCTTTAAATGTCCGTTTAGCTTGAATATGCCGCTTACTAGCAACTGCTTTCTTTGTGGAAGCTTTGCGTTTAAAGAGCTAATAAAATATTTAGACTCAGATCAATATTTCATGTCTAATTATTTACTTATATGGCAAATAGCCATGTAACAAGCGGGATTAAGTGTACATCCAGCCGGCTGTTATCATGGAATAAACCACTCTGTCTGGGTTTATTCTGCAATAACCACTGGCAGGATGTACATTACTCCTTACATGAACATTTGACACCGGCTGAGTGTTGACAGACAGACGGCTGCTTTCACTCGCTCACATGCATATGTGTGTGTGTGCATGCATAAAGAAAAGAAGAAAACCACTCACGGCAAAGCTGTATAACTTAAAAAGAAACTCTACTTCAATTTTTTTTTCAAATAAACATAAATTCATAGACTTTCAAACATACTCTGTTCTGCTTTACACTAAACGGCCGTTTTTCTGCTCTAACTCTATCAGACTCACTCGCTAGTGAAGGTGATGCTGTATCTAAGGTTACACGGCACACAGCGCGCATACCGATGCGACTCTTATCTGAGCGGACGGCGGCACAGCACAAGTCGACGTGTTTTTGCTCAGGATTCGGCGGGGGTGAGACGCAGCGCAGCAGAATGTCAACGAGTCCACTGCAGCATCCACCAAATCCAGATGCACGTCTGACATCAAGACACCTGCACAAACGTGCACCTCTCTCTAGTGTCTGACCTGCTGATGGACTGGAAAAGCAAAACTTGACATGTACTGAAACATTCAAGCCTTGAAATATCATCTACAATAGCACACAAGCTCATAAGCTTCAAGCTCGATTAAATGCATGACTGCTTTCAGAAATGCTTCATTCACAATGCAGTGCAATGCTTGTATTCTCTTTGTATTCTCTATGTTTCAAATTTTAGGTTATCACATAGGGCTTGGCAGTATATCAAGTTTGTATGGTATAACAATATATTTTTATAAACGCTATAGGATGAGGCAATACCATTGATATCGATATACTGATATTACACGTGCATCTGAACAATAGCGGAGGACAGACAAGAGTGAGCTGCTGATTGGAAAGTGCATAATCCAATTTGCCCTTAAACATGCTTTACATTAAAGGGTAAGTTCACCCAAATATTAAAATACTGTCATTAATAACTCACACTTATTTTGTTCCTAACCCGTAAGACTTTTGTTAATCTTCAGAACACAAATGAAGATCTTTTTGATGAAATCTGAGAGATTTCTGTCCCTCCATTGACAGCTACGCAACTACCACTGACACTTCAAAAAGTTCATAAAGAGATCATAAACTAATCCATATGAATTGAGCGGTTTAGTCCAAATTTTCTTGCTTTATATGATAAACAGATTGAATTTAGGTTTTTATTCACATTTAAACATTCATCAACTCACACATCAGTTGTGGTAAACTGAAGCTCAAGCATGTTCACTTGACGTGTTCATTCTCGTGTTACGCAGCACGTTTGAGCTTCAGCGAGAGCCAATGAGGTTCATTCTCGTGTTACGCAGCACGTTTGAGCTTCAGCGAGCCAATGAGGTTCATTCTCGTGTTACGCAGCACGCGTTTGAGCTTCAGCGAGAGCCAATGAGATTCATTCTCGTGTTACGCAGCACGTTTGAGCTTCAGCAAGAGCCAATGAGGTTCATTCTCGTGTTACGCAGCACGTTTGAGCTTCAGCGAGAGCCAATGAGGTTCATTCTCGTGTTACGCAGCACGTTTGAGCTTCAGGGAGAACCAATGAGGCTCATTCTCGTGTTACGCAGCACGTTTGAGCTTCAGCGAGAGCCAATGAGGTTCATTCTCGTGTTACGCAGCACATTTGAGCTTCAGCAAGAGCCAATGAGGTTCATTCTCGTGTTACGCAGCACGTTTGAGCTTCAGCGAGAGCCAATGAGATTCATTCTCGTGTTACGCAGCACATTTGAGCTTCAGCGAGAGCCAATGAGGTTCATTCTTGTGTTATGCAGCGTTTGAGCTTCAGCGAGCCAATGAGGTTCATTCTCGTGTTACGCAGCACGTTTGAGCTTCAGCGAGCCAATGAGGTTCATTCTTGTGTTACGCAGCACGTTTGAGCTTCAGCAAGAGCCAATGAGGTTCATTCTTGTGTTACGCACATTTGAGCTTCAGCGAGAGCCAATGAGGTTCATTCTCGTGTTACGCAGCACGCTTGAGCTTCAGCGAGCCAATGAGGTTCATTCTTGTGTTACGCAGCACATTTGAGCTTCAGCGAGAGCCAATGAGGTTCATTCTCGTGTTACGCAGCACGTTTGAGCTTCAGCAAGAGCCAATGAGGTTCATTCGTGTTACGCAGCACGCTTGAGCTTCAGCGAGAGCCAATGAGGTTCATTCTCGTGTTACGCACGTTTGAGCTTCAGCGAGAGCCAATGAGGTTCATTCTCGTGTTCGCCGCGTTTGAGCTTCAGCGAGCCAATGAGGTTCATTCTCGTGTTACGCAGCACGTTTGAGCTTCAGCGAGAGCCAATGAGGTTCATTCTCGTGTTACGCAGCACGTTTGAGCTTCAGCGAGAGCCAATGAGGTTCATTCTCGTGTTACGCAGCACGTTTGAGCTTCAGCGAGAACCAATGAGGCTCATTCTTGTGTTACGCAGCACGTTTGAGCTTCAGCGAGAGCCAATGAGGTTCATTCTTGTGTTACGCAGCACGTTTGAGCTTCAGCGAGAGCCAATGAGGTTCATTCTCGTGTTACGCCACGCGTTTGAGCTTCAGCGAGAACCAATGAGGTTCATTCTCGTGTTACGCAGCACGTTTGAGCTTCAGCGAGAACCAATGAGGTTCATTCTTGTGTTACGCAGCACGTTTGAGCTTTAGCGAGAACCAATGAGGCTCATTCTCGTGTTATGCAGCACGTTTGAGCTTCAGCGAGAACCAATGAGGCTCATTCTGGTGTTACGCAGCACGTTTGAGCTTCAGCGAGAGCCAATGAGGAAAGGTGAGTAAATGTGATTAAATAATAGTTTCATATAGGTAGATGGTCTGACAAATACTTGTGCTGTTTAATGCATTTGAGATATGGTGTTTTTCCTTACATCTAACAGGTATACAACAAGGAACATTGTGTAGCTGCCTTTGTTGATCTGGCAAAGGCCTTAGATTCTGTGGACCATAACATACTGATGGATAGGCTGAGAGGTATTGGACTTTCTGAGAGCTGTCTGGCTTGGTTCAAGAGTTACTGCTCTGGCCGTTCTCAATCAGTAAGGGTGGAGGGGTTTTGGTCAGATCCCCTGCCCCTATTTAAAGGGGTTCCACAAGGATGTACACTGGGCCCTATACTTTTTAATATTTATGTTAAAGATATTGTTTTCACTGCAGGCGATTCTCATGTACACTTATATGCAGATGACACCATCATTTATACATCCAGTTCTTCATTGACCACTGCACTGTCCAGTTTTACCCACATTCAGCGTGTTTCGCCTTCACTTTCTTTTAAATGCAAATTAAACAAAATGCATGGTTTTCAATAGAAATCTTCCACACGTTAAAGATCTGCCTGAAATTTACTCATTGGATGGCTCAAAGATTGATTACGTTGACTACAAATATCTTGTATCATTGTCATTTGAAACTCATATAAACGTATTGCTTAGAAAGGTTAAATCTCGTATTAAGTTTTAATTTTCACAATAAATCTTCTTTTACACACACCTCAAAACAACTTTCGGTTAAATTGACAGTGCTTCCAGTTTTGGATTATGGTGATGTAGTTTATAGGTCTGCTTCATAAACCGGATGTTATTTATCACGCTGCAATCCGCTTTGCGACTGGAGCTTCATTTAACACTCATCATTGTCACTTGTATTCTTTATTGAATTGGTCTTCTCTTCAATCTCTTAGGCAAATTCATTGGTGTCTGTTTATTTATAAAACTCTTACCGGGAAAACACCATTATATTTACAATCACTTCTTAATACCCGTAACATTAGTCGTAATCTGCGCTCTGGCAATTTCATTAATTTATGTATACCACTTTTGCTCGTTATTCTTTTCAGTTTTCTGCTGCCTACGATAAGAATCATTTGATTAGTTCATTTATTTCACTTTCCTCCTTTAAGAATCCCATTTGGTCAATGATACAAGATCGCTGTACTTGTTTTGAGTTATTTGTGTGTTTTATATGATATTGTTTATCGTTGTGTTTTTGTGTTCATTTTATGTTTTTATTGTATCGCACCCGCTGCCTCTTGGCCAGGTCGTCATTGTAAACGAGAACTTGTTCTCAACTGACTTTAATAAATAAATATAAGTATATTCTCCATTCTCAAATTAGCTTTTCCTCCCAAATCAGCCTCAAAACAAACTTTATTTTTGTCTTGTTTAGCCCTTAAATGAAATCAACATGAAATCAAAACTCAGACTCAGTTTACTTTATTAATTCACGTTCCTGGTCTTGTTGTTGATGATTCATCAGTGTTCATTATTCTAAAGAAACGTCTTCATCAAAATGCAATAAAACATTCTGGCTTGTGACACCCACTTATCATGATCCAAACAATTCTCAATACATAATACATTTTCTTCCAGTCGAAGCAGTAATTTGCCTCATTGTTAAACTGGAAGTTGTTCTGGTGTCTGTAAGCACTGGAGGAGGCAGCTCAGAAATCCCAGAAAAATGACTGGATGACCTGTATCAGAATCTGTCTCTCTGGCTCATGCTCGGCCCACACACGGGTGATCTCTGAGTCACTAACAACTGGAATTAGAACAGTTTCTCCCATCACTCAACATCCAGAGAGCGAGACAGGAGAGAACGACAGCTCTGACAGCTACAGACACACCTCAGGGCAACAAGAACAAACCTGGAATAAATCTCAAAAACAATTATTTACGGTCAGATTACACATTAACATAAGAAACACACACCACACAGGCAAACGTGTGTATTTTTAGGAAAGATGAGCAACTTCCTCACCATTTTATTTGCCATCATTTCCACTCAACAGCCCAATTAATCTGCAATATTTCCATATAGTTTTTGGAACATCCGAACGGATCATTTCAATGTCAGCAGGCCAAACTGGCACTGAAACTGTGACATGTTTAGTGATGGGTCAGGGTGAAATAGTCGTTCAACAACTGACTTGTTGATTAGTGTGTTAACTAAAGCGTTTAAGTGTTTTCCAGAAGCTCTAGGAGATGAATTCAGGGACGCAGCTGAAGCTGAAACGGAAAGCTGACGGTTCAGCTAATGGTTATCAGTAACTAGACTGTCAGCAGCAGGTTAAAATTTTAATAATTTAATATATATATAAGAATATAATAATACATATTTCTCTTTTATTTAGTACATTTTTTAACTTTTTTTTTTTTTAATTTAGTTGTTTTGCCTTTTTATTTGTTGAAAATCTCTCAGGATTCTTTGATGAATAGAACGTTTCAAAAGAACAGCATTTATTTATAAACAGTCACTTTTGATGACATAATGCATCCTTACTGAATAAAAGAATTAATTATTATTATTTAAAAATCGCACTTACCCCAAACTTCCGAATTGTATTGTATCATGATTTTATAACTAGGCAACTAATTGTTTAGTCAGACAGTATATTGACATGCTCTATCTTATATTTTATTATAATAAGATTTTTCTCATTTTAGTTTAGGATGGATGAAGAAAATAGCCTGATAAAACCAAAATAAAATTAAAATGAAATGAAAATGAAACTCAAAATATGAATAAAAACTATAATAGTATATTAATGATACTACATTTGCACTGGATTAAAAGAAAGCATGAATGTAATGGTCTTGAGTGTCATATTTCTATTTTGTTGCTATCATTTAAACTGCAAAAATTACAAAAAAATATAAATTTTTGCAAGTACATTTTCCAAACAATTAAAGGAACTGCAAATAATACAGAATTAAAAGTATAATTCTGAAGTAGAAATAATTAAATAGTATTTTCTATACTGCTTCTATAATATTTTCTATATTTGTTTTATAGATCATTTGTTACCTTGGGTGAATTCCAAGTGGCGTTTTTGCACACCATTTGTAGGGACGTTTACGGTGGCTCAGTAGTGCACAACACAACGGAATTTGTACTCATTAAAACATTCTGTAACAAATTTTAACATTTAACAACAGTTCAAATTTGTTCAAATTCCAAAGCTTGATTGTATTGGTAAGACTGAATCAGTAGTGCAAAACTCAACTTTGGAATTTGAACATGTCTTTTTTTAACGTTAAAAGTAATTTTAATTAATAAAAAGACACAACACATGGTGGAATTGGCAGAGGTTCCCTTAGACGTGCGCCGTGGTAGCGGGTAAAAGCATTCTCGGGTATAAATATTCAGCTATAATGCATGTAGGTGATTTTTTATTAATATTTCATATCGATATACAAGGGTTACTTACACTTAAACTGTCTTTATAAGACTGCCGAATCTATAAAACAGTGAAAAGGAAAACTAACTTTACAGCGCTCAGAGTGCCCCCTAGTGGTCTGGAGCATTTCCATTGTGTTGTGGCTTGATTTTGTTGTGTTGTGAATTTATGTTTGCTTTTTAAATTTCGTTGTGTTTTGCACTACTGGGCCACTGTAGACATTCCAAACGAAAGTGAACAACTGAATCCCTTCCACAAGAGCGTTAGTAAAGGAACATGTGATGGTCACTGACAGGCAGTAATTTAATCGTTTATGGTCATGTGACCCAGGGTGGCGAATCCTCATGATTCATTTTAAATTTAGATATGGCGGGAGAGTTGGGGCTAACATAAAAATAACAATTCAAGTTGTTTTGTTGTGATATTTACACATTTTCATCATGCATTTTTAATAGGTAAGAAATATGTTTAATGCTTTATGTTTAATGCTTAAAGTTAAGAGCAGTTCTGGAACACACACACATAAACATAGAAAGCATACATTTTAAAACATATTGTAAAATTTCATTATAAATGTATAATGAAACGTATTTGTATATGTCATATTAACAGAAATAATGAGATATTCCGGCTGTCGCTGCCTAGCTTTGTCGTAGTAACCTTTCAGGTGAAGATAATGAGGAAATTCTGTGGTCTTTCATTGCTCCCTTCTCCAAGTGTTTTCCAAACGGCTTCATGATGACACACACGTGCCCTGCTCACTCCAAAGTGCCCACTTCAAGGGCTCTGCCCTTCAGAGTGAGTAGGGTATCGGGATGCTCATCCAATTGGAATTTGCTCAATGTAGCAAGTCACAATGTAACAAGTTAAAATTGATTCCTAGCTTTGTTCAGGTAATTCCGAAAACATTTTTTTATTCAGTTCACCCATGCGTGTTTTTTCCCCCTGTAGGCACTGGGGTGAGTCAGTGGGTCGTGTCCGTGCTCGTCTCGTCTCATTGACTGCGGTGTCCTTTAGATAAATGAACAGACGTATGGCCGCCTGTGTGCTCTGGTCAATGCAGTCAGTGACCAGAATAATAAACACAAACACACACACACACACACACACACACACACACACACACACACACACACACACACACACACACACACACACACACACACACACACACACACACACTAACTAACCTATGCAAGTTAGAAAGTATTTACTTGAAAATAACTTTTTAATAATAACTAAGTGATTATATATATTAAATCCTAATAGAGTAGAATTTCAGGAGTATAGGAGTGAGAGGGTATGCATCCCCACTTTCCCTGCTGCATGGAGTTAATAGGGAAAACTGTGAGTAAAACAAATGATTATCAGTTTAAACTAAAGGTTGGACTCGATTTAGTGTTCCTTACAACTTACCAAAAGATCCATGGATATTGACATGCAGCCAGGATCGTGTTTCCTGACATTTATATGAGCCTGATTTTAACGCCGGGAAAGACATAAAGCAAATTTGCCTGTAAATGCTTTATATAAATACAATATAGGTATGTCTAAATCTGGGTGATCACTTATATCAGTGTTATATACATCATCATACTGTCCAGCTCTAAAACATATAAAATGTTTGTCAATGTTTCCTTAAAAACATCCAATTATGCAGAATATAAGATTTGTCAATACAATATATAACAATGCAATACACTGAGTATGATTTTACCCTGAAATTCAGCATATTTCACATGTTTCGCTGCCTGGAGTCCAGTTGTTTCTGTGAACTGTGGCGATCGATTTGCTTCTCTTTTCAGTAGCTTTCGGCAGTCTGTAAAAATATACCTCCGATTTCTTGTCAAATCTATTTGTTTCATCAGTCTCAATGCTCTTTCCCTTTTAGATGTGTTTTATGTTTTTTTCGCAGCATTCACACTGAAAACCAATGCTGCCGCTCACGCGTGTTCTGTCTATGGCTGCGTCCCAATGCAGAGGCTGCATCCTTCCAAGGACACGGGCCCCAAAGGCCACACTTATTTGTTCAAGTAAGTTGAAACCCAATACTTACATTTAAAAGTTAAATCCAGAGATTTCTTTAAAATAAAAATCTTGTTGTAAATGGCGTGCAATGTTTTCTGGGGTATAGCGAAGGATCCATCTGTTTTATCCTTCATTGCTGGGGAAACAAAGGACGCATTTAAAGGAGCCTTCGGATAGGGAAAGCCTTCGTTGCACTGCACTGTAAAAAAAATTCCGGTCTCCAATTGAAAATTTTCTAGTGACTGATCACATCTAAATTTTTCAGTTGGCCAAATTGAATTTCTTGAATTTTAATTGAATTAAATTGCATCAATTCACCGAAATTCAATTTGGCCAACTGAAAAATTTAGATGTGATCGTTCACTAGAAAATTTTCAACTGGAGACCTGAATTTTATTTTTACAGTGTGCTGTGATGCTGTGAATACGGCCTTGGAAGGATAAAGTCTGAATTGGGACGGCATTTATTCTGAATGAACCATAAGACTCCCTAACTCACTACCTACACGCTGAAGCAAGCTAATCTAAAACAAAAAAGATGGAGTCTTTCACCATATTCCAGTGCATTTACTTTCAATTTACGCCAAGACACACAACATTAGTCAAGAGGTCTATGAGACCGGCCTCTTCCCGTATGTGATCAGCGTTTAATGTAGACGAGAGCCAATCACATCATCCCACTCAGTATGACTCCAGCGTGTGTGCAGCTGTGGAACGCGCCGCTACCCATCAGCCTGTATGGATGTGCCTGTCACCTGTAATTGGACCCTATTTAGCATTGTTTTCTACTCTAAGAAACAGTGTTTCGCTTTCTCTCGCCATCTCAGACTGTTGCTTTTTTTCTGCTCAAATCAACAGGATAATAAATAACAATTCATGAAAAGGGTGGCATTTCAAGACAATAATATTAATTAATATTTAGACTTTGGATATTTTTCTTAATACTTTCCTTTTCTAGAACCGGTTTTTGTTCCAAATGATGTTAACAGTCTTGAGAGCCATCTTTCTATTGTGTTGCCATCATATAAACTGCAACCCCACACTAAATTGCTTAAAGGAACAGTAGCAAAAATAGAAACTCTAATTCTGAAGATCAAAAGGGTGGAAATGGTCATGAAAAACTAAAATGTTTTTGGTGCAACTTGACAATTACAAGGAGACTTAATGTCAAAAAGGCAAAACATTAAATGCAAGCGTGTAGAATACCACCCGTTTAATATCAACCAAAATCTCTCACAACGTTTTATCGCCATTATTCCATTTACATACTAGAGGTCACAAATGAATGTGAAAAGCCATTGAAACTCAAGAGAGAGTTTGGAGAGATAATGTGTTCTACTGAGCACAGAGAATATGGATGTAAAATCTGCTGAGCCGTATGAAAATGAACATGCTCCTATCCTCCGATCAGTCATTTGATATCCACTACAGCGCAGAGCGGCAGTGAGCAGCTCACTTCACATCTAAAGTGGCAGATAAGAGACTGCTGAACGTCTGCGCTCGGTTCCACTACATCAGCGCTGAAGCCAAAGACTGTTCACTGTGGATACTTGTGTTTAGCACACTCATTTACATACAACAACACAGAGATACAAATAAAGCAAATTAAAAAATAAATCAGGGCTAGAATGGACAAAAGAGCCATGCTTTAATATGTTGAGCTGTGCTCATATGATCGAGCTTGTGACTTTTTCAGATCTCGATTCCTTTGATGTCTTCACCTTATTTATTCTCCTTTCCATTTTAATAAAAATGTGACCTACACATACATTTACAGAAGTGGGGTAAACTGGCTCTACAAGCGGAGTAAAACTGAACAAAATAAAACCCCAAAATCAATTCAGTCCATATGCTCTTATTTTATAGTATAAAACAATTACTGTATTCCTGGTCATTTTTATACAATAAACACAGTTCACTCAATGCAGAGAGAGGCATTTTGATGTTTTTCTCTGTTACAGAGCCACCTTTTGTCTGAACATCATCAAATTTGACATGCTTCCTCGTACTCATGCAATATATATACGCACCACATTTTGTTAAAATTGTTTATTGCATTCGAGAGTTATTGCCATTTAAGTAAAAAAGGCTACGGCTAGAACTATTCAGTAGCTTGGAGCAACCATGTTGTTTTTCTTTATGTTGAATGGTTTTGATAATTATTAACCAAGAGACTAAAGCGAATCTTCCTGAAATCTTTTTTATCTTACAAAAATCCAAGTATTAGTTCATAAAAGTATATTTAATACAAAATCCAATTTGACAGCAGGATTGAGATCCTCAGGCAAAGTTGTTTAGCATGTGAAGCCAATTAATATGAATGACTTTGTCTTAGTTAAAGACTCAATAAACATTCTTCAGAAACATATTATGCCAAGCCTCTGGGATTAAAAGTCAAAAATGCCCACTAAGTTTCACAATGGCCACTGTTAAACTCTGTCTGAAATTTGATTGGCTGACATGAAAACACATGAGAAGAGTAACATTCCAATCCATTTCAACTAGAGAGATCAATAAAGGCAAGAGGGCCAATAAAGCGACTAGACAAGAAAGATGTAGAAGATGTGGAAATGGAGGAAAGATGGATGAGACAGAGAAAGTAGCATGAGGGGTGGACGTCTTTAAACCAGATAAAAATGCAGTGAGACAGAAATAGATGGATTGATCCAAAGCCAGAGGGAAAGAAAGAAAGAAGAGAGAAAACATGATATTTTTTCTTGAGATTTGTATTTCCATCCTGACAGACCTCACTACAGGATCATGTGTAATATAGTTCTTCATTACAGATTTAGCAATTAAACCCTTATTTATAAAATATATATAATACTAATAGGTAATGTCAACTTGAATTGTGGTTTCAACAGAAGCATAAACCAATCAGGCATAACATTATGAGCTAATATTGTGTTGCTCCCCATTTTGCTGCCAAAACAGCCCTGACCCATCTAGGCTTGGACTGAAGGTGTGCTGTGGTATCTGGCACCAAGATGTTAGTAGCAGACCCTTTAAGTCCTGTAAATTGTGACCTGGATTGAGATTTAGGCCAAGTCAACACCTCAGACTTGTTGTTGTGCTCCTCAAACCATTTTTGCTTTGTGGCAGGAGCATTATCCTGCAGAAAGAGCCACAGCCACCAGGGAATACCGTTTCCATGAAAGGCTGTACATGGTCTGCAACAATGCTTAGGTAGGTGGTACGTGTCAAAGGAACATCCACATGGATTGCAGGACCCAAGGTTTCCCAGCAGAACATTACCCAAAGCATCACACTTCCTCCGCCCGGCTCGCCTTCTTCCCATAGTGCATCCTGGGGCCATGTTTTCCCCAGGTAAGAGACGCACACACACCCGGCCATCCACGTGATGAATCCATTGCTCCGTGGTCCAGTTCTGATGCTCACGTGCCACTGTTGGTGCTTTCGGCGGGGACAGGGGTCAGCATGACTGGTCTGTGTCTATGCAGCCCCAAATGCAATTTGACCCTTGTCAAACTCACTCAAATCCTTACACTAGTCCATTTTTCCTGCTTCTAACACATCATCTTTGATGTCAAAATGTTCACTTGCCGCCTAATATATCCCACCCACTAACAGGAGCCGTGATGAAGAGATAATCAGTGTTATTCACTTAACCTGTCATAATGTTATGCCTGATCAGTGTATATCATCAACTAACACTCTTTTAGAGCTCATCTTGGGTACTCCTTTATACTTTATCATTAAGAATCAATGTCTTTTGAATGGGACTTTTACGTTCCTACAATCTTATCAATCACTCCCCCAGACAACTGAAAGATTCTCTTGGTGTAGTTGGCGAAAAACCACCCAGAAATCTCCTTGAGCAGAAAGTAGAACACACGAATCTGATGATAGTGCTTAATATAACAGGAGGCCAAACACAAGGTCAGTCTCTCATGATGTTATTTCATCAGTCACATCGTTCGCTGCTGAATAGCAGGGTATTTTTGAGCAGGAAGAGGGAAGGCGGAATGCTTTTAACATCTATCTGGACTGTGAATTGTAAAACAAATATCTAGAGAACAGAATATCAGAGAGATCAGCTGGTGGGCTCTTCTGCCTCAAGGCTAGTAAGAAACCACCTACCATTGCTGTGGAACTGAATCTTCACAGTGACAAACAGAAACAGAACAGGCAGGCAGACAGATAAATAAATAAATAGATGGACAGAGAGAAGGAGGTTCAGTTTGAGGAACGTGATGACCTAAAGACCTGGAGAGTTACTGAGATGACAGAGCAACTTACCTAAATAGACACTAAACCCTGGTGACTTGGGGTGTAACGGTACTGATGTATTCATCCTGAGCGTCACAGTACGGACGCCGTGATTCGGTGCATGCAGTCAGACGACAGATACACTGAGTTGCAGGCGATCCACACTACAATCAAGAGGGGGGCATGCATGTTAGTGCAACACAGTTTGCTAACCGCCACAACAGGAAAAAGAGCAGAAGAAGAAGAGACAATCTATGTACCAACCCAAAACAAGAGTTCAGATGGCACGCAAGAGCTTGCTAGTAGCCTATACGCTGAGTTTCCATCCATTTTTGTGATGCGCTTCACAAACTTTACAGGCGTGTAGCCTGACGCAGAAGAATAAATTAGCCTTGAGTTTAGTGTGCATTTGGGAATGTATCGGGCACCATTTAGTTACGCATTATTTTCATGTTTGCATTATTTTCAAAAAATGTTGTAGTAAGAGGAATTCATTTTTCAACATTTCAATGGTAAAATTTTTGGTCCCACTTTATATTAGGCGTCCTAAACTACTATGTACTGACATCAAAACAATTACAATGTGCTTATTGTGTTCATATTGCATTGCAGAACACTTTTGCTGATATTGAGGTGGGATAAGGGTAACGTTAGGGATAGGTGTGGTGGTGTGGGTAAGTTTAAGGGTAACGTTAGGGATAGGTGTGGTGGTGTGGGTAAGTTTAAGGGTAAAGTTATGGACAGGTGTGGTGGTGTGGGTTAGTTTAAGGGTAGAGTTAGGGACAGGTGTGGTGGGATGGGTTAGTTTAAGGGTAAAGTTAGGGATAGGTGTGGTGGTGTGGGTAAGTTTAAGGGTAAAGTTATGGACAGGTGTGGTGGGATGGGTTAGTTTAAGGGTAGAGTTAGGGACAGGTGTGGTGGGATGGGTTAGTTTAAGGGTAAAGTTAGGGACAGGTGTGGTGGTGTGGGTAAGTTTAAGGGTAAAGTTAGCGTCAGGTGTGGTGGTGTGGGTTAGTTTAAGGGTAGAGTTAGGGACAGGTGTGGTTGTGTGGGTAAGTTTAAGGGTAGAGTTAGGGACAGGTGTGGTGGTATGGGTAAGTTTAAGGGTAAAGTTAGGGACAGGTGTGTTGGTATGGGTAAGTTTAAGGGTAACGTTAGGGACAGGTGTGGTGGTGTGGGTTAGTTTAAGGGTAAAGTTAGGGTCAGGTGTGGTGGTGTGGGTAAGTTTAAGGGTAGAGTTAGGGACAGGTGTGGTGGTGTGGGTAAGTTTAAGGGTAAAGTTAGGGACCGGTGTGGTGGTATGGGTCAGTTTAAGGGTAAAGTTAGGGACAGGTGTGGTGGTATGGTTAAGTTTAAGGGTAGAGTTAGGGACAGGTGTGGTGGTGTGGGTAAGTTTAAGGGTAACGTTAGGGACAGGTGTGGTGGTGTGGGTTAGTTTAAGGGTAAAGTTAGGGACAGGTGTGTTGGTATGGGTAAGTTTAAGGGTAACGTTAGGGACAGGTGTGGTGGTGTGGGTAAGTTTAAGGGGTAAAGTTAGGGACAGGTGTGGTGGTGTGGGTTAGTTTAAGGGTAAAGTTAGGGACAGGTGTGGTGGTGTGGGTAAGTTTAAGGGTAGAGTTAGGGACAGGTGTGGTGGTGTGGGTAAGTTTAAGGGTAAAGTTAGGGACAGGTGTGGTGGTGTGGGTAAGTTTAAGGGTAGAGTTAGGGACAGGTGTGGTGGTATGGGTCAGTTTAAGGGTAAAGTTAGGGTCAGGTGTGGTGGTATGGGTCAGTTTAAGGGTAGAGTTAGGGACCGGTGTGGTGGTATGGGTAAGTTTAAGGGTAGAGTTAGGGACAGGTGTGGTGGCATGGGTCAGTTTAAGGGTAGAGTTAGGGACAGGTGAGGTGGTATGGGTCAGTTTAAGGGTAAAGTTAGGGACAGGTGTGGTGGTATGGGTCAGTTTAAGGGTAGAGTTAGGGACAGTGTGGTGGTGTGGGTTAGTTTAAGGGTAAAGTTAGGGTCAGGTGTGGTGGTGTGGGTAAGTTTAAGGGTAAAGTTAGGGACAGGTGTGGTGGTGTGGGTCAGTTTAAGTGTAGGGTTAGGGACAGGTGTGGTGGTATGGGTCAGTTTAAGGGTAAAGTTAGGGACAGGTGTGGTGGTATGGGTCAGTTTAAGAGGGTAAAGTTAGGGTCAGGTGTGGTGGTATGGGTCAGTTTAAGGGTAGAGTTAGGGACAGGTGTGGTGGTATGGGTCAGTTTAAGGGTAAAGTTAGGGTCAGGTGTGGTGGTATGGGTCAGTTTAAGGGTAAAGTTAGGGACCGGTGTGGTGGTATGGGTAAGTTTAAGGGTAGAGTTAGGGACAGGTGTGGTGGTATGGGTCAGTTTAAGGGTAAAGTTAGGGTCAGGTGTGGTGGTATGGGTCAGTTTAAGGGTAGAGTTAGGGACAGGTGTGGTGGTATGGGTCAGTTTAAGGGTAGAGTTAGGGACAGGTGTGGTGGTGTGGGTCAGTTTAAGGGTAGAGTTAGGGACAGGTGAGGTGGTATGGGTAAGTTTAAGGGTAAAGTTAGGGACAGGTGTGGTGGTGTGGGTAAGTTTAAGGGTAGGGTTTGGTGTAAGGGATGTGTCAACCGTGTAATTATAAATGTAACTACAGAAATTAATAACAGATGTAATTAAATGCAGATAATTTTAAAAATGTAAGTACAATGTAAAAACATGTATGTACACAATAAGTGCATTGTATCAAATTATTAATTTAAATGCAAGTACATAGTAGTTAAGGCCCCCTAATATAAAGTGGGTCCAATTTTTCCGCCAAAATAAAAGCTCAAGGGATCATCTCTTTCAAGTGTAAAATTTAGGACAAGGTATTGTAATTTTCCTACTGTAGTGTATGAAATATTCATAGTCATTTATTTTACATTATATAACTATTACTGCACTCTAAAAAGTAATTTAGGGGACCTGTTACCACAACTTAAATAAATGCATGATTGCAAGTTAAAAATCTAATCCAATATTGTTTTAATTAAAACTTTTAAGTAGCAAACATTATTTTGTTGAATTCTGTTGACACAATTCTGCTGATCATTACATCAACTTAATATCTGTAATTTTAACTCAAATGTCTTTTGTTTTTTTAATTAGGTTGTAGTAACTTAATGAAAACATTTTGATAACAAATTAGGCAGTGGATTTATAGGCCCCAGCACGCTTTGCATAGGACTGGATAAGGAGAATAAATGTTGAAATGAAGTGTTAATTTATTTGTGTTTAGTGAAGGGAAACACCTGTTAGTGTTTAGTGCTGTTATGTTTGACACATAAAATAAGTTTTTGAGGTTACCATCTGAAGAGTATATACATGAAGGTAAACACTACATTGGCTCTATAAGCAATGACTGCGCTAATGCCATATCTTACTCATTAAATATACATTTTCAATAAGTAATGTGCTATGATAGCTGTTGAACTAAAATAGATCAGATTAACTGATTTTTTATCAAACACAGGAATAATGTCATAGGAATAATAATAAAAAAATTATTCCTAAAACAGTGTGTAATGTAGACTGAGACACATTATCACAGCTAAAAAGAGTGTTGATTCCCCTTTAAAATTCAGGTACACTGAACATGGGTTGGAGCTCTTAGTTTTAAACTCTCAAAATCCACCGGATTGATGAATTTAACTTTAAAATGTACAACATTTACATTTTACACCGCAGAGGGACCGAGCTCCACTCCCCAGAGTCTCACAAAACCCTGTGGGAAACACTGAGCTGTCAGTCCCTTTGGATAGAAAAGAGGGTAGACAACTAGACCAAGATATTACAATAATAATAAAAACTCTTAAAAGGTTCTTTATTGCTATTGATGAAGAACCTTTGAAATCCACGGAAAGTTTCAAATGCACAAAAGGTTTTTTAAAAGGGTTCTTTAGAATATAAAATGTTCTTCACACAAAGAAAAAAAGGGTTCCTTTTTAGAACTATTCACTGAAAGGTTCTTTAAGGAAACAAAAATGGTTTCTCTATGGAGTCACTGTGATTCCTTTTGGAATCATTATTTTTTAAGAGAGTTCTGCCATTTTACTTAATAATATGATGCATTTCTGAATGATTTTCTAAATGACAGCTGAGAAAATCTATCTAAGAACAGACGTTTTCAGCTCTAATATATATTCTTAAAGATATTCATATTTTATTCAAGCAAGGATGCACTAAACAGATCAAAGGTGACATTTATAATGTTATAAAATATTTCTACTTCAAATAAATGCTGTTTTTTTTTCAACTTTCTATTCATCTAAGAATCCTTAAAAAAGGGGTCAGGTTTTCCACACAAATATGAAGCAGCACAACTGTTTGCAATATCGCTAATAATAAAAAAAATAAATGTATCTTGAGCAGCTAATGAGACCAAGCACATTTAGTAAATAGGGTCAATTTAGATTTTATGAAGATTTTCAGGGTTCATTTGTTCTCTCACAGCTTGAGTTTATGGGAAGGAATTTAAAAGAGAAATATTTTTCTTCTGCTTTAAAGAGAGCGTCAGCCTTTCTGTGGGAAAATGTTCCATACAGATGACTCAAGAAGTTTCTACTGTACGGAGACGCTGAGTGTGTGATCCTGCTTGCTCAATTAATCCCAGTAAAGTCGAGCACAGCAATCTGATATAGACATTATTACAAAATTCATCCTACATCCTTCAACTAATCCCAAAGATGATCCTTATCCACGGAGAAGGTTTCTGCACTGATAAATATCCAAACTAAGGGCCTAATTAAACAACCGTGAACAAAGGTGAAATAGAGGAGAACAGGAACGTACAGCCACTGAGAGATGCTGTTAAAAATAAATCTAAGCCTTAAAAAAAAAAAAATCAATGGGTCTAACTAACTGAAATAAGACAAAGTGTGGTGGCTTAAAGCACAATATTAAAAAACAATTGCATTCTCTGAAAAAAATGCATGCTTGCCCATGCATTTTGCATGATCATACGTCAAATAAAGTTGCGAATAAATATTATCAGAGGGCATTTTACAAGAAAATACTATTTTAGTTTTTCTACTTTAAAACGTCACGTTACTTGCCATTTCTTTGTAATTGTTTGCAACATTTACTAGCAATTTTTCAGTCATTGTTCGGGAAGCAAATACCTAGTAATGTCCTGGTAAAGTCTAAAGAGCTCAACTTCAAGCCTCTGACTGATTGACTTTATTTCAGTTATCAGGCAGAAGCGAGGGTTTGCAACAGTGTGTCTTTGCAAATAACCTTAAAGCAGAGCATCAGCTCCCTGAAATGAGGTAAAAGTGTAAGAAGCGAGTGGCCACCCGTTTTTCTCTTTTCATCTGCAGATGAAAGAAGGATTCTGGGATAACCACAGTTACTGAAAACGGCCTTTCAAACACAGCGCTTTGAAGAGGAGGGTGAATTAAGCAGATGAATAACAGCGCCGTGCAGCGATTTCCACTGTTTATTTAAACACATGTAAGAAGATGAGAGTCTTCTGGAAATGTCAAATTTATGGATCAAGACAATCTGCATAAGTAAGCTCAGGAACACAGAGAAGGATTATCAAAGACATTATAAAGCAACATTCTGCCTTATAGCCGCTTAATGCGTGCATTAAAATGTGGCCTGTGGCTTTCCGATGTATTTAGTGGTGTTTGCTAAAGCAAGTGCTACTCGTTCTCAGTGGTGTTAGTGATCTGGACGTGAATGATACCTCAAATCAAGATATTATCAGGATAGGGACCGAATATTACAGAGACTTGTGGGTCGGCTCTTTTGACTTTTTGCAATGGTCAAACACCAATCACATTTTCTTTAGAAATGGTTGCCATTCCTCTCAAATCCATCTCAAATCCATGCATATTTTTACAGAGATCTTGATAATGCCTCCTCGGATTGCTTTATCCATTTTTTTTTATTTTTATCCATTGCTTTATCCGGAAACATTCAATTCTAGGGAGGGATGCACCGATATGAACAATTTGTCAGATAATGATAACCGATAATTATTTATATTTGAAAGCCGATAAACCTAAATCCAAATTTTTATATAATTGAGAGCCTGATTACAAAAATAAGTCTCACCTTTAAATGAATGTCCCAAGCACACAATTACAATGTTGCAATTATAATTGTATGTAGTCTATATGACACACTGAACTGTATTTTCCTTTTTGAAGTGATTCCAATCATATTTCAAGCAGTTCAACACCATCATAACGAACAGTGCTCATCTGAAGCGTCTCAGCTGAAGGAAATAATACACTATTTATCGGCTTTAATATATCAGCCCAATTTTCCTTTCAGGCCGATAACAATAACATTAAAAATGAACTTATATCGGAACATATATATTTTAATTTGACAAAAACAAAGTATCTTGCACAGTCATTAATAATATGCATTGTAATATGCATTTTCATTTTACGGCCCATAATTTAAACGAAATGCAAAATAAAGCACTAAAACACTTAAGAAAATTATTTGCTTAAATGGTAAAAGTAGATTTAGGTATCACAAAAAAAGAGAAAAACCTGCTGTGCACAATCTACTCCATGCCGTCTGTCGTCTGTTTAGCCAGTAAAAGTCCTTTTAGTAAAATTGTAATTGTATAATTGTAATAACTTGTTGTGAAATCTTTATTGATTTTTTTTAAATGTAAGATCTTATCTGATCTTATAAATGTAAGAATAACTTTTACTGTATATAATGTAACAACAGAACTGAAGCAACTTAGATTTACTTGATTTTCCATAACTTTTATTTTTTAGAAATAGTTCAAATTTGAAATTTTATCAATTATTGTTAGCAACATTTATGTGTTCATCTCTCAATAATCATTGTAATGCATAGCATTATTGCATTGTGTTTCGGCCCCACAACAACAACTACATATTTTTATTATAAAAATTGTACTTAAGACATATAATTAGAAGATATAGTGTCCTATTTTAACGATCTAAGCGCATAGTCTGAAGTGCTCGGCGCAGATGCACTTAGTCCGAATAGACTTTTGCTAGTTTAATGACAAAAAAAACAGTCGGCACGCCAGGCACATGGTCCAAAAGGGTTGTCCCTAGTCTCTTAATGAGTCATGGGTGTGTTGTGGGCGTAACGTGCAATAAACCAATCAGAGACTGAGACTCAGAGAAGCCAGATGCGCTCGCACCATGGCGGATTCACAATTTACATGGAGCGGAAAGACTGAACGCTTCTCCAGAGAGGAATCCTTTAATTGTCAATGTTTAAAATGTGTGTGTGTGCTTCTGTGCATCCCTGTGTGTGTAATAAGCAGAGTGTATGCACCTTTTGCTCTGTCTATAGGCACATATTACAAACACACCTTTTAAATAACACAAAAAATACTGCACTATTGAGTTTAGTCCAGGTTTACCAACAATGCTCCTGAACACACCTGGTGTTCACACCAGACGCCCATGGGTGAACAGATGGACGTGAGTGCATTTGCTATTTAAACAACGTGGAGCAGGATGTGAAAATGAGAACTGTGTCAGGCTGAAACTAGCAAAAACTGCCTGGCGTCGCATTGCGCCGGGTGTATGAGAGGGCCCTTCGAGTGAAAGCTGATATTTATATGAATAAGTAGTCTGCTATACTCTTACAAAGATCTTTTTTTTATCTTGTTGATTTACATTACAAGCAGAATTTCAGAATTTCATCTTAGTTTTTGGCCATATACATAAATATCAGCATCTGCACCAAATTGCATATTAACATAATATACAGTAATCATGTGCCCATAAAACACACTGCCACAGTGATGAATGCTGGACTCGAGTCATCATGTGCTGCTAATATACACACAAACCCAAACATAGATCCAGGGTGAATTGCTTTCATGTTGCGCTGTCATATCTAGTGTACTCTGAAGCTCTGAGCAAATGTCTTCATAATGAGGTCTTAACAAAGCTGTAGAGATAATGCTGTCCGTACTCTTGACATTAGTTCATTAGTGCTCACGTATAACGAGCCGATACTGCCATTCTTTAATGCATCACAGTTAAAAGCGCCACTAGAGCAGGAATCTACATTGTTCTCCCGCATGTTTCCCGCCACAACACTGGCACTTATGCTTTTTTCCATGTTCATCTTTCTTTAGTGTTGCTGTTTGAGCATGAAAAAGCTCGGCAAAGTTCCAAAGTACAAAGTCCCTCCAGCGGGAGTTCTTCTCTATATCAGTGTCAGTGTTTCTGAACTCCCTGAAACGCCTCCATTGCAGTTAGGGTTAGGAATGGTAAGACATTTTCCGGTTCCGGTTCCAGTTCCACCTAATGATTCTGGTTCCATTAAAGTTATTGAATTACTACAACAGCAAAAAAAAGCACAATAATAGGGTTGGGTATTGTTTGAATTTGGTAAATTACCTTATTGCAAAAAAATTTAATTGTAGCAGAAAACCATGAACAAAAATCAACAGGATAAGACGACGGACCTTTTGCCTATGGTTTAAAAATACCATAAAAACAACTAGCCTAACTAATATAAACTTGATATCTTTTGATTAACGTTAGACGGCATCAGGAAAATCTGCTCAGAGAACTCAACCAATCACAGCACACTGGTCCAGCCGACCAATCACAGCACAGTGTGCTTTTCAGAAGGAGGGGCTTCATAGAGACAGGAACTAAACACAGACTGGGAAGAGAGGAGCCGCAACAATATGAAGAAAATGAGGAAAATAATTAACATTCAAGCAGGAAAACCTGCTCTAGTAGAGCCTGAAAACAAAATCAAGGCTTAATAAGTCCCCTTTGATATTCTGTATGTCTTCACAGGAAGGCAATCCTGCTTTAAGGTCTCCTCGAAACCTGCCACGCTGCACTGACCCGCCAGATGACTTCAGTGGTCCCGGCGCTGTCCCATCGCCTGAATGAGCCTTATTAGGGCCTGTTAGTGCTAAATGTCATGTTTGTACAGCTCTTGTATGAAGAAAATGAGCTCCACAGAGAGAGAGAGAGAGAGAGAGAGAGAGAGAGAGAGAGAGAGAGAGAGAGAGAGAGAGAGAGAGAGAGAGAGAGAGAGAGAGAGAGAGAGAGAGAGAGAGAGAGAGAGAGAGAGAGAGAGAGAGAGAGAGAGAGAGAGAGAGAGATGCTTCTATCAGCGCCTCTCCAAAAGTCCAAAGTCAGCTGTCCGCTTGGAGTAACGAGAGCCGAAGCCACAGTAACAGGCTGCATTCACAAAGACTGAAAACTGGACCGTGTTTAAGCGCTGTGGGAGGCGCTGACGAAATTCTTGCACTGTATTCTGGCACACACACACACACACACACTGGGATACTCAAACAAGCACACACACACTCCATCAGGCTAAAGTAATGGACACAATGATGGATACTGTCTTGAGCCTCAGTAATATTTGGTCCTAATGACCTCCAGTGTCTTATTACATCAGCTTCACTCATATATCGGTTAAAACACTCCGCTGGAACAGTAAAGGTGAAGTTCATTTGTCTTGTATTATAAGACAATATCAAACACTGCAGTCAGAAAGACTCTATAACAAGTGATTGGATCACGTCCTCTCGAGCCGGCGGGCTGATCTTTCACATATCGTTCAGACTCTCCGTTGGTCTGTCAGAAATGATTCAATAACCCCAGTCTGATATCCAATAACAGCCCTCAAAGAGCATGAGTTACGCAGATGTACATGAAGAGAGTGAGAGACACCCGCTGATACACTACACACCCTACCACAGACCAATCTATCTATCTATCTATCTATCTATCTATCTATCTATCTATCTATCTATCTATCTATCAATCTATCTATCTATCTATCTATCTATCTATCTATCTATCTATATATCTATCTATCTATCTATCTATCTATCTATCCATCATCTATCTATTATTCTACCCACCCATCCATCCATCCATCCACCCACCCATCCATCCATCATTCTACCCATCTATCTATCATTCTAACCCATCCATACATCCATAATTTCATCTATCATTACATCCATCCATCCATCATTCTACCCTTCTATCTATCATTGTAACCCATCCATCAATCCATCCATCCATCAATCAATCAATCCATCATTCTACCCTTCTATCTATCATTGTAACCCATCCATCCATCCATCCATCCATCCATCCATCCATCCATCCATCCATCCATCCATCCATCCATCCATCCATCCTTCCTTCTAAATAGAATAGTATAGTACTCCAATATTACAATCCAGTAATTCAGTTTAATTCTATGCTGTTCATTCTGGATGCAGTAAGATTGAATTATTTTAAAGAAATTAATATTTTTATTAAGCAAGAATGCATTAAATTGATCAAAAGTAACAGAACAGATTTTTTGTACAGATTTTTAATATTACAAAAGCTTTCTATTTAAAAAATATGCTGTTCTTTTGAACTTTCTATTCATCAGAGAATCCTGAAAAATAAAATGGATCACAGTTTCCACAAAAATATGAAGCAGCTCAACTGTTTTCAACATTTATAATAATCAGAAATGTTTCTTGAGCAGCAAATCGGCATATCAGAATGATTTTAAAGGCAATCTCGATTCAGTTCTGAACGGTGCACAACCCTGAAGTTGTGATGCAAGTTTTTTTGGGTCTGTAAAATCTTCCTCCTCTTCAGATGCACGCTGGGTTCAGAGATTAGCAAACACACGGGATGTGCTCAATAACAGGTGTCACCACTCCACAGTAATTACATCAGCGTCAGTCACTCTCAGCAATCACACACACACGTAACACAGCCTCGTCCAAATGTCACTCATGTGTGATGACAACAAAATGACAAACACTGGCGCTGATCTGAGACTGAACTGCCAAACCACACACAGAATCAATGTGTGTGAAATCGCATGCGTTTGACCAGTTCTGAGCGCACTCTTGGTGGAGATGACAGCTCACCGACATGCCATGAGATGGAAAGCATTTTTCAGACATTTGACAATATTCAATATCTCAATATTTATGCATTTGCTCCGAAACAGCTTTAAATAGTGATTCTTCTTCACATTCTTCATGATTTCAACCAAACGGCAACTGCAAAGTAGATTGAGTTACACTTTACAAACACACACACACACACACACACACACACACACGCACGCACGCACACACACACACACGAGGACAGAAAGCCACTTGAGACAGCGCTTGAACGGACAAAAACACTCACAATTATGCCAAAATGCTGTTTTGTGGAGTATCCTCACAAGCACAGTCTTAAATGAGTTAAATGAAGTCTTAGTAAAGAGTAGGCTACTCTAAGAACTGTGAACATAAAGAGTTGCGAGTTATGGGATGTGTGCAGATCCGCGTCATGTTCGTCAAGTCTTAAAGCGACAGCAGCCTAATAGGGGGTATGTGATTTTCACGGTATGATAATCGTCTCAGAAAATATCACGGTTTCACGGTTTACGGTATTAAAAAGTTTTGCTCTGTTTATTATTATTATAATCATCAGCTACAATGACCCATTCAATAAATGAAAACATAAAAAAATTATTTAACATATGGTTTATTATATCAAACTTTTTTTATGAAAAAAAAAACCTTATTGGAAGTATGGGTCTACCTTTTAGGGGGGAAAATAGAAGAAATTAAAAAAAATCCCCCATTTGAACAAAATAAGGAATGCTATTTCTCTTTAGATTAGAAAATAATAAACCAAACTTTTATATTTTTGGAGTTTTTAATATTTTGATATTGTAATAATTTCAGTTACTCTAATAATTTCAGTTATTCCAAATTAATGTAGAAACAATTTAAAGACAGCATATTTTAAATATGTGCTGTAATGGCATCTTTTTATGAATGAAGGCCAGTGTCACTGACACTAATTTATCTATGAAACATTAATGACGTTACATTACAGTATAAATAAAAACTACCAATTTCAACATTTATTAGGCTTTAAAAACAACTTTTAATTTAAGTGAACGTAAAACAATCTTAAAAATTGTATATTTTCCCGTGGCCTTCCCTGTTAGACTATAGACATATACAGAACTGTAATAGTTATCAAACAGCTTTCTTAACTGCATAAATAATAAACTAAATATAGATGAATCATCTTTTCTGTGTCTCCGTTATTTCTTTGTTCATCAGTGCTGCTGTCACTTTAAACTGCTGCCGAACATGACACGGATATGACGCGATGTCACGCACATTTCATTTTCTCATGCTTATTTAAGACGTTATTTAACTATTTTTAGACTCCTACGAGAATACTCAACAAAACTGGCATTTGGGCAACATTCTCTGTGTTGTTATTGTATGTTCAAGAGCGAAAGAGAACTTGATGTGTGCAGCGCAACTAGGATCTGATTGAGACACAGCCACAAAAGACAGGACATGTGTGTATCAGGACATTGACATACAGCTCGTTTCGGGATTCAACCTGCATCACGGAAATAAAATAGCCTTTAGTTATAAACAGGACATCTTTATCTACACGGATGGATGGTGTTCACGAAAATGGGAGAACATGTTCCACGTATTTCCAGCTTTTGCAGCCACTCTTCGTGCAAACTAACTATCTTCAAGGAAAACCCTGCGTTCATTTTTCGGATACCCAAAGTATTCCCATACTGCAGATTGTAACTTTTTTTGGTTGGGGGACAGAGATTAGAATTTGTAGCCTCTGGCTCTGACGTTTTCTCATCTGTACATGTATGAAGGGAGTCTAAGCAGTGACGTGTAACGAAGTTGCATATGTGCAGTAGTGCAGGTGAGATCTGCTTTCATTTTTTCCCCAAAACCGTGTATAAGCAAATGTTCATGTTATGATAATCGTACATGCAAATATCGCGATATACCGTTGCAACCCTACAGCCTAATAAACCTGCTCCTGTCTGTCATCAAAGGCACAATATGTAATTTTTCACCACTAGACGTCGCTTATTCAAAACAAATGTGTATCTTGATGACGCCTGGATTTCACAAAGCTTTTATTCTGCCGCAGGCGAGTGCTTCCGATTTTTCCGGTCATGCGTATAGCGCTGTTTTATCATATTAGATACATTATCTGTGTGTGTTGAAAGCATAATATAATGCTACTCTGTGCGTTCGCTATGAGACACTTGTTGTACACGGCAGTGAGCAACCTCTCGTGGTCTCTCTTGAAGCCGATACGGAAGTGACTTAAACTGCAGTTCATCGACTGGCCACTAGAGACTGGCTCCAGAAGGAGCAGAATCTCATTGAGCTCTTGTTAAAATGTCCAACTTTATAGCAGAATAAAACATGTTTATAGCCTGGGACAAAATGTGGTTTTGGTCTATATATATAATTTTGCCCTTCATGACGACTGTGAGAGGGGGTGATTTTTTTTCTAACTCATTCGTTTACATTATATAAAGCCTTAAAGTTCTGCATAATTAAGGGCGTGGCCTCTTGAGTGACAGGTGTATTGTCGTTTGTCTGCTGTCTGTTATCACCTCAGCTCCAGCCACGTCCCGCCTCTTTGCCCATTTTCTGTAATCCGGGAGTGACGTGTCATGCGTGACAAGCTGACAAGATGGCAATGGCCGACTTTGAGGCTTCAAAACTGCTATTCAGAACCCTACGGGTGACGTTACATCCATATTTTTATACAGTCTATGGTTAAAACATTGTACTTGCGGTAAATCAAGAACATGAGATTTAAACAATAAGACTAACTGTGTTGAGCTGTAGAACAATGATTCGTTTTCTGTCGATTAATGATCCATGCAGTTGCTCACCTGTCTAATAAAACACATCATATATTTGTCTTTGGTGTTTCCATGGTTTCTACGAAATAAAACCGGAATTCGAAGGTAACGCAGGTATGATGTCATCGATAGACGACGCACGGTCCGTGTCCTGGTTATAATTGCTTATTTCTCTGGATTTAAACATTCTTGGAAACATTTGGGATAATGTACACAAGTACACAAGTCAACAAAACATTGATCTAGTGGTTTTTGGATATATCTTACATATTGTGCCTTTAAATGAAGTAAATGAAGTCTTAAATAAACTTTAAGAGTTGTGAGAAGCGGGATGCGTGTCAGATCCGTCTTAAATAAACCGGCTGCTGTCTGTCATTAATGTTAATCAAAGAACAAAAGACAAAGAGAAAATCATTCACTGCTCTTGACTGAATAACATGTGTAGCTTTAAAATTCATAATTCATGCAGTGAAGACTGTGACGTGTTTGTTCACTTTATTCAATTTCTGTATCCTACCTGTCAGACCGAGCTCTGTTTGCAAGGTTACATGGGTCAAAAACAATCAAAACAATATCTTTGTGCATTTTGACAAGGCAAGTAAAAATCTGAACCGGTCTGACTGGGCCAGTAGAAAAAATGAAGCCCTGATATATTGAAGCGCAGGTAAAAGTGACATTTATTATAATGGCTTTATGTGAAGAATGTTTCAAGTTCACATTTTTTTAAAGCCTAATAAATGTATAGCTTTCAATTATAGTGTAATGCTAAATGGCTATAATTAATGGCTAAAATTAGGAAAATAATTTCAGTATCAGTATAGTATCAGTAAAATCAGTATCAGTATTGATATCAGTGATAAAGATATTTAACAATATCTATATCTAATTTGGAGTTTAAATGTGAAATTATTATTATTATTAAAAACGTTAATGTTTGGTGTGATTAATCGTAAATAATTACAGAAATAATGTTTGATAAAATTTGTTAATGTTTTTGATCGATTAATATTAACCAACATAAATTAATATTTATAATTTAACATTATTAAATGCTATAAAAATTGCTATTCATTGTTAGTGCAAAATATTATAATATAACAGTTGCTGAATTTAACTTTTTGGTAAAAAAGTAATTTAAATAATTCTAAAGCCAACCAAAAACCCCAGTAAAAATCTAGTTAAAAACGTACATTTCTATTTTTAATCTTTTCATTCATATGCAACATATGAGAGTATATAATAACAAAAAGGTTTATTATATCAAAAGTGAACATTAACCTTTCTAAAGTGATGAATCACAGAATTATATTGATTTATATTTTTTGATGCTATTAAAGCATCTCTTAATGTTCTCATGAATACACATCACATCATCACTCCCTGAAAATGAAGAGGCAGGATCCTGTAATGCGTGCTGTAGCCCTGTCCTTTCCCTTCACCGTTTCTAAAAAGGGGTCAAGTGACATTTCTCTGCCAGTTAAAGAGAGAAATGTGTCCAGAAATGCATCACAGCATCACATTCATTAAGCTCAGCTTCACATGAACCTCATCACGAGGAGAACTGTTGATCTGCTGCTCGTGACGTGAGATTCAAGACCATTTGAAGACTAGTTCACGCTGGCCAGACAAACCTTTAAACAACAGAGCACGGAGAATGTAGCATCTGTCAGGTCATGGAATGTTCGAACATTCCGCTTGGATTCTACGACAAACCATCCTGACTTGATCAAAAACTGTTGCTGTGGCAATGAGGCAAACGTCTGTTCTAACGCCATAGAAACCAAAGTGTGCGGGGGAGCAACTTGCGTGGTGGAACAGGAGAAAAATGACCAAACGTAAGATAACCTACACCGGATTAAGATGCTGTGGCTGGTGGGAAAATGGCTGATTATTGACAGAAGGAGAAGGGCCTCTGGGAAGAAAAGACAGAGTTTACTTATGGTATGATGTTCCAAAACCAAACCTCAAGAGGAAACTGAACTTAGTCACTATAAATAACCAACATTTTTCTACATGGAAAAAAATTGTAATGTGTTGTGTAATGTTAATTTGAATTTATGTCTACTGGTAATGCAATGATCTTTATTAAAATAAACAATATGAAATTTGTAGTACATTATGTGATGATGTTTATTACCAGCTGTCTGATATCCGGTTTATTTTTCCCCAAATCCCATTTTATTTTATTATATACCATTTCCATTTTTTTTTAGACTCAATTTTAATGTTAAATAACATTTTATTAATCAAAGCATACAACAACAAATTAATTAAAAGTTTAACAAAAGTTACATGTTTACTGTGACATGTTTACATTGCTGCCACATACATATTATTTTTCCCACTCAATTATGTCCTAATAACAAGATATGTCGTTTTCATGACATCTTTTCCCGTAATAACGAGATGTTATGTAATTTTAACGGCATCTTTTCCGAAATAACGAGATGTTATGTCCTTTTAACAACATATTTAAGGACGTGTTGTATAGTGATGTGTACAAAATATGTCTCTATCCACATTAGAGAATGTATATAACCAGTGCCTTTTTCACACTTCCACGTTTGAAAAGCTGAAGCAAGCTCGGTGTAAAATATCTTCCGCTGCCTGTCTCGATGGCAGTGTTCATAGCACAGGATTGTTGTGATTTATTGATGTACAGGTCATCACAGATAGCCTTCATCTAAACCAAAATTTAAACCTCAACCAAACTTAATGTGCATATTTTGTTGACATCACTATACAACATATGCCATTATACATAACATCTCGTTATTACGAAAAAAGATTCTTATGACATAACTGAGTGGAAAAAAATAATATGTATGTGGCAGCGATGCGTCACCGTAGTTTAGGGGCCGTTTTATTTATTTTTACCAAATTCTGTGTTTTTTTATTGAAATATTCTGGATTAAATTTTAATGGTTTAATTCAATTTTAACAAATCAAAAATAATGTCTAAATCATTGAATTCATAAAAACAACAATTTGACACTCAACGCTTGCAACATCGCCACGTGCAGGATTAAAACATCAGACCTGTAATTCAAAGTGTATAGGTCCCATAATCCAACATGAAAACATGAAGATCTCACTCAGGGCTTTCACGTCTAAATGATGAGAGTTTGAGTAGGTTAATCACGTTAATCATTGCGTACCGCATATTCAGAGCCTTCATAATTGTTATTAATGATCAAGTGTTTTATAGATCAAGAATGACACTGTCTGTGTGCAATGCATCTTTATGTGTCGCAATGTGACTTTGAGCTGAATCTTTAGGTACGAAGGTGTAGGATTTACTCAGAAACAGCAAGTAACACATTGACTTAAAGTAGAAAGACTGAAATGGTACTTCAATAATATTTGTTCTATTTAACTTCAAAAATTAATTTGATTCAGGGAAATATTCCAAATTCCACACAATTCCAAAACGATTCTCTGCAGCTTTTGTTCTGTGTAAATGTTTACTTTTTTTTTTTTTTGACACAAGGTCCAAAATTTATATTTGCTATGTCCCAAACTGCATTTGTACAGTTACTCACCAATGCTAGTAACTCTATAAGGATTTGAAACATAATAAAACTGAATTGTAAGAACAATATTGTGCCTCTGACTAAAAGCCATGAATGATTCAAATTCAAAGACACAGACCTATCAAAGAGGATTTAAGGGTTTTTATTACTTCTACCTCTGTGAACAAAAATATCATTTTTTTAGGTTTATCAGGTTTATTCAGAACTCTGTTTTTTATATAAAGCCAAAACTAAAATATTGGGAACAAAATAAAAATGTGTGATTGGTAAATTTTCATCTGCCTTTAGTAGGTGCAGGAAAAATTCATTTTGAGCCCTCAATACATTAAAACAGATGAGCAGCCGATATCTAACAGGTCTTTAATCTTTACTCTTATTATATCAGGTCTGTCTGATGACACGCAGACACTCGGTATGATCGGTCTGTTCAAAAGTCTTACCCACTGATCCTGGAACAGTGACTGTACATGAAACCAAGCTCTGCATTTTAGTTAGCAGAGTCAGCAGGATCCAGATGTTGAGCAATGAATTTGATGTCACAGACAGCCCATCACATGATGACATGAGAAATTGCATTATTAATATATGCAACATTAGCATACGACAAGCATCGCCCCGGGCCTCTAATATCAAATGCACAGAGGAAACACCTTCAGAATTCCTCCACAAACATCAAAAGAGCATCTATAATCACCCGCGCGCGCTCTGAGCGTCCAGAACAAGGCATGGAAGATCTATCACAAGACGTCAGTGAATCAAAAATGCCAGGCAAATGTCAGGGGAGCTCATATAAGGTCTTTCCCCTGACCTTCACTCTACACTAATATATGTGCACAGCGCTTTAACATCACACACAGACACAAACACACGTCCATCAACTTATGCAGACATGCACATGCCTCTCAAAGAAATGTCACTGTAGTGATGTCAACAAATCTCTCAGATGCTGTTTAACATCCTTCCCTCACAACATTTTGATACATTTTTTTATTTTATTTAAAAATGTAGGGTTTATCTGCGTTGTCAAATACCCTATGACTTTTGTCGTACTTCAACCATAAATACACAAAAAAAGATTGACTGTATTCGAGGTGTTTTTTTTTGTTGTTTTTTTTAAGTAGTAAATCTGTCCCTCACGGGTCAATTTGACCCCTTAGGAATGAATGGAATGCTTCATAGAAAAACCTAAAAATTACCAAAAAATAACATTATAATGTCTGTATCTGAATGCATACTGAAGAAACTGACTTTAGGACCCAGCGGAACACCTCATCCGCTCCATAGAGCTATAAGCCATCTAGAGTTATGAAATATCATGTAATATTATTTTTTTCCACAAGATGTATGCAAAGACACCCAATATAAGATATTTTAAACTGAATTAAAAGGGTTATGTATATATATATATTTTAGGGCCTCGGGTCATTTTGACCCGCGAGGGAAGGATTTGTTACAAAGTGCGAGGGAGGGATGAGGGGTCATGAACTGCATTCTTTTTTTAATTTTATAGTGTTCTCTAAGGTCCACTTATAATATTATCAAGATTTTTACATAAAAAAACAACATTCTAATTTAGAAGTAATGAGCTATATTTAATCCTGTTTTTGGCCACCTCTTTCAAACATTTTGATGACACACGCCTGCTGATATGGCTGATATTCCATTTATGAACCATTCATGGTGAGAAAAAGTAAATAGCACAAAACAAAATATGTGCAATTGTGTACAATTAACTAAAGAAAATTATAAGACATTTAGAAATAATACAAGATAAAATTATAAAATACATAAAATGTAAAAAATGTTTCTTTGCTGTTTTAAATTAAAATCTGCAGTGAAATAATGTTTAATCAGAGAGGTTGTGAACTGAATCAACTCATTGAAAAGATTTCATTTAAAAAAATGATTCATTCAAAAATTGTATCACTTCAGAAGACTTGAAATAAAGTGCACAAGCTGACTACTTTTATGAAAGTTCAATGGTATTTGTTTTAATACCTTTAAGAATTTTGAGAGCCTCAATTCCCATTTATTGTTATTGCATGGAAAAAGAGGTACCAAATTCTTCAAAATATCTACAGAACGTAGGAAAGAAAGCCAAAAGATGATGATCTGGCACTGACGTTTCTGCTCAGACTCACATTTAAACTCCTTATATCTTTCTCCTGATGTCTCCTCAGCAGAAAACACACACACACACATGCAGCTCGCTCCCGTCCTCTGTCATGTGACCTGGAGGGGTTTCCCTGCACAAGCGCTGCCTGTTTATATTCGTAATTTAATTTTCCCAAGGCCTACTCCACACAGAATCATTAAAGACATCTTTGGAGACAAAAATTCACACCACCTGAGCCAGCAGCTCCATGTAAATTGCATATGTGAACTCACCATGAAAATCTATAATCTATAAGCCAAAACTGACAGCAAATAAAGCAAACAACAGGTTACCCAGAGCAGAGTGTTGTGCACAAAATGGTCTAAATAAAAGACAATCAATCAATGACTACAACCTGCAGCACAAAGCCCACATCTAGAGCTCCATCCAGAATGTTCCATTACTGTTAACCATCGCCACTGCTGTTTAATGGAGTCATTACGCTCAAATGATGACAGACAGGTGTGTTAGACTGGCTGAGGCCAAACAGCCACACACACTCATACAACAGTATTAATGCAGTCAAAGGCCCACTGAAGTGCCTTGAAATGTACAGCATTATTCAATGTGTTGACATAATTTCCACTGAAACTGGAAGACAGGGCGTGACATATCGAACAGCTCCTCCCCTTTTTTAAATAGCCAATAGCATCTCATTTATATTACAGCTCAGCCAGAGAGGTTTGAGCTTGTTAAAGCCACGGTTTCATTCAAATTCAAATGGGTCCGATACAGCGACTCGATCACATGATCCGCTCTGTGCTGTCGTGACTGTGGACCGACTCGATCACAAGATCCACCCTGTACTGTCGTGTCTCTGGACCGACTCGATCACATGATCCGCTCTGTGCTGTTGTGTCTCTGGACCGACTCGATCACATGATCCGCTCTGTGCTGTTGTGACTTTGGACCGACTCGATCACATGATCCGCTCTGTGCTGTCGTGTCTCTGGATCGACTCGATCACATGATCCGCTCTGTGCTGTCATGTCTCTGGATCGACTTCGATCACATGATCCTCTCTGTGCTGTCGCGGTCTCTGGACCGACTCGATCACATGATCCGCTCTGTGCTGTCGTGTCTCTGGACTGACTCGATCACATGATCCGCTCTGTGCTCTTGTGACTTTGGACCGACTCGATCACATGATCCGCTCTGTGCTGTCGCGGTCTCTGGACCGACTCGATCACATGATCCGCTCTGTGCTGTCGTGACTGTGGACCGACTTCGATCACATGATCCGCTCTGTGCTGTCGTGTCTCTGGACCGACTTCGATCACGTGATCCGCTCTGTGCTGTCGTGTCTCTGGACCGACTCGATCACATGATCCGCTCTGTGCTGTCGTGTCTCTGGACTGACTCGATCACATGATCCGCTCTGTGCTCTTGTGACTTTGGACCGACTCGATCACATGATCCGCTCTGTGCTGTCGTGTCTCTGGACCGACTCGATCACATGATCCGCTCTGTGCTGTCGTGACTCTGGACCGACTCGATCACATGATCCGCTCTGTGCTGTCGTGACTCTGGACCGACTCGATCACATGATCCGCTCTGTGCTGTCGTGACTCTGGACCGACTCGATCACATGATCCGCTCTGTGCTGTCGTGACTCTGGACCGACTTCGATCACATGATCCGCTCTGTGCTGTCGTGTCTCTGGACCGACTCGATCACATGATCCGCTCTGTGCTGTCGTGTCTCTGGACCGACTCGATCACATGATCCGCTCTGTGCTGTCGTGTCTCTGGACCGACTCAATCACAAGATCCGCTCTGTGCTGTCGTGTCTCTGGATCGACTCGATCACATGATCCGCTCTGTGCTGTCGTGTCTCTGGACCGACTCGATCACATGATCCGCTCTGTGCTGTTGTGACTTTGGACCGACTCGATCACATGATCCGCTCTGTGCTGTTGTGACTTTGGACCGACTCGATCACATGATCCGCTCTGTGCTGTCATGTCTCTGGACCGACTTCGATCACAAGATCCGCTCTGTGCTGTCGTGTCTCTGGACCGACTCGATCACATGATCCGCTCTGTGCTGTCGCGGTTCTGGACCGACTCGATCACATGATCCGCTCTGTGCTGTCGTGGTTCTGGACCGACTCGATCACATGATCCGCCTCTGTGCTGTCGTGGTTCTGGACCGACTCAATCACAAGATCCGCCTGTGCTGTCGTGACTCTGACCGACTCGATCACATGATCCGCTCTGTGCTGTCGTGTTCTGGACCGACTCGATCACATGATCCGCTCTGTGCTGTCGTGTTCTGGACCGACTCGATCACATGATCCGCTCTGTGCTGTCGTGGTTCTGGACCGACTCAATCACAAGATCCGCTCTGTGCTGTCATGACTCTTGGCCGACTCGATCACATGATCCGCTCTGTGCTGTCATGTCTCTGGACCGACTCGATCACAAGATCCGCTCTGTGCTGTCGTGTTCTGGACCAACTCGATCACATGATCCGCTCTGTGCTGTCGTGACTCTGGACCGACTCGATCACATGATCCGCTCTGTGCTGTCGTGACTCTGGACCGACTCGATCACAAGATCCGCTCTGTGCTGTCCTGGACCGACTCAATCACATGATCCGCTCTGTGCTGTCGTGTCTCTGGACTGACTCGATCACATGATCCGCTCTGTGCTGTCGTGTCTCTGGACCGACTCGATCAAAAGATCCGCTCTGTGCTGTCGTGTCTCTGGACCGACTCGATCACATGATCCGCTCTGTGCTCTTGTGACTCTGGACCGACTCGATCACAAGATCCGCTCTGTGCTGGCGTGTCTCTGTACCGACTCGATCACATGATCCGCTCTGTGCTGTCGTGTCTCTGGACCGACTCGATCACATGATCCGCTCTGTGCTGTCGTGTCTCTGGATCGACTCGATCACAAGATCCGCTCTGTGCTGACGTGTCTCTGTACCGACTCGATCACAAGATCCGCTCTGTGCTGTCGTGTCTCTGGACCGACTCGATCACATGATCCGCTCTGTGCTGTCGTGTCTCTGTACCGACTCGATCACATGATCCGCTCTGTGCTGTCGTGTCTCTGGACCGACTCGATCACATGATCCGCTCTGTGCTGTCGTGTCTCTGGACCGACTCGATCACATGATCCGCTCTGTGCTGTCCTGTCTCTGGACCGACTCGATCACATGATCTGCTCTGTGCTGTCCTGTCTCTGGACCGACTCGATCACATGATCTGCTCTGTGCTGTCCTGTCTCTGGACCGACTCGATCACAAGATCCGCTCTGTGCTGTCGTGACTCTGGACCAGAGCTGCAGTGGTAACTGATAGTTGCCTATCCTCTGTATAGTGCACTGTCAGATCGTTCCCTATCCTCTATATAGTGCACTGTCAGATCGTTCCCTATCCTCTATATAGTGCACTGTCAGATCGTTCCCTATCCTCTATATAGTGCACTGTCTGAATCGTTCCCTATCTCCTATATAGTGCATTGTCTGAATCTTTCCCTATCCCTATATAGTGCACCGTTTAAATTGTTCCCTATCCCCTATATAGTGCACTCTCTGATCAATCCCAATCCCCTATATAGTGCACTGTCTGAATCGTTCCCAATCCCTATACAGTGCACTGTCTGAATCGTTCCCTATCCCCTACACAGTGCAATGTCTGAATCATTCCCTATCCCCTATATAGTGCACTGTCTGAATCATTCCCTATCCCCTATATAGTGCACTGTCTGATCGTTTCCTTATTCCTGTTATAGTGCACTGTCTGATCATGCCCTATCCCCTATATAGTGCACTGTCTGATCATGCCCTATCCCCTATTTAGTGCACTGTCTGATCGTTCCCTATCCCCTATATAGTGCACTGTCTGATCGTTCCCTATCCCCTATATAGTGCACTGTCTGATCATTCCCTATCCCCTATATAGTGCACTGTCTGATCGTACCCTATCCCCTATATAGTGCACTGTCTGATCATGCCCTATCCCCTATATAGTGCACTGTCTGATCATGCCCTATCCCCTATATAGTGCACTGTCTGATCATTCCCTGTCCCCTATATAGTGCACTGTCTGATCATTCCCTATCCCCTATATAGTGCACTGTCTGATCACTATCCCTATATAGTGCACTGTCTGATCACTCCCTATCCCCTATATAGTGCACTGTCTGATCATTTCCTTATCCCCTATATAGTGCATTGTCTGATCCTTCCCACTCCCTTATATAAAGCACTGTCTGATCATTCCCTATCCCCTATACAGAGCACTGTCTGATCATTCCCAGTTTCCTATATAGTGCGCTATCTGATTGTCCCCTATATCCTATATAGTGCACTATGTGCCATCCACCATGTAGGAAATAATAAATGTGTGAACAAGTGAGCGATTTCAGACGCAGCTTTAGCGTCTTTTTATAATGTAGGGGGAGGGGCTTCAGATTCTAGAGAGCCTTTGATTGGACAGAAAACCTGATGCAAAGCTGAAGTGCAGAGTGATGTCATCAAAACCATAAACAAGTGCATGAGAATAAAAGCGAGCAAACCCCTTAACCCTACCCACACTGTGACATGGGCAAATCAGGTAATGCAGTGAAAAGCGCCTCTCTGTTTTTGGCCTCGCCCACTGATCTAGTGACTCCTATTTCTATCCTGCAGAGACCTATACTTGACTGCTTTATCTTTTGTGTGATGAACAATAAACTTCATAAAACTCATTAGTAAAGTTTTGGCCCTCATTTGGACGGGGTCCTCTACAACAGGCTTGTACTAATAGTAGATAAAAGCAATATGAAAAATAATTTATAACTGTAATTAAACTAAACTATACTGTTCTCTCTTCATGCAGAAGATATTCTCTGGCTCTGTAGGGATTATTGTCTGACTTCGGTTCGAACTGAACTCAATAGTTTTTCTGTTGTTGTCGTTGTTCTATTGAAGCTCCGCCCCCTTTTTGAAAGAACAGGCAGGGATTTGCAGCTCATTTGCATTTAAAGGGACATACACAAAAACTGTGTTTTTGCTCACCCCAAAAAAGGCAATTTGAACATGTTATAAAACATGATCTGTAGGGTATTTTCAAAACTTCACATACACACTCTGGGAACATCAGGGACTTATTTTACATCTTGTATATGCCCCCTTTAAACACTGAGATAGCGTATACAAGACATAGAAGATGTACTTTAGTTTATTTCTTAAAACTCTAAAGCTGCGCTTCTCAAAACAAACACCGCTCCATACTTCTTTTACTGAACCTATGGGAGACATCAGGGAACTAATGAAGACTTTTATGATTCCAAACAAGATTACTAAGAGTAAACAGCTCACATTCTGCAGCAAACTACATCTCAATACAGATTCACCATTCATTGCGCTTGAGAACTTCTCAACTCCCACATAAACTGTACGCGTTCAGTATTCAGCATAGCTTCTCAGAAAACAGATTTAGGTTGCATCCTAAATACACTTCTGTAGAGTTCATTTCATAAGAGATCATCAATGTATTCATTAGTTGTCTGAACACTCGAAGTTCCTCTCCATTCTCTGACTGACTGCATTAAACAAAACAACTAATTAGCAATTCACATTGGACATGTTAAAATGAAATTAAACTACCATCTTGAGACGGATATGTGAGGGTCTGCTCTCATACGGCATACTAATATAGTCAATAAGGGTTGATCTGACAGGATGGTGTAACCAGCAGGTCTAATTCAGTCATAAAAGCTCATTTATATTATAAAACATAGCATCTATTTTAACTTCAGAAGAGCAATTTGCATGTTCAAATCAGGTGTAGTTCAACTCTATTCAGTCTCTACATGTTATTATTTTGACTCTGAAAATACTTTCCTTTTTGTCTGACACCACAAGTACTTCTTTTTAACTACCCCCTCCAACCGCAGACTATAAAACACCTACTTTTCATGATCCAACCAGTTCCAAATAAATAAAACAGTCCAAGTTCTTGTTTCACTCAGAAATGGGTCACATTATGGAAATGAAAACATGGGTAGGTGATGCAAAATAAAATACAGTAAACAATTACTGTACAATACAACAGCTACACATCCGTTGAATTTAACTAAAGCAATGTTGTTGCCATTACCATCATTTTGTGGAGCATAGACAGACAGACAGACAGACAGACAGACAGACAGACAGACAGACAGACAGACAGACAGACAGATCAGTCACATGAGAATCACTGCAACAGGCTGCCTGACACATTGGCTGTCTCAAACCCCAGTGAACTGCATTATAGACGCAAAGTCATAAATCTATATGATGACAACAAATGTTGCTGACTTGGAGGTGTCTATGATGTTGACCAAAAATGCCACACACACATATGATTCCTACAGCTGCTGCTGACTTGGACAACGTCTGTGATTATGCTCAAAAACGCTCCACACTTCTGATGTCCAACTCGTCAATGATGTTTATGCCAGAAAATGCTGCTGATTTGGAACATATATCCATAATGAAGCCCCAAACCGTTGCTGGCTATGAACTGCCTAGGATGATGACAAAACGCTACATGCACGCTGGCCAGAAAGGCTTGTGTTTATCTCCAGACATGCTGCACGCGCGTTTAGAGCGCATCAGTAGGTTTGAGACGCGTCCAGCGCGCGCTGCTGTTAAACGCGTTTATTTACACACACAAACGCACTCACGTACCGTGAAACCGCGCTGCCGCTCCGGAGGAAGATGTGCTCGGGAGGAAGATCCAGGAGGATGGAGGAGAAGAGCGCGTGTGTGAGATGAAATCAGCGGACGGACACACACATACACAGAACGGCATCATGTGCGGCGCTCACTGCGCATGTCAGCGCCGCACCGAGCATCCACCGGCAGAGCATCGTTCACGGGACCTGCTCACTGTCACTGAGGGTCTGTGGGGAATATAAAACACGGAACTTTTTTCTTTTTTTGTACATTTTCATGACGTCTTATAACAACTGATCTGCAAAGCATTACACAATATTCTAATGTTAATATAAAATGTTACTGAGGAAATCTATATAAAGGGTTAAAACCTGTTCAATACTATTAAATATTATATTTATGTCTATTTTTAATTTAATTTACCACTTTACTTTGGCCTCTTAAAGGAGGGAAAGAGAGCAATTAGGAATAAAAAATTAAGCATACTGTAAATACAAAAGATTACACCAGAAGGTAAATAAATAGTACATTTATTATATAAATTGATTATAATTTCGACTGAGTCTGGTTTCTCCCAAGGTTTATTTTTCTCCATCATGCCCTGATGGAGTTTTGGTTCCTTGCCACTGTCGCCTTTGGCTTGGCTTGCTCAGTTGGGGACACTCAAATTATGATCCAAGTTACTCAACTAAATATACCAATATAATTTATTAATTTGGTCATATATAATTCTATAAACTATCCAAATTAAACTAGCCAAATCAAATTTTGTTGCAATGTTGTCCTGTTTAACACTGTGAAGCTGCTTTGAAACAATCGTCATTGTAAAAGCGCTATATAAATAAAGTTGATTGACTGATTGATATAACCTAATTGAAAATATTGAAGAAATGGCTTACAGACACACACACACAAAATATGAACTAAAAAAAACGGAATAATTTGTAATAGTTTGTAAATTAAATAAATAAATTGAGTTTAAGATTTATACAAAATGTTTAATTAAGCTCTATTTATTTATTTATTTATTTATTTTTAACTCAATTTATTTGAATTTAACTTGAAAAAAGGTTTTTGAGTGCATGGTACCACTCATTAATTTATTTATTAATTTGTGTGTGTGTGTGTGTGTGTGTGTGTGTGTGTGTGTGTGTGTGTGTGTGTGTGTGTGTGTGTGAAAGTGTTCAAGGGCAAGTACATCTGTATACAACATCTCCATAAATATATATGAGCAGAATGGCCATTCAAACCAGATATATTTTGGAAGAAAAACAGAACAAAGAAAAAAATCTGGATTTCATGTAATGGAAAAGAACCATAACTCAGAATGTGGTTGTCACGTTTGGTCACATAAAACAAGGGACAAAACAGGGTCGAGGACTCAAGTGCAGTGAAAAAAGGGATTTAATTATAAACAAAACATAAACTCAAAACAAAAACCCACGAGGGGGAAAAACACATAATATGAAATAACAAAACACAACTCACACAAACCAACATTGATCACGGGAACTGGGAGACGTAGACAATACAACGATCCGACAAAGACTGCAAACACACAGGAACTTATAAAGGGGAGAAATCAAGCAGGGAATGAGGGAACACAGGTGGGGCAAATTAAACCAATAACGAGATAACAAGGGGGTGGGATCTGACAATGACAGAGGCACATGGCCACCACTAACAAAACCCACATGTGCACACAAGACAGGACAGGCATGTGACAGTGGTGGTTTCGAGGTCTTTAGAGGTCTACGTCTGTAACAAAGGCCAGCTAGTAGTCGCTGTGCGAGTAAACCTCACTCCTCTGATCTCAAGAGCCGCTCTAGTGTCTGATGCTAGGGGTTGCAGCCTTTAGTCTCCTCGTTAGAGCGCTCGACTCTTATGCCGGCAGACCGGGGTTCGAGTCCCGCTTGAAGTAGGCGGTTCGAACAGGAGGGGTTACACGTCTCTAAACCAGCTTGGTCAAGAGTGAACTGTAGCACCAGTGCAATGCAAAAAATAAATACATACAAAACAATAAACACTGTTCTAATGAGTAGCTATCATTATGAGCACGGCCATTTAGTTTGAAGCAAACCCTCACAAACACGCTCAGAACGAGTTTGAGTGGGAGTCAAATGTGCCTCTGCAGTTCAGACCTTTAACAAGGCAAATGTGTTGGTATTTCATGAGAATGTGCTGATTGCTTCAAACTGAAAACCTGCCAGAACTATCGAACACCACAAAGGACAGCAGCTTGCTTGATCCACACAGAGCATCATTAATAAAAGAGCACAACATTATTCGTCAGCATTTTCACCGGGGACGCCTTCCTCTGAGCTCAGATGTACAGCCTTATCACACTTTTCCTTGAAGTCCAAGAACCATTTAACTCTCTGCTGTGAAGCAAATGAACCTAGTAAAAATCTGACCAACCAAAGCATCAGTGCATCCCTTTTTAACCGTGAAAATAAATGCCCTGCTATTGTGCTGGTGATTATAAAGAGTAATAATGCGAGGACAGCAAGGCTTTTGCAGCTCTGATGAGATCTGCTCATATTTACATACTGCCATCTACTGTTCACATAGTCTCGTCACATGCATTTACACATCAACATGTTAACAAATGATAAAACTGATGGTATTCACATGTACAGCATTGCATTTACATGCTTCTTAGAGTGAGCAGCACATTCTCAAAATATACGTTTTTTTCAAAAATTAATAGAAAAATTCCATCAAATTGAATCGAATAATCCTTACATACTATTCATATTATGAATTAAGAGTTTTAAATGAGTAAAAAAAGAGATTAATAAAAGCCTTTTGTATAAATCTTAATGGAACAAGAGAATGGACCTTTTATTTTCATAAATTAGAAAAAAATTTAATGTTTAAATTAAGTTTAAGATTTATACAGAATGTTTTATTAATCTCTAGTTTTTTATCACTCATTTAAAAATTTTAATTAATAAAATGTAAGGATTATTCAATTCAGTTTGATGGAATTTTACTATTAATTGAAATATGTAAATCTTGAAAAAATACTTAAAAATATTCCAGGTACAAAATTTAAGTCACCATATCAAACATTAATCCCCTGGTCTCCTCTGTCCTAAAGACTTTTATCATTTCTAATTTTCCATCCAGCAAATGTGATGTCTTCATTGAGCTGAATAATGAACAGGCTGAATTCTGTCTAATTTTAACAGTTATTGTTAACAGGCTGTCAGAGTTTTTCTTTTTGATAAATTAACACCATCGTGTGCTCTCTGCGGGATCAGAGCCTCATAAATAATGAAAATCAGAGCAAATGCAAATACTGCGCAGGATGAAGCAGAAATAATTGAATAGAAAACATGTTCCACTGAGAGACGGCGGCTGAAATGCCAGTTATAAACCTGATGTTGTCACTAAGATGCATTGATATAATCATTTGCATCAGAGGAGGGCAAATAAGTAAATAACACTTTGAGCAAAAAGTATGAAAAATGAGAAGATAAAAATAGCTCATGTAACTGAACTTAAATAAATCACCTGTCCATAACAAAAGCAACACAAGTATGAATAAACAAGTTGCAAAATATGCCTTTTACACCATGCATACACTATCATGCATTCGTTGATATAAAAAGTAAGCATTGAATACTGACATTTTAAACATAAAATGAGTGAAACAATATAATATCAGTGCCGTGGTGAAATCATACAGGTGCAGCTGATTCTATATATAGCATTTTGATCACAGGGTCATTGATTGCACACAATTGGCTTCTTATGGGTTGCCATGGTAATGTGCACTGATGTGCACTGCTCCGCTCCTCCTGCAGATGGCAGCAGCGCCTTGCGGTTTATGTGTATCAGGTTCATCTGGACAAAGTACTGAGGATGGACAATGAAACTGAAACACTGGCCAATTTAGTGTTGGAGGTTTCACGGCCTGGTGGCCTGTCTTACTGATTTTATATTCTGTCAGCAAGAGCCGAGTGTGAAGGTCGAATAATCAGAGCAATAGCACAGCTGTGCATAAAATATCTGCAATCCACACAACATAATGGGAGACATATCATAGTTCAAAAGAGAACAAATTGTTGGTGCGTGTCTCACTGGCTCATCTGTGACCTGGACAGCACGTGTTTGTGGTGTATCGAGAGCTATGATATCCAGGTTGATGTAAGCATATGTCCACACAGGACGAACCACATCCTACAATTCAAGAAAGCTGTCGAAAAGGGATTTCCAGGTACTAGCCCGGATTGAATCCATAACATAAAACCACAGCTGCATAACTCATTACAGGGGTCATGAACTGTATTGTTTTATTGCTTTATAATGTTTCCTGTGGTGCACTTATAATTGTTTGTATGATTTTTACTTAAAAATTGTCATAATTTAGAAATAAAAGGCATTCTCCAACACTGATTTTAGCCTCTGATCTGATTGGCTGCTGTGAGATGTCAGTGTAAACGCCCACTGCTGTGATTGGCTGCTGTGAGACGTCAGTGTAAACGCCCACAGCTGTGATTGGCCGCTGTGAGACTTCAGTGTAAACGCCCACAGCTGTGATTGGCCGCTGTGAGACTTCAGTGTAAACGCCCACAGCTGTGATTGGCCGCTGTGAGACTTCAGTGTAAACGCCCACTGCTGTGATTGGCTGCTGTTAGACTTCAGTGTAAACACCCACTGCTGTGATTGGCTGCTGTGAGACTTCAGTGTAAACGCCCACAGCTGTGATTGGCCGCTGTGAGACTTCAGTGTAAACGCCACAGCTGTGATTGGCTGCTGTTAGACTTCAGTGTAAACGCCCACTGCTGTGATTGGCCGCTGTTAGACTTCAGTTAAACGCCCACAGCTGTGATTGGCCGCTGTGAGACTTCAGTGTAAACGCCCACAGCTGTGATTGGCTGCTGTTAGACTTCAGTGTAAACGCCCACAGCTGTGATTGGCTGCTGTTAGACTTCAGTGTAAACGCCACTGCTGTGATTGGCCGCTGTGAGACTTCAGTGTAAACGCCCACTGCTGTGATTGGCTGCTGTGAGACTTCAGTGTAAACGCCCACAGCTGTGATTGGCCGCTGTGAGACTTCAGTGTAAACGCCCACTGCTGTGATTGGCCGCTGTGAGACTTCAGTGTAAACGCCCACAGCTGTGAATGGCTGCTGTGAGACTTCAGTGTAAACGCCCACAGCTGTGATTGGCCGCTGTGAGACTTCAGTGTAAACGCCCACAGCTGTGAATGGCTGCAGTGAGACTTCAGTGTAAACGCCCACTGCTGTGATTGGCCGCTGTGAGACTTCAGTGTAAACGCCCACAGCTGTGAATGGCTGCAGTGAGACTTCAGTGTAAACGCCCACTGCTGTGATTGGCCGCTGTGAGACTTCAGTGTAAACGCCCACAGCTGTGAATGGCTGCAGTGAGACTTCAGTGTAAACGCCCACTGCTGTGATTGGCCGCTGTGAGACTTCAGTGTAAACGCCCACAGCTGTGAATGGCTGCAGTGAGACTTCAGTGTAAACGCCCACAGCTGTGATTGGCCGCTGTGAGACTTCAGTGTAAACGCCCACAGCTGTGATTCAACTTAGACATTCACATTGTTGAGAATAAATAAGCACATGCATTAGGATAATTTGGAAGGGAATGTTATCTTTAGTCCAGTGATCCTGTATCGCTCTTCTGTCCTCGTCATCTCACTAACACGCCAGTGGGCGGGGCCGAAGTTGTGATGATGAAGTAGGCATGATCATCTTCACCGATCTATTATAGGCATATTCCACAACAAGTCGTTCTCTGGTTACAATAAGCTTTTTGGACTAACAAGGAAGTTTTCAGTTCTGAAACAGGATACGTGCTCCACACGTCAGTATTCATGGTCAGACTGCTATAGCTCTCATTGGTGCCAACATTGCAAATCTTGGGCTGTGGACAATGTGAAACGTATTGTTCTCTGATGAGTCCGGTTATGGTGTGGAGAAGCCCCAAAGAGACTCAACACCTGGACTGTGAAGCACGGTGTGGATCAGTGATGGTTTGGGCTGGAATATCATGGATTTCCTGACTGTGCTTGATGGGCGCGTCTCTGCCAAGAACTACAGAACCGTTCTGGAGGACCATATGCACCTGCTTCAAACACTGTACCCTGAAGGGTGTGCCATGTGTCAGCATGATAATGCACCAATACACACTGAAAGACTGGTGACAGAACGGTTCAATGATGAACATGAAAGTGAAGTCATCACCACAGTCACCAGATCTAAATATGTTTGAGGTATTTTGGAGGAGCGAGTCAGAAAACATTTTCCTCCACCAGTATCACACAGTGACCTGGACACTGTTCTGGAAGAGGAACAGCTCAAAATCCCTCTGGCCGTTGTAAAGGACCTGTGTCTGTCATGATTGGATGAATTGATGCTGTACTGGCTGCAACGACATACAACTAAATTTCAGTTTCCCTAAGCCGTGTCTATGGGAAATACCAAACAAAACTTGACTACGTATGTGCAGTACTATAATATACAAAATACACAATGAGTTACAATATAGTTAATATATAGAAAAGTTTTGAGTAGAAAAAAATACTTCTCTTGGTTATTTCTCTTTAATCTTATAAGAAATATTAAAAATACATTCTGGTGTTGCCCTTTCTTGAGCTGCACCATCACTCAAAAACATGTTGAACTCACAATATGAGAATATAAAGAGAAAGACCCCAGGACTACAAAGTGCAGGATAAAAGGCAGAGAGAAAGTTGGCTCTTTTGTGTCAGTTTGTGTATGTCCTCAAAGACGAATACACACCACATAAATATGATCTATTATTTGCAAGCAAAGAACGTAGAGAATGTTGCTTGGTGAAAGCACTTTGTTTTCATCTTTTTTCAAAAACTCCAGTATTATTTATGAAATAGTTTTGAGATTGCGCTCCTCACGTGTCTGAGATCTGAGCTTTTCGCTTAACGGTTTCACATGCAGAATTTGGTCAGATGAAATATTAACTCATTTTCCTTATTATTCAGTGCTCCACATTCAGGCACTTGATGATGCCTACTATAGTCCCTACATACCAGCTAACAAAAAATATGTTCTAAGAATGTTGCCATTAAGTTTTTTTTTGTTCTCTAGGTGGCCAGTTTTTTAAAGATTTTTCTTGATTATGTAAGATTCCATTTGATCATTCTCCAAACATTATGAATGTCTTAATATTCTCTAAACATTCTGTAATGCGTTGTTGTTTCATTTAAAAACATTATGAGCATTCTATCAAAGACTTTATATAGTATATAGGAAGATGGTGCACTCTGATTGGGCCTACTTATGAATGGGTGAAAGTGCAACACACAGTATGGCAAGTAAGCCCCGCCTTTTAAATGAAAGAGCCAATCGTTGATTAGTAAAGTCATCGCGTCACTGCGGCTGCCATTAAAAGCTCTGGTTGCTATAGAAACAGGCAGTATTGGATATTAAGAAAAAAACAAATTATCAGACAGTTGTTGTCAGATTTAATTGGTTATTTCAAATATTAAATTTAACCATAAGCTTGGCAAACAGTTTTGGAGATTTTGATGTTTCCTTATTCAAAGCTGCACTTGCACACCCGAGAGGTGTTTCAAAGATGGCCGCCAAGTGAAATGACTTGTCTTCACTGGAGAAGAACGGTTATTCATAACTTGAGATCGTCCTATCCAGAACGTGTGCTAAAGATTGGAGAACATTCCCTGCGTGTTTTAAGCAAAACTGATCTGGATCTGTCTACATTGGGACAAACACATTGGTTAAAATATTCCATAAATAGCCATATTTTATTAGACTGCACTATATTTTAACAATACTTTTCAGAATTGAATTAAAAATAAGGTGATGGAGATTTTTTAAAATCTGCAATCTTGGAATTAGTTTCTGGCAATGCATTACAGGATCTGTATTTTCCAAAAAAATAATAAATGCAATGCTTGCTAGCCAATAGAAGGCATCTTTGAACGGGGAACAGATTAAAATACTGGTAAACACCTCAATAGTTTGGACCAGAACTGTTGTGATGTCACAAAGTTGGCTGCAGAAATGAATGCAGTGTGTGCAGCCAGCCGCAGAATTAACAAGCCGCACTAATGTTATACTCAACAGAAATCCTGCCAAAATAAATTTACTTTGACATTGAAACATGCACTGAAAAGGCATGAAACATAACTTCTGCATTAACTGATGAATGAAACATGACAATAACCGCCTTTCACACAATCACAAATGCGACACGGCAGGAAAGCATAAATCATCCACAGCTTTTAATCAATGTTTTTGACAGGTGTGACATAAACTGCAGCCGATTTACAGTGAAACATATTTGAACACTTAAAACATGAAGTTATTTTTAAGAAAAGATTGTGCATCATGCTCTTCTAGCCACTAGAGAGAGCTGTTGAGCCTTGTTTTATTTTATTTTATTTTATAAACCTGTGTCAACTCAGTATACACTATATTGCCAAAAGTATTGGGACACACTCAGGTGTTCAATCCCTTCATGGTCACAGGTGTATAAATCAAGCACTAGTCATGCAGACGCTTCTACACACATTTGTGAAAGAATGGGTCTCTCTCAGGAGCTCAGTGAACTCAAGCGTGGGGCCGTGATAGGTTGCCACCTGTGCAATAAGTCCATTCCTGACATTTCCTCACTACTAAATATTCCACGCTCAACTGTTAGTGGGATTAAAACAAAGTGGAAGTCATTGGGAACAACAGCAACTCAGCCACGAAGTGATAGGCCAAGTAAAATCACAGAGCGGGGTCAGCGCATGCTGAGGGTCACAGTGCACAGAAGTCGACAACTTTCTGCAGAGTCAATAGCTCCAGACCTCCAAACTCCTGTGGCCATCAGATGAGCTCAAGAACAGTGTGTAGAGAGCTTCATGGAATGGGTTTCCATGGCCGAGCAGCTCATCCTTACGTCACCAAGAGCAATGCAAAGCGTGGGATGCAGTGGGGTAAAGCACGCCGCCACTGGACTCTAGAGCAGCGGAGACGTGTTCTCTGGAGTGACCAATCACGCTTCTCTGTCTGGCAATCCCATGGACGAGTCTTTTGGCAACTTTTGGCAATATAGTGTATTTAATTTCCACTCGATTATTTTTCATTTTTTCTTGTCTTGAGTGGTTTTCCACATGTCAGATTTAACCCAGCATTGATAAACCACTAGATATCTTACTCAACTCACCGTGTCTCGTCTGGTCTCTCCACCTGTAATCCGGCCTGGCTGATAAAGCTCAGGTTAGTTACCACAGCTCTTATCACAAAAGTCCAGGTTCACTCCCTTCACTAGTGTTCTCGATGTTAGAGCATAAGAATAGAAATCCTCCTCCAGAATAGTTTGAGAATCTGCTCTGTGTGGTCTGGTACAACATTCATGACAGATCCATCACAGCCTCTGAGTTTATCTAGAAGGAGTTCATGGTATCCTGTGACAAAACGAGAGATTGGAAGTTTAAGGACTTCTGTATTGGTAAAAAGGTTATTGGGGTATAGTTATTTTTCACCCCAAAATGACATTTTTGTCAGTAATTCCTCACCCTCATCTCATTCCAAACCCGTACGACTTTTATTAATCTTCTGAACACAAATAAAGATATTTTTGATGAAATCCGAGACCAATCCCTCCATAGACAGCAATTTAATTAACACTTTCAAGGTCAGGAAAGGTAGAAATGACATTGTTAAAATAGTCCATGTGACGCCAGTGGTTCAACCTTAATGTTATGAAACGATGAGAATACTTTTTGCGTGCAAGAAAACACAAACAAAAATATGACTTTTTTCAACAATTTCTTCTGTTCTGTGTCATTCTCCTATGCTGTTTACGGTTCAACTGTAGTGCGCTTTTTGCACTTAAAGTTGCTTGTTCTTACTGTTGACATTTTATTTATCAACATTATGTTTTAAGGAGATAACAATGGTACTTATCAACCGATTGCTAGGCAATAAGATGAAATCACATTGGCGTTTTTTTCTTGGAGTGGACATGCTTTTGGGCTGGAAATCGTCGGACCAATCTGGCAACACTGCCTTCACATGAGCTTCAGATACTCCAACAACAACAAAACATACGAATCTCACTCAGTCAAAATGTCAGAAATAACCAGTGGTGGAGTTCAGCCTTACATGTGAACCGGAGTCGGACACAGGTGAGAGACTCAGGAAGACACCTGGGACGTTTCTGTGCGTTTCCCAAAAGCATCCTTAGCCAACTATGGTCGGTGTTTCCCGGAGTCGGTACTTGGTACTTGGGAAACACCGACCACCGGTGTTTCCCGGAGTCGGTACTTGGTACTTTGGGAAACACCGACCATAGTTGGCTAAGGATGCTTTTGGGAAACGCACCCCAGAAACGTCCAGGTGCGTCTGTCAACCTCTTCCTGAGTCTCTCACCTGTGTCCGACTCCGGTTCACATGTAAGGCTGAACTCCACCACTGGTTATTTCTGACATTTTGACTGAGTGAGATTCGTATGTTTTGTTGTTGTTGGAGTATCTGAAGCTCATGTGAAGGCAGTGTTGCCAGATTGGTCCGACGATTTCCAGCCCAAAAGCATGTCCACTCCAAGAAAAAAACGCCAATGTGATTTCATCTTATTGCCTAGCAATCGGTTGATAAGTACCATTGTACCGAGTACCGACTTGGTACATTTCTCACCGCTTCAAACTATCCGTCCAACGATCATTTGCAAACAGCACCGCAAACTTGTGTGGTTGCAACGACAACTCTCGATCTGTGGTTAGAAGCATAGTTTCTTGTTTGCATGACATGTGGATTTGATAAATCCTTATCTTGAGCAAAATAAGCAAGCTGACATTTAGAACAATCTATATCTATTATTTCGAACACATACAAATGTCATGTAAGTCTTTTACGTTTGTCAAGAGATTTAAAGATTTTTGAAGAGTGTGCATGTGTGGACGTGCTCTAGCTCAATTTAAACCTGGAAATAAAGCAAAATAACTGAGAAAAATAAGAATTAGTCCTCAGGTACCATTTTAATAATTTATAGCAAAAAATCTAGCATGAATTGAATCTCAAAATAATTCATTAAAAGCAGTTATTACTCCAACATGGTTGAACGACAGATTTGCAAAAATACGGTTTCGGGAAACAGTCATGACTAGCTAGTTGATTTCTTCAAAGATGCAGCGTACTATGGTAGTTAAGCAGCGAGTTGCGTCGTTGTACGGGAAAAGCACCCCAGAGTTAGTGAATACAATTATGTATGGTTAGTTTTTGTGGAGTTATGTTGATTTGGCTGTAAATTGTTGTGTAGGTGCTCGTGTGGGAACGTAAAAAATTAGTCACCTGAGTATACAATGCGTAATAAAGGTGCATTGGACCCACTTTATATTAGGTGTCCTTAACTACTATGTACTAACATTTTAATTCATAATTTGATACATTGCACTTATTGTGTACATACATGTTTTTACATTGTACTTACATTTTAAAAAATACCTGCATGTAATTACATCTGTAATTAATTTCTGTAGTTATTTGTAATAACACAGTTCACACTTCCCTTACACCTAACCCTACCCTTAAACTGACCCATCCCACCACACCTGTCCCTAACCCTACCCTTAAACTTACCCACACCACCTCACCTGTCCCTAACTTTACCCTTAAACTGACCCATCCCACCACACCTGTCCCTAACTTTACCCTTGAACTTACCCACACCACCACATCTGACCCTAACTTTACCCTTAAACTGACCCATCCCACCACACCTGTCCCTAACTTTACCCTTGAACTTACCCACACCACCACATCTGACCCTAACTTTACCCTTAAACTGACCCATCCCACCACACCTGTCCCTAACTCTACCCTTAAACTTACCCACACCACCACACCTGTCCCTAACTTTACCCTTAAACTTACCCACACCACCACACCTGTCCCTAACCCTACCCTTAAACTTACCCATACCACCACACCTGTCCCTAACTTTACCCTTAAACTTACCCACACCACCACACCTGACCCTAACTTTACCCTTAAACTGACCCATACCACCACACCTGTCCCTAACTCTACCCTTAAACTTACCCACACCACCACACCTGTCCCTAACTCTCCTTAAACTTACCCACACCACCACACCTGTCCCTAACTTTACCCCTTAAACTTACCCACACCACCACACCTGACCCTAACTTTACCCTTAAACTTACCCACACCACCACACCTGTCCCTAACTTTACCCTTAAACTTACCCATACCACCACACCTGTCCCTAACTTTACCCTTAAACTTACCCATACCACCACACCTGACCCTAACTTTACCCTTAAACTGACCCATCCCACCACACCTGTCCCTAACTCTACCCTTAAACTTACCCACACCACCACACCTGACCCTAACTCTACCCTTAAACTAACCCATCTCACCACACCTGTCCCTAACCCTACCCGTATCCCACCTCAATATCATCAAAGGTGTTTTGCAACACAATATGAACACAGTAAGTACATTGTACTTATTTATTTATGTAAGTACATAGTAGTTAAGGCCACCTAATATAAAGTGGGGCCGGTGCATTTATGAATTACGCAGACGGTGAGCGTTTTCAGGATAAAACTAACGACACAGCTCTGCTCTCTGTGAATACAGTCAGAGATGATGGTAACTTTAGCCATATTAGCCGTACAGCATTCTAGAAAGAAAATGTGCAAACATTCACAAAATATGAAGTGCCATCCTCACTTACTCTGGATATGAAGTCAGAGCACGAAGCGTTGGTATTGACCCATCCTTCAGAAACAACTTTTTCACAAATCCAGTGTTTTACTGACCCCGTTGGCAAAGCAGTAATGCGTAAAATGATTTGCACAAATATATAACATTTCACCGCACATTTCCTTCAAAAATGTAACCATGGTGTCCTCAGTGGCTCAGATGCCGGGAGTCTATGAGTCTCGTATGTTCGTTGGTACATCCAACAACAGAACATTAGTAATGTTTTTTGGCGCATACATTGTAATACTTTAGCACTGATACAGCGAGTGAACAGAAATGGCATCTCTGTGCTTCTCACTCTGGGGCGTGTCTTTGATAAAAGGGCCAATCATCAACAGTCATGGGCGGGGCTTCCCTACTCTAACGCAGGAGTCGGGGGAAATCTGGATTTTTACCATTATAGGCTGGTTGTTTACACACACATCTATATTCAAAAACCTTATAAAAGTGAATTTTGCATAATAGGTCCCCTTTAAGAATGTTTATATTTATATATTTATATATATATATTTGTACTGGAAACAAGACAAATATGCTGAGTAAAAAATCGTATAGTTTAAATCTGCAAAAATTATAGTTTTTCTATATCTGTGAACCAGAATTAATATCCATTGCAATATTTTGCAACACAAAGTTTTATACTACAAAACACATTTTTACACAAGATTTGGTTCATGGTAATATTTGATCAGACTGTTAAAAGACATGAAATTGAAATCCTCAATGGCATACTACTGTTTAAAACATTCCTGCATATTATTACTATTACACAGGCTTAATATATTGCATACTATTATTTTAAATAGTATAAGCAATATATTTAGGCTGATAATGTGCAGTAAGCAAGTATGATAAAATATCCTATAAGACACACCTAGACAGGAAAAGCACTTAATATAAATGCAAGACCCTAGAAAGATTAAGCATCTGGAAGTAGGTTAACTCATTAGCAGAAACAGGTGTGATGGTAACTATGGCAACAACACTCAGTACTGAGGTGAGGCTTCTGCAATTGCAAAACTGAGATGCACCGGGTGTCGACGTGGCAATTATGATTTTATGAGAATAAACACATCTGAAAAAGAAAGTGCTTATAATTTACTACGCTGCTACAATCAGGGTTAAGAGGAACAACTAGTCACTGGGTTTGTGATGTTCATGATATCAGAGATTTGACAGATATTCAGTTTTTACTGCAAATAAGCTTACAACAAGGTGCTATTAGTTAACTTTAGTTAATTCATTAACAAGCAATGAGCCACATGTGCTGAAGTATTTATTAATCCTTGTTAGTGTTAGTTTATAAAAATACAGTATGTCAGTTCATTAGCTCAGATCTAAAATTATAATAAACAGATACAACTTTAGTAAATGTAAACTTCAAGATTCATAAACGCTTTAGAATTATTTCTCTTTCTTACAATTTTGAGTTGAATCTTGTATAGCTCAAATTAAAAAGTTAAAATTGCTTAACTTATTTTGATGAGTTAAATTAACTTAAAAACATAAGTTATAATTTTCATATTCCTATAATTTTTTAAAGTGTATGTAAACGATGTCAGAGGATCCACGACGAGCTGTATTTGGAGCTTGATTAAATAAATGCTTTGTTTATAATGGGGAGGTTTCTTTCTTTATTTCTTTCTTTATTTTATAAGAGTGTATAGATAGGCCCACATGACGTGCCTATAAAAAAACGAATTGATTTTGTTGTTAATAGATATGTATACTTTATGAATATTTATAATTATTTATGTTTATAAATGGGTATTTCCCAGATTTCGGGCCTATTTGCGTCCACAGGGTTTAATTCTATTAAAAACTAATTAAATCTAATACATTTTGGCACCACTAATTAGTATTAAAAAAAACAAGCCTAGACTTTTTTTATGGCTGCTCTTACTAATGATTTTAACACATTTTATTGGTGTTTTGTGGTACATTATCTGTGTTTTGGTGTTGTCCGCCACCAGAGTTTTCACATGTTATGCCATATCTCAAACATTATTTATCACAAATTCACTTTTTTTTAAAAGCATATGAATGAAATGTTACCTGAATTAATAAACGTCATGCACAGATTAAGCATATATATGCATTTTGTACTTTATTTTGCTTAATTTCTACCTGTCCCATGGTTTAGTCGTCATTACCAACACGCTCTGCATATAGGCACTTTCCTACTTTTTTTCATCAAAAGTTTATTTGGTAGCCATGGTAACCTAATTTCACAGTGGAGCACATGGATTTCAAGCTGCAAGACTGATGCCTTGATGTCCAGAAAAGTAAGTAAATCTACTCTTTATTCTTTGTGTTGGGCATGTACACTTATTATGCGTCATTACCATATGTGTTGTATTTCTGTATTTTTAAAAAAAAAATGATTATTTGTATCACTTTAATAGTTAAAATGGTGTACATTACATGTAGAAGGCTAGCTACACTTGCTTAGTCATCATCTTTGCTAGTAATTCTAGTTTTTTGACAAAAATGTCATTACCAGCACAGTCATTACCAGCACATCACAGCTTCTGCTGGTAATGACAGGTTGTGGTGGTGATGACGGCAGATACATGAAACATACTGTTCTTTAAAGAATTGATGTTGGATATGTTATCTTAAATTAATTAATATACATTTACCAATCAAAAGTCACTATATTTTAAAGGATGTAATGCATTTGTTTTTAAAATACTAAATTAATTCATTATAATTGTTGTGTTTAGGTGTGACATGGCTCCAAAAGCAGCTGCCCAAAGGTCTTACAGAAAACATCTAAAAGATGATCCTGAGAAATATGCACTGTATCTGCAGAGTGAGCAAGAAATTAGCTGGTTGTCCTGAATCCTCAATAAACAAGCTACAGTTAGTCCAAAACGCAGCTGCTAGAGTTCTTACTAGGTCAAGAAAAAATGATCATATAACACCAATTTTATCATCTCTGGTTACCTATTAAGTTCCGTATCAATTACAAAGTATTGCTACTGACCTATAAAGCCCTAAATGGTTTAGCTCCAGTGTATTTAACGGATCTTCTATCGCCTACAATCCATCGCGCTCTTTAAGATCACTAAACTCGAGGCTTCTGGTTGTTCCTAGGATATCTAAGTCCACTAAAGGAGGGAGGGCATTTTCACATTTAGCTCCTAAACTCTGGAATAGTCTTCCTGATATTGTTTGAGGTTAAGACTCGCTGTCCCAGTTTAAAACTAGATTAAAGACGCATCTCTTTAGCCAAGCATTCACATTATAAATACCTTTTATACTACAGTTAAATCGGATCAAAAGCATTAATATTCTGAACAGCAGCTATGCTAATTATTTCCCATCTGCTTTTCTGTTATTATCTCGGGACACTAGTACCGAGGTAAATAGTTCGTCAGCTCCAGTTTGTATCCAGCCTCTCATGGAGACTTCAGATGCCCCAAGACCTGTGATGAGATGACTCGACGCCAGCCTTGTTATGGCCTAAATTAATACATGATTGATTAACTTTTTCTAACATTTTTCTTTAACATTGTCTTTAACATTTTTCAATGTACATTTATGAAATGCACTTGCTGTAAAGCTGCTTTGAAACTATGTGTATTGTGAAAAGAGCTATACAAATATATTTTAATTTAATTTAATTTAATTGAGAAAGAAAGAAAGATATCGTAGAAGAGAAACAGGAAAATTGAAATCTGTTTCCCTATTGAGCACGTGAGAACACAGATATGAAAAAACGATGGAAAGTTAATCTGATCAGTCCCCAAGAACTAAAGCAAGAAAACAAGGAGGACATGGTAATCTCAGGAAGACTCTTATTTTCCATAACACATAAGTCTCACAGCTGCGACAAACCTACCATCAAAAGAAAATTAAAGGAAAACAAATCATATCAAAGGTCTAGTTTGGGGTACGTACACTCACCTAAAGGATTATTAGGAACACTAATACTGTGTTTGACCCCTTCGCCTTCAGAACGGCCTTAATTCTACGTGGCATTGATTCAACAGGTGCTGAAAGCATTCTTTAGAAATGTTGGCCCATATTGATAGGATAGCATCTTGCAGTTGATGGAGATTTGTGGGATGCACATCCAGGGCCACAGCTCCGTTCCACCACATCACAAAGATGCTCTATTGGGTTGAGATCTGGTGACTGTGGGGGCCATTTTAGTCCAGTGAACTTCATGTTCAAGAAACCAATTTGAAATGATTCGAGCTTTGTGACATGGTGCATTATCCTGCTGGAAGTAGCCATCAGAGGATGGGAACATGGTGGTCATAAAGGGATGGACATGGTCAGAAACAATGCTCAGGTAGGCCTTGGCATTTAAACCATGCCCAATTGGCACTAAGGGGCCTAAAGTGTGCCAAGAAAACATCCCCCACACCATTACACCACCACCACCAGCCTGCACAGTGAAAACATCCCCCACACCATTACACCACCACCACCAGCCTGCACAGTGAAAACATCCCCCACACCATTACACCACCACCACCAGCCTGCACAGTGAAAACATCCCCCACACCATTACACCACCACCAGCCTGCACAGTGAAAACATCCCCCACACCATTACACCACCACCACCAGCCTGCACAGTGGTAACAAGGCATGATGGATCCATGTTCTCATTCTGTTTACGCCAAATTCTGACTCTACCATCTGAATGTCTCAACAGAAATCGAGACTCATCAGACCAGGCAACATTTTTCCAGTCTTCAACTGTCCAATTTTGGTGAGCTGGTGCAAATTGTAGCCTCTTTTTCCTATTTGTAGTGGAGATGAGTGGTACCCGGTGGGGTTTTCTGCTGTTGTAGCCCATCCGCCTCAAGGTTGTGTGTGTTGTGGCTTCACAAATGCTTTGCTGCATACCTCGGTTGTAATGAGTGGTTATTTCAGTCAAAGTTGCTCTTCTATCAGCTTGAATCAGTCGGCCCATTCTCCTCTGACCTCTAGCATCAACAAGGCATTTTCTCCCACAGGACTGCCGCATACTGGATGTTTTTCCCTTTTCACACCATTCTTTGTAAACCCTAGAAATGGTTGTGTGTGAAAATCCCAGTAACTGAGCAGATTGTGAAATACTCAGACCGGCCCGTCTGGCACCAACAACCATGCCACGCTCAAAATTGCTTAAATCACCTTTCTTTCCCATTCTGACATTTAGTTTGGAGTTCAGGAGATTGTCTTGACCAGGACCACACCCCTAAATGCATTGAAGCAACTGCCATGTGATTGGTTGTTTAGATAATTGCATTAGTGAGAAATTGAACAGGTGTTCCTAATAATCCTTTAGGTGAGTGTATATGACTGTGTTCAGCGTTTTACCTGTTCTTAACTGCCCTCCTGTTTCATGTTGCATGTTTTATTTTTTTATTCAACATGGCTATGAAATTAAATAGTCTGTTTAGACTATAATTATACTGAACCAATCCTGTTCACAAGGAACACAGTTTATGTTTGTTCTTCCATAATCAGATTAAACTATGTTTTGATGTTCAAACAGATTACTAGCTGGTCTTTTTTTGTTGTTGTTGGTCTAAAGTCACTTAGGCTCTTAAATTACAATAGCTTATGATCAGTGATTTGTCATCACCACAACAAACTGTCATTACCAGAATTGCAATGTCATCACCATCAACATACATATTTTTGCCAATAAATTCTGTATAAATTACAAAAACATCCTACAATTATATATTTCTAACAATGTTGGACAATCTAAATGATCACTGTATTAAAAAGTTTTGATATATGGCATTCACTTAAAATAAGCTTATATTCCAAGCTGGGGTAGATTGATGAATCAGAAATTTAGATACTTAAATGACTATAATTCATCTTGCAGCTAAAAATCAACAATCCCATTAAGTTCAAGATCAAATAGATTCCATCTGAAAGCACAAAATGTTTTAAAAGCACTGATTTATCATTTAAGTTTTATTTTATGAATATATTCAATGATGTGATGGTAATGACACATTTACTTCACATAGTTAAGAAAATGTCAAAAAATCATAAATTCCCTTATCTTATGGTCTCAACCAAACTCATAACATTGCTCCTGACTTAAGGACTGATAATTTGATGTATTCCAATTAATACAATTTGGAATTTTAATTTTCAAAATTGCAGAAACCCAATTTGGCCCTTAATCTGAGAAACGCCCAAATATGGTTCATTGAACACACTGATCTTCTGGGGCATGTTGTCACACTATGGAAACCAATTCATAAAACAATTTAAATGAATGTAAAGTTACCAAATTAAAAAATCAAACCGCAAAAACAGCATTATAGAAACACCATTTTGAATAAAGTTGATGTTTTGTTGTTGACCCAAAAGACGTTGCAAAAATGTGATGATACTGACATGGATAATTGAATTTTAATAAACTGCAATATTTTGAACTGTCTGAAACCACTGATAAAACAGAGAGAATATCCTACACAAACTATTAATTATGCTATTTTCTGCCAGAGTTGTTTTACAGGAAAACATCAAGATGAAGGAGGCTCTTGAAGAGGTGGATGCATCTGTCTAATGATTGTTTTACTTCAGCGACGTCACACATGCTAGTTCAGGTTTGTTGTTTAGTTGCACAGGTCGTGGGTCACGCGTCAGGTGTAAACATGCTAGTGGGCGGATGGTGAGATGAAGTCAGTGCTGTTATTCCTGCATGGCTGTGCCAGGAAACATGGTATGAAGGAAAGTAAATCAGAGTAAATCAGTAAATGCATGTGGACTGAGGGTCGGCAGGGGTTCAGTGGTCACGGCTCAGAGCCGTAAGCCAGCAGGATTTATACCTGAATCCCGTACAAACCGACCTGCCACAGGAGAGATGAAGGTTATAACATCCCTGCCGCTTGTCTGACATTTGATACTCTGTCAGAGGAGAAGACTTTCAATATCCCATTCACAGGAGACATGCCACTTGTGCCTATGATTTACAGTCAATAATTCTGGGCCGAGAAAAAAGTCAGTATCCTTTGTATGCCAAAAAGTCAGTCGACATGTAGTATTAACAGTATTTGTTCTTTAATATACATATTTACAGTAGTGGCCAAAAGTGATGTCCCTACAAGTTTGATTAAACAATTTATTTTACTATGCAAAAAAGCACTGACTACAACATCATCAGTTATTAATATTTCACTGGTGTTCATAATTTCTTTGTATGACATCCAGGCCAAAAATGATGTCCACACAATTTGGCATGTTTCATTCTATTATCACAAATAAAACAATTGGCTACAAGCACAACTATGCAATATGCTTACAAAATCTTTAACACATTTGAATATTTATGTAAAGGTTGAAAATGCCACTACTGTATATATGGATCTCACATGTGGATGCTTCTTTACTACAGTCATCTTATTCCGTTCTGATACATGACAATTATTTACACCGATTAGGTATAACATTATAACCTAATATTGTGTTGGTCCCCCTTTTGCTGCAAAACAGCCCTGACCTGTCGAGGCATGGACTCCACTAGACCCCTGAAGGTGTGCTGTGGTATCTGGCACCAAGATGTTAGCAGCAGATCCTTTAATGCCTGTAAGTTGCGAGGCACAAAATGTTGACTTGCTGTCTAATATATCCCACACTCTAAAAGGAGCCGTGATGAAGAGATAATCACTGTTATTCACTTCACCTGTCAGTGGTCATCGTTGCATGTATTTTATAAGATTATACATGTATTTTCTATGTGTCTTGGTGTCTTTGGAGCATGAGCTCATCACAGTGTTGAGACTGTGGCTAGTTTTACTGATTAGATGCTGTACTTCTGCCTGCTGGAGCGTTAGAGAGCCATATGATGATTGAACACACACACACACACACACACACACACACACACACACACACACACACATGTTGTGTTTCCATGTTTTGTGGGGACATTCCATAGGCGTAATGCATTTTATACTGTACAAACCGTATTTTCTATCCCCCTACACTGCCCCTGCCCCTAAACCTACCCATCACAGGAGACATGCTGCATTTTTACTTTTTCAAAAACATCACTTAGTGTGATTTATAAGATGTTTTCCTCATGGGGACCAAAAATGTCCCCACAAGGACAAAAATTTGATATTGCCAGCTTTGTGGGGACATTTTGTCCCCATACCGTAGGGATTACCAGTCCACACACACACACACACACACACACACACACACACACACACACACACACACACACACACACACACACACACAGAAAGAGAGAGAGTATTGATCATGAAGATGCTTTAAAGCCCAGCTTCTCAAAATGCAACATTTGTTCGCTGTCTGTCTGTCCAATGTTGAAGTACTACTTTAATTGGTTTAAGTTCTGTGATTTCCCTAGTGAGTTCCTTTGCTGTCTACTCCCTATATAGGCAGCTGTCTTCTACGGCAGCATCTTAACTAAAAAGAAACCTGAAAAGTGACAGATTTGAAACAATCGTCCTATAGGCAGACACCACACAAATAGCATTTGTCACATGAATTAGATGAGACACTTGATTCATAATTGCTACCAGTAGAGTTTGACACTAACACACTATATATACATGAAAAAAAGATTTTGTGATGTAGTAAATAAAACAAAGATTATGTTTTACAAGAAAATACTATTTCAGTGTTTGTGTGCAAAGGGGTCATGAACTTATTCATTGTTTTATTTTTTTATAATGTTTCCTGTGGTGAACTTATAATGATTTTTGCATCAAAAATTGTTATAATTTAAAAACAAAACCCTGATTTTAGCCTCTGATTTGAAAGCTCATTTTGAAGGGGCGTGTCTGCTGACTTCAGTGTAAACACCCACTTCTGTGATTGGCTGACATCTTTGCACATGAAATAGCTGAGTATGACATGTGGAACTCTCTCGAAAACTTTTAGCATGTTTTTTACTATTACAGCTCTCAAGGTCAACTAATCGTAAAAAGTGTTGATTATAGCATTATATTTAGATCTATAGCATTATATTTATATTGTGGCCTGAAAGGCAGTGATGGCCATTGTAGCCAATCACCAACATTAACAAATACTTTCATCATAACTAACAGTGCAAACACAATGTAAATAAGAGATTTGTTGATTATTATGGGAGTTTTGGCACGAGTCCAGAACTCAGTCACTGATAAACTTGTGCTGTTTGATTGACAGTTCCAGCGATTGTAAAGGGAGCCTTCTTTGATCGTCTTCTATATTATTTAATAACAGTTTAAATAATAGATTATTTTCATCCTACTTAGAGAAAATGTGAATTTGACTGTTTACTGACTGTAGACTTCCTGTATCGCTCTTCTCTCCTCGTCATCTCACTAACACGCCAGTGGGCGTGGCCAAAGTTGTGATGATGAAGTAGGTGTTGATCTTCTTTGGTCTTTCACTGATCTATTATAGGCACATTCCACAACGAGTCGTTCTCTGGGCTTGTTAACAACAACAATGTTTTCAGTTCTGAAACTTACAGGATTTTCATATTGTATGATGACTACTTATGTCAAAAACTCAATGAAAATCGTATTTCTTATGCCCCCTTTAAACATTTCATGTTTAATGTAATGTGTTACTCCTTTGTAATTATTTGTAAAATTTACTAGCAATTTCTGAGTGAAAATTGCTTCAAAATAAAACAATCACCTTTTTATTTTTATTAATTTGGATAATAGTGTGATATTCTTAATATATTCTTTATGCATTTAGCAGACGCTTTTATCCATGCAATGAGATAAAAGGTATGTTACAAGGTCGCATAAGTTTAGGAACAGATTTTATCCTGAGAGCACCTATAAAGCATTTCTATGCAGATCATTATAGATCTGCAAACAGTTTTTCTTTTGTTTGGCTCTATAGCATGTGCACAAGCTTTTCAACCTCGTCTCAGTGGATCTAGATGTTATTTTGAGTTTTGTAGCATTAGTCTTTGTAGCTCATATTTTGTACTTCTTCCAGCATGAAATGTCACGTCTCTTTATTAGATTTAGCTTTTTTTAGAGATTGCATAACATCCTTGCACTGCAAACAACACTTTTGTCTCTATTTCTAGTAAAATCCTCTCATATAAACTCAATATAGCAGGCTCCAGAGGTAATCACAAAGATCCCAAATATCTGTATCTGGTACCAAACGCTGGTTAATGAGTGTTGAGCTGAGCCTCGTTTCCACCGCTGACATTCGAAGGTGAAGCTGTTCAATGATTTGGTTTCTTCCCCGAGCGATTTGCTGTATGTTTTCTGAACCGTTGGAGGTAATTACTCTGTTTGACGTGAACTCTGATACAGGAGGGACTTGACTGCTCAAGACCTTTTGAGTCTGAACTTCAAGTTCAGCTAACAAAGCCAGTTTTTTTTTTTTTTTTTTTGCAGAACAGGAGAGAGAGTGAGAGGAAAATGATTAAACCAGTTTTTTTTCCCCATCCTTTGATGTTAATGACACTAGTGACTCTGGGCGTGAGAACATGGCGTCTCCTCTGAGGACCAGATGTGATCAAAGATCCTCTCTGCAGATTCACAGTCAGACTCTCTGTCCTGTTCGATATTTGAAACACGCCCGTTCTAAACAAGAGAGGGTGAGTATATATCAGTATAAGTCAGTATATATGAACAAGTATGTATACACACACACACACACACACACACACACACACACACACACACACACACACACACACACACACACACACACACACACACACACACACACACACACACACACACACACACACACACACACACACACACCAGGCACTTTATTAGGTACATCTACTCAACTCAATGCATTTAGGGATGTAGTAGACACTGTCAAGATAATCTGCTGAAGTTTAAACTGAGCATCAGAATGGAGAAGAAATGTGATTTAAAAATGACCTTGTTGATGCCAGAGGTCAGAGGTGAATGACCGGACTGGTTCAGCTGATAGAAAGGCAACAATAACTCAAGCAAGATCTGCAGAGGAGCATTTCTGAACGCACAACACGTCCAACCTTGAAGCAGATGAGCTACAGCAGCAGAAGACATACTGGTGACACTCCTGTCAGCTGAGAACAGAAAACTGAGGCTACAATCCACAGAGGCTAACCAAAACTGGACAATAGAAGAGTGGAAAAACATCTGATGAGTCTGGAGTACTGCTGTGACATTCAGATGGGAAGGTCAGAATTTGGCGTAAACAACATAAAAGCATGGATCCATCCTGCCATGTATCAGCGGTTCAGGCTGCTGCTGCTGTAATGGGTGTTTTCTTGGCACACTTTGGGTCTCTTAGTACCAATTGAGCATTAAACACCACAGCCGACCTGAGTATTGTTGATGACCATGTCCATCCCTTTATGACCACAGTGGACACATCTTCTGATGGACACTTCCAGCAGGATAACACTCCATGTCACAAAGCTCAAATCATCTCAAACTGGTTTCTTGATCATGACAGTGTGTTCACTAAACTCAAACGGCCTCCACAGTCACCAGATCTCAATCCAGTAGAGCAGCTTTGGGATGTGCTGGAGCGGGAGATTCACATCATTCAAATCTGCAGCAACTGTGTGATGCGATCATGACAATATGGACCCAAATCTCTGAGGAATGTTTCCAGCACTTTATTAAATCTGTGCCATGAAGAATTAAGGCAGTTCTGAAGGCAAAGGGGTCCGTATCAAATAAATACCAACGTTTGTGTTTGTTCTCTTCTTAGAGAGTCAAAGACATGCACGAAATGCAGTTTTTAAGGAATTTCTATATGCAATAACACTTTCCTTCCACGAAATGTGAAACACCTCTTGTTTTTATTTTCTTCCAGCTGCGCTCCAGTTTTCGGGCTGGTTTCTTGAGGGCCTGAGTGTCCTGTACACTGTTATACCACCGTGTCTGACCGGCGAACATTCAACATAAACTTAAATCATAAAATAATCAAACAACAAAATGAAAGAGAAGTGGCAGGACCTCACAGACGACTGCCTTAAACTAACACAAAACAACAAAATAGAGTCCCAGGACTGGCCCTCGATCTCATCTTGCACTGTTGTCAATCCTCCTTATATACTCCCAGAGCTCCTTCGTGAGACTTGAGACTGTTGTGGCATGCAGGCGACACTCATTAGTCCCACCCTGATGATTGTTTATTTCTCCTCTTGTTTTTTTCTTTCTGAGTTGTATCCTCCTGACAGACTCAATCCTCCTGCAGTAAAGGTTCATGTTTCTGATAAGAAGCTGTTGAGGGTGTGTAAACCTGAAAACTGTGTGAATAAAACAGAATATAATGACATTTTGTTTATTTGCTAAGTTTATAAAATATACATTTAGTTTTATATTTTAGCCAGAACAGGGATCCCTCATAAGTGGATCATTAAAAAGATGGAGGAGCCCTGGTTTGTAGTGGTGCTACTTCAGTGGTGTCAGGTGTTATTGAAATGAATAGCAGCACTGCAGCGTTGCAACTAAACTACACCTCTGAGCTGCTCCATGCTGAGAGTCTCTGTGCTGCAGTAATGACACCAATTAAACAAATTATCCCAACCATTATCAGCAGTCTGCACTCCCGCTGCCAGCGAGCCCACGCCTGACGCCCACACTTTCATTAGTGCACTTAATTGACTTGTATTAATAGTAAGCACAGTGCACATCGAGTGCTTTGTTTTCATTCTGTGCCACTGTGACTTTGACACAAACCCGCAGATGTGAAAGATATATTGACTTTCCTCTCGACTCTTGATCCCCAACCCAAGCCATCTGTGCAGTTTTCTTAGCTTCTCTTCACTTTTCACAACTCTTCGTTTAGAAAACTGCCATTAAATGGAAATGTAAAAACATGCCAACTCTAGATTTCAAACAAGAAAATATGAGTGGTGCCAAAACTCATGTCATACTGCTAAAACTTTGCTATGTTCTGCTAGTTTTTAGCACATCGCTGCAGGATTTTTTCGACCAAATTTATCATCTGCCTGCAAAAAAAGTCAGTCTGATCACTTAGTAAAGCAACAGAACACACACACTCACACTGACTTACTTACTTACTTACTTACACACACACACACACACACACACACACACACACACACACACACACACACACACACACACACACACACACACACACACACACACACACACACACACACGTAAAATAACATCTTATTTCTTTCACTTTGTGGGACTGAACCATAACTGAGCACTTGTACCTTCTCATATGGTCAAACATGACAGGGTCAGATGTCTCTCAGATGTCTCTCTCGTGTGTGTTTCCCTCAGTGGACTTATAGGATTCCAGCTTGACATTTCTCTCTCTGTATTTCAGCTGAAAAATAAATGAAAAGAGATTAGAGATGACAGATGTGATATGAGGTAAAAAGCATTTGAGAGAAGTGTGGATTACATACAGAACTAAACGTCATGCTTTGCTGATACACCACAACATTGAGACATTGCTCTTCACTGTAAAAAGCAATAATTCAAGTGTCATGCAGGGAATTCTGGGAATGCCAATTTATGGATTTTCACTGTAAATTATATAACGGCTTATTACTTTTCACCTCTCCGGTGTCGTAGAGGGGTGAGGTGTCTCGCAACATCTAGCTACTGGGGTGCCTCAGGGCTCAGTGCTGGGACCGCTTCTCTTCACATGTAAACAAACGTCAAAGTTTGCAGAATTTATTTATTTTAAACTTGTGGTGAAACAGAACAAGGACATGTTTTTATCATGTTTCTAATCACACATGAATGCTAACCCAATTGCATGATATTTAGTATATTGCTTCTGCTGGGGCTAGTGCCTCTTCTCTTCTCTTCTCTTCTCTTCTCTTCTCTTCTCTTCTCTTCTCTTCTCTTCTCTTCTCTTCTCTTCTCTTCTCTTCTCTTCTCAAAGAGACACAAAATCTATTTCATGGATGTAACACAAATCGTTGATATGGGAAGGAGGAGGGGGGAACCGGCGAACATTTAAAAAGACTTTAATAAATAAATGAAAAAACTGAAAGTAAAACACAGTCTGCCCCTCATGGATGGCTGCCACGCACACACGTAATAAAACATAAACAAAACATAACATAAAATCCAGGCCTGGTCCTCTCTCGTCTTGCACTGCCGTCGCTCCTCCTTTTATGTTCCCATCACTCCTCCGTGAGACGAGACCGGTGTGGCACGCAGCTGCAGCTCATCATCTCTCGCCACCGGTCCGCTCTCACGGTCCCTCGCCTTGCTGCTTGCCACAAGGGGCTTTCAGTGTTGGGGGTAACGCATTACAAGTAACTTGAGTTACGTAATAAGATTACTTTTTCAAGTAACTAGCAAAGTAACACATTACTTTTCAAATTTGCAACAAAATATCAGATTTACTTTTTCGAAAAAGTAACGCAAGTTACTTTTTCACATTTATTTCTCTGACAGCAGAGGCGCAGAGGCGTTGTGTGAACATGATAGTTATTGTAGTTCTAGACTAAATTTGAGCATTTCTTGATCTCACTTGCATAAAGATTCCTCAAAATGAATAAAATTAGTCAAATGCAAAATATGCAAACCTCCAATGATTAAATGTTAAATAAAACAAACATTTGTATGCATTTAATCTATCTTTACCAATTTGCTGCTGACCTTTAAGAGGTCTTTACATTTGCACAAATATAGAACTTTTTTTATGTAAAAAAACAACAACAACAAAAAACAAGTACAGCCCAGGTGAGAAAAAGTAACACAAAAGTAATGTAACATTCCTTTTGTTAAAAAGTAACTCAATAAGTTACTTTTTAAGGGATTATCGAAATATTGTAATGCATTACTTTTCAAAGTACCTTTCCCCAAAACTGTGGACTTTTTCCTTGGGTCATAACAACCCAGTGTTTGGGCAGTTTTTGTATTACCCAGATCCGGGGTCAGACATGACAACCCAGGGGTTGAGATATTTACTGCAGGCTTTTTGTGACCTTCTTAGGAGAGAACAGTGCAGCTTCGTCAAATTAGTCTTCTCACAGCATATTTCGGCTACGAGTGAAAGTCAGAAGTTCATCCGCTCTTCACGACACAAGCTCCGGCACGAGATCCAGCGTTACGGTGGAAACAGGACAACAGAGATTACACTCGAAACTTCTAAATGTAGAATTTTTATTTCTAATATTTGTTTAACAAGCTTAAATGTTGCCAATATGGAAATAAAGGAATAATCATGCAAGCCATTGGTGTCGAGTTTTTTTTTTTTTTTATCCATAGACATTAATTCATGTATGAAGTTTAATAAAAAGCTAGTATTACAGTAGAAATGAATCAGCTATGCTGGGTTAAATAAAAAACACTGGGTTAAAAACAATCCAAAATGTTTTTTTTTCAACCCAAGGGCTGGGTAAATATAGGACAGAACACATGTTAGGTTAATTTTACCCGGACCTTGGGTTGGAAACATGTTGTGTTTCCATGTTTTGTGGGGACATTCCATAGGCGTAATGCATTTTATACTGTACAAACCGTATTTTCTATCCCCCTACACTGCCCCTGCCCCTAAACCTACCCATCACAGGAGACATACTGCATTTTTACTTTTTCAAAAAACATCACTTAGTGTGATTTATAAGATGTTTTCCTCATGGGGACCAAAAAAATGTCCCCACAAGGACAAAAATTTGGATATTGCCATCTTTGTGGGGACATTTTGTCCCCATACCGTAGGGATTACCAGTCCACACACACACACACACACACACACACACACACACACACACACACACATATATATATATATATATATATATATTGTTGCCCTATTGCTGGTTTGATTATATATATTTATTTATATAAGCTTTCAGCATTAGCCATCTGCAAAGCCCCATAGTGCAGATTTCAGCTTCCCTTGAGATGTCAACACACATGTTATGGGATTGGCTTGATTTATTAAGCTTGTCCGGCTCGATAGTTGAGCTAGCAGTTAGTGAGCTATCAATAAGAGTCTGGACAGTCTAGGGACACGCGTAACGTAGCTGCAGTGCTGGCGGCTCAATGCCTTTGCTACATTTTGAATGTTTTGTTAAAGTTGCACCCTGATGTGCTGTAAAACGTGCCTGTGGTTTTGGGATTGCTGGAGATTATATTTAAAACACTGATTCTGCTTCAACAACACCAAAGTGTGTGTGAAACACAAAACCTTGTGATTCTGAAACATCTCGCCCCCCCTCCGATGCCCTATTTTCCTCATCTCAACGTCAACAACTTCTGCCCCAAGCGCTCTCAGATTTCTTCCACCGCAGGCTGGTGTCTCCATGAGAGCTTTAAAATGATAGACTGTCATGTTTGCCTCGGTTTGAAGTATTCCCATCTTTCCCAACACTTCAGGTTAGCGAAGATAGCCGCGTGTAAGTCAAACACATCGGCAGCAACAAAAAAAAAAACAGTGCAGTGCCTGTATGAATGAGATCTGCAGCTAAACCTGCTCTGAAGAAGTTCACATCTTGGGTTTTGGCCTTCATTCATTTACAGCAACTTTGCTCCACCGTGTTTGATTCTCACCAATACTTTGAGAAGCATTACGGCCTGAGGAATGTCAGCCTTTTTAATGTCAAGTCTCTTCTGCTCACCAAGGATGTATTTATTAAATCATAAACACTGTAAAACTAATTAAAATATCTTCTGTTTTCTATGTTCCTGTGATTTAAGCTGAATTTTCAGCATCATTACTCCAGCCTTCAGTGTCATATGATCCTTCACAAATCATTCTGATATGAATTTGACTTTTTGAAACTTTTACTATTATTATCAATAGGGATGCACGATTTATTAGCCACCATATTGCTGTATATATATGTATATGTTCATTTTCAACGTTATCAGATGAAATTATCACGATAACATTATAATTCTGTGCTTGGACATATGGCTAATGGGGAGAATTTTGTTTTTGTAATCAGGCTCTCGAAAGAAAAAAAAACAGTTGAAAACAGTTTATGATGTACTATCTTACTTACCTTAAACTACAATATCATGAGGAATCACATTTTATAGACTATGAAACATACTAGTGCTAATGCTCTGGCTGTTAGCATTCGTCAGGCTGCAGTGTTTTATATGGATTCATCGGGGTTTGTTCTCTATATGGGGCACCACTTAAGTTTTACCTTTTGAAGCCCCAGTAACTTCCGCAGCCGTGTGGAGAGTGTGATCTTATTCAAAGAGTCTCGCCATGAAGCGTCTCAAGCAGACCTCAGCAGAGAGAATCAAACGCTGCCGTCACATTCTTCCTGGGAAGGTCATGGACTACTTATGAGTTTGGGTATGACTGTGAGCTTTCTTTTTATTTCATATTCCTTTCTTTTTTCTTTCACTTCAAAGACAGCCTTTTAGCATTAGCACAACAAAATGAAGAGAAAAGAATGAACGTCAGGGTCATAGTAGAAAACTGAATATCTAAGACTTGGCTCCTTTGAAATACATAAGTGGGAATTTGAACTGAATTGGACAGACCCCACAAGAAGCCGAAATTCATTAAAGGAAGACAAATTTACTGAATTGAAATGCAACAGAGAAATTTCATAAGTTCAACACCACAACAAAATGAGCAAGAACTGAAACGCCTTAGCTTACTCTTAAATGAAAATGTGATGTTTATCTGCAAGATGTAGGTGTCTTTGTTTCTTCAGTAGAAGAATATTCTTCAGTATTCCTGGTTTTAAGATTTGGTCGATTGGATCACAAGTGGACGACGCTAAATACAGGTGTAAGCGGGGTTGGGGTTTGTCACACACATGGACAAAAAGTCACAAAACTGCAGGACTGATTTCACGGGGCTTTTTTAAAGAGCACAGTAGTGAAGTGAAGTGGAGTAATAGCTCTCAAAGGACCAACACTCTTCAATAAGACCAAAACTGACCCTGAGGATTTATAAGTGAAAGAGTAGGTCAGAACGGCAGGGTGGATATCGATGGATCTCAGGGTGTGAAGCTGTAAGGCAGAAGAGCACAGACAGGATTGAATCAGAGCCACGCAGCTCAAAACTAGACCTTAAGAGAAAACACAACCGCATTCACCTCCTGTTATGCTTCCATAAAGTAACGTTCTTCAAAGTCAGGGTTAAAATACATGAATGCGGCTGCACATTTAATCGTAACTTACAATATAGCTTAGTGCAATTATCAAGTCAAATGCTGCCATTAAATAAGGTCCCATTTACACTGCAGGTCTTGATGCCCAAAAAAAGGGCCGACGAGCCACGGCGCTCTCACACCACACATCATGCTCTCACGCAGTGAAAAACACATCACGGATCAAAGACAACGCGCCGACAGACAGGACAGAGCAGCTTACTTTTAATATGAAACAAAATCTCAAACTTTACTTGTTGGCGCATGACTATTAACTAATTCAAAATTAATTCAAAACCCATTACCACAATTACATATTACTTAATCCATTAGTTAATAGTCATTTGCCCCAACAAGTAAAGTCATAACATAATGTCACATTTGTAAATCTATAGCTAATGATTAGTTAAAGCAGACGACTGGAAGTTGAAATGCATGGCTTTGACCCTTTGAGGTAATTAACACATTAATTTACATTATTAGTTCATATAATATGTTATTAAGAATTTAATACATTATGACACATTTAACTAATAACAATTCAATGATTACTTAATCTATTAATCATGTAGAATCTTCATTAGTTGCTGATGCAGTAATCATTAATAAATGGGTTAGTTAACCATTAGTAACACATTAACTCATTATTATCTGTGCATTAGTTAAGAATTAATTAATGCATATTAGTGCACCCTTATTGTAAAGTGTTACCGAAAAATCTGAATTGGGTCCCTTAACCAATGTAATGTATATGCAGCCTATAAACGTATCTGTTTTTTTTTAATAGTGTGAAGAGCGGCACTGTAATACTCATGTGTTTTCAACATCAGAGCACCTTGGTTCAAACTCCATCTCCGTATGTGCAGCATTATAGAAGGGCTGACGGTGGAGGAACTCTCTGCAGGATTACCAAAGATGCTGAGCTCAACAGAGACGAAAGAAAGAGACTCATGCCCGGTACACACAGTATTTTGGGCTGTCCCAGAGCAGGGCCGTAAGCCCGTAACCACCATAGACATTGAGGGGGACAAGTCGCTTCCAATTATTAGAAATGGCCAAAGTCACAGAAGCTGAGCGGGAATTCCAGCATGTGAAATGTTTTGCAATAGAAATGTTAAACGACCGGCAGTAACAGTAGTGATGCAAACTACGCAACTTTAAAAATTATAATTATTTTTTTAAATATGTCCGTTTTGAATTGAACATATGCATTTATGTGATTCATGTCATTCCTAACTGAGTGTGTGATTATTTCCCTACTAGAAATTACACATACGAATTTCCTTCACTGTTCTGTTTCTATAGGCTTTATGAAAAATTGGAAATATGACCAATTGTGGCGATTTCTGTGGTGATGGCTCCTAAACGGGATCCTTCGTCGTAGAGTGAGAGAGGCTCAAAGACGGCCGTTGTCACTTTTTCTTGCAACCAAAGATCATTTGCTGACAGTGTCAGAAATAGCTTGATCATCTCGGTGTGTGCTGCTACGACCTACTTCTACTGACAAGCCAATAAAAATGCAGCATGAAATGGCATATTGATCAACGCAACATGGCGCTAAAACCTAAAAGCCTTTCTAAATTCTTGCCAACAGTTAACAGTAATTTAACATCAATATAACAAAGGTTACAATAATATCAAATACTGATAGTTGTGATAAAGAAGTGACAGGGATCATAAAAAGTAAAAATGTGCTCTCCATTCGGCCTCATTGCTGTCTAGGTGAAAGTAGAGATTTTACAGATCTTTTCTTCCTCTGTTCCCTCGACTGACACACATTACACTGGTTTAGTTGGTGAGTTGTGTCACGGGTTACAGAGTCGCGTAAACATTGGCGTCTCCTGTGCTCCTCAGTGCGCTCGCAGCTACTCGAGTGTGTGTGTGTGTGACATTTGCAGCAGTCACAGATGGTTTAAATTCACTTCAGTCAGCGCCAGTGGAAAGGTGCATTAGGGCATCATTTATTTACACATGGACACAAAACACTTGCATAGTATGTGTTGTACTGTTATTAATATTTCATTTTACAGCACTGATACCTTCATTTGCCTCACATCTAATGAGTTAATCTGGATTACTGCACATATTAAACGTGACAATCGTGGCCCTGTATTACTGCAGACATGATATATGATTAATGGATGCACGTCAACGTGGTTTTGCATTACATTAATATGCGTGATTATTAAATGACCTGGCATGATTCTTTTAGTCCAAAACTGAAAGATAGTCAACACTGTCAGAGTGCCTCAAAACTGTATACTGTATCATGTCTGACTAATAGGTTAACATTTCATATTCTGATAATAACAGAGAACTGACAGATTGACATCAAGTAAATTAAAGTAATATAATTTAAAATCAAAACATATTTTTGTATTCTTAGTATTTTTATAAGTTTGATTAAATTCCCAATACCTTTTTTTTTTTATTTATTTTTTCCAACTTTAGAGGCCAGTTCTAAAAAATATTGGTAACCTCCGGAGAATCTAAACCATTTGGACTTGAAGTAAACATGTTTGTCTATGTATCTACCAATTCTTATGAGGCCTGCGATTATAATTCTCAAGATATCATGTTCTAAACATAGCTTTCAAGATAAGAGGCTTTTTTTGGCCTGGAAATATCAGAGGACTGAAGACTATGAGAATGTTAGCTAAATATATTTTAAAGACCTTAGTTTTAGGTCCTGAATAGCGCATAACAAACTAAATTTGAAAGATTGAAAGATTCATATAATAATACAACAAATAAACATTACTCTAGTAAGACATAGGGCTAGATTTACTAAACAGGCCAAGTTAGAGTGAGAGCGCAATCCCATATAAGTACCGATGAGAGTGGAAAGCTCTGATCTACTGACAACACGCAAATGAAAGAACACGGACACAGCCGGATCATTTCCATAATGACCAACACATCTACCAATAGCGTCTGGTTTAAGACATGCTTTTTGGGTGGTAAATAATGGCGCAAATACCAGTAAATTGACCAGCGCAAACCTTAGTAAATCACCTTGCATGATTCATTTAAAAACTCTCCTCCCATAAATTTGCCATCTGAAAGGGAAACTCTTACAAATGCATAAGCAATATGTTCAAAAATATCCCTGTCCACACCTTTCCAGTGCTAGTTTTTCACTGCATGTCTTTAGTAAATCCAGACAGTATGTCAAAAGAGGCTTGCGCTGGTGCAAGCTGTTAGTAAATCTGGCCCATAAAGCTGTAATTTTCGCTGCACCTCCAGATCATGTTATCTTACCCATTAATTAAAGCCCCTATTAGGAGCACAATGACATTACACAGCTATGATAATGGACCATTAGAGAACCAATAAGCCAGAGTCTCTCGTCTTCCCTGTCTCCAGATTTACAACTGCTGCACGAGTGTAAAAAAAGTGAAAGTTCTCACCTTAAGTGAGTGATGAAATACGACTAATGGAAAGGACATCGTGACAGGAGATTTACTGCATCTGCGAGCTGCGTTCGGCGGGACGGGTGCGATAATCCTGGTGACATTAACTGTGTCCGGACTGGCGTTTTAGCAGCCGTTAATCACTACAGGAAGTCTAGAGCTGTCAGAGCGGATCCGTGGACGTGGCCTGTGCTGTGTCAGGCAGTGACCTTCAACACTGTACGGGAACACCCTAGTTTTATCAGAGCTCAGATGCAGTGAGGACAAAACAGATGTCAAAACGTATGTTAGAGTCAAAACAGTCAGCTTAAGCAAGTGCTAAATGCAACAGAGCTGCATCGTGAGTATTTACTTTTTTTAAATTGTTTTCAGTGCAAACATGCCTCCTTTCTTTGCAAATGAGGTTAATTATAGCATGCAATGAATTAACAAAAGACATTTGCCTGGTGCAATTAACTATCACAGTGCTGTGCAAATTGCATTCTGCGCTAATTGTTAGGGGCCAAGCACCGAAGGTGTGTAGGCACCTATTGTATCTGTTGCCGTTCTACTTCTTCTTCTTCTGCTCTAAATGTCAATGGCAGCCCATAGGACTTCCTGAATTGTCACCGTAGCAAATTTGGAGTCTCTAATCTATGCCACCAACTGTCCAAAATTACACTCACAGTTATGCTAATGACCTTTGAATGGTAAGGGCTACAAACTGAATTTTGATTCCTTGGCTTAAGACGATTCGATTGCATATGCATTTACCGCTATGAAAATTTTCCCACCATTTTAAAATGTCAAAACTTTCAAACTCCTCCTAGGCAGTTGCTCTAAATTTCATGTAAATTGAACCAGATCTTTAGACCATGGAGACAAAAAGTTAAGGAATTCACGTTGATTCATCAAACCGTTCTTGAATGATACGCAAACAAATTAGATGAAGAACATGCCAAAATGAACGTGAGGCTATCTCTGTAACGCTTTAGCATATTCTGACCAAACTTGGTGTGTTATGACAACCATGACCTGACACTACCAGCACAGTGTCACCTATTGGTCGAAAGTCAAATCATTTTCAAATCATGACTAATGCAATCTACCAAGAGCAGCGCAAATTAGCGTCTGGTTTAAGACCTGTTTTTTGGGGAGATAAATAATGGCACAAATACCAGTAAAATGACTAGCATAAACCTTAATCACCTTGCATGATTTAAAAAAATCAAGGAATTTAAGTTGATTCCAAACTTGTTGTGTGTTATGAAAACCATGATCTGAAGCTATGGGCACAGTGCCACCTGGGCACAGCACAATCAAACAAGACATGCTTTTTGGGGGCGGTGAATAATGGCGCAAATGCCAGTAAATTGACGAGCCCAAACCTTAGCAAATCACTATGTGTGATTCAAAAAAGTTAAGGAATTTAAGTTGATTCGTCAAACCGTTCTTGAATAATTCACAAATGAATTTGACAAAGAGGTCCCGAAAATGAACGTAAGGCTATATCTCCACAATGCTTTTTATCGGATTCTGACCAAACTTGGTGTGCATGATAACCATGACATGAGGCTACCTTTCAGCGCAGCGCCACCTATTGGTCAAGAGTGATAAACTTGTGACTGTGATTTTGCAGCAATTTTGCCTGAAATCATCTTAATATCACTTGAATTGCTCATTTGATTTATTATGCCTTCTTTGTGCTTGGCCCCTTAATTTCTGAATGCAACTATATTTTAGTTTGTTTCCTAGCCCGATTTTTAAAGAGTGCATGCAAACAAATTATGCCATCAGCAAGCACAACTATATCTATGATATAGTTGCCGCTCCAGCACATCCCAAAACTGCTCTATCGAAATGAGATCTGGTGACTTTGGAGGCCATTTCAGTTTAGTGAACCCACTGTTCAAGAAACCAGTTTAAGATGATTTGAGCTTTGTGGCATGAGGCGTCAGTAACGAAAACATCAAAAAATACACAGGAACTCAAGCATTAAATGGACTGGTTTCACAGCAGATGTTCTAGCCAGCAAACCTCCTAAAACACAGGACAATATTTCAGAAGTCGCAGCAGACACTGATATTATACAGCTCAACTTTTCTTCACATGATAACTTATGATAAGTTGCTGCTGCTCTGTGGAAAGAGGGCACAGCTGCATCTCTCCTCTCATCCGCCCACCTGCTGATCCTTTATGAGCGGTTTTGTTTTCAGGATCTTCTTTCCTCTCCACACCACAGGATGAATTAATGCACCTGTTAAAAAACACACTTCTCACCCCCTGATGAGAGACTGTCACTCAACATTGAGACTGGCAGGTAGGGTGCATTATTGTGCAGTGCATGCTGGGAAATGTCCCCTGCTGCTGTCCTGACATTGGACCTCAGGGAGTTCATCTCTTTAAATTGTACCTTGATCCGAGGAGGAATTCTGCCGGATATGGAAACAGCTCCGTGTTTCAACTAAGCCCACCGGCTCTCCAAGGCCTGTCATCTAAAGTTTGCAGAAAGAAAAATGTTTGGAATGTAAGAATGAAATATGCTGGCTTGGGTTTTTTTTCTTGCAGTTACACAAAGAAGCAGTTCTTTTCCTGTATTTAGTCATGAAGTTCATTGAGGACACCACACAAACTTTTCTGTCTTGCTGTTTTTACTTTCTTTAAGTAGAAATGTCCTTAGAGAAGCCTGTGCTCACAGAAAAACTCGCAAAGTTTCTCACTTCATGAGCTGCCTTGGTTTAAATGATTTAAAATAAAATATATAATAAATCAAATGCACAGAGCTTCTGTAATGCCCACATCCACATACAGTCCTTATTTTTGATAGTCCTTTTGGCGGTAGTACTGCCCCAGTATATTATTATTTCTCATTAGATCTGTGGGATCTGGTTGACAGAAAAATCTCTAACAGCCGGTATGAGAGAAAGGAAGCGCTCAAAATGATATGTGTGGCTTTCATGGGAGATGTGAGAAGAACATCTCCTTCTGTACATCAGCTCGATACTGAAGCCTTTTGCCGAGTCTTCATTCTTTCACTGTTCCATCTGGATTCTTTCGTACCTGAACCTGTGAGTCTGTTTGAAACGGGAAAGAAAAAGGTATTTGCTTCCTGCGCTTCCGATCAGCAGCCATCACTGTGTGCCAATTTATCATGAGCCACCGAGACCATTTCAGCCGCTCTCATCCTGGATATAAATTACTGTGCAGCGACATCATCCTCTAAGTGTGTGTGTGTGTGTGTGTGTGTGTGTGTCTCAAATCTAGGTCACATTTCACCTCAACATCAAATGTTATTTTGACTATTTTAAAGCCATCAAGCTTTTTACATTATAACATTATTTTCCACAAAAACAAGGCACTTTTCCTCCCAAATTGTCGTTATTGTAAAGAAAAAAGTTTCATTCTCATAAGCAGTGATCTTATTATTCTCAGTAGCTGTGTTTACATGGACACTAAGAGTGGTGCAGGTATGACGACACATCGGACTGGTTCCTTTCGACAAAAACCCAATAGGATTTTCCCATAGGCTTTTGGATTATCGCTAAAAACAAGCTCTTTAGTTTATGATACTTGCACGTTTTGTCCATCAAGATAATTATCACAGATGAACAAAGCCTAAATACAGTTGCCAGAAGTAAAAGGCTAAAGGTAGGCTATAAACAGACTATACACCACGGTCGCTCGAATTCAACGTCACCATCACTAAGCTTCCCATAACTCTTTCAGTTTTTATCTCAAAACATTTTCCTAAAAGCACAATTATGAGCATAATGAGTCTGTAAAAGCAGACTGAGTTTACCTGTTAAAATGCTAAAATGCTAACTTCCACGTTTGGCCTACAAAGTTATGTCATACCTCCGATCGTAACCAGACTAGAAGCACAATCGGAAAACAAACAAGTCACATGTAACCACGTCAATCAGAATGAATTGGCCAGATCTGATTCAAATGTAATTCGGATTGTATGGGGTGGTTTCTTCCTTTTGTAATCCGAATCAAGAGTGCAATGCAACAGCAGTTGTGTTTTTTGCTAGTTTCAGCCCGATGCAGTTATCATTTTCACGTCCAGCGCCACATTGTTTAAAAAGCAATTGCACTCGCTTGGGAGATGAGACTCTGATTGGTTTATTGCACGTTACGCCCAAAACACACCCATGACTCATTAAGAGACGAGGGACAACCCTTTTGGACCATGCGTCTGGCACGCTGTGCGTTTTTTCCTTCGTTAAACTAAAAAGTGGACCATGTGCTCAGATATTAAAATAAGATTAGATTTGATCAGAAGCTTATGACATATAAGTGTACATCAACCCGATCACTTTATTTAGCTTTCATATTTGGATTCATCAATCAGAATAAATTCATTCAGATTGAAAAAAGAAATGTGTATGTAAACGTATGAAATACTTATGAAATAGGCCTACTTGTTAAATACTTTCATAAATACATAATAATTGTCATGAAAATAATTTTACAATGCAAACATAAACATAATGCTCCTCAAAATAGGCTCTGTTTTCTTTAGGAAAAATCTTTTTTTCATTGTTTTGTGTGTGAAAAATGACCTGCACATGTTCTTGACAGGTTTCATGAGATTCACCATTACATATGACTGATTATCAATCAAAGACGGTTAATCCATCAAACACTACTCATCTGAGGAAAGCTCTCTGGTGTATGTTATATCCCGGCTCTCATCCTGCGGGAGAATGACGTGCTTAGTCTGATATGATAAGTGCCTGTTTTCTCATTTTATCCTTCTGTCACCTGTCTAGCTCTTCTGCAGCTCGGAAAGTGACAAATCAAGAGAATGAGGGAGAGACAAGGAGAAGAGTCACATTATTGAGGACACTTGAATGGACTGATTTTCCCAGCAGCCCCTCTGATGTGATCAATACTCTCCATCTGTCTCTCTCTCTCTCTCTAGAACAAACACACAGAAACTTGTCAAAAGATTCAAAGAGCATTAACGGATAGATCATTGAAAATGTTTAATTCTGTCATCGCTACTAGCCTTCATGTCGCTCTAAACCAGATATCCAAAGTAACAGATGGTTCTCTTTTATCTCAAAAGATCAATGAAAGCTTAATTTATGTGACCTCTTTGAATAATTTCTACTAGTTCAACAAAGCCACAGGAACATTTTCATCTGTTTTTCAGGAAACATTCATTTGAAGGATGAGCGTGCATCAACGATTCATGATGCGGTTGCAGTAAAACTGCATGATATACGGAGAAAAAGAATAAATGGCTTTCCCTTCAGCTCAGCCAAAGATTAATCTCATGTGGTCAGTCGTTTTGTCAAATCACTGCATAAACAAATACAAAAAAACAACAAGATCATCTCCAAAAACAGTACCTGACCCATAGAAGAAAGTCTGTCATGGAAAAAAGATTCAATGGGGTTCTAAATAGAACTCTAGGGTTCCTGACTACATTTTAACGAAGCCTTTTGCCAAAAAGGTTCTATATAAAGAGAAATGTCTTGATTGCATAATACTTTCATGTTTAATGGGTTATTTAAAGTGCCTCTGTTATGCTATTTTAATGGTTCATAATTTAGTTCCAAAGGTCTCCAACAACAGGTTTACAAGCATCAAAGGTCAAAAAACACTTTCATTTTCGCACATCAGCACAGTGTTCACTGATTCTAAAACGACTCGACGGATGAATCAGTCTCTCTAAATTCCTCCCTGATTGGTCAGATGGCTTAGTCTGTTTTGATTGGTCTACCACTTACAGTGCTCATTATCATAACTGAACTCCAGCTCCGTTTAGGAGGCTTCCTAAAGCTCAGCGATTGTACATTGTAAAGACAGTGATGATGGTGTTGATATTTCTACATCAATCCGATGATGAAACATTGGAAGATTCAACCCGAACCTCCATCGAGAGGACGATTTGAGCAGGAGTTTCTCAGTAACGCACTACTAAGTTTGAGTTATTTGAGATGTTGCAGCTGTATTTCCTCACCATTGGCATTACTAAGAGTATGACCATCGAAAAACCCATGTAATTTAATGAGGTGCGCATGTGGGAACTATATCAATAACAGCACGTACATTAACTAATGTGAATGACTGATGTAAGATAAAAGTTCGAGTAACAAATCTCGCTCCATCCTTTATCATTACTCAAAGTAGTAAGAACAGCAGATCATCTGCATTAATAGACAGTTTTAGGTAATAGTGGCCCACAGCTGATGAGCAGAAGTATTTCAGTAAGACAGTAATAACGTTAGCCGGAGACAACACAAAACTACGTATTTTGACCACCCGGTAGGAAATATATACACCAATAATTATTCATACTAACAAGTTGTTATTCTGAGGAGCAAGTTGCTCCAAATAAACTGAGTACTGTCCCATCTTTAATGGATAAGCGTTTTGGAAATCTCATTTAGACCTCACAGAGGTTTGAGAAGCAATCGTCAAAAGGTTACACTGCTTTTGTATCGCTGTGGTAATTTTAACCACTGACTCTTCCTCATCCATGTTTACAAAGAGAATTAGCTTTTGCAGAGCAGAAAACAGCGCCTTCTCGATATGTAGGTGGGAATTATGCAAATGTGTTACTGTGTTTCCTTTGCAGGTCATTGAAGTGAGACTGTTTAGGCAGTTCAGAATCCATTATTTCTTTTAGGAGACAATAACTTTGTTTATTGTGCACTTTCGACTTTACAACTTTGCAGACCATTTACATTCACAGACAGCCATTATGCACTGCATGAAAGGGAATATTCGAAAAAACATAATATGAGCACTATAGGGATAAAGTATGCACTGCAAAATATGCTTTTCTTACTTAGTATTTTTTCTATATTTAATATCTAAAAAATTCTTAAAACAAGAAGCATTAATAGACAAGTAAATATTGATTTATGTTTTGAGGAAAATAACTCAAAATTAAGTGAGTTTAAATAATCTGCCAATGGGGTAAACAAAATAATCTAAACTCAAACAGAAAACAAGATTATTTATCTCACCCCATTGGCAGATTATTTTGCGTATTTTAAGCAAAAACTCACTTAATTTTGAGTTATTTTTCCCCAAAACAAGACAATAATTTTGCTTGCATAGTAAATTCTTCCTAATGTAAGAATATTTAGATATTTGGGCTGGAAACAAGAAACAAGTAAGAAAAGCATTTTTTTGCAGTGTGTTTACGAGCAGTTTAATTCATAACATAACATAACATTTCATTTAAATTTAATTACAGCTAAATCCACAAAATATGTGGAATTTGGGAACAACTAGAAGGTTCTATCTATGAAGCGCCTGACTGAACCCTTTATGGTAAGTAAATAAACTGATAAAAATTAATTATTGAGGCTGTTAGGGTAACATAAAAATATTCATTATTTTTTACAAATACATATTTGTTTGTTACTTTACTTGGATAATTTGAGTAGCTCACTTAATTTGGATTTGTAGCAAAAACAAGACTTTGTAGACTTGCACTTCCAACATACTATTTAAGTTAGATTTACTTAAAACATTTCCTGCTGGATTTGGCTGATGCAATGAACCTTTTCACATGGTGACGAGGTATTTTCCATATTGCAACATAAATCTATTTAAATGTTTCTCATATTTTTATATTTTATATTTACACAGATTGTAATAGTTTCTTACTTTTGACACTGCTCACATCTTAATCTTAAAAGCTGTAATCTTGTGTTTAATTATTTCCTTGTTTTTAAAGCTGTGGATTTATTTTAGTCTGCAGCTGAAATGGAAGCACTCACTCGGGTTTGCTGCTTTATCAATATTATATTTAAATGAACATTGTCACAACCTAATTTTATTGTGTATAATCTACTTACTGGGGGTAAGGAGATATTTAGTTACCAGAATGCACTGCATGGAATTTAATTGGAAGAGAAAATGTTGGATTTATTTATTTTCATGTGTTTTTAAGATAAAGGACATAGAAGGCTGGTTAGTATTGTTTAATGTTCTGGTAAGTTGGGATTTAGAAAAGTTTTTGTCATGGAGTTTTGGGGGTTACTGTAGGAGCAGGAAGGAGCAGTGCATCCTATGAATTGTTTCACTCAATGAGCAACCGTTTACAGCAGTATTGTGGTTAGTCTCTGCACACTGCTTATCACATGCAGTGAAATAGAACTAATGCATGTCATATAAGTTAGTTATTTTTACGTCTAATTTTTTGCCGCATACTCAGTTGAATTGAGTTATATTTATGAGGAAAATTGAGTAGAAATTACTTAAGGGTGCATGTTGAAGACATGTAAAGTCTATTTGGTCAAACACAAATTAGATGATCTTAAAATACTTAGAAGTCTATGTCTAATATGACAAAATGCATGAATGAAAAGTTGACCAAATCCATTTACAATCACTTTTTGGTCTCTCCTACCTCTTCAAAACCCACGCTTGAATGTATTTCCATAATTTTCACATGATTGTTACAGTACAAGAAGGAACAATGACAGTTATGGCTAGAACCCACAATCCTCTGCTCCACGAGCTGCTGCTTTAATTGTTAGGCCACTGGAAGGCATTGACATTATCACAGGAGTCATCTTCATGCATACATCATTGCTGTCTGAGACTGAAGATTAGTAAAAACCCTGTCTTATTCCAGCCAGGATTTCCTGAGGTCACATGTGGAATCAGGAGGCATTGCTAATGAATGGTTTGAATTTCTGCCATGTAATTGGTCAAACTCGTCTTCTGGTGAGATGAGACTCGCACAACACACTCTGCACCGTCCACATGTGCATTTCTGTTCTTGGCAGAGTGTTTCTTGTTGACCAAGCGCTTCATGATAAAAGCACTCCTCCGGTGCTCCTCATTACGGATCTGAGATGCTCATCTGAGGGGCTTTTCAGTATCTCGCACTACACAACAGACAGGAAACGAAATAGAGCTTTATACATCAGTAAACCTTTTTTTATTTTTTTATGGCGAGGTTAAAGTAAAAATACCCAATGATTGAGTTTGTCCATATTTGACCCAAAATTGGGTTAAAACAACCCAGCATTTTTTAGAGTGTAGTTAACTACAATGAGCAATGCTTCTAAAGCTAAAGCATTTATTAAAGGATTAGTTCACTTCAGAATGAAAATTTCCTGATAATATACTCACCCCATGTCATCCATTCATGTCTTTCTTTGTTCAGTCGAAAAGAAATTACGTTTTTTGAGGAAAACATTCCATCTCTATGGACTTCAATGGCAACCAACGGTTTGAAGGTCCAAATCAATGCAAGAAAGAAAGACATGAACATCTTGGATTACATGGGTGAGTAAATTATCAGGAAATTTTCATTCTGAAGTGAACTAATCCTTTAATAAATGCTTTAGAAGCATTGATCATTGTTAACTACACTCTTAAAAATGCTGGATTGTTTTAACCCAATTTTGGGTCAAATATAGACAAACCCAACCATTGAGTCAAATATTTAATTTAAAACATGGCTTGACGTTTGTCCATATTTGACCCAAAATTGGGTTAAAACAATCCAGCATTTTTTAGAGTTTAATGTTATCTAGCAAAACCTTATTGTAAAAGAATAGAATTCAAAAATAAAATGTACACAGTAAACTCAAACCAAAGGAGTCAAACCCTTGACATCAACATGAAAAATATTTCATAATTTTAATGTAAGATTTAAGGTAAAAGTCTGCTTGAAATAAGATTAATACTGGTTTTGCTTTGTTTTGAGCAAAGCTGCACTATGTCTAGTTTTAAAGTCTTTAAAAAGCTCTTAAGCTCTTCTTTTGCATATGGAGGTGGCAGAATGTTTTGCTTGATTTAGAAAAATTGCTGCATTTAAATGTTTTGCTGGTTTCAACATATTTTTCAGTACGTCGAGCAGAGAAAGTGACTTCTCAACATCCTCCCGCGTGTCTGTTATCTGTTATCCTCTTTTGCCTTCTATCGTTTCATCCGTAGAGAGCGGCACAATCGCTTCTGGTGCTTTGTTGAGGAATGCCTCTAAAAGCAAAACAGAGTTGTGTCAGGACAAATCCTGCTCGGCGTGAGAGAATGCCAAGTCTCGCAGGTAACAGCCGTGTGCGTTTGCATTCAGCTCAATCTCAGGCCCAGATGTCTCACCCGGAGGAGTTTTTGAGCTCTTATATGAGCATGTGCTTTATTGCATCCGGGACTGGAAATCTGCATTTGGAATCCAGTAAGGTTGAACAATTTTAGTGCAGTCATAAAAACAAGCTCATTTTAATGCGGAAAAAGTCGCCTCATGCACTTATTCAGAAGGAATATGATGTATAAACGTGTTTCAGCTGTAAATTGAGAAGGTTAACTGTATACTTTCGGTTTATGGAAGTCATTTTTGCAGCCTGTACTGTCGCTTGAATTCATAATGTAAGAAATGCATGTGAGATGGTTGCCAGGGCGTTAGGTTTAGTCAGTGATACAGGTTTGATTGGTAACTCTTTACGTTAAGGTCCCATTAGTTAATGCATTAACTAACATTAGCTAACGTTGTGCTCTTTTGCTGTTGTCGGCTGCAAGGATCTTTGAAATAACTGAAATCATTTGGCGGAGTGATATGGAACTGTAATGCGGTCAAGACCTGCTGGAACTACTTTAGTCATGTGCTTCTTTGAAAATAATTGCACACCTTAGAACTTTCACCAACCAATCAGATTCAAGCATTCAACAGCCCCGCAGTATAATTAATGCTGCATCCCAATTTTCCGACATATACTATGCCTTTAAAATATGAACGGTTTTTATGAAGAAAAATAGACCTTTGAGTGTGTGGCAGAATAGTATAGGAAAGCTACTTCATTTTAAAGCACTGTCGGTCTTGTCACAGTTAAAATACTCCACACTCAATTTCATTTCCAATCATATCAGAGAGAAATGTAGTAGCACGTTGATCTGTCAGTCGTGGGTCTTTCATGCGACTTCATTAAAACTTTTAAATGCATCATAATGATGCATTTAAAACTTATTGACCAAACATATATCTTTATAAAAGTTCTGAATGTTGCTGCACGTGAAATATAATGTGGATAACATTAAATAAATATTTTCTCTTGACTTATTAATCATGAGTCAAATCACTCTCTACTTAACCGTCGGTCTTGTCCATCCACCATGTTTGTAGTTTTAAAACCTTTTTTCCTGTTTGTAGTTCTAATCGAATACTCATCCAACATGCTATGGGATATGGGCAATATTAGCCAATGGAGTGTGAACGGATCTGCACTAATAACCGGATCTCAATCTCAACATACTACGATTTGGGACAAAAAAAAATTCTATTTTAAAATTGGATGCAGCATAAGATTAATAAATGCTTTCGGAGTATTGTTAGTTCATCTTAATTAGTGCTAACAATGGAACCTTATTGTAAAGTGTTACCGTTTGAGTGATAGCAAACACCACTAATTGCATGAAAAGCAACAGCTGTAAATGTGAAATCAGCACATAGATATGCATGCATGCTTGTCTGTGTGTTTTTCTAGTAAGACACACAAAGTCTTTGTTGGCTTTATTGATTTCTGGTTTAATTCTCCCTCCGGCTGCAGGAACGAGCTGAACTCGACAGGAGGAGGAACAAACTCCGATGATAGATTTACACCCCCTCCAAACGCTGAGCTTTTAATCTCACTGTTGTTCTGTTGCCAAGGCGACGTGCCTGCCACCCTCTCCTGTCCGACCGGAGCCTTCAAGAAAATCCCAGAGCATCCCGCCCACCCTTTAGCCGCCTTTGTGATGATTATGTGGCCGTTTGATCGTGTTTACCTGCCGGCAACTCAATAGAGGAGGAAAATGGAAGCTTGAAATGGTTGGAGCCTGCTCTGCGGGCGTTGATTGACAGCTACATTCTTAAAAATAAAGGTCCTTTAGTGGCATTGATGGTTCTATGAAGAACCTTTAACATCCACGGAAACTTTCCATTCTACAAAAAGTTCTTTGGAGTGAAAAAAAGTTCTTTAAATTATTGAAAATGTTCTTCACACTAAGAAAATTGAAAGGTTCTTTGGGGAGCCAAAACATTTTCTTCTATGGTATTTCTTGACCTTTTGAGAGTGTAGGGGTCAGATCTACCATGTGATCTAGCCAAGTAAAAGTACCAGCTTTCAGTAGCATATACAGTATAATTCCTTCCCCAACATTAATTTAATTTTCCGTCATTTATGACACAATGCTTCGTCGCGTTTGGCAGAACTCCTTCTAGTATTTAGTAACACTTGAACCATTACTACCAGGTAATGATCTTTACTTTACAATTCATTATACATTATGCATTAATTAACTATGAACCTAGCAGTTCCTAAGGTTGCACTTTATTTTACAGTATGTGAACTTACTGGGTAATATAAGGTAACTACATGGGTTAATGTTAGCTTAGGTTCAGGGTTAGTACCTAGTTATTACACAGTTATTGCAATTGCTATAATAAATATGTGCAACAGGAACAAGACTGTAAAATACAGTGCTAGAATTCTTTGTCACATGTCTGTCCTGTCTCGTGTAGCACATGTGGTGTTTTGTTACTTTGGGCCATGTGCTGGTGTCTCTGTCCAATGCCTCCCTCTTGTTATCTCATTATTGGTTTCATTCGCTCCACCTGTTGTTCCCTCATTCCCTGCTTGATTTGTCCCTTTTATAAGTCCCGTTGTGTTTGCAGTCTGTGTCGGATCGTTGTACTGTCTACATCTCCCCTTTCCCCACGATTGGTATGTTTGAGTTTGCTTGTGTTATTATGATTATGTGTTCTGCCCCCTTGTAGGTATGTTACGTGAAACTAAAAGGTGAGAGGTGAGGACTCATATGCGGAAAAAGTGATTTATTAATAACAAAAATAAACACAACACAAAACAAAAACCCACAAGGGGTAAAAAGCAACAACATCAAAAAATGTGATAGCGAGTAAAAGCGTTCACCAGTATAAATATGCAGCTATATTGCATGTAGGCGATTTACAATGGTTACACACTTAAAACTGATTGTAGTGTTTATATCTTTGTAAGACTGGCGAATCTATAAAACAACGGCAAGGAAAACTAACTTTCCGGCACTCCGGGAGCCCCCTTGTGGTCAGGAGCGTTTCCGTTGTGTTGCGGCTTTTTCGTTGTGTTGTGCACTACTGAGCCACCGAAAGTTACAAATACAATATTAAATATTATAAATTGTTCTTAATTACATGGAATTAACCCTAAAACTAATTCCAACCCTACACTCTACACTTGTCACTGGGGCAGTACCCTTAAAAGGATTTCTTTTTCACCCTTTAAAGGTGCATATTAGTACCTTAGAGTAGCAATATGTACCTTAAGGTATTATTATGAACCTTTTAGGTGTAAAAGAGGTCCAGAAGTGTCATTTTAATGTTACTGCCCCAGTGACAAGCTGTTGTACCCCATTAAAGGTACACTATGTATGATTTTTGCAGTCAAATATCCAAAAACCACCAGGCCAGTGTTATATATTTTGTTATGTTGGGTTCTTACAATATCCCAAATGTTTCAGACTATTTGTAAATCGTGAGAAAATCGCTATTTTAACCAATGAACCGGGACGTGTGAGGGCATCGCCTGTCAGTGACATCATATCTGCATTACCCTCGGTTTCCGGTTTTATTTTGCAGAAACGCTTTACTCTCACTGGAGTGTGAACAAGTGTCACAGCAGCCGCCGAGCGAACACACAGAGTAACAGCATAACAAAATTGTAAACACACTAAAATGTATCTAATATAATAAACAGAGCTGCGTTACCTCATACTCATGACCGGAAAAGCGGAGATTGCGCTGGCGACTGTGTCCCGTCATAATAAAAGTCCCGTTGCTCGCGAGCAGTGTGTGTTGTGTAACAATCGCTCAGGTGGCCTTGCTCAGCTCCCACAACACTCGCCCCGGCTCTGCTTCACACTACAGTAATGTTAATAATCGCATCCATGAACATGATCAGTCCTATCCCGATTCTTCCACACCGGCTGTGAGGTGAAGACCACATGTCCCAAGATTCTGCGCTCAAACTTAACGTCATCAAACTACGCCTCTGTTTTGAACAGGCGCCCTCTAGCCGACGGAAAATTTGCATAGTGCACCTTTAAGGTACAATTTTTACCAAAAAAATTCTGAGAATGTATAGTAAGTGCATGTAGTTAATTATTATTACTCAGTACTTACATGTATAATTTCACTGTAACAGGGACACCTTGAAATTACAACTACATCATTCAACAGAGCACTATTACTAGTTCATAGGTTCTTTTTGGATCCATAATGCAAATAAAAATGTGCATTTATTTTTAAGAGAGGAACTGTCATTGTTGTTCTGAATTAGTTTCTGTTTTTAGGTAAATCTGCATTTAGGTTCACCATATTTCCTCAAATGAGCCGTATAATCCTGGAGGTGTGTATTTAGAACAGCGTTGTCACTCCTGTACTTCTGCTATTTCCGTCTCTGTGTTTTATTTCTTGTGAAGCGGAGAAAGCCCAGCGCAGACACCGACAGTGACCCAATTACCCTGAATTGTTCAACCTCGCTGAAGGCCTTATTACTACACCCTGAGACTAAACCTCTCAAGGAAACACATTCATCATGACTGGCACTCTGTTAATGTGATACATGATTTAGCCCACAGTAAAACACACACGCTCTGTTCCAAACCCTAAGAGATGACTACCTAGTCTAGACCTCGTCATAAGTGTGCTCCTAATGTGAGGAAGTTTTCCCAGCACAACGTCAAATAACCAGAATGCATTGTGTCAAATTCCATGAAAAATTATCAATAATCAATGCAATGACACAGTCTGTTTTAAATTTAAAATATTTCAGAATATTACTGTTTTTACAATATTTTTGATCAAATAAACATTATGAGACTTCTTTCAACATTAAAACATCTTCCCAACTTCAATATCATAGCACTAAATACAATGATTAAATAATTATATCAAATAAATAATTTACTATATAGTAAAAAATACACTCATTATTAATTCAGTTTATTGCATTAGATAAATTATTTAGCTGATGCACATCGTTGTCAATTTCATTTGCATTCCATATTTCAGAAATCTTCTCACCTTCAAATCATTTATTTCTACGTAGACCTCAGGCATCAAGGCAGCTCAGAAGAGTTTTACTTGTGTGAGGAGTTTTCTGAGGACACGTTTTACCTGAGTGTTGAGTAAACAATGGAGAGGTGGAAAACAAAAGTGGGTGAAGTTGCCTGGAGCTCAGTGAACACAAGTCCGTTGTGTGTGCGTGTGTGCGTGTGCGTGTGTGTGTGTGTGTGTGTGTGTGTGTGTGTGTGTGTGTGTGTGTGTGTGTGTGTGAGCTGTGGGCAGTTCTTCCTTCACCTGTTCACCCACAATCAGCCTCCATCAGATCAGCCTGAGGGACTGAGAAGAGATGGAACAATACGAAAAGAAGCAGGAGGGATACAGCGTGTGTGTGTGTGTGTGTTTGTGTGTGTGTGTGTGTGTGTGTGTGTGTGTGTGTGTGTGTGTGTGTGTGTGTGTGTGTGTGTGTGTGTGTGTGTGTGTGTATGTCCTTGTTTATATCACATTGTGGGGACCAAAACCTGAGATCACCTACATTGTACCAGCCAGCGGTCCCCACTTTTCAAAAGGCTTATAAATCACACAGGATGAGTTTTTTTGAGAAAGTAAAAATGCAGAATGTTTTTCAGTTACTGTATTTCCAGTGATGGGTAGGTTTAGGGGCAGTGTGTGTGTGTGTGTGTGTGTGTGTGTGTGTGTGTGTGTGTGTGTGTGTGTGTGTGTGTGTGTGTGTGTGTGTGTGTGTGTGTGTGTGTGTCCAGTTATATACACTACCGTTCAAAAGTTTCTGATCTGTAAGATTTGTTTATGTTTTTGAAAGAAGTCTCTTCTGCTCACCAAGGCTGCATTTATTTGATCAAAAATGCAGTAAAACTGTAATATTGTGAAATATTATTAAGGATTAAGAATTATTTTCTATGTGAATATATTGTGAAGTATAATTGATATCCTGTGATCAAAGCTGAATTTATCATCATTACTCCAGTCTTCAGTGTCACATGATCCTTCACTAATCATTCTCATATGAGGATTTACTGCTCAAGAAACATTTATGATTATTATCAGTGTTAAAAACAGTTAAATACCATTTTTGGATGAATAGAAAATTCAAAAGAACAGCATTGATCTGAAATAGAAAGCGTTTGTGTCCTGTTCTCTTTGGTTGATTGTTTGATTGTTCACAGATGTCCCTATCAATAGCAGTCTTTGTATTTGAGCCCTCATGTTTGGCCTGTGTCTTTGTTATATGTAACCCGCAAACAAACACACCCCTCCCTTCATTGCTCCACCCCCAAAATAACAAACATCTCGCACAAGTATCTGAATCAGCTGCGATTCAAAAACTGCATACAACACCATATCTTGGCTCTGTGAAACAGCAAAAACTCGGTTCGGTGTCTCAGTAAAAAAAAATATATATATATTTTGGTGCCACTTTAGACTGCTGGAAAACATGATGGAGAAAAATCACTGAAATAAGTTAGTGGGGATACTTGCTAACAAACTCTGTTCTGCTCAATATTTGTACTTCTTGGCCAGCTAATAATCAGTTACGAGTTCTAAGCTTTAATTCAGCGCATGCACCAACTGCAACCCCTCAGGAGCCAGAGCACATGAAGGCTTCAGCGTCACACTGCTGTTTCTGATCAGTTGCATCATGAATCTGAAGAAACCCCTGAAGCGATCAGAAAGTGGCTGTTGTTCTCCGGACTGCTGCATCATCACACATGTCATTCATCATGGCGACGCTCCACCTTTGAAATCACTTCCGCTTTCCCGGAATCACAGTGATGAGGATTTCAGTGTCATAAAAGCTTTCAAAGTTTCCTTTGAACGCCACGTCAGGTGACAAACGAGTTGAGATTTTAAGCACATGCAGAAGCTTTTATAGTTTCATCAGTTCTCTTAACGGTTTCCCATAATGCACCTTGACAAATGCATCCTAGAAGTGAGTAATAATTCCCTAGAAAGCGAATACACGGAATGTCGGTCATTAAAGTTATTTGTTTATTAAATATTTTGGCTTATTTGAATGTGTTCAGCAGTCAGTAACAGTGAAGTACCTTGTTTAACTCCACTTAACACATTTTACCATGTTTTTACCATGTTGCCATTCATTCCACAATAAGAGCTGCTGGTGGTCTTGTTTGGTTGCCCGGGTGTTTAAACTTGCTGAAGTATTTCCAGGGTGTTCTGTGTTTTTTCTTGATTTAAGGCAAAATACTGCTCTTCTGGTATTTCTATTTCTATTTTATTTTATTTATTAGTTATGTTATGTTTTTAATTTATATTATTTAATTTTATTATTTCGTTTTTATTTAATTTAATTTACTAGTTATATTATGTTTTTCTTTTTTATTTATTTTTTATTTTTTATTTCATTATATTATATTTAATTTTTTTAAATATATATATTTTTTTATTTTATTTATTTGACTTTTTTTGTATTTTATTATTTTCTGTTTTATTTTTTATTTCTCAATACATTTTTTTATTTTATTTATTTATCATTTAAATTGATTATTTTTTTAATTAATTTTAATTATATTCATTTAATTAAACATTTTCTCCACTAGTTTTTTCTCTCTTTTTTCCCCCCTTAGTAACTCAATGGCATATCTCTCCACAACTATAGCTTCATAATTTGAGGTATGGTTGATGTCAGTAGCACAAGCAGTGCTCGATGACACTGGAGTTCTTCTGAAGACTGGACGGCCAATGCTTTAGTTATGGGATTGATCAAGTCCTTTACCACCAGTATGAGTAGTGATAGCGACGCTGCCTTAACAAACACACTCATTTAATTTGTTTGCTGGCTTTTTCATCAGTATGAGCGGGATGAAGCCATGCCATCCGATGTCTGACTGATTTCAGTGATGAATCATATAAGAGCTCTTCTATGACTGATTGAATATGTGAGACAGGAGCTGCTGTAATATTCATTTACTTTAGATTGAAGATGAATGGTGTCGTCGGGCGGATCTTTCTCCTCTGCATCTCTAATGTTCCTCTTATCAATCTCTCTGCGTCTCAGGCGTTCTTCCTGTTTTTCATTCTAGCACAAATGCACACAGTCTCCCAAACTATAAATCAAGGTTTGGGGTTCTATTTTTCAAAGAAAAAACTTTTTATTTTTTTTATTCAGCAAGGATCATAATTGATCAAAAGTAACAATAAAAAGACATTTATCTTGTTAAAAGATTTCTATTAATAATAAATAAATGCTGTTCTTTTGAAGTTTTTCTTCTTCAAAGAATCCTTAAACTAAATGTCACAGTTTCCACAAAAATATTAAGTAGCACAACTTTATGTTACTAGATTTTTTTTAAATACCTTGGAATAAATCATGATATATGATAACTGAAAATTGTGTGTGATTGGAACACTTTTTTTTATATATATATATATATATTATTTTAATACCACCATTGGTAATGATGTTCATAATTGATGTAATCTTTCTTATATAATTGTGCAGTGCTAAACAGCCATTAGACTTCCAAAACTTGGTTTTAAGAATTGTTTTGAATTATTTTATTGAAAGAAATGGGTTTGTTAAAAGGAGTGCCCTCTCTCTCTCTCTCTCTCTGTCCTCTGTCCCTCTCTCTCTCTCTCTCTCTCTCTCTCTCTCTCTCTCTCTCTCTCTCTCTCTCTCTCTCTCTCTGTCCCTCTGTCCCTCTGTCCCTCTGTCCCTCTCTCTCTCTCTCTCTCTCTCTCTCTCTGTCCCTCTGTCCCTCTGTCCCTCTGTCCTCTCTCTCTCTCTCTCTCTCTCTCTCTCTCTCTCTCTCTCTCTCTCTCTCTCTCTCTGGTGCATGCTGGGAAGTGGGGAGTTAGTGCATGGGCGGGGTGAGCGTGTTGGTGAGAGGAAATTTAAAAACTGTTCTTGTCTTTATTTCTTTCTTTTTTTTCATTTAAGTGTAGCTCATTTCGGAAAATTTTGGATTATAGTTACTATAGCAATTGGATTATAGTTACTTTTACTATAATCCGACTTCGTGTTTGTGAGGATGGCGTCTCACCTGAGTATGGGAGCGTCATCCTTGTCACTCAAACACGGGGTTAGATGTGTGAGTAATGCGGGAGTTTCAGTGGAAGATGTATTGCTGGATGTCGGAGAACGAGTGGGACATGGAAATATTATATCAGCGTCTCGGATGAACAAAGCTGTAGTGGTGTTTTTGAAAGACGAGCAACTTGTTAATCAATTGGTTGAAAGCGGAATCACGGTAAGTGGAAATTTTGTTCCCGTTCAACCTTTGGTTTCTCCGACAACGAAAGTGACGATTTCAAATGTTCCGCCGTTCATTCCAGACGCGGATATAGAAAAAGAACTGTCTCGCTTTGGGAAGTTTGCTAGCATCAAAATGATCCCGCTCGGTTGTAAGAATGCTGCTTTGAAGCATGTATTGTCATTTCGACGACATGTGTATATGTTTCTGAATTCACCAAATTTGAATGTTTCGTTTAGATGTATGTTTGACGGGAAGTCGTATATGGTGTATGCCAGCGCTGGAGAAATGCGGTGTTTTGAATGCGCTCAATGGGACATGTAAAATTGTCATGTCCTTTTAGAAGCGAAGAGAGTGAGGCTGGTCCGTCATATTTCTGACGGGAGAACAGAGCATACAGTGACAGAAAAGACGAAGCGCAGTGAAGATACATCTCTAAATTGTGAGAAGAGTGTTGAAGATAGTTTGGTACAAGAGGGAGGTGTTACTGATGCTCAATTGTGTAGTAGTGAAGAGCAGAACGTGAACAGTTCTGGTATTGTTCAAAAGCAGAAAAGTGCTGATAATGTTAATCCTGTTGTAAGTGATGAAGGTGTTCGTTGTGAACAGGGTCAGGAGCTAACTGAAGTTGAGGGTGAGATAAGGAGAGAAGATCAGATGGTTACTGAAAGCAGAGAGGAAGGAGAACCCAAGGCTGAAGGTGGAGTTGTTTTTCCTTCACCAAAGTTAGTGTTGGAATCTGATAAGGAAATGGGTAATGAGGATGGTGATGATGATGAGAGTGTTCAATCTGATTTTTCAGATATATCTGATGTCTCGCAGATTACCTGTGATCAAGTATATTCGTTGGAAGACATAAATGAGTTCATGGATGAGACTTTTGGAAAACCTGTTGATGTAAAGAATTTTTTTTCTGATTTGAAAAAGTTTGAAACCTCAGTTCTTTACTGGCAGAAGAGGGTTGGGGAAGATGGCTTGAGTCAGAGAAAAAGATTCCGGTTAAAAAAGATACTTTCAAAACTTAGAAAAGGAAAAAGTCATGCAAAACGTAAATTCAGCTGGGCCAAATGAGTTGCACTTCACTTAAGGTGACTTTAGTACCTTTCTTTTTCTGTCTGTCTCTTCTTACTTTTAGTCTTCTTATGGAGATCATAAGAGTGGGCTCTTTAAATATCAATGGGGGAAGAGACAAGAGCAAGAGAGCAATGGTTTCTGAAATTATAAATTTAAAAAATATAAATGTTACATTTCTACAAGAAACACATTCTGATTGTAACAATGAAATAGATTGGTATAGATGGTGGGAGGGAAAATGCTTTATTAGTCATGGATCAAACACAAGCTCGGGGGTGGCTATCCTTTTTTCAAAAAAATTGGATGTGAAAGTTTTGTCAACCATGGAACTAGAAAAAGGAAGAGTTTTAATAGTAAAAGTAGAAATTAAGGGGTTTGTATTTTTGTTCATTAATGTTTATGCTCCTAATAAAGGGCCAGATCGTGTAGAACTTTTTAGAAAATTACAAAATACATTGAGGCAACAAAATGATGATTTTTGTGTGATAATGGGTGGAGACTGGAATTGCACCATTAATTCTTTATTAGATAGAAATGGAGAAGAGTCTCACCCACAGTCAAGTCATGCACTTCTCAATTTAACTAAAGAGTTTGAATTAATGGATGTGTGGAGGGATAGAAACCAGATGATTAAACAGTACACATGGATTAAGATGTTGGATTCTTCTATTAATGGTGCAAGGCTAGACAGAATATATGTTAGTAAGAAAGAAAACAACAGAATCATGAATGCAAATATTTTTCCGAATGGTTTTTCAGACCATCATTTTGTCACGATTGATTTTAATATTATCAAAGAGTCACGTCCAAATTATTATTGGCATTTTAATATCAAATTATTGCAAGATAATTCTTTTGTGAGAGATTTAGGTTTTTGGGAAATGTGGAAATTGAACAAGGAAAATTTTGAAAGTTTGACTCAATGGTGGGAGATTGGGAAAACACAGATCAGGGTTTTTTGTCAGGAGTATTCTTGCAATTCCACGGTCAATATAAAAAAGAAAATAATACAGTTGGAGAAAGACATTTATGATATGGAACGTAAGATTGATGTTAATGATGTAAGCATAACTAAGGGTTTAAAGGATAAGAAAATGGATCTGAAAGTTCTTTTGGAGGAAAGAGTCAAGGGTGCTTTGATTAGAGCAAGGATAATGTCTATTAAAGAGTCTGATGCTCCTACTTCTTATTTTTTTAATTTAGAGCGTAAAGCTGCGCAACAGAAAGTTTTACATTGTTTGGCGCGAGAATGGGACATTGACTTCAAATCCATTGGAAATGAGAAAATGACTATTGACTTTTATGAAGAGCTTTTGGATCATCTGAATGTGACTCTGAAGGAATGGATGAACTGTTGCAAGGACTGCCTAAACTGGAGCATGTGGACAAAGAAAAGCTTGAGAAGATGATTACGTTTAATGAACTTTCTGAAGCAGTTCAACAACTCTCGACTGGTCGAGTACCAGGAATTGATGGTCTGCCAGCAGAATTTTATAAGAATTTCTGGTGTATTTTAGGCAGGGATTTTTATGAAGTCATTTGTGAGTGTTTTGAAAAAGGAATACTTCCAACTAGTTGTCAAAGGGCTGTGTTATCCCTACTTCCCAAAAAGGAGATTTGGGTTTGTTGAAAATTGGAGGCCAGTGTCTTTAATGTGTTTAGATTATAAAATCATATCAAAGTGTTTAGCAAATAGGCTTAAGAACTATTTACATATAGTGGTGAAGAAACAGCAAACATATTGCATTCCTGGTCGTACGATTATGGACAATCTGTTTTTAATAAGGGATGTCATTGATGTTTCAACTATTAATAACTGTGATATCGGGTTTCTGTCAATTGACCAAGAAAAGCCTTTGACCGGTTGGGCATGCATATCTTTTAAGGTTTTAGAAGTTTTTGGTTTTGGAAAAAAAATGATTTCTTGGATAAAGTTGTTGTACAATAAGGCCTCTGTATTGATCAAGGTAGGGGGTGGTTTGAGTAGCCCAGTATTTGTTGAAAGAGGCATTAGGCAGGGTTGTCCTCTTTCAGGGCAGTTATATAGCTTAGTAATTGAGCCACTTTTGGGGATTTAAGAAATAAATTGAAAGGTTTTCAGTTTTCAGATCAGATCAAATGTTCCGTATCTGCATACGCAGATGATGTAACTGTTTTTATAACTGGGCAGGAAGATATTCAAATACTCTGTAAAAGCTTAGCCTTGTTCGAAAAGCTTCTTCTGCAAAGGTAAACTGGGGAAAGAGTGAGGGGTTTATTATGGGTGATTGGAGGAATGGTGGGATACCTCATATTCCCGGAGGTTTAAAGTGGGGAAAAGAAGGGATTAAAATTTTAGGAGTTTTTATGGGCTCTGATAACTATAGGAAAAAGAATTGGGAAGGTATGCTGGATAAGGTGTTAGCCAAGTTGTCTAAATGGAAATGGCTATTACCTGAACTATCCTACAGGGGTAGAGTCTTGGTTATAAATAATTTGGCTGCCTCCATGTTATGGCACAGGCTGAATGTGCTAGAGCCACCTGATGGACTGATTAAAGAAATCCAGAGGAAGTTGGTGGAGTTCTTCTGGTCGGGGCAACACTGGATTCCTGGGCCGGCTTTGTGTTTGCCAGTTCAGGAAGGAGGACAAGGTCTTGTGGACATTAAAAGTCGGATCAACACATTTCGTTTACAAGCAGCACAGAGGCTGCTGTATGCGGAGGAGACAGAGTGGAGCAATGTGGCATGTGTTTTGCTGAGAAGGGCATCAAGTCTTGAATATGACAAGCAATTGTTTTTAATCAGAACTAATGAACTGGATTTGAAGAATTTGACTCCATTCTATCGATCCATGCTACAAGCGTGGAATAGGACTTTTTCCGTAAGCAGAGGAATTGATCAACCACAAGACTGGATTATGGGGGAACCTCTGTTTTACAATTCATTGATCCAGATGAAATGTCTGTCTTCAGGAGGTTTGAGGAACTGTCTGATCAGAGCTGGATGTACAAAGGTTGAGGATCTCAGAGATGACAAAGGATGGAAAACAGCAGAATCACTACAGAAAGATACAGGAATAAAATCTTTACGCCTCTTGTCTCAGTTATTGAAGGAAGTGAATGAAGCTTTACCAGGAGTCTGCCGAGAAGCTTTAGAACTTCAGCAAGGACTAGAGAGCGGGAGAGTCTGCAAGATCCCATTGATTTCAGTGTCTGCTGCAAAGGAGGAGTACCAAGAAGAAAGTGGCTCAATATTGACTTTTAAAACACCAAAATTGGAATGTCCTTTTCAGGATATCAGCAAAAAAGCAATATACTCTGTGTGTGTCAAAATGTCCCATTGGCATGTTTTGAAGAGAGTCAGGGCGTGGAGGTGGTCAGATTTATTTGGGCCAGACTTTAAGGGTTGCTGGAGATCTCTGTACAAGCCTCCTATAGAGAAACGACAGCAGATTTACAGTGGAGACTGATTCATGGCATCATAGCTACGAACAGACACGTGGCGCACCTGAATCCAGAAGTACTGAAATTTTGTCCCTTTTGTGGAATAGAAGAAACCATAGATCATTTGTTTATTTATTGTGAGAGGTTAGGAGGTCTTTTGACTTTTTAAAAGTTGGTTTGATGGTTTTGGTGTGAATTTTTCTCATAAAGGTTTTATTAGTGGTTTGAAATATAATGTTCATGAAAGAAAAAGTGTGTTTAATAAACTATTTGTTAGGAGCAGCAAAGATGGCAATATGGATAACTAGGAAGAATAAAATATTAGGTACTGGATCACTTGATGTAGAGATGGTATTGAAGGGGTTGGTTGCTGCTCGAATTAAGATTGAGTTTTCTTATTTTAATATGGTTAATAATGTATTAGAATTTGCAAATATGTGGGCTGTGGAAAATGTTTTGTGTGAAGTCAAGATGATGAATTGCTGATTTTACATTTTAAAGTGTTTTTTTATTTATTTATTTTTATTTTATTTATTGTTTATTTGAGGTTATATGTTGAAGTATTGTTTTGAGATATCTCTCTCTCTCTCTCTCTCTCTCTCCCTCTGTCACAGCAGTGCCGGTGTTTTTTTGAATAATATTCTAAGTAGGTAGCGGATGATTTTAAACGAGCTGATTCCTGATTCCTGAAGTGTGTCTCCAGATTTCCTGCTTGAGTCGCTGCGCTCTGTCTCTGGGGATTAAATGCAAAAACTGATTATGAATCAGCACCTCACATCTGAAGAACATCAGGAAAACATTCTAGTCATATTGATTTAAGCTCCAGCACCTCCAGGTTTCACCTTGAAACAGGTGTCTTGCAACCCGTTTCCCATGCCAGGATGTGTGTTTATTAGTGCTGTTTACTAAGGAGAGCATCACTGTTACTACTCAAGAGTTAGTGACTGGAACAAACCCATAACCTTTGAATGAGTCCTCATATCGTGTGTCATATCGTGTGTCCTCAAGTCTGCTTTTGTAAGCATATTCTAATCATTTTCACATGATGAATCTCTTTTACTGGAGTAACCACCACAGCAACCACAACAAATCCACTCTTCTTTTAGTAGTGGAAAGAGACATTTAAGTTTATTGTACTTTGTTTGCATCTGTAAATTTAGGGTACGTGTACACGACAATGATATGCTTCAAACGCAGACGTTTTTCCTTTGAGTTTTCCGCGCATTGTCAAAATGAAATCTCCATTTACACGGATCCGCAAAACAGGTATTCTGCTGCTAGTCCATTAGATGGTATATTATCACAAACACTATAGACTGAACATGTAATACACACGTGCATGACGTCAGGTTTCGCAGATTCATGTTATTTACACGCAGGCCATTTTTAAAAACTTGCACTTTGAAACCCATTTTCAAAAGTGTACATTTTAGGCACCTCAAAAACACTGTTGTCCTGTAAAAGAACGGGTAAAACGCACAATCTCCACCAGAGGGCACTCATTCCATCTGCTTTATCTCACTATGAACTACATTTCCCATAAGCCATTGCATGTTCTGATTACTTCCACCTGTGTGTTATTATCTCATTTACTCTTGCCTTAAGCCCTGTGTATTCACCACTACTTTGCGAAGTCTTGTATGTGTTCCACTGCATTTCTGAGCATTTTCCTGGTTTCCTGAGTCTTTGGTTTTGGTTTGGTTTGGTTTTTGACTCTCTGCCTGTTTTTGGATTACCCTTTAACTTGTGTTTTCTGCCCTGTTGCTTATTTGGATGGTTTGTCCGTGTGTTTGATCTTTTTTCTGTTATATGGATTACAATTCTGGATTGTCAAAACTGCATTTGGATCTTAAACCCAAGTCTCGGAGCAGTTCGAAACAATAATACATATCTTTAACGGTTTTTACTCAAACGGTTTACATACACCAAACGTTAGTTTATCCCTATCTATAGGTTTTTACAGAGGAGTAAGAACACGATGCATTAAGAGCCGAGGGGTGAAAACTGTTTGGACTTTAAAGATCAAGGTAAATTTGACTTAATTTGTGTTCTGAGAAACATTCTGTAGCTTCTGAAGGGCAGTACTAAATTATTATTTTTTATATTTAAACAAAATAAGAAAAATTTAGACATCTTCATCCTGTTCACAAGTTTTCACCCCAGCTCTTAATGCTTCATGTTTCCTTCTGGAGCATCAGTGAATGTTTGAATCTTTTTTAATAGTTGTGTTTGAGTCCCTCAATCATCCTCAGTGTGAAAAGATGGATCTCAAAATCATACAGTCACTGCTGGAGAGGGTTCAAATATGCAAAAGATGCTGGAAAACTGAAGAATATGCAGGAGCTGGAGGAGTTTTCTGAAGAACATTGGTCAGTTTAACAAACAAGAGACTCATGGACAACCATCACAAAACACACACAGCTGTGGATCATCCAGGGAACGACACACACACACACACACACACACACACACACACACACACACACACACACACACACACAGCTGTGGATCATCCAGGGAACCACACACACACACACACAGACACACACAGACACACACAGACACACACACACACACAGCTGTGGATCATCCAGGAACGACACACACACACACACAGCTGTGGATCATCCAGGGAACGACACACACACACACACACACACACACACACACACACACACAGCTGTGGATCATCCAGGGAACGACACACCCACACACACACACACACACACACACACAGCTGTGGATCATCCAGGGAACCACACACACACACACACACACACACACACACACACACACACACACACACACACACACAGCTGTGGATCATCCAGGGAACCACACATACACACGCACACACGCACACACACACACACACACACAGAGCTGTGGATCATCCATGGAACCACACACACACACACACAGCTGTGGATCATCCAGGGAACCACACATACACACACACACACACACACACACACAGCTGTGGATCATTCAGGGAACCACACACACACACACACACACAGCTGTGGATCATCCAGGGAACCACACATACACACACACACACACACACACACACACACACACACACACACACACACACACACACACACACGCTGTGGATCATCCAGGGAACAACACACAGTTAAGAATCAATGGTTCATAAACTTTTGAAAGGGTCATTTGTATAAATTCAGCTTTTTGTCTTGCGGACTATATGTAAACATCTTTTATGCAAAAGAACAGCACTAAATAAAAAATAACATTCATTTTGTATGATCTCTCTTATTTTGTTATTTGTTATTTTATTATTCACATTTTCACAGATTCTGCAAGGGGTTCACAAACTTTCAAGCACAAATGTATGTATCATTCACATGATTTGACTCTGTTAACATTATAAAGCGAGTTTTGAATCTGGCTTTATCCAATGTTCAGATTTCTGTTCTGGAAATGAATGCAAATTTATTTGGATAATGCATTATTCAAATATATAAAAAAAAAGAAATACAAAACAACATCACAATGTATCAGGGATACCTATTAGTTGAACATTTTCATCCTTTTCATTTTCTTCATAAATAATCATTTTAAAGCCGTATTAATATGTAATATAACTGATATGTCATTGATGTCTTTCTGTCTGACGGTCAGAGGTCAGAGGTCAGAGGTCAGACGCTTCTGTGTTCGTGTCTCTCAGCATGTCGTGTGTGATATTAAAGTGACGCTGAACCACAGCACTGAAAGCCAGATGCTCAGTGCTTCTCAAACGCGTCCGCAGCCGTATTTGGAGTAAACGCCGTGTTTGTGGTCGTTGCCAACGGGCATGTAAACAACATATTTTTCTCTCTCTCTCTCTCTCTCTCTCTCTCTCTCTCTCTCTCTCTCTCTCTCTCTCTCTCTCTCTCTCTCTCTCTCTCTCTCTCTCTCTCTCTCTCTCTCTCTCTCTCTCTCTCTCTCTCTCTCTCTCTCTCTCTCTCTCTCTCTCTCTCTCTCTCTCTCTCTCTCTCTCTCTCTCTCTCTCTCTCTCTCTCATCAGTGCCAGCATTTACACAAGTATTGTTGATATTTATTTAGTATTACCATCAGAGCATTATACGTTGTTGAATCCATTTGAGCTCCAATATTCCAGCTGTAGCCACTTAATCAAAATAACTATTTGTTAATGTTTCCATACAGATTAATATATTTATAAAAGATGGCATGAGTGTGGTTATGCAGTTAGCTTGAAGAAAAATCTATTTTATGATGCATGTTAGGACACTTGTCACATTTATACATGTCACCACATTGCAAAACTAAATATCAAACTCAACCGTGTTTATTTTCAAGCTAAATATTTCACAAAAACAGATGTTTATTGCATTTGAACCAACGCTAAATCAGTAGATCTATAGAATATAATATAATCAAGACAAGTGATGTTAGTGAAAAGAAAATATCTGATGAGTCACATTCGAGTGTCCACTATCTCTTCTGCTCAAGTATGCATGAATGATATTCACACGTCTTCTCTGTGTCATACTGAGATCTGCTAATAAAATATAAATCAGTGGGAATATGTCATTCTCACTCGGACACATGGGTTAGCAGAGGAGATGATAATAACATGGACATGCTTCCTTTTTTCCCCCTTTTTTGCTCTAGTTATCGGTGGAAAGGCTCTTTAGTTATGTTACTGCAAAATGTAGTATGGATAGTTCTAACAAAATCCCTTTAAGACAAGTCATTTCACTCAGCCACAATCTTTATAACGCCTCTCGGCTCCTATCTCTTTAAATGGGGAAACATGAAACCAATGAAATTTGACAACAACTGTATCATAAATAATGTTGATAAAAAAAAAACCTCCATTTTTCAGCCTGGACAAAGCTAATGCGCATGCGTAATCAGAACACTGTCTGTTTCTATAGCAACCGGATCATCTAACGGCATCTGCGGAGATGCAATGACTTTACTAGTCAACGATTGGCTCTTTAATTTAGAAGGGGGGGCTTCTCTATCTATCTATCTATCTATCTATCTATCTATCTATCTATCTATCTATCTATCTATCTATCTATCTATCTATCTATCTATCTATCTTTCTGTCTGTCTGTCTGTCTGTCTGTCTGTCTGTCTGTCTGTCTGTCCATCCGTCTGTCTGTCTGTCTATCCAACACGATCTCATGACAATGCGTATCAATAGTACGAGTGTGCAATCTCATAGAATGTATACGGCAAAATGAGTTTTGGCGTGCATATGATACGCACTTTATGGCGTGTATATGACACTTTTTTGGGTAGGGTGAGGGTGGGGGTGTGGGGGGTTCGTACATATAATACGCATTAAGGGCGTATCATATGCACGCCAAAAACGGTGTACCATATGCACGCCAAAATGAGTTTTGCCGTATACATTCTACGAGATTGCACACTCGTACTATTGATACGCATTTTCGTGAGATCGGGCTCGTCTATCTATCTATCCATCTGTCCATCCATCTGTCTGTCTGTCTATCTATCTAAGCACTGAAACCTTTTTTTTCAAGATAACACAATGCAGAACTTTTTTAGCTATCCTGCATAATTCACCATTTACAGTTTTTCTCCATTGGTTTGGCTCATTTCTTGAAACAGAAATTACATTCTCAAAATTGTAAGATAATTTGGCAAAACAGTCTTACAGTTCAGCACAATACTATAGCTCACTTGCAAAAGCTAATATCTCTCCCAAAACTATTCACTCATGCTTCAGAGCTAAATTCATTTTCCATATAAATAGTCAGTGCCACCAAAATGGCAAAGATCCTTCTCATTTGCTTTGGCTCATTTCTTGAAACAGACCGAACGTTCTCAACACTTTTGGTGCTTTTGCCAAAATAACGTGGATGGTTGGGCACAACACCATGGTTCACCTGCAAAAGCTCATCCCTCTCCCAAAACAGATCACTCATGTGTCAAAACTAAATTTCTTTCTCATTTAAACAGTCAGTGCCCCCAAAATGCTTCATCCCTTTGGCACTGTGTAAGCATTGCAAGTCAAAATGTTTAGATGTTTTGTCACTATGGCAGAGGACCACTGAAATATCTCTAATGTCCACCTTTCAGCCCAGTCATTCATGGACAATGGTTACTGTACTTTTTTTAAAACTTTTTTACTGTAGCCAGGCCTGGTCCTCTCGTGGCTCCTCCTTTTATGCTCCTGTCATGCTCCTCCATGAGGCAAGACCGGTGTGGTGCACAGCTGGTGCTCATCTTCCTGATTCGCCACCGGCCCGCTCTCACGGTCCCTCGCCTCGCTGCTTGCCACAGTAACCTAATAAAATATATTAACACATTTTGTTAATTCCCACCACATAATCAGTCACACATATCATTAAAATATTGACATCCTGAGAGCTGAAATATGTCAGAACAGGCATAATTTAGTCTGGCTTTTATGCAGCATTATGTCTCGACACTGAGTTTTGAGCAGGCACAGAGCAGCCTTAAATCAGCTGTGTAAAGATCTCTTTAGTGTATATCGAACTCTGATAGAGGTTGTAAAGAAAATAGTATCTGGCTATAACTGAGAAATTATATTTTAAAAATACCTGTTAGATTGCTAAGAGAAAGCACTGGATAGTCTCAAGGTTTGTGTGATTCAGACAGAGAAGGAGCATGAATGTGAGAGAGAGAGAGAGAGAGAGAGAGAGAGAGAGAGAGAGAGAGAGAGAGAGAGAAAGTGTGTGTTTGTGCTGAGACTCAAAGAGTGAATTCATCCATTCAGACCTTCAAGTGTGTGACTCATCCATTATATTCACTACTGTGTTCCAAAACCTAGTGAGCCGCCTGTCTAGACAGCATTTCAAGGCATCAGAGACTCCCAATTTAAAGGCTAAAAGGGGAGCAACATTATAAAAGAATGCGCTCAGCAGTGATGTAAGGGAGAGCGGGGCACAACCTAACACTTTTTGACTTTCTCCGTTTGTGTAAATCCACTTGTGCTTCAGAGTGTTTATTTTCTCCCACGTTAATTTCACACGTCTAGTACAATTATGTGGTTTTGTTTCATTAATACAGTGTATATGTTTTTTTCTTGATTTACCCCTAAATGCACCTGGACCGTGCGCTTCAGACCATGAGCTCAGATCGTTAAAATATGTTACGAAGCCCCTAAGGGACATGCTCATAGCAAATAACAGATTTTTTATGTTTAAAAATTTTATTTCCATGCTTTTGTGTTTTGTGCATTAGTTTTGTGAAAGAATGCAGTTTTTTTTGAGAGAGAGAGGGCGAGAGAGAGGGCGAGAGAGAGAGAGAGAGAGAGAGAGAGAGAGAGAGATAGAGAGAGAGAGAGAGAGAGAGAAAGCAATACTTTTTTTGTGAGAATATGCAAGGTTTCTCAGGGCTTTTGCAACGCAAGAGAATGCAACGTTTCTAGGAGGAGCACAATAGATTTGCAAGAGAACACAACTGTTTAGTGAGAGAATGCAATTTTTCGGGAGGAAGCAATACTTTTGTGTGATAATGCAAAGTCATATTTTTTCCATCACTATATGTCCCAATAGGCGCTCCGTACTGTGTAGGCAGCGAGGCAGCTAACTATGTTTGAGAACAGAGCAACAGACGCACATCCAGGACATCGTGCAGTGGTGAATTATTGAAATCTGAGTCTAAGGAAGAGTGCTGTATGCAGGGTCTAGAAGAACCACATCCACAGGTATTATTCAAGAGTTCATATCATAGAAGACCTCCAAATCACATCATGACTGATGCCAGAGTTCATCTGCATACAGAAGAGGTCTTAAAACTACAGCCTGTTTAAAGGTTTAGTTCACCCAAAAATGAAAATGACCCCATGATTTACTCACCCTCGAGCCATCCTAAGTGTACATGGCTTTCTTCTTTCAGACAAACACAATCAGCTTTATAATGGGAGTGAATGGTACCTGAGATTTTGAAGTAGATCCATCATAAAAGTACTCCACACAGCTCCAGTGGGTTAATAAAGGCCTTCTGACACAAAGCCATGAGTTTTTTTAAAGAAAAATATCCATATTTATTACTTTTTAAACTATAACAGCCGGTAACAGCCGTACGCGAGTCTAGTTCTGGCGGAAGAGTGACCTCTGACCCGAGGCATGATTTAGGAGTAGCGTAAGCTTATGCCGAGTTCACACTGCACGGTTTATGCCCGATTTTCACTCGCTGACAGGTTTTGCGAAATCGCAGACAAATGCTTGAAATCATAGGCAAATTGGTGCAAATTGGTGCGAGTGACAATCATGCAGTGTGAATTATTAAAGATGTGATCTGAGAGAATCGACAATGAGTCGCAGTGTGAGATATCTGGCATGCTCAATATCTGGACCTCTCAGCGATTCAAAATCCAAAATCCTGCTGTGTGAAATGTGTTCTGACTGAAAAATGCATCGGCGGTGAGCTACAGTCAATGGGAGAGCAAGATACAGGACAGAGGGAGGTTCAGGGAGGAGTTATACAGCAGAATATCAGTATTTTAATAAATATATTTACAATTATATCAAACAGAAACAAAGCCAAACATTTGCTTGACACATTGAAAAACTATTTATTTACCTCCAACACTCTTTGCAGAACACACAATCCTTGCGCACCATTTCCTGCTTCATAATTTATTTATTTTTTGCACCTTTTTTGCTGCAAATCAACGCACAGACAATTTGAATCACAAGCTTCTTGCGGGCTATCATTTTTAAACAGAATTCCAGTCTCACGCGAGAACTCGGGTCTTGTGTTATTTCGTTATCACTTCTCGCATGTGTTTGGTTGTGAAAGGTAGTTTGCGGAGAGGACAGAGATGACGCAGAGTGAAGTCCTGTAATGTGAAAACCCTGTCGCCGATCCTTCGTGCAGTGTGAACACAGTAGCAACTGAACGCTCCCCAGACAGTCTTGCGGTGTGAAAAGTGCAGTGATCTGATGAGTTTGAAAATCGTGCAGGGCTGGGCAATAAAACCAAACTCCTCCCATATTTCTCTTTTTAAAAAAATTCTTGTTTTAGACTTCTAATGTGTGACCAGTGTTTTGTTTTGCTCTGGCTTTGCCTTAGAAGGCCTTTATTAATCCCCTGGAGCTGTATGAATTACTTTTATGATGGATGCTCTTTTTTGGGGCTTCAAAATCTCAGTACTATTCACTGCCATTATAAAGCCAGGGTATTTTTTTTATTTAACTCTGATTGTGTTTGGTCATATAAACCTAGGATGGCTTGGGAGTGAGTAAATTATTGGATCATTTTAATTTTTTGGTGAACTATCCATTTAACTGTAACAATCAGAGGGTGGAAAATCGGTTCTAAAAACAAAACGATGGCTGTTTTTACAAGGAACTTTGACTAACACTAACAAGAAATTATTTTATTTGTTACATCGCCCTGGTTTCATTCCATGCAGGAGATCCTCCAGTCTGTCTGACAGAGGTACATGCACTTCAGTAAAGCACAGAGGGGAAGATGCCAGAATACAACTGTGTCATCTCAACCCAGATGTTTTGTGAGTATATGCCAAAAATAAAATATCCTCTCTTGTTGCCATTCCAGGAATAAACCAAGCTGAGCTGACAAAAGACTGGCCTCATAGGGTGTTTGACTGCTGCGTTTGAGTCTTTAAAGGTACACTTTTTAGGCTGCATTACCTACAACTACAAGAAGCTGGAAACAATGACTGAACAAATACTGTTCAAAAGTTTATGGTCAGTAAGATTTTTTTTAAAGAAATTAATACTTTTATTTAACAATGATTCATTAAATACAGACGGTATTTTCAAATAAATGCTGTTCCCTTTCAGTCGGTCACATTCGACATACGTCGGACGTCACCGACGAATTGGGATCACTTCAGGAAGCCCCTATCAGCTTCAAGATAAAGAGAACTGGCCATTGGCCATTGGCGTATTGCATATCGCACCCCGCCCCGCGGCGCGGGTATAAAGCGGACGCGATCGCCACGCACTATTGTCCTTCACTTCGGAGCCGAACAGCGTTCAGGTCGAAGACTAAACAAACTTCTATTTCAGCAAGAGAGAGAGAGAGAGAGAAGACGCTCGTGTTGGCGTTACAGCACACAACAGCGCGACCGCGTGCTCACCGCTGCAGCAAACAACTGCTGTTCTCACAGCACTCTTCAGTGAGTGCAGCACACAGGCTGTACTATTCCCTGTGTGCTGCCGCAGTCTTCCCTGGGTGCTTCAGCACATTTAAGAAAGCGTTTCCTCACAGAAAGAGCAACACGGGTGTGACACTGCGTCTTTTTCAAAATGTCATTCCAGCCGTGCATTTCTGGATGTGGTCGTTCCCTCTCACCCGCTGAAGGTCACAATCGCTGTCTCACGTGTTTGGGCGTTCAGCACACTGAGGCAGCGTTTGAGGATAGTTCATGTTCCCACTGCGGGAAAATGACTATCGCGGAGCTTAGATCGAGACTCGCCTACCTTCGGGAAGGTGGGGTCCCCCTCTGCATACCTCGATCTAGTGCTACTCCTGCCCAACAGCAGGATAGACCTACTTCGACGGATACCCGGGGTGATCTGAGGATTACGTTCAGGGCAAACCCGCCGAGCGAGCCTCCGCAGGCCCCTGATCACTCACGAGCTCCGCAGCCGGTGGTGCTCCCGAGAGAAGCTTCTGGCCCCTCCCATGGGCGGCCAGTTGTGACTTTCGGGGCACCCGCGGATGAGCAGATGTCGATCGCTGCATCGGAGGGGAAGTTTCAGTCCTCGGAGGATGAGGACTCAGCTGTACTGCCTCCCTCTGGGAGAGTGGCAACGTTGAGTCGGACCCCGAGTTGACCGCTATGCTTTCGCGGGCTGCCGAGAAGGTCGGGCTTGAGTGGAACCCTCCACAATGTCCCGAACCTTCAAGGTTGGATGATTGGTTTCTCGGGGTGACTCGCGCTGGTTCTCAGCGTCCCGCCCCAGTGCCATTCTTCCCGGAGGTGCATGGGGAGCTGAATAGGTCGTGGGCGGCGCCGTTAAGCGCCAGAAACAGACCTAGTGGCTCCTCCATCCTCACTACCCTCGACGGCGGGCAGGCCAAGGGTTACGTGGGGATCCCGCCAGTTGAGCGGGCCGTCGCGATGCAACTGTGTCCGGCGACCACCTCTAACTGGCGTGGTGACCCGTGTTTCCCGTCCAAGGCCTGTAAGTCCACAGATATGTGCCCAAGGTTCCCACCACTCCCTTTCGGGATTAGGTGGTGAACCTGCAAGCGCAGCCTTCAGAGGAGGCAGAACCAGCCCTGGCTTTTCTCTGTCCGGTCCGTGCCCTACGGATGTATGTGGAGAGAACGCAAAGCTTTAGGACCTCAGAGCAGCTCTTTGTCTGTTACGGAGGACAGCAGAAGGGAAAGGCTGTCTCCAGGCAGAGGATGGCCCACTGGATAGGGGATGCCATCGTCTTGGCATATGAATTCCAAGACGTGCCCTGCCCGCTCGGGGTTAGAGCCCACTCCACCAGGGGTGTGGCCTCTTCCCGGGTGCTGGCTCGTGGCGCCTCGCTGACAGATATTTGTAGTACTGCGGGCTGGGCGACACCTAACACGTTCGCTAGATTCTATAGCCTACATGTAGAGTCAGTAGCTTCTCGTGTGCTCGCTTCCCATAGCCAGTAACACCGAAGTGCCCGTTCTAGTGTCGGAGGAGGGGACGGAGACGTACGTCCCATCGCCACAGTTGCTGTACCATCACTGCAGACGGAGTCTCTAGTTGGGCTCCTCAGTGAAAAAACAATAGTGCGTGGTGATCGCTTTTGCTTTATACCTGCGCCGCGCGGGGCGGGGTGCGATATGCAAAACATGCACGCCAATGGCCATTGGCCAGTTCTCTTTATCTCGAAGCTGATAGGGGCTCCCTGAAGTGATCCCAATTCGTCGGTGACGTCCGACGTACGTCTCCGTTCCCTCCTTCAGGGAACGAGGGTTACCATACATAACCGAGACGTTCTCTCTGTTGACCAAAGAATCCTGAAAAAAATTATTCATGGTTCCCACAAAAATATCAAGTAGCACAACATAGCATGCACAATAAGAGCAGAAGCATGAATGAAGTAGACAGGGTGATTTTCTGCTTCTTCCTCTGGTACGTCTGAATGAGTTGGGAATGAAAGCAGGAGTTGAGATGTCTGCGTGATTCAGAGATGCCGTGTTTCCCCTGCGGTGTCTGACGTCTGTCTGATCAATGATCTACAGATGAAGCTGCGCTGTCTCTAATCAGTCTTCTCTTGTGACACTAATGAGTTTAATTTTGACATATTCATAATGAGCGAAATTCATCAGGATATATATTCTTGAGAAATGTAGCAAGGTTTTCAGCCAAACTTCCACTGTAAGGATTGGTTTTACTGCTAAGACAAAAGCTGAGATCCAACAACATGCATAAAGCAATAAAACTCACTAATCTGGAGAGAAGATCTAACAGAAGGACTGTAGGACAAAGCCCTGCCCAAAACATTCTCCCCTCTCCCTCTTCCCATTCCCCCCTCCCCCTGATTCAAGTCACAGAATGCATATATACTACAGATTATGTATTTGGTGAATCTATTGGTTTTCCTTTTCATGTTTGATGTCTTTTTAAAGGTCTCAGTGCGATTGGCAAATTGGTCTAAACTTCACTGTAGTCACTAGTAGGATGAGATATGAGAATTCGGCTATCCCTTTTTGAGTGGTCTCTGAAGATATCTAAAACCTCTCCCCCGAAACCAGGTGTTGTGTTACCAATATTTACCACCCTTTGTTCTGGTCTGGGTATTTAAGCAAGTGTAGCATAACTACCAGTTGGGAACATTCTTTAGTCAGAACCCCCATGCAGTGTTGTCAAGTGTCCTTCAAGGCACACACACACACACACTGCATGTACTATGCCAGACACTATGACTCTTTGAAACTATTTTCATATTATTTTTTAATTATATTTTATATTTTTATGCTGAAAGTTGTGTACCATGGATTCATGTTAATTATGTTTACTTAAGTTATGTCTGGCCAAAATAAATGTTAACCTTTATTTATCTTGTATTATTCTGAAATCATTATGTGTAGTATGGATCAAAGTGGAGTCCTTTATTACCGCAACTCTTTGGACCAGGATAGATCAAACCGAGGACTCAATGATTGGAGCCTGGGGCAAAGCATTTTGAGATAATCTGATTTCTGACTATCGCTGTATTAGCAAGTTGCAGCTCTCGTGATTATTATTAAAATGACACTTTTTGTTGAGTAAGCAGGTGCGACCACTTAAAGAAGAACTGGACAGGTTGTGATCGTGAGCGGGCGGAACCGGATGCTACGTCTCTGTGCGATATCGGGTCCCTTGATGAACGAATATTTGAAAATACGAGATACTAAGAGAAATCAAATATCTAAATGAAATCACAACTCAAATTATGATCAGCTGTTAAATTACAAATTTAACAAATTTAACAAAACCACATTCAATTAGAGTCAGATCAAAATTAAAAATGGAGTCAGATTTAAAATTCGATAACAATAAATTAAGTGAATTTGACAGAAATGCTGAAAAGGCTTACACGCAGAAGACCTTCAACCAGGCCGTTAGATTCCGTCCTTGGGCTAACAGATGGACCTTACACCACAATTTACTAAAGCTTGAGTTGGCATTAGATTTAAATCTAGAATTTAAATAATTTATGTGATTGTTTATATCAGGGTTCCTCAAACTCGGTCCTGGAGGGCCACTGTCCTGCAGAGTTTAGCACCAACCCTAATCAAACACACCTGAGCAAGCTAATCAAGGTATTCAGGATCACTAAAAAAATCACAGGAAGGTGTGTTTGATTAGGGTTGGTGCTAAACTCTGCAGGACAGTGGCCCTCCAGGACCGAGTTTGAGGAACCCTGGTTTATATTGTCACAAAAATGTGTGTGTGTGTGTGTGTGTGTGTGTGTGTGTGTGTGTGTGTGTGTGTGTGTGTATATATATATATATATATATATATATAGAGAGAGAGAGAGAGAGAGAGAGAGAGAGAGAGAAAGAGAGAGGGAGAGAGAGAGGCTATAAAATAACTTAAAATTTAAAATTAATAAATATTAAAATCATATAAACACTAACATCATGATTCTCTGTAAAGCTGCATTGAAACTATATATTTACTATAAATATATATTTATAGTTTCAATATAGCTTTACAGAGAATCATGATGTTAGTGTTTATATTATTTTAATATATATTCATCGATGCAGGCATAACATTATGACTACTGACAGGTTAAGTGAATAACACTGATTATCTCTTCATCACGGCTCCTGTTAGTGGGTGGGATATATTAGGCATATATAGGCTCATTGATGCACGTGCACTATGGAAAGAAGGCAAGCCGGCGGAGGCAGTGTGATGCTTTGAAACCTTGGGTCCTGCCGTCCATGTGGATGTTACTTTGACACGTACCACCTACCTAAGCATTGTTGCAGACCATGTACAAGGCACTTGAGTATTGTTTTCCCTTCCCTTTTATGCCCCTTTATCTGGCTATTTCTCTGACCTGTATTCACTGTGGTTAAGAGTGATGAAGAACACACCTCCAAAACACTCCATTACACTCTTAACCTCATACTGACTCCTGACCCTACACACACACATCACCTTTCGGCGTAATCTACGCTCGCTCTCTTCCTCTCACCTATCAACTATGGTTTCATCCTCACTTCCTCCACCTTCTCAGTTCTCTGCACTGGACACTAACAGTGCTACTGAGACTCTTTGCTCCACTCTAATATCTTGCTTAGACAGCTTTTAGCCCCCTTTCATCCAGACCAGCCCAAACCAACCCCTCTGCCCCCTAGCTGTCTGAAGGGTGGCAGAGAGGAAATAGCGCAAATCTAAAAACTCTACTGACCTAACCTTGTATCAGTCACTTCTCTCTTCTTTCTCTGGAAATGTCTCCACTGCTAAAGCTACATACTACCACAACAAAACCAACAATTGCTCTGACTCTCACACACTTTTCAAAACATTCTCCTCTCTTCTCTGAGACTTGTTACACCAAGCTGTTGCCCCTTGTTTGTTTAGTTGCTTCTATTGCTCTTCTCATTTGTAAGTCGCTTTGGATAAAACCGTCTGCTAAATGACTAAATGTAAATGTAAATGTACACCCTTTCATGGAAACAGTATTCCCTGGTGGCTGAGGCTCTTTCAGCAGGATAATGCGCCCTGCCACAAAGCAAAAATGTTTCTGGAATGGTTTGAGGAGCAAAACAACGAGTTTGAGGTGTTGACTTGACCTCCAAATTCCCAATAATCTAGCAATGTTCGTTGTTATGGTAAGGAAGGAGGCGGGAAGCGGCAAACATTTAAAACACTTTAATCAAATAAATAAACAAAACGAAAGTAAACCGTGGCAAGCCCCTTACGGACGGCTGCCATGCACACACATAAAAACATAAACTAAACTTAGCGTAAAGTCCTGGTCCTCTCTCGTCCTTCACTGGTGTCGCTCGTCCTTATATGCCTCCGAGCTCCCTCATGAGAGGACTCGGTGTGCCTTTATGACCTTATCATAAAAAAAATAAATAAAATAAAAAACTCTTCCTCTATTTCTCTTTTATTCCTTCCTTATTCTAGCTTAAGCTTATTCTATGTAATGTCCAAAACCTGGTATTTAAGGCACGTTTTGCGTTTTTTGCCTATTCATGACGATCACTTCCTGTACTCCTATGTTGTAAGTCGCTTTGGATAAAAGCGTCTGCTAAATGCCTAAATGTAAATGTAAATGTGTGCCTCGCAGGTGATGCTCATTCTCAATCACGCATCGGTCTCCCCTCGCCCCTCCCACGTCTCTCGTTCGTCCACCTCGCCACAAATATATATTGTGAAAAGCGCTATGATAAATAACTGATTAATTAAATGTATTATGTTATTTAAATATCTGTAGCAACTATGACATTTTGGCTGGAGCTGTAGTTACCATTGTAAGTTGTTGTAAGGGTTTAAGCTGCAGAATATCTGGCCTTGTTTATATATTTTTCTCTGGATCTGGTTGGATCAGGTGGAAAATGTTCATACCACACGCAGACAGACACAGGGCAGGAACACAACTGAAAACAAATGAACGGCTGTTGCTATAGTAACAGGGGTTGACGGGTAGCTGTCAACTATTGTACCTGCTGCCAGGGGGGAAGATGCTGTGTGTTTGCGTTTGAAAAGCTCTTAATTAATTAGCACGTTTACACAGTGATCATATTTTGGTGAACATGTTTAAATCTGGATGTTTCACACTTTGTCATTAGCACATTACATCTCAAACATCAGCTACTGTCAGGTTATGATTAATTACTTCATACATGACTATATAAACAGGGTCCATTAGTATATAAATGTCATAGATGTCTTGATAACTTTAAAATAAGCTATTGCTTCTGTTATTGCTGCTGCTGTTATTTCTGCTTCTACTGTTATTGCTGCTGCTGCTGTTATTGCTTCTACTGTTATTGCTGCTGCTGCTGATATTGCTTCTACTGTTATTGCTGCTGCTGCTGATATTGCTTCTACTGTTATTGCTGCTGCGCTGTTATTGCTTCTGTTATTGCTGCTGCTGCTGCTGTTATTGCTTCTACTGTTATTGCTGCTGCTGCTGATATTGCTTCTACTGTTATTGCTTAACAACTTATTGCTGCTGCTGTTGTTGGCTTCTACTGTTGGTAACAACATTATTTGCTGCTGTTATTGCTGCTGCTGCTGTTATTGCTGCTGCTGTTATTGCTGCTGCTGCTGTTATTGCTTCTACTGTTATTGCTGCTGCTGTTATTGCTGCTGCTGCTGTTATTGCTGCTGCTGTTATTGCTTCTACTGTTATTGCTGCTGCGCTGTTATTGCTTCTGCTGTTGCTGTAACTGTTGCTGCTTAACAACAACTGTTATTGCTGCTGCTGCTGTTATTGCTGCTACTGCTGTTATTGCTGCTTCTGCTGTTATTTGCAACAAACATTGCTGCTGCTGCTGTTATTGCTTCTACTGTTATTGCTGCTGCTGTTGCTGCTAACAACACTGCTATTGCTTCTACTGTTGGTAACAACTATTTGTTGTTATTGCTGTTATTGCTGCTGCTGTTTATGCTATTGCTTTTATTGCTATTATTGCTGCTGCTTTTATTGTTATTGCTGTTATTGCTGCTGCTGTTTATGCTATTGCTTTTATTGCTATTAATGCTGCTGCTGTTATTGCTGCTGCTGCTGCTGTCATTGCTATTGCTGTTATTGCTGCTGCTGTCATTGCTACTGCTGCTGCTGCTGCTGCTGCTGCTGTTATTGCTCTTGCTGTTATTGCTGCTGCTGTTATTGCTGTTTCTTCTATTACTACTGTTATTGCTGTTGTTACTACTGCTGCTGCTGCTGTTATTGCTGTTTCTTCTATTACTACTGTTATTGCTGTTGTTACTGCTGCTTAACATGCTGCTGTTATTGCTATTATTGCTGCTAACGCTGCAGCAGCTGCTGTTATTGCTATTGCTGTTATTTGCTTAACAACGCTGTTATTGCTGCTGCTGTTATTGCTATTGCTGTTGTTGCTGCTTAACATTGTTTGCTATTGCTGTTGCTGCTTAACAACAGCTGCTGTTATTGCTGTTATTGCTGTTGCTTAACAACAACAACTTATTTGTTGCTGTTAGCAACAGCAACAATTGTATTAACAACAGCTGCTGCTGCTGCTGTTGTTGCTGCTTAACAGCTTATTTATTGCTTTGTTGCTGCAGCAACTTATTTGCTGCTGTTAACAACATTGTTGCTAACAACAAGCGCTGTTATTATTGTTGTTAACAACGCTGTTGTTGCTGTAACAACATGTTATTGCTGCTTAACAACAATTGTTAACAACAGCAGCTGCTGCTGTTGTTGCAACAACATTTATTTGCTGCTGCTGTTGCTGTTATTTAACAACAACCTTAACAACTGTTATTGCTGCTGTTATTTATTTGCTGCTGCTGTTATTGCTGTTATTTAACAACTGCTGTTATTGCTGTTATTTGCAACAGCAACATTGTTATTGCTGTTATTTGCTGCAACAATTTATGTTGCTGTTATTGCTTAACAGCTAATTTATTTAACATTTATTGCTTAACAGCTGTTATTGCTGCTGCTGTTGCTGTTATTGCTTAACTTATTGTTATTGCTGTTATTGCTGTTATTGCTGTTATTGCTGCTTAACATTTATTGCTGTTATTGCTGTTGCTGTTATTGCTTAACAATTTATTGCTGTTATTGCTGCTGCTGTTATTTAACAACTGCTGTTTATTGCTGTTATTGCTGCTGCTGCAACATTTATTGCTGTTATTTAACAACAACATTGCTGTTATTATTTAACAACAACATGTTATTGCTGTTATTGCTGCTTAACAACATTTATTGCTGTTATTGCTTAACAAGCAACAACTTGTTATTGCTGTTATTGCTGCTTATTTATTGCTGTTATTGCTGCTGCAACGCATTTATTGCTGTTATTTAACAGCTTGCAACATTATTGCTGTTATTGCTGCAACATTGTTGTTGTTGTTAACAACGCTTAGCAACTTGTTGTTGTTGTTGCTGCTTAGTTGTTGCTGTTGTTAACAGCAACAACTTGTTATTGCTGTTATTGCTGCTTAACAACTTAATTTATTGTTGTTATTAACTGCGCTTGTTATTGCTGTTATTTAACAACAGCAACATTATTGTTGTTATTGCTGCTTAACTTGCTGTTGCTGTTATTTACTTGCTTAACATTGCTGTTATTGCTGAACAATTGTTGTTGTTGTTAACAGCAACAACATTTGTTGCTGTTATTGCTGCTCGCTGTTATTGTGCTGCTGCTGTGATTGCTGTTATTGTTGCTTGCAACAACTGTTATTGCTGTTGCAACAACAGCTGCTGTTATTGCTGCTGCTGCTGTTATTGCTGCTGCTGCTTGCTGTTATTTAACAACAACTGTTATTGCTGTTATTGCTGCTGCTGCTGCTGCTGCTGCTGCTGCTGTTGCTTTGCAACATTGTTGCTGCTTGCTGCTGTTATTGCTGTTGCTGCTGCTGCTGTTATTGCTGTTATTGCTGCTGCTGCTGTTATTGCTGTTGTTACTGCTGCTGCTGTTGATTTTATTGCTGCTGCTAATTATTGGTGCTGTTGCTGCAGAGCAAGTACATGACTTGCTACTGCCAATACTTAAATCACATACTTCTATGAGCAAGTACTACATCCTGCTACTGTACAATATAGAGTACATTATTTACCTAAAGCAGGTCTTTACAGGTGGAGCTGGGGAAGGTGGAGGGTTTCTGAAAGCATACTGCATTGCTAGGTTAAGCAGGCAAGCTTGTTGGCTACTGATCAGCTGTGCCCTATAGAGAACGATGTGATTTCAAGTGGATTAAGCTAAGGACCCATCAGCCTGTGCCATCTAGAGTTTCATGACAGAAACGTTGCATATTTTACAGCATTTAATAACCTTTGTTAATGTTAGTTAATAATTTTCATGGTTATTTTAGTTCACACACCATTAAATAATTATAACAGATACAAATTGTGATCTTAAAAATTATTAAGATTATTAAATGCTGTAGAAGTATTGTTCATTGTTTTTTCATGTTAACTAATGTAGTTATAATGTTAACAAATTAAACTTTATTGTAAAGTCTTATCAGAGAATGCAGAGACTCCTGTCTCAGGATTTCCTGGTTCCTGCCTCATGGGCGGCTCAATTGAATCAGGAGCGGAGGAATAAATAAATCACTGTGTGACGCGTCTCCTCCCACGCCTCTATATCCAGACAGAGATGTAGTTACAGGTGATGGTTGCTCCATTCTGGTGGAAAGAGAACAACCTTCATCTTTCCTTACTACTTTAATAAAAAAATAAAACAATTGTTTATCTTTCCGTACACAGAATTTGATCTCAATTCTCTTTCTGGAGAAGCTCAACAGCTTCATGAAGTGCAACCACAAGTGTCTCTTTCCATTTGGATCTTGATGTAGATTACAGTACGTACTTGAGGCAACATATAATTTCTGTCTGACACATTTTGTGAACGTGGTGGTGCATGAAATTGCACTTGCGTAGTTAGAAGTATGCACTGGTTGCAATGCATACTGTGTGGAGAATGTTTTGGGCCTTACATAAAATATCTATCCAACTAACAAAAAAAACAAAACAATTCTCAGTTGGAACTTAGAGTACCAAAGCAGAAAAAAAATCCTACCAACTCCAAATCAAATAGTTGATTGTAGGCGACGTGTGCAGTCAGTGAGCTAGATTTACAAATGGATGGGTAAGGTCAATAGACAATTAGAAGTTGACTGGCTCCCCCCACCTAAAGCTCATCAGAGAGCCAGTAATTAGAACAAACTGAGCTGAAGTGCTCACAAATGAAAGAGCCGATCGCTGCAAACAGCAGGTCAAGGGCTTTAGTCAGCGACACGCAGCCCAAATGAAGCTTCATGCTCCAGGAGACTCAGCAGCGAGCGAGAGAATAAGAGATCTGCGAGGGCGCGTCTGGAGTTGACAGACATCTCGTGTGTGTTAGACAGCTTTTTCTGTGGTCATAACATTGCATTTAAATAATGAATTGATTGCTACAAGTTATTTTTCTGCATAATCTCTCTTTTGCATTATCCTTGAGATGTCTCTGGTATCTGCTTAATTGAATTCATCTTTTGTATTTAAAGCTGCAGTTGTAACTTTTTTTTTGGTTAAAACTGATCCAAAATCAATTTTTGAGCAAGTACATAACCAGCCAGTGTTCAAAACGATCTCCTAACCTTAGCCTGATTCACAGCGTTATAATTTAAGTGTTACTGATAGCTTTCCGCTGGAAATTCGAGCTTCCGTGTAAAGATGATAATTCAGCAAACTGCAATTTCAGGGTTCAAACAGAGATGGCGACAAAGAGGAAAAACATACAGACTGCAGCTTTAACCATATTTATAGGCTGTTTTAACATTATACACAAAATTGTTTATTAATTTTGACTGCAATTCTACAATTCAGCAGCCTTTTATTATGTTGCAAGAATTACGTCCTTGCAAAATAAAATTATTAATAGTATTTAAAAATGTTTACAGACCCCAAACTTTTGAAGGGTTGCGTATCAGTAAATAAATAAATAAATAATATATTTACTATTATAATATACACACACACACACTCTTTATAGTAAAATACTGCAGTTTCCAAGTCATATAAGTTCAATTGAAATTTGAAATGGCATTCAAAATGGCAATGAAAGCAAGTGGAATTTATTGAATTATAAAATATGAATTTTAACAAAAAAATTCTGGAAAATTCAGTGTTCTTCCACCCTTGTGTCAAAGATTGCACTTTTACAGCATTAAAAATGAAGTTTTATTTTCTTGAATTGAAATTCATTTCAATTATACTTCATACATTTACATTTGTATTGCAATTCTGCATCCTGTTTGCCGTGTGTGCCGTGATGGCGGGCACTTCAAGTGTGCAGGGTGTGTTTAGGTGTGCGTGTGTCTGGCATTGCAACTTGTTTTTGCAGTAGAGGGTCTGTCAGATTGATGCTCATTGAGACGGGCAGAAATAGAGGGATAGAAAAACACAGGAACAAGAAGAATTGAGCTGTCAGTGTCATTTAGAGACTCTGCTCTGTGTGTGCGTGTGCGTGTGCGTGTGCATGTGTGTGTGTGTGCGTGTGTGCGTGTGTGTGTGTGTGTGTGTGTGTGTGAAAGCTCATGTGTGTTTGTGCATGTACAAGTATCAGTCTGTCTCTTCCTCTGACACAGACAGATGATAGTGGCGAGAGAGCCGCTGTGAATGTCGTCTCTGATGTTATTTGTCCTGTAGGACGGGAGCTCCGGTCACACACAGTCTGTCTCTCCAGAAACTTCATTCACACATTCAGCTCTCAAAAAACAAAATTATTCGCATACACTCAGATTAATGGAGGCTGACATGTAGAACTGACTGAAACATTCTGTTCAAAAGATTACCAAGACACATTTTAAAAACAAAGAAATCATTCATGAAATAAAGCTAATTGTGGTGAGTGAAGTCTTTAAAGAGTTTCATTATAGAAATATTGAAATTTATTTCGTTAAATATTGGATGTATAACATGTTATTTTAATTGGTTGTAATATATTATAATTTACCCCCGGTTTCACAGGCAGGGTTTAAGTTAGTCTAAATGCATCTTATTATAATATATTATTACTGTACTGTACAGTATACAGTATTACTGTAATACTGTATTCAGTATTATAGTCACCGATCAGGCATAACTTTACGACCACCTTCCTAATATTGTGTTGGTCCCCCTTTTGCTGCCAAAACAGCCCTGACCCGTCGAGGCATGGACTCCACTAGACCCCTGAAGCTGTGCTGTGGTATCTGGCACCAAGATGTTAGCAGCAGATCATTTAAGTCCTGTAAGTTTCGAGGTGGGGCCTCCATGGATCGGACTTTTTTGTTCAGCACATCAGATGCTCGATTGTATTGAGATTTGGGGAATTTGGATGTTAAGTCAACATCTCAAACTCATTGTTGTGCTCCTCAAACCATTCCTGAAGCATTTTTGCTTTGTGGCAGGAGCATTATCCTGCTGGAAGAGCCACAGCCACCAGGGAATACCGTTTCCATGAAAGGCTGTACATGGTCTGCAACAATGCTTAGGTACGTGTCAAAGTAACATCCACATGGATGGCAGGACCCAAGGTTTCCCAGCAGAACATTGCCCAAAACATCACACTGCCTCCGCCGGCTTGCCTTCTTCCCATAGTGCATCCTGGTGCCATGTGTTCCCAAGATAAGAGATGCACACACACCCGTCCATCCACGTGATGTAAAAGAAAACATGATTCATCAGACCAGGCCACCTTCTTCCATTGCTCCGTGGTCCAGTTCTGATGATCGCGTTCCACTGTTGGTGCTTTCGGCGGGGTCAGGGGTCAGCATGGGCACCCTGACTGGTCTGCAGCTATGCCGCCCCATACGCAACAAACTGTGATGCTCTGTGTATTCAGACACCTTTCTATCAGAACCAGCATTAACTTCTTGAGCAGTTTGAGCTCCAGTAGTTCGTCTGTTTGATCGGACCACACGGGCCAGCCTTCGCTCCCCACGTGCATCAATGAGCCTGGGCCGCCATGACCCTGTGGCCGGTTCTCCACTGTTCCTTCCTTGGAGCACTTTTGATAGATCCTGACCACTGCAGACCGGGAACACCCCACAAGAGCTGCAGTTTTGGAGATGCTCTGATCCAGTCGTCTAGCCATCACAATTTGGCCCTTGTCAAACTCACTCAAATCCTTACGCTTGCCCATTTTTCCTGCTTCTAACACATCAACTTTGAGGACAAAATTTTCACTTGCGGCCTAATATATCCCATCCACTAACAGGAGCCGTGATGAAGAGATAATCAGTGTTATTCACTTCACAGGTAATATTGTTATGACTGATCAGTGTATATAATGTGTGTTCAGTTTGATATGATGTAGGTTAATGCATCATTTATTCTGTAGACTGAAGCAGGAAGCAGAAGAGCTGTGTCCATCTCTACCTCATCAGTTATAAATGATGGACAGCTGCACCGTCTGCGCACCTCATCAATGTTTTCTACACAAATCAATGCAACCTCAAACAGACTAACAATACTAGAGAAAAGATGAACTGATGTTGACTGAAGCATTTGCTCCATTGATTTCATCATAGTGTTATTCAGAGAGCAGAAAACAACAACAGCGATGCTTATTTCACGGTCTATGAGGGACGGTTTTCTCTTTCACTGAGCCAGTCAACACGATCTCATGACAATGCGTATCAATATTACGAGCGTGCAATCTCGTAGAATGTATACGGCAAAACTCATTTTGGCGTGCATATGGTACGCCGTTTGTGGCGTGCAGATGATACGCACTTTATGGCGTGTATATGACACGCTTTTGGGTAGGGTGAGGTGGGGTGTGGGGTTCGTACATATAATACGCCATAAAGTCCGTATCATATGCACGCCAAAAACGGCGTACCATATGCACGCCAAAATGAGTTTTGGCTTATACATTCTACGAGATTGCACACTCATACTATTGATACGAATTTTCGTGAGATCGGGCTCGTTTGTCATGTCAGGACAGAAGAAGACAAACTATTCTGTCATCATAATATTAAAAAATGTTAGGTGTAAATTGAAATGTTAGGTGTAAATTGGTCTGATGTATCCCGTATATTTTGTTGGTTACACTCTTTTTTCGGATAGTCGACTTTAGACATTCTACAAACTATAAGAGAGTCAATGAGACTTATTTTGATGTGCTTGCAAATTTATGTCAACTATAACTCTCATTGGAGTACGACTGTTAGGTTAGGGTTCGGGTAACTAAAATAACCTGACATTTGCTTGCTATTTAAATTACTTAAAGCAAAGACTTTATATATGAAGACGGTGCTCTCTGTTTTCTTATGAATGGCAGAAAGTGCAACGCCAATATGGAAAATAAGCCCCGCCTTTTAAATGAAAGAGCCAATCGTTAAATAGTAAAGTCACCAGGTCCAGGCTGAAAAATGGATTTTTTTTGTCGTGATTCAAGCGTTTAGAAACACAATTTAAGTGACAGCTGTTATCAGATTCCATTCCATTTTAAATATGAAGTTTAATCATAAGCTTGGCAAACAGTTTTGGAGAATTTGATGTTTAAAGAGACAGGAGCTGCAATCGCATGCCCGAGATACTTTCAAAGATGGCCGCCGAGTCAAATGACTTGTATTAAAGGGACTTTGCCTTTAGTCTGTATAGAATTACTCACAGAACTTTTGTGATTATTTATGCATAAATTAGAATTCTTTTTGCATGATCAGGGGCATGTTAATAATTATCTTTATTAAAGGACTGCTCAAAGAAATTCAATGCATTTTGGGAAATGAAGTGCTTTTCCTCCCTTTTTTTCAAAGCACTTGACAGCTTTAATTACAGGTCATTTCCTTGAATTTAATTTAATTTAATTCTTCCTTGCATTAAAATTTTAATTGCAAACAGCTCTCACAATCATTTAATCATGAGATTACACTGTAAGCAATTGCTGTAAATTTACAGCCAATTTTCAACACTAAAATACTGTTTTCATGTTAAACAGTTTAGTACTGTTGTTAGCAATGCATTGTGGGCTGCGTAAATTGGAGCAACAAGACAGAGGCCCTAAACAGTATGCTGATGTTTTAAATTACAGGACACTACAGTGTTTTTTGGAAACTGCGTGTAATGTGTTGACGGGAATTTGGAGCACGGTCAGAAGCTATAACGTTAGTCTTTTAAATTGAGGTTACTGCATGCTTTTGGTCAATTTTCTTAAAAAAAAAAATATATTCTTTTGAAATAATTTGCCATTAACTACTAGAGGGACTTCGGGAACATTCAGGAGATTTTCCAGAAGAGGACGCACACTAGATGATGGATCTTGCATCTACAAATTAAACGGTAATTAAAATCTTATTCATATTGCCAAGATTGTTTGATATCAAACTGAAAGCTTGTCTTTCTGGGGATTTGAACATGTCATTTAACATTGAGGATTAGAATTGAATAGCCAAAACGATATAACTTATTGGGTTGTATTTTGTTTAATTTCGGTAACGTTACAACGTCTGCATCCGAGGAACAACAGTTGTTAACCAGCAAGAGAGAGAGCGGCCAGTCGGCAGAATGAGGCAGCAGGAAAATAACATTATACCATGAGGATGTGCAATCTACTATATATTCATCCTTCAGTATAAAGATGAGGCAGCCTGCACTCTGGAATTCATTCAGAGGTAAAAACCCTTTATTCCCTGTCATCATTATATGGATCTAATCTATAAAATTAAATGTGTTTGTATTTTTTTGCACAAAATGGTATTAGCACTTTTCACTATTAGCACATTTCAAGCCTCAACACACACACACACACACACACACACACACACACACACACACACACACACACACACACACACACACACACAGCATTTTGTTGGACTATAGGCTTTATTATAATTCCATTTGATGTCACTTCTATATTTCATACAATCCATTCTATTTGTGCAATGAAGAAATACAAAAAACAAAAAGTTCATTGAATTTAATTGCATGTTCAAAAAAGTATGTTGTCACAACCCCACTCTGATCTTAGACTATTTTGATTTCAGGCGCTTCATTGGTATTAATCCAGAGAGAGGGACAAAGGCCAAAAGGGGGAAGGTTGTCTCCAAAAAGAAAGGTGTGGTCGTCCAGAAGAAGTTTTCTGCAGTCAATACACACGTCGCCATGCTACTGAAGAATCTCCTAGACTTTGAATGGAACTTCATATAGATCGGTGAGTTCTTTAATCTTTCTCTCTTTGTTTTGACAATCTGGCATGGCCACATAAAGTCACAAGAGAACTGGTATTATTAACTTTATAAGCATTAGCTCGGAGTGTATACTGTACATTACTGATTGTATAGTTTATTATTATGATTATGATTGTTTGTTGTTGTTTGACAGTAACAACACTGGAATAATGCTGCAGAGAGGAATAGCTGAAGATGTAAAGACTCCTCACAGGACAATTTTAAGAGGTAACCTGCAAGGCTAGCTTGCAGTGGCACAGGTGCTTACCTAACAGTTTCATCCTCTTTTTATGTATATCATTGATACATCCTGCCAAAATGTTCGACTGTACTATAATAGTTTAAAATGGCCTTAAAGGGATAGTTCACCCAAAAATGAAAATGTGATTTTTATCTGTATTCCCCAGTGCATCCAACATGTAGGTGTCTTTGTTTCTTCAGTAGAACACAAATGAAGATTTTTAACTCCAACCGTTGCTGTTTGTAGGTCATATAATAATGTGAATGGGTAACAACTCTATGAGAGCAAAAAAAAAACAAAAAAAAACATGCTTAGACAACATGCACAAAGAGCCCTGTGGCTCATGACGACACATTGGTATCTTAAGACACTAAACGATCAGTTTGTGTGAGAAATCGAGCTGTATTTATATAATTTTTTACCTCAAATATAATGCTATATCCAACAGCCTGAATGCGCCGCTCCGGTAAAGAAGGTCAAGATCGGCAGCAGAGCGTATACCGGAAGTGATGTCTTTACACGTAAACAATGCCAGAGTGTGTATAATGACCTTCTTTGCCGGAAGTGAAGCGCGTTCCAGGCTGTTGGATATAGCGCTGTATTTGAAAAAAAAAGTATATAAATAAAGCTCGATTTCTCACACAAACTGATCGTTTTGTGTCTTAAAATATCATCGTGTCGTCATGAGCCACAGGGTGCTCATGTTGTCTAAGCATGTTTTTTTTTGCTCTCATAGAGTTGTTACCCATTCACATGATTATATGACCTACAAACAGCAACAGTTGGAGTTAAAAATCTTCATTTGTGTTCTACTGAAGAAACAAAGACACCTACATGTAAGATGCACTGGGGTAAGCAGATAAACACAACATTTTCATTTTTGGGTGAACTATCCCTTTAAGGCCATTTTCAAAATGTTCTTAAGTATGTTTTCAAAATGTTGCCAATTCTGCATATGTTATTATGAAAGTATATTTTTACAGACAGATGATAATATATTGGATATTTCATATGTAAATATTTTACTTTTGAGGAAAATTTTATCTAACTCACTAGGACTATGTTGAGAGGAAAAGCACTAGTCTGTGGCCTTTTTTCCCCAAAATGTGCCAAAGATGCTTGAATGGTGAATGTTCTTAGTAATGTAATCAAAAATGTCTTAATGTTCCTTAAATATTCTTAATAGTGTAGTTTTACAAATATTGCTAATGCTGTTTATTTGTTGCCTTGGTCCTTTTCTTATACCTATTGTGTTATTCAAGATAAAGTTTAAATTACTGTCGGAAAGATAAATCACTAATGACAAGAATTCGGTAAGTGTTAAAACTTGTCTTAAATAAAAAAAAGTAAACTATAGGATATGCCCATCACATTTGGTAAAGAATAGGGACAGTCTCTGATGAGCAATTTACGTTTATTGCCGTCTAAAGACACTAAAGCTGTTTGGTAGAAAGCTCTTCTCATCGTCCAACAGGGTTTATTTTCTTTTTTTTTCTTTTTTTGTATTCATGTCACATTGCTCTTGAAATAAATGTATTTTATTTTGAAGTTTGTATTGCTTATTTTGCATAATATTCACAATAATGCATTTCTAAAGCAATTGTCTTTAGCCATGGGAATAATGAATATTGAATGAATAATAAAATCAATATTGATTACAATGAAGACTGATATTTTAGGAATTGCTAAATTTATGTTATTTCTAATACAGAAAAAATACAGCATATTTCTGTGATTTGGAAATTACAATAATATTGTTTAGGTTGTTACTTTAACTTTGCACAGTTTACTGTAGACAGTAGATTTGCCTGTCTACAGTAAACTGTGATAAGTTTAAGTGACAACCTAAATAAACCTAAAATATTATTGTAGTTTCCAAATAATTACAGAAATATGCTGCATTATTTTTTGTTACTGTATTAGACTGTGAAATCATTTAATAGTGTGACTAGAGAAATATACTGTATTTCTGGTTTACAGACTATTACCGTAAAGTCATTTTACATATGAATACCGTAGAAATAACAGTATATTGCTGGCGTCTCTGCTGCCAGCTCTTTACTGTAAATTATAGAAATACAGAAATATACTGTTTTTTTGGTTTACAGACTACTACCGTAAATTAATTTTACATATGAATAGTAAAATAACAGTATACTGCTGGCGTCTCTGCTGCCAGCTCTTTACTGTTATTTTACAGGAAAACTTTTTACAGTGTACTTCATTTTTTTGTTTGTTTATGAGAAGAACAATAAATGTAGTAACACTTTACAATAAGCTTTCATTGGTTAACTTTAGTACACTTGTTACTATACAATATTTCAACTACAACATTTAGTATATTGTTAGTTAATGTTAACTGAATAAAATCATTTGATAGAAAATTGCACAGAAAAGAACAATCTCTAGGTGATGAAATATTCTAGAGCTGATAATGAGAAAAAGTATATTTAGTTCATTTTTATGTCTTGTTCAGGCAAACTTTCAAATCTCTGATATTTCCAGGTTAATGCACTGTGAATATTCATGTTAGGTAATGCATGAACTAATGTTAACAAATGAGACCTTACTGTAAAGTGTTACCCTTTTATTTTCCTAATTATTAATTAATTAGATAGGCTGATTATTTTTAAAACAATTTATATCTAAAATTTAAATGTATCTTTATTTTTTTGGACCTTCATTCATTTTGATTAATTTTAATTATATTTAAAGCACTGTGTTACCAGTGTGTATGAAAGTTCATTTGCTCTTAGAAGTATACAAATCTGAAAAATCTATGCAAAACAATTAAAAGTGAGATGCTTTTGTTTGTATTTTACCTTGTTTTTAAGAATTTACATTTAAAGGTTGTTTCATGTAAGATGCAAAAATGTCAATATAACATACAGTAAAATTGCTAAAATAGCAATTTGCTGTCCAGTTTTAAAGATGCATTAATATTTTAGCAGCTAGATGTTTATGCTATAAGCATTCCTTTCAAGTCACTTGCATAACGCTTACATCATTGATAATGTTTTCTTGATTTTATGCATATCTAACTAGTAAGTTTGGAGTTCTTATTTAGTTTTTAATGCAGCAAGGATTACTCAAAAGTGTAATCCTTGACAGTAAAGTCTTTTATAATGCTACAAAAGATTCTATTCATAACTTTCTATTCATAAAATCACTGTTTCCACAAAAATATGAACTGTTCTTAACATTGATAATAATCATAAATGTTTGTTGAACATCAAATCATTATATCAGAATGATTTGTGAAGGATCATGCGACACTGAAGACTGGAGTAATGATGAAGAATAAATTACATTTCAAATAGAAAACAGCTACTTTGAATTTTAATAATATTTCACAATTTTACGGTTTTTACTGTATAAATGCAGCCTCTGTGAGCATAAGAAACGGTAGCATATGTTTTGTGTTTGTTTGGTCTGTTTGAAACAGATATGCTCATCAAGTGCAGCTTTATAGGGTCTATAAGCAAAAAACTTTCCAGGCTGCATGCACCAGTCGAGCAGCTCAGATGAATGGGAATGCAAACGGACAGCTCTCTCCAGGTATAACGCAGCTCTAAATCAGCCTAACATCTGATCCCGGGCCTGCTTTTCCATCCCTCACTGCATTCTGCCAAGCAAACAAAACTGATCCGAGCATTCCGTCATTCCTCAGACCGCGGCCACTAAATCACTCCGACTGATCCTGAGTCAGCTCTTGGGAGGAAATGGAAACAAACAGCTGATCTCGGACCACAGCGAACAGAACAAATGGAAGCCATCCTTTATTTTTCCTTGAGCCGATGGATTCGCCCCTCCCCTTCCGGACTGCAATTTATCCCCGAAAATTGGCGGTGCACAGAGGCGTTTATCTTGCCAGCGCATGTACATAACAAATAAATTGATCCCATAAAAGCGCAGACGGCAAATATGAAGGAGCCGGCACATGGCAAGCCATTAAATTAGTGTATGACTATAAAGCGCTGCAAAGAGGGGAAGAGAATCAACTAAATGAGGTGAAGTTGAATGGATTTTACACCATCGAATCAGGGCTTCCTCTGGAAAGAGGTCAGTGAGAATACTTCACCCCAAAAGGAAAACTTTTACTCATTAAAAACACAATATGGGTTTGGATTGACCGGATTTGTTCAATCACCAGGATGCTTTAATTTACAAGCGCCGTTCGCTGCCATTTAAAATCTTTGAAGCGCCAATGTGTTTTATTTATTTCTTTTATTTCAGCAAAATGTCTGCCAAATATGGCGGCTTTGCTGATTCAAGGCGAAAGTCAAGGCTGGAACGGTTTGCGCACCTGAGCGTGCCAGAGATGCTTTTAACACACTGTGACAAACACTCTCACACATTAACACACACACGGGGACACCGGAGCAGATCACCATCCCTCATGATCTTGCTCGTTCCATCCGTTTCTCCATTAACGCTGAGAGGGAAAAGATTGTGATGGAGGGGGAGGGAGGGAAGGGAGACAGGTGAAAGATAGACACACAAACACCTACTTGTCCACACACACACATGTCTGGTTCGCTTTGTGGGGACAAATGGTTTTTGTACTATACAAACTGTATCTTATCTCTCCTTACACTAACCCGACCTCTAAACCTACCCATCAAACAAAACATTCTGCATTTTTACGTTCTCAAAAAAAAACTAATTTTGCATGATTTATAAGCTGGTTTCCTCAACTTAGGTCCCCACAGTGACACGAGTCCCCATGAGTCAGTGTGCATCAGGTTGAAGTTCCCACCAGGATAGAAAAACATGAACACACACACACACACACACGTGGGTGGAGCGCTGGGAATGGACTGATTTTGCCTGTATTTACAGTCCCATAACTCAAGCCATACTTAAGACATCCTAGGTGTATATGACTTTCTTCTTTCAGTCGAACACAATTCGAGTTATATTAAATAATTTCCTGGCTCTTCCAAGCTTTGTAATGCTACTGAATAGAGCCCAAGTTTTTGAAGCTCCAAAAAGTGCATCCATCCATCATAAAAGAAATCCATACGGCTCCAGTGGGTTAATAAAATGAGGGTGAGTAAATTATTGGATTATTTTCATTTGTTGGTAGATTTAAACTATTCCTTTAAATCAATCTAAAAGATCCTGATGTATCATGAGATACAAGATGTATTTAATCAATAAAGACACTATATAGATACCAATCAAATGAAATCACTATCAACAAAATTCATCTTTGCACAGCAGAGGTGGCACAGAAGCTGCATCTGAATTGGTACAATTACAGATACATAAATAATGTTGATATTAACGTTTTAAAAATAAAATTCAGTTTTTTGAACGATTATTCGAAATCATGACGTTTGTAATCGTGCTGATATTTGTGAAAACGGCTTTTTTGCTCTTGTGAGATTGCCTAATTATCATGTTAATAAAATAATAAAAACCAAGATCTCATACAAGTAATTTTTTGCAGTTATTTCTTGAATTTTGTGGGCATTTTGATTACATTTTTGATAAAAATGCTTTATTGACCCATCACAACAGTAACAGTAAAAATGGAAATACAGTCAAACCTAAATTTATTCAGACACCTCCAACATGATCTCACATTATCACAGTTTATTTGCTATATTTTAGAAAATGGTAATAAAATATGACAAGAACTCAGAACAAATTAATCTTGATAATATATGATAATTTGAGCCCGATCTTACAAAAATGCGTATAAATAATAAGAGTGTGCAATCTCGCGGAATGTATACGCCAAAATGAGTTATGGTGTGCATATGGTACGCCGTTTTTCGTGTGCATATGATACGCACTTTATGGCGTATTATATGTACGAACCCCCCACACCCCCACCATTACCCTACCCAAAAGCGTGTCATATACACGCCATAAAGTGCGTATCATATGCATGCGAAAAACTGCGTAGCATATGCACGCCATAACTCATTTTGGCATATACATTCCACGAGATTGCACACTCGTACTATTGATACGCATTTTCGTAAGATCGTGTTGGATAACTTTGATAGAAATGGATTACAATCAACCGATCAGCTGTTCAATTTAACTACACAATTAGATAATACCAATTCAGGTCAACCAATGACCAAGCAATGCTTCATGTTGTTCAGTCTGTGGTGTCAAAGGTCACATTAGCAATTAAAGAAACACTTAAAAACACGGTCAGGTCAAAGTGTCTGAATCATTTTGGTCCCAAACGCAAGGTTTCTCTGGGAGACTCAAAACATGTGTGCCAGAATACAAAAGCACCAACATATTTTTTGCCTTTCCATCTCATGTGTTTTTCCATCATCATGTCCCTTTAGGGGTACCATAGAAATTAATTATAAAATTCAGATGCATTTGAGTGTCACCACAATTTAAACATTAACATCATCATACTAATGAGCCTCACAAATATGGAAATTTACGCAAAAATCATTTCACTTTGTTTAATCATTTGTCCATGTTCATGATCAATCAATCAATCAATCAATCAAACAACCAACCCAACTAATTTAACAAAACCAACCACACCAACTAACCAAACCAATCAATCAATTAATAAATCAAACCAAGCAACCAAACCAAACCAATCAAAACAATCACATGAACCAACCTTTCAGTAAATACAAATACAAAAAAATCATTTACTTTTTTGTGAATGAAAATCAAAACATTTCACTTTCTGTTTAATCATTTGTCCACATGTTCATAATCAATCAACCAATCAGTCATTTAGTAAATACAAATAAAAAATTAAAAAGTACAATACAAATACAATACAAATGCATTTAATAAACAGGTGATTCTAGGTGATTTCCTTCTTACTGGTCAATTTCATTAAAGTTTACCGTCACCATCTAAAAATGACACACACAATATAATATCAAATGGACCAGTAAGAAAGAAATCACCCAGAACATCATAGCAAACACACAATGCGCAATTTCGCATTTCACTTGATGCATTTCTGCAATTCAGTGTGATGCCATTAGTGGCACAGAAATCATACGCTTCTACACCTTCACGTTTTGATACTGAATAATAAATATATATAGAACATTGAATATTGAATAACAGAGCTATACACAATAATGCTCTGGATAGCCAGCCCTCACACCAGCAATAACCCTTATGAAGCAGCTCATCTCGTCAGCAGCACTAAAGCCGCTCGGCAGGGTGACACATGGAGGAGGTTTACGGCTTTGGGCCACATTCATCTGATCCAAATATTCAGGTGCATCTTTGAAATGCTAAAGAGGCTGTTTATAGATCAACACGTCTGAAAGACGCTGGCAAGAGAAGAGAGGGAACACACAGGAACAGAGTGGGAAGAGAAAGAGAGAAACAGAACACGGAGGGGGGAAGATGCACAAATGATATCTCTTTAACATCTTTCTCATGGAAAGCAAAGAGAAGTTTGGCTGAATTCTCCTGCTACTCAGATGTTTCTCCTTTTTCAGGTGAAGACCCCAGTAACCACACACTGTCTGCTTAATGTTTCAGAAGAGTTCTCAAGATATCAAAGTCTGTCATTTGAACTAATTTCTCATCAATATGAACTCATTTGAGCTTTTATGAACATTCATTTTATAAATGTAAACTCTTACTCTAGGCTATTGACTCATCCGTGTGGACTCGTGAACAGAGAACCGGTCCGTGTTCAGAGTCAGAACACAAAACAGAGCAAAGACAAACATCAGTCTATTCCGATTCACACACTCCTAGGGAGCAGGGAGAGCAGCAATAACCCCCCTTAGGGTAAACAACAGAACCAGCATAATGTATTGCATGCAGATATCATTAATGTTGATATTAATTGTACAAAATAATTTGGGAATTTAGTTTGATTCAAGGGCAATCAGAATACATAATCCTGACTGGATGAGAGGAGGAGCTGGGGATGGAGGAGGGTAAATGAGCTCTGGAGAAACACGACAGCTGCTGACAGTACTGAAGGAGCTTATATATGAATGCTGTGATAGACGTCGTATTTAATTGAATTATCCTTCATTTTACCAGGAAACAATCCCATTGAGATTCAAATTTTCAAGGGAGTCCTGGCCAAGACAGCAGAAAAAATACATAAACACACATTTAACCGAAGAAGACATTTGGCAATTTAACATCATCTTAACATAATCACCAGCAGCGCTCAGTAACATCACATGAGCATTTATACTCAAATACTCCTTTATCCTTGTTTTAAACTGTGCAATTGTCTGTAGATACATACATTTTAGCTATTTCTGCAATTTATACCAGGAAAAAGGTGCAAAAACTTTAAAGACACTTTCACCGCAAACAGTTTGCGTTCGTGGGATATCATACATGATTTGCCATATGATCTAAGATCCTGGCAGAGACTTTATGGAGTCAGAAGAGAACATAAGGAGGTAAGGAGGCAGTTTACAAAGTATGGCCTTAAAAAGAAAAATCCAGCCTGCGATTGTGCAAAGATGGGTATCCCTATAAGTACACGGGATCAGCTGACAGTCAGCTAATACGAGCTTGACTATCTGACCTGCCAGAACTGAAAAGCTACGCTTGAGTTATTTCAGTGAATCAGTCAAAAAGATTGTTAAGAATCAGTATTGTTGAACCTAAAACTAAAACTACTCAAAAAAATTTTTTTTTTAAATAATGTTAATTAAAATAAATCTGAAATAAAACAAAACAAATATTAGATAAATTTGCCTTGGCAGCTTACTTATACATGTTTCATTTGAATTAACTGAAGCTAAAATTGAGCTAAAAATAAATTCAAACTATCTAGAACTAATAAAAATGAGGGGAAAAAACATTTACCCAAAATCAAATTAAAATCAGAATGAATACTACAAATATAAAAATAAAAGCTAATTCAAATTATTATTAAAAACTATAATAGTATATAAATTATGCTAAAATAGCAATGTTAAGAATAATGTTTAAATTATTTCATTTTTGACCCGGAAGATGTACATAATATTTATATTTTTTAAATCCATAGGTGTTAGAACAAAGATACATTTTGAAAGAGTGTTAAGACAGTCAAAATACACATCATTTATTTATTGATTTTTTAGATTTTTTAACTAAAATTTAAAGAGATATCACTAAATTGTTACACCTCTCCGGGTCCGTTTACAACTAAGTGAACTGTGGCTTTACACCTGAAATGGTGTTTTTTATTTTTTATTTATTAGTTTGTTTTTTAACATCTTTTAGCTAGATTTGTCTCAAATTACTTCTGTTACATATATTTAGCATTTTTCCTGCATTTTGTTTATAAACTTTCTCATGTACACACATACACAATAATTATAAAATTAAAATAAAATGACAAACAAACTAATGTCTTAAAGGTGCACTTTGAAAAAAAAAATCTGTAAAATATCCAAAAACCACTAGGCCAGTGTTATATATTTTGTTCAGTTGAATACTTACAATATCCCAATGTTCCCGGCAACTGTGGCATAATAAAAGTCCCGCTGCGTAACAATCCCTCCGGCGGCCTTGCTCAGCTCCACAACACTCGCCCCTGCTCTGCTTCACACTACAGTAATATTAATAACCACATCCGTGAACATGACTTCTGCCCGAGTCCTGTCCCGAGGTGAGGTGAAGACCACATGTCCCAAGATTCTGTGCTCAAACATGGCGTCATCAAACTACGCCTCTGTTTTGAATAGGTGGCCTCTAGTGGACGGAAAAGTTACATAGTGCACCTTTAAGGTGTTTGTAGAGCAAAAGTTTACCAAATAGTCTAAATTTGACAACGGGAAGAGGGTTTGGAAAAGAAAAGGTCCATATTTAACTTTGCTGCCACCTATTGATGAACCATTGCATGAACCATTCAAGCTGTTTTTCATCATATATTTTATTTATTTTTTTCATATTAAAAGTACGTTTATGCGGGTAAAATGAATATATTTTGAGTAATATTGAGTAATACTGATGTTGTTTTAGGTGTAGGGTATATGTAGGTTTCATAAACTAAGACTTTATATTTATATTTTCCATATTATATATTTAGTTCAATCATTTTCAGGGAATGGAATTCATACAGCAAATTCTCATATTATATGTTCTTATACATTTCATCTAATGATAAATTCTAATAAAATGTCTCATAAATATTGATAAACTGTATATTTTCTTGCATCACATTGTTTTTTGCTGTAGTTCTTGAAAACATTTTTAATTACTTAAAAGGAGGTAAAGGAAGATGAATAGCATGGTTAAAACTTTGATTCATTCACTCAATACTGAGAAGTTACTGATGAGATACAATATGGTTTTAGTTGAAAAATATTAAGTTATGGCTTGGATTAAGTAACAAAAAAATATTTAGGGAAAAAAAATTCCTTATGATTCCTATCTCTAATTTGATGTCTCCTTAGAAACACTGAAGTTGAAACTTCAATAAAAAAGCAATACCTGAGCAAGAGGAGAAGACAAAGGAAGAGAAGAGACAAGGGAAAGATGGATGAAGAAATACAGTACACAGATGAGAACACCACAAACTGTCTGTCTTCGCACAGATCGTGACAATCGTCTGACCAGAGGAGATAAGAGAGTGTGAGCGCTGAAAACACACATCAGACTGCACATCTGTCTTGCAGTCATAAAACTAAACTACCAAAAAAGCCTTAAAACATTTGCGGCGCCTCCTTTTCTGATAATAGTTTCTTTCTAAAGGTTTTGGGCTGGTCCTGAAACTGAAGACACATGAAGAACAGCAGCGCAGCATGAACTCACGCCACATCAGCAAACGACTGTCTCTCACGCAGGGAGCTCTGGCTTTACGCCGCACACTCTGGCACATGCACTACATCATCTACTTCATGCAGACGGAAAATGTGCAGGCTATGCACTGTATACTTATTACACAAACAGTGAGAGTATATGATAGTATGCTATTTGGTGACACTTTATTTAATAGTATCCGTGCTACATATGTAACATGTACTTTACCATAGTAATAACAGTAAATTATGCATAATTACATGCAACTAACCCATAACCAAACAGTAAGTACATGTAGTTCATTAATATTACGCAGTACTTAAATATAATTACACTGCAACAATGACACCTTAAAATAAAGTGTAACCTGCTCTCTTTATCAAAGAAATCGGAGCTGTTTAGTCGTAAACTTAATTATGCATATGTACATAAACATATTAGGAAATTACTGCCCAGCTAACATCTCTGTATAAACTATAAACCAGAAGGAATATCAAAATGACATTGTTTGTTTGTCTAAATATCACTCCTGGAGAGACCAGTCACATATATGCATGGAGTCAATATCAGCGCTGGGTTTGCTGTTTTGCTTTCCTTTAAATATTTCATGTTCATAACCAGCTCAATCTCCCCTATCTGAACTGACCTATTAAACTATTTATTTTTCATGTGCATTTGCTATTTAAATCAATAACAGACAACAGGAGAAATGCTCTTCATTCATCAGCTGAATTATTTATTATAACTATTATATTAATTATATTATATTATATTATAAAAGCCCTTCACGTGCATCACAATGTTTTTATGGATTTTTTTAATTCAATTATTAATTTGAATTATATTTACAAGCTCTATGAAATATTTAATGTTTTATTTTGAGAATGCCCTCTGTTTAATCAAATTGTATTTTTTATTTCTATTTTTTTATTTTAAGTATTTTGTTCTACTTTTTTTGCAAAGCATTTGTTCTGTTTTCATGACGGCAATAAAACACTAAATTGAATTGAAATAGAGAGAGAGAGAGAGAGAGATTGTGGGCAGGGACAGAAAAAAAAGAAAGTGTGTGTGTGTGTGTGTGTGTGTGTGTGTGTGTGTGTGTGTGTGTGTGTGTGTGTGTGTGTGTGTGTGTGTGTGTGTGTGTGTGTGAGTGAGTGAGTGAGTGAGTGAGTGAGTGTGTGAGAGAGAGAGAGAGAGAGAGAGAGAGAGAGAGAGAGAGAGAGAGAGAGAGAGCGCACAAGCATTCGGGAATGAGGTGAATTGCATCGTGATTTCATCCGAGCGCAGCTGTGAGACACGCTGGAATCCAAACAGGCTTTTTCTATTTGCAAACGTTTGTTTCCGAGGCTTTTCCTCTCAACATCATCCTCGTGCAATGCTTCAGTGTTTTCTGTCTCACTACATGAGTTGGATTTTAATACCGTGAAGCCTCATGGAATCAGATGCCAGACGGGTTTGGTCTCCTGCTGGATTAAAAGCATCATTCAGGCAGTTCAGCACCGCGGACAGCGACTGAGCTCTGAGGTGAGATGATGTCCACAACCTCAAATCATTTCAGTTCTAACTAGTACAGTAGTTTGATGTTGGCATATCACTAAACTAACTAAAAGTAAGAGTGTACGACTGGCTGTCAACTGGGTTTGTTTCAGGGCTCAGATTTTACATTGCACATCAGATGACGACCAAAAGTGTTTTGTCAAATCATACTAAAAAGAACAACAACAACACATGAAAATGTCAATTTTGTACAAGTACAAGTAGCCAAAACACATGAAATACACACTGAGCCGAAAATTGCATCAATATTCATAAGTGACAGATGAATTTGCATCAAAATATCATGCACTCTAAAAAATGCTGGATTGTTTCAACCTATGTTTGGGTCGAATGTGGACAAACCCAACTGTTAGTTAAAATTTTCATTTAATATTTTGTCCATATTTGACGAAAACATGGGAAACAACCCTGCATTTTTTTAGAGTGTAGGGTTCAAGATAATGCATTGATCTAATTTTAACTGTTCAAATTGTGCACAATTGATTATATGGTTAGCTGAATTTCATTATTTGCACTTACAACCATTTTGTCCCTGCTGTCCGTGACCCATCAGAACAGATCTCGAATCAGTTGAGATGAACCCGTATGAGAGATGGTGTTTTGTGGTGTGTGTGGTCATTTCTGTCTGTAGACGATGCAGTAGTTTGTTGCTGCCGGCTTCTTAAGTTTATTACACACACATACGCAGCGGCCCAGGAAGGCTCTCTGGGTACTTTATGATATTACGCAGCTCAGCGTTTGATTTATGAATCCTCAGTGCTGTGGAAACCACTGATCCGGTGGTTCTCTTGGGAATGACCCTGTTTCCCAAACCGCCTTGTAAGTGCTACAAAGTTGCCTTTACAATCTTGTTTCTACCAAAGAGTACAAGATACAGAAACCTTTACTGGTTTATTTCAGCAGGCACTTATAATCAGCAGATTGACTGGAGAGGTGTTTTCTCTTGGTCCAAAACTCACACTTTACGGTTTGTGCATGGACTCCCCTCTTTTTTTTAATAGGTTTGGCTATTTTAGCAGTTCCAGTGAAATCAAATCTTAATGCTACACCATGCAGTTTCATTCTAGACAATTATTTGCTTCCATTCATTGCAATAGTTTTGGGAGGATTCTTTTCTATTTGTATTTTGACTCTGGTGTGCATGAACTTGACTGGCCTGCACAAACCCAGACCTGAAAACATTGAACTGGAGCGGCGAGCCAGATCCTATAGATCACTCAACAACAGTCTGATCTCTTGTGTCTTGTTGAACATTTACTTTCAAACAGTAAACGATTTAAACGATTAAAGATTTTCCACTATTGAAACATACAGTAGATGAAGGGATTTGCTTCCATTAAGGGGGTCTAATGCTATTTCATGCATTGTCTTATTTACACTGTAAAAGAGTTGATTCTCATGCTAAACATGTCCAAAAAAAAGCTGTTGTATGGGAGTATTTCTGTGCCGAATACACTCCCTAGGATTTGAATAAGTTTCTGAAGATTTTTTTTTAGTATGGCGCTGTATGATGTCATAAAGGGGGGAATTCCTTGTATGGGCACTTTTTCACGGTTTGTTCACGGTCATGAGTGGAAACTGCAGGCGGTGACTGAAACTGCATCAGATGTGTGTGTTTTGTTGGCAATCAGCGCGTAAGTGCATTTAATGTGAACAGCACCAACGTATAGTGGATCGAAAGTTATCCAGGGATAACAGCATGATGTATTGGCAGAAACCGTGTGTGTTACGTACCCTTTAAGACACAAGAGCATCAATAGCTGGGTTTCAATACACATATTTTCATGAAAATTAGGTGTTTTCATTGTAGTTTGTGCATTGTCTTGTTGAATGAAATTTAGCATGTATAGTAAGATTAAAGAAAGCTAAGATTCTCAGTGTAAACCTAATTATGCATATGCACAAGAACTTAATAATGAAATGTTTTGTTTTCCTCTAAATATTTCATGTTCATAAACTAGAGTAAATTTATTATGTTTAGTAAAGGAGTCACAATGGCTCCCCCAGTGGATACTGCATTCATTCCCATTTTTATTTTGTTCATCAGTTTCCTCAGAAGTGAGGATTTTGTTCTCTTAAACACAGGGGATGGAAATGCTGCTTTGGATATTTAGATGGCTCCAATTCATCCCAAAGGTGTACTTTGACACCGGAGTCAGTTAATCATTTTCATTTAGACCTCTCTTTGGGATACTATCGTGCAGGAACAGAAAAAGACTCTTGTATGGAGTAGTATTAAAGTGTTAGTACACCCAAAATGTTTTATTCTGTCATTAATTACTCACCCTCATGTCGTTCCAAACCCGTAAGACTTTCATTCATCGAACACAAATTAATATATTTTAATGAAATCTGAGAGATTTCTGTCCCTCCATTGACAGCTACGCAACTACCACTGACGCTTCAAAAAGTTCATAAAGAGATCATAAACTAATCCATATGAATTGAGCGGTTTAGTCCAAATTTACTGAAGAGACTCGATTGCTTTATATGATGAACAGATTTAATTTATACTTTTATTCACATATAAACATTGATCAACAAACAAAACAGAAGCTCAACTGAACCTGCTTCACGCACAAGAACAAACCTCATTGGTTCTCGCTGAAGCTCAAACGTGCTGCGTAACACGAGAATGAACCTCATTGGTTCTCGCTGAAGCTCAAACGTGATGCGTAACACGAGAATGAACCTCATTGGTTCTCACTGAAGCTCTCTAGTGTTACGCAGCACGTTTATGAACCTCATTGGCTCTCGCTGAAGCTCAAACGTGCTGCGTAACACGAGAATGAACCTCATTGGCTCTCGCTGAAGCTCAAACGTGCTGCGTAACACGAGAATGAACCTCATTGGCTCTCGCTGAAGCTCAAACGTGCTGCGTAACACGAGAAGAACCCCATTGGTTCTCTCTGAAGCTCAAACGTGCTGCGTAACACGAGAATGAACCTCGTTGGCTCTCGCTGAAGCTCAAACGTGCTGCGTAACACGAGAATGAACCTCATTGGCTCTCGCTGAAGCTCAAACGTGCTGCGTAACACGAGAATGAACCTCATTGGCTCTCGCTGAAGCTCAAACGTGCTGCGTAACACGAGAATGAACCTCATTGGTTCTCTCTGAAGCTCAAACGTGCTGCGTAACACGAGAATGAACCTCATTGGTTCTCGCTGAAGCTCAAACGTGCTGCGTAACACGAGAATTAACCTCATTAATCAAACTTATGTAGAAGGGGGGGGGCACATATTTTTGGAGCAGGAATCGAACCGTGGCTCACAAGCATATGGTGCTCCATCACACAACTCCCATTATGAGATTCTGACTCAAATCCAAGTTGGTTTAGTTGGTCTATCATCGCATCCTCACCAGAATGACTTTCCCTTCTGCCGTAATAGAAACTGTACTAAAGTCAGCTGTAGGAAGAACAGACCGACCCTTTTCTCATCTCTCACTGGCAAAAAATAATAAAAAATAGAAGTGGATAAACTGAAAAATTGTATTGGAAATATTAAAAATCCTCATTTTATATTAATCTGAGACGGTGTAATAATGAGACAACTGTTTTGCACATAAAACAAAAGCAATTTTTCCCTGAAGATGAATTGTGCCTTTTCCCAAATCGAAAGGAAATAAACTACAAGTTGCCTCATGAATGAACTTCTGATTCCAAGCCAGAACAGATGATTTCCTTGCAGCTTAGTTTACATCAGTTTTGGGCTGCTTTCGGGGTAAGTGCTTCCTCTATTTATAGAGCCTGATGTGTGTGACAGATACATTCTGACTCTCTTTTATCAGCATTATTGACATTGGCGAGTCCCACTGGTGGTTTATCTAGAGGCCAATAATTGAATCGCTCCATTATGTGTTTGTTTATAAGCCGCTCTCAGAGGGAAAGGCTTTTGTATGTTCAGATATGACTCCCTGTGATAAGACTGCTTGAATGGTAATGAACTCATCTCTAATAGAAAAGGCTAAGAAATCAAAAATGATTGATGTTGTTGCACAATCGAAAGGCACAGTTTGTGACCACAAATACTGACAAAATACAGAACAGAAACTACATTTCATGCTGTTAATGCAACATATGCACACTACATGGGCAAAAGATACATGGAGCCACAGAAACTCCTTTTATCTGATGGTAGCAGATAGAAACGATCCCTAGTGCTGTTTTAAAGCAGTAGGCCAAAAATGGGTCACAATATACCAGTCACAGGAGGGTTGTGACCCTTTTTTTTTGTGGCGGACAGCAGGAAAATATAAACAGTAGTAAATGAAAACAGAACCATAAATAGTAAAATATATATACAGTCTTCTCAACTTTTAAAAGGAAGAAAAACACTTTGGATTTCAGTTGATACGCCATACGTCAAATTTCTTAGATGTCAAAATGTCCTGTATTGTCACATATGAACAAAACCACATAAGATAAAAACAGGTTTAAAGGGTTAGTTCACCCAAAAATGAAAATTAGACCATCCTAGGTGTATATGATATTCTTCTTTCAGACAAATACAAATACGAGTTATATTAAAAATGTCCTGGTGAATGGTTATGTCAAATATTACCTTTCATGCATTGTGCAATATAGCCATTTGTTTGCCGTTAATTGTCTAGAATGCATTCTGACTTATTTACACTGTTAAAAGAGTTGGTTCTCATGCTAAACATGGCCAAAATAAAAATAAAAACAGGTTGAACATGTGATATAGTATTTCAGTGCCAAATACACTCCTTCAGGATTCGAATAAGTTTAGGAACGTTTTTTTTAGAGTATGGCCCTGTGTGACGTCATAAAGGCTGGAATTCCTTGTATAGGCACTGCTCCTGAATGAGCGCCGCACACACACACACACACATGTTGTGTTTCCATGTTTTATGGGGACATTCCATAGGCGTAATGCATTTTATACTGTACAAACCGTATTTTCTATCCCCCTACACTGCCCCTGCCCCTAAACCTACCCATCACAGGAGACATGCTGCACTTTTACGGACTTATGACCTGTTTTCCTCATGGGGACCAAAAATGTCCCCACAAGGACAAGGATTTTGGATATTGCTTGTGGGGGGACATTTGTCCCATACCGTAGGGGATTACCAGTCCCCACACACACACACACACACACACACACACACACACACACACACACACACACACACACACACACACACACACACACACACACACACACACACACACACACACACACACACACACACACACACACACACACACACACACACACACACACACACACACACACACACACACACACACAAATCAGAACCGGATTTACACTCCTCCACGAGCTCTGCTGTTTTTGGAAAGAATCAGCGTATCGGTCTCTTATAAATCTGATGAAACTAAAGACTCTTCAGAGATATGAAGGATGCAACACTACTCTATAGATATTCAAGATTAACATGAGACTGGCAGAAACTGTGTGTTTTATGTACCCTTTAATGTAAAAGGTCTGCAAAGTTTTAAAGATATAAGTGTATCACAAATGTATGTAGTCTCCAAAAAGAAACAATAGATTCTGAAATGCTGAAACAGCAGTCGCCTTTTACAGTACTGCGTTCACACCATAACTACTGTCATTATGAAGAGATGGAAACACATGACGTTATACTCAAATGTATGCGTTTCAATAGCAACACTATCAACGCTGAAATGAATCTGCAGCAGTCAGGTGCTACAGGTCAGTACTCTTTAAGATGTTTATGTTCATTCTTATTGTAATATTATGTGCATTGAGACATGAGGTGGTAAACGCTGTCTCTTGTGATGCTTTTGTTTGCTTGTGTTTTGGAGGATGTGTGGCTTTGGAGACGCTCTGAAGGGAACGTGGAATCTCACGTTTTCAAATCTGGCTCGCTATTGCTAGGCTCTCAGAAAATTACCTACCCTACCTTTAAATAATTCTAGCACTGTGCTGGGTTCCTGAAGCCAAACCTGTGGTGTACCGAAGCTGCAGTGGAATCAGCTGCTGGCTAACGTGGAGACATGTGCAGAACGGTTCATAATGGATTCCAATCTGGCAACATCCTCGCGCTTGTCACTGCCTGGGGTGAGTCCAGCGTGAGGCCGCTAATGGAACGGGCTCTTTTGATTAGGCTGCTCTAACAAGCTGGAAATGCTCTTCCCGTAGACCATCAAATGTGGAAACCAGGCTGACCATGAGTATTGATAGAACAGATCTATACAGCACAGTGATTCCTCAGAGAGTCATGCATTTGCTTTCTGAAACAATGCGGTGTTTGTTCAATCAGCGGACTAATCTATGTGCAGCACCAAGCTACAGAATCACACCAAACTTAATTTAAAATGTTGACCCCATTTGATGACCTTTACAAGCACTGTCAATGACATGCATTATTAAAAAAAGAAGTCAAGTCGTATGCCACAACGTAGAATGCATATCATGACATTCAGAGTATAATTATCACAATATATCAATGCTACACTGAAAAATACTGAAAATGACTCTGTCAAATCAAGCCATGAGAGACATTACATTCTTAGACACAATGCAACAGCAATAAGATAAATGATGCCAGTGTTCAATAAATTAAAATGAGTAATGATCCCAATAAACACATCTTCTGCCAAGTAACACAGTTCATTAGTTTTACTGTATCTGTTTATGGTTGACACACAATGCAGTAAATTAATGTGTGGTCGTATTGAGTATTTCACAATATGAATTTAGAGTCAAAATAAACCACAGCAGGAAGAGCTGGAACCACGATACAAAGCGAATATGCCACTTATAGTAAGTCTACTTAACAAATAAATTAATAAAGGGAAATTAATATTTTTCTTTTATTATGTGAGAAGAAAGAGAGTCTGGAGTTATATGATAGACATGAAAATAGGAAGGGCTGGGCGACAAACTCATCGATATTTATCAGAAGAAGAAAAAAAATACTCAATACTGATTATAATAACAGATTTTGGGATAAATTAAATAAAACTGATTACATGGGGCACTAAATTAAAAAGTAGCTTAACATGCTACCATGCAACACAACACCCTAATAACCACCCACAACACGTTAACAAACACCCACAACATCCTAACAACCACCCACAACACCCTAAACATCCACCCACAGCACCCTAAACAACCACCCACGACACTCTAAACATCAACCCACAACACCCTAAACAACCACCCACAGCACCCTAAAGTACCACCCACAGCACCCTAAACAACCACCCACAAGACCCTAAACATCCACCTACAACACCCTAAAGTACCACCCACAGCACCTTAAACAACCACCCACAAGACCCTTAACAACCACCCACAGCACCCTAAACATCCACCTACAACACCGTAACAACCACCCACAACACCCTAATATCCACCCACAACACCCTAACAATCACCCACAACACCCTAAACATCCACCCACAGCACCCTAACAACCACCCACAACACCCTAAACATCCACCCACAGCACCTAAACAACCACCCACAACACCCTAAACATCCACCCACAGCACCCTAAACAACCACCCACAAAACCCACCCACAACACCCTAAACATCCGACCACAGCAACGTAAACATCTACCTACAACACCGTAACAACCACTCACAAAACCCTAAACATCCACCCACAAAAGCCACGCACAACAACCACCCACAACACCAATATCCACCCACAACAACCACCCACAACATCCTAAACATCCACCCACAGCACCCTAAACATCCACCCACAACACCATAACCACCCATAACACCCTAACATCCACCCACAACACCGTAACAACAACCCACAAAACCCTAAACATCCACCCACAACACCCTAATATCCACCCACAACAACCACCCACCACAACCTAACAACCACCAACAACACTAATATCTACCCACAACTACCACCCACAAAACCCTAAACATCCACCCACAACAACGTAAAATCCACACACAAAACCCTAAACATCCACCCACAACAACGTAAAATCCACACACAACACCCTAAACATCCACCCACAACACCCTAAAAACCACCCACAACACCCTAAAAATCCACCGACTACACCCTAACAACCACCCACAACACCCTAAACATCCACCCACAACACCCTAAGGTGTAACAAACATGTGGGATGAAGTACTGAAAATCATAATTATACATTAAATATCTGACCACATAATGTCACGATTGACCAGACACAATGTGACTGCTAAATGCGACTAAAGAATGAAGATATTAGGATAATATGAACATTAACATCAAGGTATTCTGTGAAGCAGCAGTGTATATTGTTTAAAGCACAATATAAATACATTTGACTTGACCAATCAGAATCAGGTATTCCCGTCAGTAAAATCTAAGAGTCTTTTGACTTTCTCTCAAGCTAAAGGACCAAGATGCTCTTATTCTTGTGAGAACAGAGTTAGTAGAGCGTGCAGATCATCACATCTGATCCGGAGCGCTGCATCTCTGCCAGCGTAGCAGGACGTCCTCCAGGGCTGGTGGCTCTTCTGCAGGCACAAATAGAGGGAAACAGATACTGCAGAACCCCACAGAGATGATGGCCCCTGCTATCAGAGGGTTCCAGTCTGTGAGAAGGTTCTACAGCGACTCAAATCTGCTTACGTGCATTCAGATTAGAAGCAGCCCTGCTGGCGGAGCATGATAACTGCTGCTCGCTGCATCTGTCACAGCTTCTGCCAATCCCGCACCTGCACTAAACCCGGTTCCCCAGTTACACGCGTGAGGCTTTTCAAGGTCAAGACAGCTGGACCTCCACAAACACAATGCTTTCCACGTCCTTTTGCATTGCATTTAACCTTTGGTCACTCCAGAAGAACTTCACTTGTAACTACACTAAAAGTAACTTAATAATCAAGCATTTACTAAGTGACTATTTGCATCTTTAAGTAAAACCAAAAAAAAAAGTTTTTTTTAATAATTTATAAGTTATAATTTACATATAGATCTAAATATTTTTAATAATAGGGTTTTGTTAGCCTGGCGTGGCCATACTCAATTCTAGTCAGAATATGAGTCTGGTACCGCTCCATTGAGCTTTGATTATGGGGCGTGTTTCAACCGTGCCAGGAAAGACCTCAATTGGATAGACCTACAACCAATCAGAGCAATGGAGCGACGCGTATCGTTAGTTGTCAAATGTCAGCAGAACTCAACTGCACTGTGTTGCCAAGTCCGTGTTTTTCTCCATGTCCGCGGGCTGAAGCGACCCCAATTATGTGATTATATAAACCCAGGAATGCAAATTTTTGCAGGCAACCTTGCCAAAATAACATTTTGCCAACCAAACGCCATTTTTTTCCGGAAAACCCCCCGGAAAGTTATTGTTTTGGGCTATAGTTTTGAGTAGCAATTGCGCGACATTGCAAAAAAACGTGGCAACCCTGTCTGCACACGCGCTGGATTAAGTAACAAGAAAAAGATGAGTGTAAACGATCTTTGCCAGTATTGTAATAAAAGAATTTAAGGATACACAGAGTACTTCCCAACACGATCATCGTTTCTGAGAGAAATAGAGAAGGTGAATGCATAAATGAACACGTTCTCCGTTTAGGATAAGAGCAAATTCAACCCAAAGCGTGGATGACGTGGATGATAACGTTACTGTTGATCATCTGTCCATCATCGTCTAAAACCTGCCCTGACAATTTCATTGGTCAGAACAGTTTCTGTTTGGGCAGAATAACTCCTCTATGGAGCGATTCCAGACCGAATTGCCCCAGCAAAAAAAATTGTGGGCGGGGCTAAATTCGGCTGGCATCCAGGCTAGGGTTTTGTGCCACTTAGAAATAATTTTGAATTAAGCCAGCAAACTGGAAGTGGAATTTGACTTTAAGGAAGTAAAAATAAAATGTATTGCACCCAAAATGTTCAGTCAATGTATTTGTTTTCCATGTGGGATCATGTACTTGCGCTTTTATTTGATAATTTGATATTTTTGCTCCCATTGTTTTATATTTGTTTTTTGTTTTCTTTTGTGTGTGTTATACAAGATGTGTTATTCTTGTTTTTAGGTTGACATTTTAAAACTTCTGTCAAGGTCTACACCCTAACAACCATCCACAACACCCTAACCACCGCCCACAACACCCTAACATCAACCAAGAACACCATAACCACCACACCCTAAACATCCACCCACAACACCCAAACATCCACTCACAGCAAACTAACCACCACCCACAACACCCTAACCACCACCCATAACTCCCTAACATCAACCAAGAATACCATAACCACCACACCCTAAACATCCACCCACAGCACCCTAACCACCATCCACAACACCCTAACCACCACCCATAACTCCCTAACATCAACCCACAACACCCTAACATCAACGCACAGCACCCTAACCACCATCCACAGCACCCTAACCACCACCCAACACTCTTATTTCCATCCACACACCCTAACATCCACCCACCACCATAACCACCACCCACAACACCCTAACAACCACCCACAACAACCATCCACCCAACACCATGACCACCGCCCACAACACCCTAACCACCAGCCACAACACCCTAACATCTATCCACAACACCCAAACATCCATCCACAGCACACTAACAACCCCAACAACACCCTAACAACCACACACACACACACACACACACACACACACGCACACAACAAACTAACACCCACCGACAACACCCTAACAACTACCCCACAACACCCTGACATCCACACACAATAGCCTAACCACCACCCACAACACCCTAACATTGATGCACAGCACCCTAACAACCACCCACAACAACCAAACAAACCACACACACAACACCCTACAACACCTATAACACCCTAAAATCCACCCATGACATCCTAACAATCACCCACAACACCCTAAACATCCACCCACAACACCCTAAACATCCACCCACAGCACCCAAACCACCATCCACAACACCCTAACCACCACCCATAACTCCCTAACATCAATTAAGAACACCATAACCACCACCCCACACCCTAACATCAACCCACAACACCCTAACCACCACCCACAACACCCTAACCACCAGCCACAACACCCTAACCACCAGCCACATCACCTAACATTCACCCACAACACCCGAACATCCACCCACAGCACCCTAACAACCCCGACAACAACCACACACACACACACACACACACACACACACACACACACACAACAACCTAACACCCACCCACAACACCCTAACAACTACCCCACAACACCCTGACATCCACACACAACAGCCTAACCACCACCCACAACACGCTAACATTGATGCACAACACCCTAACAACCACCCACAACAACCTAACAAATCACACACACAACACCCTACAACACCTATAACACCCTAAAATCCATCCATGACACCCTAACATCCACCCAGAGCACCCTAACATCCACCCACAGCACCCTAACAACCCCGACAACACCTTAACAACACACACACACACACACACACACACACACACCCTAACATCTACCCCAAAACACCCTAACATCCACACACACAACACTCTAACATTGATGCACAGAACCCTAACAACCACCCACAACACCCTAACAAATCACCCACAACACCCTAACAACTACCCTACAACGCCTTAACATCCACACACACAACACCCTAACCACCACCCACAACACCCTATTGATGCACATCACCCTAACAACCACCCACAACACCCTAACAAATCTCATACAACACCCTAACAACCAACCAGAACACCCTAACAAATCTCATACAACACCCTAACATCCATACACAACACCCTAACATCCACCTATAACACCATCCACCCATGACATCTTAACAATCACCCACGACACCCTATTGATGTACAGCACCCTAACAACCCACAACACCCTAACAAATCTCATACAACACCCTAGCATCCACCCACAACACTCTACCACAAACAATACTCTAACAACCACCCATAACATCCTAGAATCACGGCAGCAAGTTCTGCACAGGTAAACACCCCTCACACTTAAAAAAATAAAATAATTGTTCTATAGAATACTTCGCATTTTAATTTGAGAACACTTGCAAAGAAACTCAATAATCAGTCAGGAAACTACAAGGCAGAAAACAAGAATAAGTAAACAGGTCGCATTAATTCAAGAAGCCAAAGCGGAGGAAGATAATAGTGCAGAATGAAATGGCATCAGTCCTGCTGCTGGCACTGAGATAATGCTGCTCATTGGCAGCGGTCAGACCAGCTACAGAGCACCCGACTCTCCCCCACTGTATTGACCCGGTGCATGAAGAAAAGAGCGATCAGGGAGATGGATGCTCAGGCCCAGCAGGGAAAATATCCCTCAACAATAAGGCTGTGTTCTGTTTCTACGTGTGTGTGTGTGTGTGTGTGTGTGTGTGTGTGTGTGTGTGTGTGTTGTATAATGATTGTGCTTAATTACTATGTCTGTGTGTGTGTGTGTGTGTGTATTTCACCTGACACGCTGTGGCCTGGAACGGCTGTGTGATGGTTGGTTTGTGCTGTGCCTCTCTTTAAACACATTTTTCTTCATCACAGATGCTTGCATCCAGTTTTCTATATTTAGAGGTGTTTGTTAAGTCAAGCATCACTACTACTGCTTATATTAGGGTTAATGATTTGAACAAACCACTAACATCTCCAGAAAGCATTTGCGAAATTTGAAATACTTTTGCAGTCATCTAGCGCTCACTTAAAACTGAAGTACAGTATATGGAAAAATGAGCATGCTGTGTTGAGCATGTGTTGCTATTGTTATTCAATTAAAAAACGTCTCGGTTACATACGTATGTAACCCTACGGATGTAATCCTCGCTCCCTGAAGGAGGGAACGGAGACGTACGTCGAACGTGACCGACTGAAAGGGAACTGAAATAAAGCTGAAATAAATAAAATATAAATATTCAATGAAAAACTTCAACTTAAAAGAAAATGAAAAATTTAGCCCTGGAAACTAACTGAAACAAATGTGTTGAAGCTGAAATCACTGAATCACTATCAATACTAAAACTTGAATTGAATAACATTTTAATTAAAACAGAAAATATAAAAATAAATCTCATTTCAAATATGAATATAATTTATTGATACAATATAAAATACTAAGTACAACATGGTTTTACAATACTTTAAACAACTTCAACTTTTTTATAAGTTATATAAGATTCAACTCAAGTTTTTACTCATAATTTAAGTTGAAATTACTTGTACAGCCGATTTAATTATACTTCATTCATTATACTTCAAGGCAGGAGCTGAGCTTAATTTTATATGCTAAAATAAGTGGATTTTAAAACACCAGTGACATTTTCTTTAGACAGTGTAACGATCTATTTCTCACTTTCTGGAGTTCATTTTCTCTTTCAGTCTCTTTTTCTCTCAAATGCACCACAATCCCATACCAACATAATGGCTTCTATTTCAATCACACTGGTCTGTGATCAATGGGAGGTCAAATGTCCACCAGAGAGTCTCTGATGAGCAGCCAATGAAGTCAGCCCAGCCGTGTTCCATTTCTGTAAGGTTTACATTTACAAAGAGTGAAACACTCAGATGAGAAGCAGCAAATGCACATTAAAGCAGCACCAGAAACATATAGCAAAAATGACTGGGCTGTTTGAAATGGCTTTCTGGCATATTACTTTTCTATTTTTGTATGTGGTATACTGTACTTTGTAGAGTTTACAGCAAAACACACTGCTGTACCCTGCAATGACATGCTTTCTCTATGTAATTAGACTGCCGATAGGCTTCAAGAACAACAACCCACAACACCCTAACATCCATACACCCACAACACCCTAACATCCATACACCCACAACACCCTAACATCCATACACCCACAACACCCTAACATCCATGCACAACACCCTAACATCCACCCACAACACCCTTACAACCACGCACAACACCCTTACATCCACCCACAACACCCTTACAACCACGCACAACACCATACATACATCCACCCACAACACCCTTACATCCACCCACAACACCCTAACATCCATACACAACACCCTAACATCCACCCACAACACCTTGACATCGATGCACAATACCACAACATCCACCCACAACACCCTTACATCCACACACAACACCCTAACATCCACGCAAAACACCCTAACATCCACCCACAACACCCTTACATCCACGCACAACATCCTAACATCCACGCAAAACACCCTAACATCCACCCACAACACCCTTACATCCACGCACAACACCCTAACATCCACCCACAACACCCTAACATCCACCCACAACACCCTAACATCCACGCACAACACCCTAACATCCACCCACAACACCCTAACATCCACGCAAAACACCCTAACATCCACCCACAACACCCTTACATCCACGCACAACATCCTAACATCCACGCAAACACCCTAACATCCACCCACAACACCCTTACATCCACGCACAACACCCTAAAATCCACCCACAACACCCTTACATCCACGTACAACACCCTTACATCCACCCACAACACCCTTACATCCACACAAAACACCTTAACATCCACACAAACACCCTAACATCCACCCACAACACCCCATCCACGCCACCTAACATCCACCCACAACACCCTTACATCCACGCACAACACCCTAACATCCACCCACAACACCCTTACATCCACGCACAACACCCTAACATCCACGCAAAACACCCTAACATCCACCCACAACACCCTTACATCCATGCACAACACCCTAACATCCACCCACAACACCCTTACATCCACGCACAACACCCTTACATCCACGCACAACACCTTAACATCCACGCAAAACACCCTAACATCCACCCACAACACCCTAACATCCACGCACAACACCCTAACATCCACGCAAAACACCCTAACATCCACCCACAACAGCCTTACATCCACGCACAACAACCTAACATCCACGCAAAACACCCTAACATCCACCCACAACACCCTTACATCCACGCACAACACCCTAACATCCACGCCACCCTAACATCCACCCACAACACCCTTACATCCACGCACAACACCCTTACATCCACGCACAACACCCTAACATCCACCCACAACACCCTTACATCCACGCACAACACCCTTACATCCACGCACAACACCCTAACATCCATGCACATCCGTGTGTGCCTGGTATTCCCTATGTTATGGGGACCAAATGTCCTCACTTTAGTAATACCAGTATTTTTTTTATTTATTTTTTTTCAATGAGAAAAACAGCTTATAAATCATATTAAATTAAATATTTTGAAAATGTTACAATTGTAAAAAAGTTTTCTGTGATATATAGTTTGTACAATATAGAAACCATTACGTCTAAACATGGAAACCATTGTGTGTGTTTGTGTGTGTTCACATGTGTGTTTGTTTGCCACAAAAGTAATCAAATGTCATACCATTCTGATGAAGTAAAAAAAAAAAAAAAGTTTTAAAAATCAAAATGTAAAAAGTTTTGGTCAAAGGTGACAAGAGAGCACCAGAGGTTAAAATGTAGTTTTTCTGAGCTCATCTTACAAAATGTCTATTTATTATACTATTTATTTTCAAGAAGATACTGCAATTTAATGCCACTTGCTGAATTGTGTGGTCATGTGATAGTGTAGCATAAATATTTATCATTGCATTAAATAACTGCATGTGTAATGTGCACATAAAGTAGGCAGTATACAGCCCTGCCACCAAAAATCACGCCATCAGAAGCCGTCACAGAAGCCGTCACATTTACATTTATTCATCTAGCAGATGCTTTTATCCAGAGCAATCTATGAGTCAAAAGCACTGCATGCCGTTTCCAACAATATTTGCAATACAAAAATGCCAATTTCCAATTGTAAGGTAGAGCAGTGCACAAGTTGGCAAGTCAGATGACTCTAATCAACAGATTTTCTGAAAGCACCACGGAGTCGGCTGTTTACACTCTTCAGGAAGTCAAACTACGATAGTTGACTCCTTAGAGAGAGCATTTTACCATCAAAATATCACACGGCAGCTTTAATCTCCTGCTCGGCACATCAAGTTAAACACACACACAGGAAGTAGTAGAGCTGATGTATTGGAGACCTTCGTTTCCTCATGGCACAGAGTAATTAGTCGTGTGATGTGAAATCAATCAGCTCAAGTGGTGAGCCCAGCAGAGATACACCTCCTAAAACACACAATAATGCCCCGCTTATACGGTCTACATAGACAGCTGCCTTCTAAAGGAACATCCTAACTGAAATGAACCCTCATAAATGAACTGATTTGGAGCACTCAATAAAGGCTCTATTTGGGACTGCCATATTTTCATATCAGTGAGATACTATTATAGTTTATATATGTGACCCATGCTGAGGGTCACAGTGCACAGAAGTCACCAACTTTCTGCAGAGTCAATAGCTCCAGACCTCCAAACTTCATGTGGCCTTCAGATGAGCTCAAGAACAGTGTGTAGAGAGCTTCATGGAGTGGGTTTCCATGGCCGAGCAGCTCATCCAAGCCTTACGTCACCAAGTGCAATGCAAAGCGTGGGATGCAGTGGGGTAAAGCACGCCACCACTGGACTCTAGAGCAGCGGAGACGTGTTCTCTGGAGTGACCAATCACGCTTCTCTGTCTTGCAATCCCATGGACGAGTCTGGGTTTGGCGGTTGCCAGGAGAACCGGACTTGCAAGTGTAAAGTTTGGTGGTGGGGGGATTATGGGGTGGGGTTGTTTTTCAGGGGTTGGGCTTGGTCCCTTAGTTCCATTGAAGGGAACTCTCCAAGACATTTTGGACAATTTCATGCTCCCAACTTTGTGGGAACAGTTTGTGGATGGCCCCTTCCTGTTCCAACATGACTGCACACCAGTGCTCAAAGCAAGATCCATAAAGACGAGTGAGTTTGGTGTGGAGCAACTGTTTGACTGTCCTGACCTCATCCCGATAGAACACCTTTGGGATGAATTAGAGTGAAGACTGTGAGCCAGGCCTTCTCGTCCAACATCAGTGCCTGACCTCACAAATGCGCTTCTAGAAGAATGGTCAAATATTCCCATTTACACACTCCTACACCTTGTGGAGACAGCATACCTACCTTGTAGATTTTGAGACATACTCGTAAGTAAATGCAGTTTTAAATCCCCAAAACTGACATGCTTCTGCTCATACGTAGGGTTAGTGATTTAAACAAACTTCATACCTCAAGCATAACATTAATAAAATCCCTCGGACTTCCACAGAAGGAAGGGCCGGGCCATTTCTCGAGAGCAGAATATCATAGAGACTCGTGTGCTGAGAGAAAGCATCTGTGCAGTTCTGCTGCTGCTCGTTTCTGCCTCTGTCTGTGTGTGTGTGTGTGTGTGTGTGTGTGTGTGTGTGTGTGTGTGTGTGTGTGTGTGTGTGTGTGTGTGTGTGTGTGTGTGCACATATCTTATCCTCAATTGTTATTGATTTTATCTTTCCAATTACGGAGTCCTCCGGCTGAATGAGAAACAGGAAAACAGTGGCAGGAGGTGAAGAGCATGAGCTTTTCTGTGCTGAACGAACACATGCACATACAAACATCATGAGTTCAGCAGTCAGGAGGATTCACTAAGAATAAACTACACCTGCTCAAAGCATTTTTATTTCAATGTTGTTGTTTAAGCACCCAATTTAAATGTGCCAATACTGTCTGAAATGTGTGCTTTGTGACAAATAATCTATCTAAAATAATGACATTCCTTGTATTTCCTTACTATGTAGTACTGTATGTAATGTACAAATGCTGGGTAAAAAACAACCCAAGTTGGGTTGAAAATGGACTAACCCAGCAATTGGGTTATTTTAACCCAGAGATTGGGTTGTTTTAACCCAGCAATTGGGTTTTTTCAACCCTGCGGTTGGGGTAAATGTTTGCTTAAAACAACCCAATTGCTGGGTTAGTCCATTTTCAACCCAACTTGGGTCGTTTTTTTACCCAGCATTTTTTAGAGGGTAGGTAAAATGAGTAGCACATCAGCATATGCAGTACTTAATAAACAAACGCTGAAAACAGCTTGAGGGCAGAGAAAATGGCGGATTGCGTACAACTCGCTGAGGGCAGAAACTATGGTAATGCAGGACTGTCAATCAGCGGCCGTGGGCGGGGCCTGAGCAGTATGACATCATTTTGCTCAGTGAATCAAAACGGCATGTCTGTGGTCATTTGTGTTCGACACACATTTATTTCCAAACACCACATAAAAGTTGATTTTGCATAATAGGTGCCCTTAAATGTTTACATCTGAGCAGAACTCGCTGTTATGGTAAGGTGCAGGACATTTCCCTGAATATGCGCTAAGCACATTAACGGCAGCTAACATCACAGCACATTTCATATTTCGGAAGGAGGGGCTTCATCGAAATCGGCGTGTTCAAGCCAGACTGGGGACAGAGGAGCTGTAACAATGTAAAATATGTGAAAAACAATGTGTTTTTTGAACAGTCAAGCACAAAAACATTTTCTAAAAACAAAAGACTTCGTAAAAGGCCATAATAAGACCCCTTTAAAAGAAATGCATACTTTTATTCAGCAAGGATGCATTAGATTGATCAAGTGACATTTATAACGTCACAAAAGACTTGTCAAAGACTGTATCAAAGTTTCCACAAAAATATGAAGCAGCACAACGGTTTTCAACATTAATAATAATCAGAAATGATTTTTGAACATCAAATCCTCATATCTGAATGATTAGTGAAGGATCATGTGACACTGAAGACTGGAGTAATGATGATAAATTCAGCTTTGATCTCAGGAATAAATTACACTTTACTATATATTCACATAGAGAACAGCTATTTTGAATCTTAATAATATTTCACAATTTTACTGTATTTTTGATCAAATAAATGTTGCTTTGGTGAGCAGAAGAGACCCCGACACCAAATTTCTGAACAGTACTGTACTTATGGAAAAATTTATACAAAATATGAAGTTCTTCATCAAATGCAGTACATATTCTGACAGTAAACCAACATATTCCAGACAGATTTAAGATTCAAATTACTTAAATATATATAGCGCTACATGAGCATCTTGTTAAGCTGGACTGCGGGTGGTATGCAAACTTATTGCACTAAAATATAAACCAAAATTGTTGGTGTGTGTGCATGATGTGTGTGTGTGTGTGTGAGATTGAATTTTTGCTCCAGTTGCATGTCTGTGGGGTGAAGATGGGGTTATGCTGTCTGCTGCGCTTTCCAACTTTAACAATACCGATAATCTTGACATGCGTGCGTTTGCAAATCCTGCAGATGAGGAAGCGATCGGATAACCCTCTAGGAATACGCCGCAGTCTTCAACGGGCCGCCCATATCCCGAGCTCCTCTTTAAATAGATAAGAGTCTTTTATAATCCATGGCGACATATATGGATCTGTCCCCCATATAATTCACTTCCTGTGAAAAGGTCAACTATATTCACAGGGATTTATGAAAGCATTACGCGAGTCTCTCATAAGAGCATTTGTCCATGCTCAGGTCAGCTACTTTGCAATAACGGATTTCCTGTAAGAAACACTTTCACTGGTGCTTTATCGTGTCTTTCGCCATGTGTGTCATGATCTAAAATGAACATCCTGTCAGCCGTGGCCTCAGGGTCATTGTGATGGGTAGGAAAACATTCTCTCCTGTCATTGGCTTAATAAGGGAATGTTATTTGGAAAATAGATCAGGAAATGATTTATCATCATATATTTAAGCAGAACAGCATGGATACATAGAGCTTTAAAAGAGGATTTGCTCTGATAATCCATATATATATATATATATATATATATATATATATATATACATAATATGTGTATGTATGTGTGTGTGTGTGTGTGTGTGTGTGTGTGTGTGTGTGTGTGTGTGTGTGTGTGTGTGTGTGTGTGTGTGTGTGTGTGTGTGTGTATGCATGCATGTATGTATGTATGTATGTATGTATATATATATACATATACCCACAGTCTTACTTAGACTTATACACTATATTGCCAAAAGTATCTGGACACCCCTCCAAATCACTGAGTTCAGGTGTTCAATCCCTTCATGGCCACAGGTGTATAAATCAAGCACTAGGCATGCAGACGCTTCTACACACATTTGTGAAAGAATGGGTCTCTCTCAGGAGCTCAGTGAACTCAAGCGTGGGGCCGTGATAGGTTGCCACCTGTGCAATAAATCCATTCGTGACATTTCCTCACTACTAAATATTCCACGCTCAACTGTTAGTGGTATTAAAACAAAGTGGAAGCAATTAGGAACAACAGCAACTCAGCCACGAAGTGATAGGCCACGTAAAATCACAGAGAGGGGTCAGCGCATGCTGAGGGTCACAGTGCACAGAAGTCACCAACTTTCTGCAGAGTCAAAAGCTCCAGACCTCCAAACTCCTGTGGCCTTCAGATGAGCTCAAGATCAGTGTGTAGAGAGCTTCATGCAATGGGTTTCCATGGCGCGAGCAGCTCATCCTTACGTCACCAAGAGCAATGCAAAGCGTGGGATGCAGTGGGGTAAAGCACGCCGCCACTGGACTCTAGAGCAGCGGAGACGTGTTCTCTGGAGTGACCAATCACGCTTCTCTGTCTGGCAATCCCATTAATTGAGTAAGGAAATCTTGTAATAAAGTAGTAGTGGCTGGGACAGATTTTAACTATCAACGCCACTTAAAAAGATGCAATCTAATCCTGTTTACATGAAATAAACTGCTCCCGAACAGGTTTAAGCTTACATACCTGTTCCTTTGACAGCAAGTCCAGGATGAGCTTCGGAGAACCAAACAATCCAAGATCATGCCAAATAGTCAACAATCAAATCCAGCTAACTGAGTTAGCGGCGTACAAAGAACATATCCCTGACCTCATCCCGATAGAACACCTTTGGGATGAATTAGAGCAGAGACTGTGAGCCAGGCCTTCTCGTCCAACATCAGTGCCTGACCTCACAAATGCGCTTCTAGAAGAATGGTCAAATATTCCCATAAACACACTCCTAAACCTTGTGGAAAGCCTTCCCAGAAGAGTTGAAGCTGTTAGAGTTTAAAGTTCGTGTGCATGAAAAGGCAGACGTCCCAAAACCTTTGGCAAAAGTGTATATGTATGTACCAGTCAAAAGTTGAAACATTACTATTTTTTATGTTTTTTAAAGAAGTCTTATGCTCATAAAGCCTGCATTTATTTGATCAAAAATACAGAAAAAAATCAGTAAAGTTTTAAATAAAATAATAAAATAAACTTTTGACCGGTACAATATCTATATGTCTATATATCTTCATCCATCCATCCATCCATCCATCTCTCACACACACACACACACTTAGTGTGATTTATAAGATGTTTTCCTCATGGGGACCAAAAAAATGTCCCCACAAGGACAAAAATTTGGATATTGCCATCTTTGTGGGGACATTTTGTCCCCATACCGTAGGGATTACCAGTCCACACCCACACACACACACACACACACACACACACACACACACACACACACACACACACACACACACACACACACACACACACACACACACACACACACACACACACACACACACACACACACACACACACACACACACACACACACACACACACACACACACACACACACACACACACACACGTTGTGTTTCCATGTTTTGTGGGGACATTCCATAAGGCGTAATGCATTTTATACTGTACAAACCGTATTTTCTATCCCCTACACTGCCCCAGCCCCTAAACCTACCCATCACAGGAGACATGCTGCATTTTACATTTTCAAAAACATCACTTAGTGTGATTTATAAGATGTTTTCCTCATGGGGACCAAAAAATGTCCCCACAAGGACAAAAATTTGGATATTGCCATCTTTGTGGGGACAAGGGGATTACCAGTCCACACACACACACACACACACACACACACACACACACACACACACACACACACACACACACACACACACACACACACACACACACACACACACACACACACACACACACACACACAGACTAGGTATAGCATTATATTATATAATATTAGGCATTAGGTTTATTAGGTATACCTTCAGAACTGCATGTCATGGACACAATATAAAAAAGGGAAAATAAAAACACAAAAGACACCTTAAGTATTACAGTATGGTAATTAGCTAGATTTAAGTGTCATTGAATAAAAAATCCTTGCCCTCCCAAATTGTTAATCAAACTGTTTGTTCATTAATAATTCATATGTATCTTGTGACTAATCATTTGCAAGTTTAACTTCAACTATCCTTCTGAATTATTGAACTACCTTTTTAAAGTCGCATGCAGTATTATTTTTTTTCCTGAATATTTTAAATTTTTTTCAAAACATGAATTTCAGCCATAGTAAATGTAAGCCTAAATCTAGAACTGAAATTTTGAATGTGTTAAAGGTAAGCAGTTAATGTATCCTATAACAAATTTCTGTGCACTATTTTGTTATATGACAATTGACAACAGATGGAGCACATACACAAGGTGCACACACAAATGAACATCCATTTGTGCCTGAAAACAGTTTGGTTTGTCATCTGCCCATCTGAAGCTCAGCAGCTGTGTGTTCCTGTGGGAACTGCATGTGTATCCATACCGTTCATCACAATATGTGCTTTATATAGTGTGTGTGTGTGTGTGTGTGTGTGTGTGTGTGTGTGTGTGTGTGTGTGTGTGTGTGTGTGTGTGTGTGTGTGTGTGTGTGTGTGTGGACTGGTAATCCCCTACGGTATGGGGACAAAATGTCCCCACAAAGATGGCAATATCCAAATTTTTGTCCTTGTGGGGACATTTTTGGTCCCCATGAGGAAAACATCTTATAAATCACACTAAGTGATGTTTTTGAAAAAGTAAAATGCAGCATGTCTCCTGTGATGGGTAGGTTTAGGGGCAGGGGCAGTGTAGGGGGATAGAAAATACGGTTTGTACAGTATAAAATGCATTACGCCTATGGAATGTCCCCATAAAACATGGAAACACAACATGTGTGTGTGTGTGTGTGTGTGTGTGTGTGTGTGTGTGTGTGTGTGTGTGTGTGTTCAGTTTTGAAGGTAAGCTTGTGTTTTGCGCTTGCACCATTTCCCACTTGATCAACATCCTACAGTAAATTCTCTCATAAACTAGCATCTCGAAGATCAATAATCAGATTGAGTCTCAAACTGATGTTTCCTCAGTATAAATCTGTTTGAGGACTGTGTAATTGTTGCATGCACTACATGGACTGCAACAATATCTGGAAAAAATGTATTTGATACCCAGAATGCAATGCTTTTACCGCAAGCATTGCTGTTGGCATCGTTGTTTGTAGCGTGTCTAAAGTTGAAAGCAGCATGCATGAATGTACAAGATAATTATGGCAGAAATAATAACAGGCCGTCGAGTTGAGATGCTGTTTGAGGATCATGTCTCAAATATGTCAAACCTTAGCTTTGTAATTTCAACAACACAGGAAGAAGAGCATGTGCAATAAACAGAAGTGTTAGTGATGCACTGGGGTAATGTCACAACACGCTGGAGGGAATTAATTGCACTCCTGCTAGTGCATGCACTGTCTGTGTCATCTTAACACTCGATTCACTCGAGGAACTAATGCAAATCGGCTAATGATACAAACACGCCTACAAAATAAGTGTTCATCAAGGAGGTCTATAATACCTGGAGAGAGTGGGAATGATGCATGACCCCAGAAATACACAGCCTGCATGCTGGCATATTTCACTGTGTGATACAGGTATATTAATGCACCTCAATAAAGTGTCATCTATTGGCTTTGCACATTTTCTGTATGCATGCCCGATTAACTACTTTTAACTATTTTCTATTATCCAGATAAACTACTGATTAATTATTTTCTGTACGCATGCAATATCCAGATTAACTTTTTTTTAACTCAGATTTGCTTTAAAGTTTGAAGGTTTTTAGATGGACAGATGTATACGCAAAGATGGAAGAAAACTTAATTTCCCCAAATGCATTACCGGTGTCGAATTCTTAAAAAAAAAAAAAAGTACAACTCTGTACATTCATGTCCCTCTAATTCAACTTCCTGTGTTTGAGTTCAATTCAAATTCACTCAGTTCTGAATCGTGCACAACTCTGCATTTGACATTCGCTAACACAGTACATTCTATAATGAGCCTTATTTGCCTACTGATGATAAAATATATTCCAATGAATCAAGGTGTCATTACAGTTTCACAGATATTTATTCACTGCGTGTTTCAAAGAAGCTTATACACAGCCTGCTTGTTCATCTGAGACATGAGATTAATAATAAAAAATAAAAAAGCAATATTAGAAAGAAAAAAAAATCACAGTATGATATTGGCACAAGCCATGTGTTTGATTAAGTTGGACTGCAGGTAGTTCGTGAATAAGATCCAGGGTAAAATATTGTGAGCAAAAGATCTGTATTTTAATTTAACCTTTAGTGCAAGGGGTGCAATTACATTTTTAATAACAATTAATCATCTTGCTGGTTATGAGTCCAGATGGATGTATTTCTGGTTAGATATGGTGAAATTATATCACTCTCTGAGCTGTGTTACGCATGCTGGTAGTTTATCACGGTATGACTGGAATCGATGCATTACGCTGAAGTCTGCTGCATAATTTATTATGGATTTCTGGCAGAAATGGCCCGATTTAATCAAGGCGGCGAGTTAGCATGCGTGTATATGTGCGTGCGTTTGTCTCAGAAATGCTCAAGTGAGACGGCGGCCGTGATGATGAACGATTTGTTGGTGTCAGTTCAATTGTGTGTAATTGGGCGAGTCTGTGACGAATTTACCAACGAGCTTGTTGGTGCATGCGTTTTTCTGATCATATTCATCTGCTCGACATTACCACAATAACCACCGTCTCTACACTGTAAAAAAATATTGTTGGTTTAACTTAAAATAAGTTGCCTGGTTGCCTTTAAATATTTTTAGTTAATTCAACAAAGGAGATTTGTTTAATAAACAGATACTCAAAATATTACATTATCTGAACAACATTAATTATCTAAGTTGATTTGACAAATGATTAAAAAGTTGTGGTAACAAATAATGCAATTTTTTTTGATGGTGTTGAGTTAAATATGACAAACTTGTCCCTAAATTGGACCATTATGTGATGTTTGCAGGTATGAAAAAGAACTAATAAAACAATCAAAACACTGGGAATGCTGTATCCCACATTGCAATTTGAAACAAACAGAAGAAATAATTAGCCAAATTAAAATGACTTTTATTCTTTTTAGACTTTATTTTTAAAATAACTATTCATTTCCGAGATGACTCTTAGTCGCTTACTAAGTGTGAAAAGCATGCAGAATAATCTCATACTAACACAATAATGCAGCATATTTTTGTAAACCTATAATTTCATAGATTCTTTTCTTTAGAATATTTTCCTTCATCAGAATGGTACGAAACTTGGCAAAGGTTTTGGCACTTGCTGTGTGAACACACAATAAAAATCATGGACAAGATTTGAAAAGGATAAATGGTCCTAAAAAAAAAAAAAAAGTTGTGCATTGCAAATGAATGGGAAGCGAATTGCATCTATTGGAAACGTTTGGTACTGCACCCAAACAAAATCTCACTAATGCTGCGTACACACCGAACGCGAATAGAGCATCAAATTCACGTCTATCGCGTCTAGCTGCGTATAAATCGATCGTTTGAAGCAAAATAGTCAATGTAAAGTTCAAAGCGCACCAGGAGCTGTGCCTGGATGACGGCCGCTTAAAATCATTCACGCATACACGCAAGACAAACTGGACCTCCAGACGTCAGCACGTCTTCACATTGACTTAACACGGAAATCACTCGCTCCAGACGCTCTATTCGCATTCGGTTTGAACGCAGCATTAAAGCTCTTTTTTTTCGATATTTGGAACACAACTTTAGATTTATGGCTTTAATTTTCTCACAGTTTTAGAGTAAAACATGTTTTGGAAAATATATTTCATTAAAAAATCTAAAGAGTATTTTTGTGCATCTTGTGTCGTCTTTAAAAATAGACCGAACTTTCAAGATTTATGACAGTTTAAGATGGAAATATCATTTTCAGGTCAATGCTCAAAAAGTGAATAAATGGATTATGACTACTGCAATAAATATAATTAACTCTATGTTTTTTTTATATATATATAATTTTCACAAATATTTCATGGCCCCCATATTTTGTCGAATGAATATCTGAACAAGTGATATGTCAAAAGAAAGAACAGAGCATCTGCTTTTAAACAAATAAAAGCTTCATGCAATATTTTTTGGAATCAACATTTAATTTTGGGTAAGTTTCATTTAAAAAAATAAGTTGAGCAAAACGCTGAGAAAATCCTGTTTTTGTCAAAGATTCCGTCTGGATTGTTTTCAGAGCGATGATGAAAACACTGATGGAGTCCATCAACACACCCAAAGCTTCACAGTCCTACAGCTCGTCCTGGGTCCACATTTCACTCAGTCACATTAGGCAGTTTTGATTTATATGCAGTTTCATGTTGATGATCGCGTCATTTTTCAAATGCATCATTACATATGACATCGCTTGTTTCTGCTTCTTCGCATGTGTTTTGATCTCCCAGAAGATGCTTAATAGCGCCCCCTACGGTATAACATGGAAACCCGGAAAATGTTGTGTTTGGTGGGTAAAGATTTCCTATGATAAAATCCCTTGAAAATGCAAAGTATTAAATGAAAACATGGCAACACTTTAGTATGGGGAATACATATTCACTATTAACTATGACTTTTGCCTCAATAAACTCTTAACTTACTGCTTTTTAATAGTTAGTAAGGTAGTTTTTGTAGCATTTAAGTTTAGGTATTGGTTGGATTAAGGGATGTAGAATAAGGTCATGAAGAATAAGGCATTATATGTGCTTTATCAGTACTAATAAACAGTCAATATCCTAGTAATATGCATGCTAATAAGCAACTAGTTAATAACTGAACCTAAAGTAAAGTGTTACCGAAAACATTATTGAACTAAAATATATATATTTTTTACCTTAATGTACATTTACTTTGATATGAATCATGGTCCTGCATATTTATGTACAGTATGTGTGTGTATCTGTTTACAGTGAGGTGTTTTTTGCTGAATAATGATTATTAAATGCACTGCGGTACGGCATTAAATGTCATTAGCCTCACTGTGCCATAATAACCAGCCCATGTTTCATCTGTTATAAATACACAGGGAAAAAGTATTATCAACCATAATGATCTAATGGCTCAGTTAGACGGTTCCTGGGGTAATGTACATAATTTATGATTTGCGGAAAGACATTTTTAATCTCCAGATCCATCTGTAGATTCAGAGATCAAAGCCTGAGAGACATGCTGTCTTCTTCCTGTAGCTCTTTACTGGCTAATGTCTTCATTTCATGAACAATTTACTTAAAACGAGCTGAAATAATTAATATCGGATGTGGAATATTTAAGTCACATGAAAAGAAGTACAACACGGCTCTAACATTTCATGCACACCATTATAAAAAGATAGAGTTTTAAAGCACACAAAGACAGAGTGTGAGAAATGAGTGCATGAGAATGTGAATCAGTGAAATTTTGTGGAATATTGCTCAATAAAACGATTTTTTAAAAAAAAAAATGAATAAACACAAAGGATTACACTATTTTACTAATGGATACAATTGTGAGAAATAGATGAAAAATATCAGAGGAGCATGACATCAAATTTTCAATTCAAAGTGACGTCTAAAAGTATTGAAATAATGGTTACAGTATTTTGGTCAGACTTGACTAAATCTATTGGGGTGCAAAAGAAAATTGCTCTGGAAAATTGGTCGTTCATAGCTCTAAAGGTTCATTTAATTATTAATTTAATCTCAGATGTTTCTCCTAAAAATAGAAAACCATTACAGTGCAGTAAGAAATGTGTCTGACTTTTGATTGCAGACGTTGGTCTCTTTTGGAGTTCTTCTGAAACTCTACAAGACACAGGAGTTTCCTGGATAGCAGTGAAGAGAAGACCCCAGGAAAAACAATTATAAACACATTGTGTGTGTGTTAGTGACACAGCTGAGCGTCTGGCTGCTGTTGGCAGATCTTCATGCTTCGCCATATGTGACAACAGCAGAGGAGATGGAGCATGTGTCACTCAAACTAATAATTAAAAGCTCATAATTGGACCGTGACAGACGCTCTGAGAGAGCACTGATGTTATGAGTCCTCAGAACTTTTGATCGGTTCAAGTCTCCCATAATCTTTCATAGGAGAATCCCGGGCACGCTTGGCTCTGTTTTATTGCTCTGGGACCAGATTCCCAAAACTTTTTTAAGAATAAAACTCTTCGTAACTGATATTTTCTAACTTAAGAGTAAAGATAAGTATGTTTGTATTAAAAAATGATGCACTGTTGGGGTCCGGGGCGACCCGAAATGAACTTTAAATGAAAAATGTGTTTTATACGGCCGCATTTACACTGCAGGTCTTGATGCCAGGTTCTGATTTGCTGACTTTCATGATTTATTTGTCGACGAGCTTACATTTTTTAAAAGTGACCCATATCTAATTGTAACGGAAGTCCACTGGAGGCAAGTTGTAGTTGAACCCAAGTGCAGTTTTATTTAAACAAGCTGATATAAACAGAATCCAACGATGACTTGACTTGAATTTAGCATGACTTGACAAAAACAGACTTGAACATGAACCATAAGCAAACTTGACAAACTCACCTACAGAGGTTGCAGGAACAATACTCAACAAACTGACAAGGCAAACATGAGGACTATATATACAGAGACTAGGGGAACACATTAGACTGGGTAAACCCAGTCTGATCTGCCCGGCAATTTGATTCCGCCCTGCAACTTACTCTGGAAACACGTACATTCATTTCTACTGGTTCTGTTACACTTTTGTGGGAACCAATCACAGACTGGCTTATCCACCTGATGCACTATTGGCGGTTTTAACACGATGACGGATAGAGAAGCGATGGATCGATGTCTGTTGATCACGCCTCTTGTAGTCTGATTGGTTGAAGGACTATCCAATTGCATACAGAGTTATTTGACTTATGCTCGTTGATCACGCCTCTTGTGCAGTAGAAAATACAGAGCAGACTCCCCAGACCAATGTTCAATCTTAAATTGGAACACATGACTATGACAACCAATGAAAAGAACTCAACCACACGATAAGACAATGAACCAGTGAGAACTATGGACACATGACTAGACCAACCAATGAGAACATGACACAAAGACAAGGGAACCAATCTGAACAAGACACATGAAACTAGGGAAAGCACATGACATGATCACAGAAGGGCAAGGAGGTCACATGACAAGAACCAGGAAATTTGATTGAGGCAAAATAATAGACATGAAAACATAAACGTGAACCAAATCCCAAAACCCAAGGTGACACCAATATATGCGAACCAAGAAACAACCCAAGGTAGACGTACTGACCCTGGAAAAGCTTGAGTTGACGTCATTCACCACTGTCAATTGATGTATCTATCCGCTTACGTGGCAGACGCAAATGCATGTATGTAATTCCTATCATAGCCATGTGCTTTTATCCTGCTTACATGTTGGTGGGTCATATTCGATCTGTGCCACACGGGAGGAAATACAAAATCTGAATTGGGGTGCTTGGGAACTATATAATGTAAATACGGCCTAAATGGCACGAGACTTGGCTTTGTCGATACTTTTTAGCTCTTCAAACAAATAAATAAATAAATTGGAATGGTATCCCATATTATGTTAGTGTGGGAAAAAAAGAGTCACACTGATGATAACACAGGTTGTTTGGGGTCTTTCCCAGACACCACATTGGAAATTAATAGGGAAATAAATCTTTTATTAACTATAATACATCCACAATGTGGAACGCCCATGCTCACACACACACACACACACAGATTCAGCAGAAGCGTCATACACTGATATTAACACACAAACAAGACAGAGCATTAATCAACGTAATTCTAAATTAAACAACAAAGTTCTAAATTAAAGTTTAAAAGTAACCACCTACAAACCACCCAAAACACTTTAAAGCTGGAATACACTACACGACTTTTAAAATCTGAACAGATCATCATATACACATGCCAACTTTGAATAGTTACAGAGGAAAACTGGGCATCACACACTAAAGGCTACGTTCAGACTGCAGGCAAATGTGGCCCAAATCAGATTTTTTTGCTCATATGTGAGTTTGCAATGCGACCTCAGTCGAACAGTCACACTGGAATTCATGCCACTTTTACGTCACTCTATAGAGCAACGCTCATCACAGTTCAGCGCTCATGGGAGTCACTTCAAACATTTTACATACTCGATGTTATCAAGACAGTTGAGAAAGGAAGTCAGTGGAAGGACAGTGATGTGTCACCGCTCACAAGAATTACAGCAATAGCTCTATAGGCCTATTCAAGCAAAACATCATAAATGTTTAAAAACTCTGCTCTCTTTTTGCATCCTTGTTTTGTTTGTAATATTTCCTGTGCATATATTCGCTGGCTTCAGCGGCAGATCACACCATAAATAAGCATGTAATCGCTTACTTTAATGTCCTCTGTGTTTACTACATCTTTTTATCATTCTTTTGTGCATGTGGGTCAGTTCAGAATCGGGACCATGATCTGTTCACACTGGAATCTGATATTGGCCACATATAAAACAGCAATGTGAACAGCAATACAAAACTAGGATGTACATCTCCTGAAGAAAATGTGAGTGATGCTTGCAGTGCAAAACTCAGCACTCGGTTGCTAGGGTGTTCTGGGCGGTTGGTAGTTGGTAGTTTTCACAGATGGTTACTATGGAGTTTTTATTGACTTCTTAGCATGTTATTAACATGTTTTAAAATGTAGTTAGTCATTATTAGCATGTGGCTAAGTCCTGTTTGCCAAAAGAGCCATCTCGATAGAATGTTCTGATGCAGAGATATAGCACGTCTATGGAATGTCCTCATAATGATGGGTGCACCAACACCAGATCTGTGCAGTACATCTGAGCACTGAGCACTGAGCACTAAGGCTTGCAGTCTGAACATAGCCTAAAAGACTGATGGTCACACACACCAGACACTACAGGAGATGACCACAGTAGCCTAGTTGTTGTTGCGACTCTTGTTCTGGGTCACAAAAGAAAAAACGAGCCGAATGCATTTGGATGTGGTCTTGGATGGGTAGAAGCAGTTATTCTTCTTAATCTCTGAGGGCTTGTTGTGAGCACACAGCTCTGGGTCTATTTTTAATGTTGTTTTTGTTTTGAATATTTCACTCTTATTCTAAGTTATAGCCGGTGTAGTGATCACTATGCTCATGTGAGTGTTCTGGAAGGAATGGAAACTCTTTCTGTCTCTGGTGGATTGGTACAGAAAGACCTGACTGTGTTTGGTCTCAGAGGATGGGGCAGATTGTGTATCTGGAAGACGTTCCATCTGTGATGTTGTGCAGACTGTACTAACACTCAAATCACCATCACAAACACTACAACCAGCTCCAGAAGCACATATTCACAAATCAATGCGGATTTAATAATGCATGTTCCTGCTGATATTAATGTGGATATTTTAATTATGATATTATATTATAGTATATCATATATTATAATATATATACAGGGAGTGCAGAATTATTAGGCAAGTTGTATTTTTGAGGATTAATTTTATTATTGAACAACAAGCATGTTCTCAATGAACACAAATAACTCATTAATATCAAAGCTGAATATTTTTGTAGTTTATTAGGAAGTAGTTTTTAGTTTTAGCTATTTTTGGGGGATATCTGTGTGTGCCGGTGACTATTACTGTGCATAATTATTAGGCAATTTAACAAAAAACTAATTTATACCCATTTCAGTTATTTATTTTTACCACGCTGTGGAGTACTTGGACGCGTGTGATGGAGCATTGTCCTGCATGAAAATCATGTTTTTCTTGAAGGATGCAGACTTCTTCCTGTACCACTGCTTGAAGAAGGTGTCTTCCAGAAACTGGCAGTAGGACTGGGAGTTGAGCTTGACTCCATCCTCAACCCGAAAAGGCCCCACAAGCTCATCTTTGATGATGCCAGCCCAAACCAGTACTCCACCTCCACCTTGCTGGCGTCTGAGTCAGACTGGAGCTCTCTGCCCTTTACCAATCCAGCCACGGGCCATCCATCTGGCCCATCAAGACTCACTCTCATTTCATCAGTCCTTAAAACCTTAGAAAAATCAGTCTTGAGATATTTCTTGGCCCAGTCTTGACGTTTCAGCTTGTGTGTCTTGTTCAGTGGTGGTCGACTTTCTGCCTTTCTTACCTTGGCCATGTCTCTGAGTATTGCACACCTTGTGCTTTTGGGCACTCCAGTGATGTTGCAGCTCTGAAATATGGCCAAACTGGTGGCAAGTGGCATCTTGGCAGCTGCACGCTTGACTTTTCTCAGTTCATGGGCAGTTATTTTGCGCCTTGGTTTTTCCACACGCTTCTTGCGACCCTGTTGACTATTTTGAATGAAACGCTTGATTGTTCGATGATCACGCTTCAGAAGCTTGGCTATTTTAAGACTGCTGCATCCCTCTGCAATATATCTCACTATTTTTGACTTTTCTGAGCCTGTCAAGTCCTTCTTTTGACCCATTTTGCCAAAGGAAAGGAAGTTGCCTAATAATTATGCACACCTGATATAGGGTGTTGATGTCATTAGACCACACCCCTTCTCATTACAGAGATGCACATCTTCTAATATGCTTAATTGGTAGTAGGCTTTCCAGCCTATACAGCTTGGAGTAAGACAACATGCATAACGAGGATGATGCGGTCAAAATACTCATTTGCCTAATAATTCTGCACTCCCTGTACATTAAATTCATATAGCTATAATTATTTTGTTATAATTATAACATAAATATATATATATATATATATATATATATATATATATATATATATATATATATATATATATATATATATATATATATATATATATATATATATATATATATATATATATAAACATTTTGTTAGTATTCAGTATTTTTTATATAGTATTTTCATAATTCCAAAATTCTCTCAAATGTCACAATACCATTATTTATTCACTCACGTATTTACTTATCTATTTATTTATTAAACTTATTTACTTCTTTATTTGCATATTTAGTTATTATCTTAATTACTTATTTACATATCTATTTATTTACTTATCTATTTAATAATTTATTTATTTACTTACTTATTTATCTATTTATCTATTTATCTATTTATCTATTTATTTATTTATTTATTTATTTATTTATTTATTTATTTAATGAGTTGCTATTTGATATCATTATTTATTTATTTGTTTGTTTGTTTGTTTGTTTGTTTGTTAAATTATTTACTTATCTAACTATTTAGTTATTCACTTATTTATTTATTTACTTATTTGCTATATAATATCGTTCTATTTTTCAATAAATTGTTCAACTTTTCTATAACTCAAGCGTAGCGTCAGTTCTGCTCATTAGTCAAGCTGGCATGAGCTGACTGTCAGCTGATCACATCTGCCTATAGATGGATACGACGTCTATCTTCAGTACTGTCAGCAGCTGTCGTGTTTCTCCATCCCCAGTCCCTTCCTTTGGTCCACTCAGGATTTGGTATTCTGATTTCCCCTGAATCAGACTAAATTTATACATATACACAATTATATATACAATTAATATCAACATTAATGATATCTGCAATACTTTATGCTGGTTCTGTTCTGTTTACCCTAGGGGGGTTATTGCTGCTCTCCCTGCTCTTATCCATGCTTCTTGCCCAGAACAGAACCATACCACCAATTCAAACTGCATGCTAATAGTCAATCATCTTTGACAATAGGGGTCCTGACAGAAATGTATGTTTAGATCATGATGGTATTTGTTATACTGCCTTTATGATGATTTTCTGCCAGAATATTCTGTTTTACTAAATGCACCACATTACAATAACTGTTTCGTGTTGAAGGCGTCTGTCTATACAATCATCTTTCAGTTGCATGCTGTTTTGTCCTCTCATCTAAAGGTTCCCAACAGCACTCATTCCCCTCATTATGCCTTTGCTTTTCAAAGAAGAGGAGAATCTGCATTCATTGAATGGCATGTCAGCTGTCACAGATTCAGCAGCATTGACTCATCCAGTGTGTGAGCGCTTGTGTCGTTTGACAGGCAGATCGAGAAAGGGGTTTGCGTGCACAAATGCAAATGAGTGGGTAATTAATGTCTGACGCCTTGGATAATTATCACAAACAACGACGGCGTGTGAGCCATTTAATGAAGCAGCAGCACGGTGAAAAGGCCCTGAGTGACGACAGAAGAGACGAACTTGCACGTTAATTGAAAAATATGCCTAATAGATTTTTTTTTTCCTAAAAGGGTGATTCCAAGAATGTGTCTGGGTCAACCCCAAAAGAAATGTTATATTATATTTAATATAGTGTTCCCATTTTTATAAATGTATATTTTTTTATATAATGTATTCTGTTTTATCAACAAAAAAGGTACAAATCTTCAAAAGTAGTTTGAGGTCATTCTGATCTTCAGTCACCTGTCAAATGCAAATAAATGCACATCAGATCTCTCACCCCAATTCGTCCTTGAGTTCCTTTGAAAGCCACAGTAATTCCAGTTGAAGAGAGACAGCTGCGTCTCCGATTGTCAGCGTCTGGGCTGCATTTCCGCTCTCCTCCTCCAGGCTCAGCGCTTTTGTTGTGATGGGACGCCTGGCAGTCGAAATCGCCCGAAGCGTTTGCATGACGGAAGACTCCACTGTAACTGTGTGGGGAAACAGGATTATTTGTAAGTAGAGTTATCTTTTGAGCTTTAAAGGGGACCTATTGTGCCCTTTTTCAAAGTCTTGATTTTGTTTTTAGGTCTTCTAGAATAGGTTTTCATGCTTGAATGTTCAAAAAACACATTATTTACCCCATATTTGTCATTGTTGCGGCTCCTCTCTTCCCAGTCTGTCAGTAACGCTCTGTTTAGTTCCTGTCTCTATGAAGCCCCTCCTTCTGAAAAGCGCACTGTGCTCTGATTGGTTGGCTTGACCAGTGTGTTATGATTGGTCAAGCGATTTTTATAATATTTGGAAACTGTCCCGCCCCTTACCATAACCACCAGTTTCAACGAAGCGGCAACCTCCCACGGAAGTGACTTTAACTGCATTCATGGCCACTAGAGACTCAGCCTGACAAGCAGACCCACATGAAGATGTTTGACCTGGAAACTCACCGTTGGCAGGACTCAATCCAAGGGGTTGGATAAACGGCCGTCTTTCAAAATCCCTCTGCATGCAATAGGATAGCGCTACAACCAACCAGAGCAACGAAGAAGCAGAGGCGGAAGCTAGTTGATAAATTAAAATTTTGCCGTATCCGGTCGGCAAAACTCCGAACACATCTTCCTTTTTTAAAAATGACTTCAGTGCGGTTATTTGCTCTTTTCCCAATGAAAAGCTTAACTCCAAATCTTTCAGAGTCGCGGCCAAAGCCAATTCAAAAGACCGCTGTTCGCCAGTTTCTCCAGCCGCCATCTCCTTTGTTTTCAAGCAGCAGGAACCGACGCAACTCTGCCATCATTATGTTAAGCCCGCCCACCGACTCTATATACACGATGTGATTGGCCTGACCAGAGTTTGGTTTTTCCAGCTCGCAGTTCTACCGAGAGATGCTAGACTACTAGAGACTGGCTCCAAAAGGGAGTCAATCCCATAGACCCCCCATGTTAAAATGCAATTACAGCAAAAAAAACATATTTATAGCCTGGAACAGAAAGTGGTTTTGATCTATACAGCTATTTTTGCCCTTCATGACAACTGTGAGGGGGTGTATTTTTTAATTACCCATCCATACTAATTATATTAAGCCTTAAAGTTCTGCATAATTAAGGGCGTGGCCTCTCGAGTGACAGGTGGATTGCCGCTGCGGTCACTATAGCCATTTGTCTGTTAGCCGTCATGCCACCACTTTTCTGCTGTGTTTGCGCTTTTTTCTGGATTATTTCATACAATTATCAAATAAAATGGCTTGCTGTGCGGTTAGTTGTACTAACAGACCGTCCAAGTATAATGGACTAAATTTTTTCCTATTTTTTTATTATTTTATTTATTATTTATAATTTCAAACTTTACTACACTCCAGAATCCAACAGACTGTGATTAGCTGTAGGCTGAAACCATATCATAATGTTACGCCTGCATTTCATAAATAGCATAACATTTACAAACATAGACTATATTGGAAGTATTTATTTTAATGCTTGACATGTTAATCTTTTTTTAACACGAAAACCTTTTTTAAGCTAAAACACATTTATTATGACCTTTTGGACATTTAAATAATTATTCCGCCAATGCCCCGACTAGCAGTAGCATTTAGCATTGATCAAGCTAGGTGGGCAACCAGGCACCTCAGCTCCACCCACGCCCCGCCTCTTTGCCCATTTTCTGTTATGAGGGAGTGACACGATGCCAAGATGGTAAAGGTCAGCTCCGCCCACTTTGGGCTTCAAAAATGAAAGAAATCTCTTCAGAAACCTACGGATGACGTCACGGACACTATGTCCATTGTTTTATACAGTCTATGGTTTCAACAGACTAACTCAATCAGACCCCTTTATTCTGCATATTAATTATTTAAACGAGAAATGCTGTGACATGTTCATTCCCGGAAGAAAACAAAGGAGGCGTTTCAGGGAGTAGATATTAACTCACTTTGGAGGGACTCAAACAGCAACATTACACACTACAATACCCCTTAAAATTAGCATCAAAATCTGAGTTCACACCCCTCAGAAGAGTTTCTTCTCCATTGCCTAATGAACTTCTCAGTCTTAATTGCACATTGCCTCTTAAGCTGTTGGCAGATCTCTTCACCCATCCAGAGACATTTCTGGCAAACCGTCCACGCTCACTATTTCTTTTAAAATTGGCACAAAGCACGTTACGCTGCCCTCCGTTTGACCCCTGTTGTCAGAGAGTAGTAAAAGACATGGATGCACACATACAGTAATTGTCTTTAATTAATCGCCCCTGTTGGTTGCTTCTAAATCCTGATGTGCAGACAAAATTAATCTGATTGACATGCGGAAAGTCGTTCCAGATCCTCAGCCAGAAATGTGCCTGGTGCAATTTTTCCAATAAAATGTTGGAAGGAAAACGTGACACAAAACATGTTCTTAATTATTTAATTTCAAGTGCTTTAGCAGAAAATGTTTACATGCAATTTATTCACTTAAAATGTTTTTATGCAGATGGTGTTTTGAAGCATTGAATCTACATAATTCAACAGTAGATTTCCACTAGTGTTCGGTAGCAACCTCAGATGGTTAAGTGTCAAACGTATTAATGTCTAGAGCTTTTTTCCGCCTGAAGACATGATTCTGCTTTAGTCTGTATTGTTCGAGGTCAGCTATGACCTTGGAAACAAGCAGAGAGCTCTGCATTATGCTTCTAGTCAGAGTAATGACACATTTACTCATTTGATGTTAATAAATGTGTAAATCTGTGATTTGTAATGCTGCAATGTGAGACTCGTCGCTGTCATCGACACAGCGTGAGCCTCAATCCGAATTAAACATTAAACTTTGATCTGATTGAATTAGCTAGGGCAGTTTTGACATCTGGAGAAAAGCTGCTCCTGCGTTATTTTAAAATACGTTGACGTTTGCCATTATGTCCTCATGCATAAAACTCTGAATAGCATGTCACACAAACATTTGAGTTACAAAACCATAGATTATACATGTACCTCCTTCCTTTCCAAATACCATAAATGAACATGACAACACTTTACATACAAATTGCATATGCATATAACTATACAGACACGTGATACTACAGTGTTAACATATGAAGAGTTCAGATGCAAAAGCCTCTAAAAGCCACTTCGGTCAAATATGAGATACGATACTGAGTTCATAAAATACTTTCACTTCAAATCCACTAAATCCCAGCCTCAGCCCATTCAGAAGTACCAGTACTTAGGTAGAGACCTATACATAGGAGCCTGACAAAAATGCTTATTTTAAAGGAAAACATCAGATGGACTTAGAGGCTTTTGCATCTGAAGTCTTCATCTGCAGATAATACCATTCAAAAGATTTTTGTTAAAAAACTTTTTTTTTTTTAAAGTATTGGGCAGTAAATACATTTATATTGTGAAAAAAATATTTTCATTTTCAATGCTGATCTTTTGAACTTTCTGTTCATCAAACTATCCTGATAATAAGAGATACACTATACTGCCAAATGTTTTGGGACGCCTGCCTTTACATGCACATAAACTTTAATGACATCCCATTCTTAATCCGTAGGGTTTAATATGGTGTTGACCGACCCTTTGCAGCTATAACAGCTTCAACTCTTCTGGGAAGGCTTTCCACAAGGTTTAGGAGTGTGTTTATGGGAATTTTTGACCATTCTTCTAGAAGCGCATTTGTGAGGTCAGGCACTGATGTTGGACGAGAAGGCCTGGCTCGCAGTCTCTGCTCTAATTCATCCCAAAGGTGTTCTATCGGGATGAGGTCAGGACTCTGTGCAGGCCAGTCAAGTTCCTCCACACCAAACTCGCTCATCCATGTCTTTATGGACCGACGCTTTGAGCACTGATGTGCAGTCATGTTGGAACAGGAAGGGGCCATCCCCAAACTGTTCCCACAAAGTTGGGAGCATGAAATTGGTATGCTGAAGCATTAAGAGTTTCCTTCACTGGAACTAAGGGGCCAAGCCCAACCCCTGAAAAACAACCCCACCCCATAACCCCCCCCCTCCACCAAACTTTACACTTGGCACAATGCAGTCAGGCAAGTCCCGTTCTCCTGGCAACCGCCAAACCCAGACTCGTGTCCATGGGATTGGTGATGTAAGGCTTGGATGAGTTGCTAGGCCATGGAAACCCATTCCATGAAGCTCTCTACACACTGTTCTTGAGCTCATCTGAAGGCCACATGAAGTTTGTAGGTCTGTATCTATTGACTCTGCAGAAAGTTGGTGACTTCTGTGCACTGTGACCCTCAGCATGCGCTGACCCGCTCTGTGATTTTACGTGGCCTATCACTTCGTGGCTGAGTTGCTGTTGTTCCCAATCACTTCCACTTTGTTATAATCCCACTAACAGTTGAGCGTGGAATATTTAGTAGTGAGGAAATGTCAGGAATGGACTTATTGCACAGGAGGCAACCTATCACGGCCCCACGCTTGAGTTCACTGAGCTCCTGAGAGAGACCCATTCTTTCACAAATGTGTGTAGAAGCGTCTGCATGACTAGTGCTTGATTTATACACCTGTGGCCATGAAGGGATTGAACACCTGAATTCAGTGATTTTGAGGGGTGTGTCCCAATACTTTTGGCAATATAGAGCATTTCTTGAGCAGTAAATCTGCATATCAGAATGATTTCTGAAAGATCATGTGACACTGAAGACTTGATAAATGATGCTGAAAATCTAGCTTTGATCACAGGAATAAATTACATTAAAAATATTATTATTTTAAATTGTTATAATAATAATAATAATAATAATAATAATGATAATTTCACATAAAATGAATGCAGCCTTGGTGAGCATAAAAGAATATATAAAATAAAAAAACAGTTTTGTTTCAAATAAATAACCTTCAAAAATACTGTATTTGCAAAAGTGAAGACACTCCATTCAGGGATCAGTCCATTCCTGATTGAACCTCTAGACTTTCTGATATTTTGCGAATGAATTGGCAACATCAGGTCAAACTGGATGGTTTTATCAGGAATGAACTGATCCTGGACTGAACAGTTTGACATTGTCTTCACCTTGGTTGAGTTAATCCGTGAGTGCTGAAGGTGGAATGGCTGGTATAATCACAATCCCATGCATTAATTGAGGCTCTGGAGAGCATGAGAGAGAGTGATTATCTGAGCTGGATGTGTTTGGTGAATACAGAGTAGATACTTTCATCACCACAGTGATTAACACGACTAATAGAAAAATCAAGTCTTTGCTCTGAGGGGTTAGTCTTCTCTGCTCTGAGTTGCTTTTACATTCATTTTAATCAGTTATTTGTGTTTACCACGTCACTGCTGCTCAATAGAGTTATTGATCTGAACAAACCTACGCTACTCAAAACATTATAAACCATATAGTGACTAGAATATCATGTGACTTATGAACAACTAAAACAAATATGAAATCCAAAGAGAGGTTAGGAGACTTGTGGATTTGGTATCCTGATGTGAGTGTGATGTTAACATAAAAGGTTTTGGTTTTAATTGCACAAAAAAGTAATGTGTTTATCTCTTTAATCTCCTAAATAAATCACACACAGCTCAGGCCCGCTCCAGATGAAATTACTGTACAATGGAGCAAATTAGTGCATAATTGTCTGGATGAGAAGCATTAACTAAAATGCAAAGTAAGCACAATTAAACTTGTTATAGTTGCTGATTATTATTAATGAGCTACTTAAAACAATATTTATTCATTAGTGGTGTTTACTAAGGCCACAATCACTACTGCTCATACTTGGGAGTTAGTGATTCAAACAAACCCACTCAACATTTAAGAACAACCAGAACATAAATGGACCTAAAACGTAGAAACAAAAATATGGAGTGTCTATTTAACTTAAAGGGGGACCTAAGATGTAATATAAGTCTCAGTTGTCCCCAGAACATGTGTGTGAAGTTTCAGCTCTCAATATCCCACAGATAATTTATTATATCATGTTGTAAATGCCCATTTTTGAGTGGAAGGAAAAACATTTTGTCCATGTATCTTTAAATGCAAATGAGCTGGCGCTTTTTCAGAAGAGGGCGGAGCCTTTACAGCTTGCGCCTCCCATACTCATTTTTTTTTTAAAAAGCAGAAGTTTTAGGGCCTGTCCACAAGGAGATGCGTTTAGCAGTATATGTAAAAATTTGTAACAAATCAGCGTTTCGTCCAGTCGGATCCGGCGTTTTGCCTGAAACCACTGAAAACGACTCTTGCATTTTCACGTGTAAAGCCAATCCGTATATTTTGTGAAACGATGATGTCATTACCCCACATCTCAAGGTTTATGCGCAAGTCTTCTTCTCCGTTTTTAGTGTATCTCTGTGGCAGAATTACAGCGCCACATACTGGTCTGGCATGTATACTACATCGTTATGAGTCTGGTTCAGTGGTTTCGTGTGTACGCAGATGTATCTCAAGATGAGGGAAAGCTCTGGCTTTGTGTGGATGTGGCCTCAGTTTTTGGCAATCATCCCTATCGCGGTCACGCTCACGTGACATTGCAGTATTAAACTAAGTTCTCTTTCACATCTTATTGTGCTTAAACTGTCAAATACACACAAGGTCATGTCAAAAACATACAAAGTTCACATAGACATTCACAGTTGATTATGTCTGTGAACATAAACAGCAAGTAAAGAAATCGCATGTGTATATTAGGTCTGTAGCAGTCGTGGGCGGGGCCTAAGCATATGTGACGTCACATTGCATAGAAACTGCAAACGGCTTATTCTGTGACACCTTATGATTTATGGGGATTAAAAAAGAAAAGTGGGTGGATTTTTACCATTTATAAGGTGGTTGTGTAACACTGCCGACACACATTTATGTTCAAACACCATGTAAAAGTGAATTTTGCATAATAGGTCTTTTTTTAAAAGTTGCATCTGAAAAATAATTCACTACCCAAGTACATCAGAGAAAATGTCCTGCATAAATGTAATTTCTGGCAAGTTTCAGATTTCCCAGCAGGGAAAACTTTGGATGTTTCTAAGAGGTTCTCTCTTTAGCAGGTTTCTGACTAATGCATTTGTTCATTTTACTTTTAAATAATTTATTATGTTGGCTTGACAACATATCCATAAAATCTCCAATGAAAATTTAAATTCATCTTGTAGTTTTAAAGCTACATCCACTAGAGCTAGAGATGTTCTAACTTTGCATGTTTTATTTTTCCAGACTTCCCTTAAGATATTGATCTCATCTAACACTTTTAAAAGGCCTAAAACATTCAAACTTCTGAGAGTTTTCTTAGCTGTCAGACAAAGTTTACAAACTCATGACAAACTATTGTAGTTATTCTTGTGTAGATTTGACAGGCTGAGCCGTTTTCTTTTACACAGCGCAACAGAACAGATGATTATTTCCTGTATGTCTGTTGTTTTTCTGAGCAGTGTGTAGGTATAATACTGGAGATGCAGATTAAAAGTTTGTAATAGATGATTGTTCAGCACAGCAAAATAGAATCACACCTAAAAAAAAATAAAATGAATTACAGTAGGAGATAAAAGTGGATATTGACATTAAAAGATTAACGACTGTGGATGAGCGCTGGAAAAGAACATTTATTGTCCTGAGGGTGAACAGTGCTCATCATTAAATAAATGAACAACATTACGTGCCCTACAAATCAATGTGCTCACTGTGCTGCTGATACAAGAATTCATATTCAGTCTTTTTATTGATCAGTATGAAGTTGTTTTTCATTACATTTCCTTTTCATCCGTTTCATCATCAACACTAACAAAATAACAAAAGTAATGTTCAGTAGAATGGTACTTATTAAAAGTATAATTAAATCAGCAATCACCATTGAAATAGATGTGGCATTTTCAAATAAATACAAGCATAAATATATACACATATTGCCAAAAGTATTGGGACACCCCTCCAAATCACTGAATTCAGGTGTTCAATCCCTTCATGGTCACAGGTGTATAAATCAAGCACTAGTCATGCAAACGCTTCTACACACATTTGTGAAAGAATGGGTCTCTCTCAGGAGCTCAGTGAACTCAAGCGTGGGGCCGTGATAGGTTGCCACCTGTGGAATAAATCCATTCCTGACATTTCCTCACTACTAAATATTCCACGCTCAACTGTTAGCGGGATTATAACAAAGTGGAAGCAATTGGGAACAACAGCAACTCAGCCACGAAGTGATAGGCCACGTAAAATCACAGAGCGGGGTCAGCGCATGCTGAGGGTCACAGTGCACAGAAGTCACCAACTTTCTGCAGAGTCAATAGCTCCAGACCTCCAAACTTCTGTGGCCATCAGATGACCTCAAGATCAGTGTGTAGAGAGCTTCATGCAATGGGTTTCCATGGCCGAGCAGCTCATCCTTACGTCACCAAGTGCAATGCAAAGCGTGGGATGCAGTGGGGTAAAGCACGCCGCCACTGGACTCTAGAGCAGCGGAGACGTGTTCTCTGGAGTGACCAATCACGCTTCTCTGTCTGGCCCATGGACACGAGTCTGGGTTTGGCGGTTGCCAGGAGAACGGGACTTGCCTGACTGCATTGTGCCAAGTGTAAAGTTTGGTGGAGGGGGGACTATGGTGTGGGGTTGTTTTTCAGGGGTTGGGCTTGGCCCTTAGTTCCAGTGAAATGAACTCTTAATGCTTCAGCATACCAAGACATTTTGGTCAATTTCATGCTACCAACTTTGTGGGAACAGTTTCGGGACGGCCCCTTCTTGTTCCAACATGAATGCGCTCCAGTGCTCAAAGCAAGATCCATAAAGACATGGATGAGTGAGTTTGGTGTGGAGGAACTTGACTGGCCTGCACAGAGTCCTGACCTCATCCCGATAAAACACCTTTGGGATGAATTAGAGCAGAGACTGCGAGCCAGGCCTTCTCGTCCAACATCAGTGTCTGACCTCACAAATGCGCTTCTAGAAGAATGGTCAAAAATTCCCATAAACACACTCCTAAACCTTGTGGAAAGCCTTCCCAGAAGAGTTGAAGCTGTTATAGTTGCAAAGGGTGGGCCAGCTCCAAACTCGTGTGTGTGTGTGTGTGTGTGTGTGTGTGTGTGTGTGTGTGTGTGTGTGTGTGTGTGTGTGTGTGTGTGTGTGTGTGTGTGTGTGTGTGTGTGTGTACACATATATACTTACACACATATATAGTCAATATATAAAACTATCACCGTAAGGCCTTTTTGACTGTTTATTACATTTTATAGCATGGAAGCAGAGTAACTGGATGTTCATTAATTAATTGCTAATCTAAGACATGATGTTTGTGAATGTTTGATGTCTTTATGCCTGTTACTCTCTGAACTCTTACTCTCCGCCTGTTTTTCTCAGTAGGTTTGAATGACAGGAGGGAAGAATCGCTCTTATTCCCTTCACTTTGAGGATTAATTATTCATACATACAAGCTTTGATCCCTTTTATCCTTCTTTGAGCATAAAGAACACCACTGGACTGACATTTTAACAGAAATGTTGTTTAGAACAAATCAACTTGCTCAAAGGGAGAAAGACATTTCTGTGAAATGAAATCATCACGCAAGATATGTGCCTCCTGGAAATGAAAGTTTCATACGAATGATTGGCATTACAGTTTTTTACAATCACTATGACAATTTTTTCAATACTTTTAACAAATTTCCTCAACTCTTAACGCACCGATACACCTACATCACACAATTGGCAAAACAGTTAATTTTATGCTCAAAATCACACATTGTAAACTAAACTCCAACACTAATTTTCAAAATACAATAATTCACTAACAAAATACACCATGTCTACCAAAACCCTCACACATGTTCTCTTCCAACAGGAACATTACGTCAATCATAGCACAATGTCATAAAAACACTAACACTGATGGAATTACAGAAACTGCAGGATTTTATGTGTCAGGTCTGCCCTTATACAATAGACAGTACATTTTACAGTTTTTTACAATTGCTATGACAATTTTTTCAATACTTTTAACAAATTTTATAAACTCTTAACGCAGTTAGCACAACATCTGTCTGTTTAGGCTATACAATTAACACATTTATTGTTGCTTTGACACAAAATGCATACAGTTAACACAAATTTAAAATGCTTGAACTTCTTTTACACACAAGCTCAACCAAGACCAAAACAATGGCTTTTTACTGCCAAATTTACCAATGCTTTAACACTGATGTCAGAACAGATAACACCTTGTTCTAAACCTAACCTTATAGGCTAAAGGCAAGGGAAATAGCTGTTCATATTTTGAATTGAAACACAAATATATCCCCTGTATTTTATTCCATTGGTACTGAGAAACAGCCAATTGAAGTTATGCAAATATATAAATCACAGCTGATTCCCATCTAGGAATTGTTCAGGTGTTGATATTCTTTCAAGCACATGACTATATGGTATACAGTAAAAGATGGCATATTTGGGCTTCTTTGGGAGCAGAGGAAAGCTCCTAAATGAAGAACAGGAACTTGCTATTGCCAACATGATGATTGCTGATAATGAAATAAAACTGAAGGGCATTCGATAAAGCTACTCTGAGACGGGTCATTCAGTTTTTGTATTGAATTTCTGCAGCAAAAGAAACAAAATGCATGCATTTACTAATTCCAAGAAAACAAAAATGTAGAGTCTTCAAAAGACACACAATCTATGATCAATAAAATGTACTGTCTATTGTATAAGGGCAGACCTGACACATAAAATCATGCAGTTTCTGTAATTCCATCAGTGTTAGTGTTTTTATGACATTGTGCTATGATTGACGTAATGTTCCTGTTGGAAGAGAACATGTGTGAGGGTTTTGGTAGACATAGTGTATTGTGTTAGTGAATTATTGTATTTTGAAAATTAGTGTTGGAGTTTAGTTCACAATGTGTGATTTTGAGCATGAAATTAACCGTTTTGCCAATTGTGTGATGTGGGTGTATCGGTGCGTTAAGAGTTTAGGAAATTTGTTGAAAGTATTGAAAAAATTGTCATAGCGATTGTAAAAAACTGTATTGATCATAAAAATGTAGAGTCTTCAAAAGACACACAATCTGTTTTGTTGGATTTAGTAAATGCATGCATTTTGTTTCTTTTGCTGCAGAAATTCAATACAAAAACTGAATGACCCGTCTCAGAGTAGCTTTATCGAATGCCCTTCAGTTTTATTTCATTATCAGCAATCATCATGTTGGCAATAGCAAGTTCCTGTTCTTCATTTAGGAGCTTTCCTCTGCTCCCAAAGAAGCCCAAATGGGCCATCTTTTCCTGTATAGCATATAGTCATGTGCTTGAAAGAATATCAACACCTGAACAATTCCTAGATGGGAATCAGCTGTGATTTATATATTTGCATAACTTCAATTGGCTGTTTCTCAGTACCAATGGAATAAAATACAGGGATATATTTGTGTTTCAATTCAAAATATGAACAGCTATTTCCCTTGCCTTTAGCCTTTAAGGTTAGCTTTAGAACAAGGTGTTATCTGTTCTGACATCAGTGTTAAAGCATTGGTAAATTTGGCAGTAAAAAGCCATTGTTTTGGTCTTGGTTGAGCTTGTGTGTAAAAGAAGCTCAAGCATTTTAAATTTGTGTTAATGCATTTTGTGTCAAAGCAACAATAAATGTGTTAATTGTATAGCCTTAACAGACAGATGTTGTGCTAACTGCGTTAAGAGTTTAGGAAATTTGTAAAAAGTATTGAAAAAATTGTCATAGTGATTGTAAAAAACTGTAATTAAAACATAGAAAGCTAAATGTGATTGGTTGCTTTATATGTCAGTCAGACTGTGTTTTCCTGTTTAAGTGGGCGGGTCTTGATCAGAATAAGCTGCCAATTGAACTGACATTTATCGATAATCAAAAGATTACGCTAAGAATACCTTATTTCGAACATGTATTTACAAAATCACTTGTATGTGTCATACAGCTTGTGCGTTTGAGCAGTTTTGGGACTTTTTATTGTGGGGTGCCTCTCTGTGCCTCTGGATGAATCGCTCTTGTTGCATAATACCTCATTTGTAAGTCACATTGGATAAAAACGTCTGTTAAATGAATAAATGTAAACGGTAATCCATTTAGCATTCTGATTTGTCTTCATGCTAATACATATTTGATTAAACGCTCATATCTTTTTTTTTGCCTGTAGTCAGTTGGTTTTTCAAGGATAATTTATGCTATTAATTATGATAAAACCCCAAACTATTCCATAATAGGCAAGAGATGTTTAAAATCACTTTAAAAGAAAAGCAAAAAATGCAAAGGTCTCTGAAGCGCTGAAGGGACAGCAGTTTTTTGTAGGCCGTCCCCTAAGTTCGCATCACCCTGATTCAGACAAAAACCCAACAGGGTTTTGGATTATTGCAGAAAATAAGCTCTGTGACCAACATAAGTTTATGATTCTTACACATTGTGTCATCATGATGACAAATAAAAATAACTTTAATGATTTTTTAAAAAACCTAGGCTGAACATAAGCTTAACGAACTACACCACAGTCGCACAACTAATCACCAACATTAAGGCTCGGGTATAACTCATTCGTGTCTGCACAGCTTTCAAAGGCTGTGTTCGAAATCGCCCCCTATAACCTCATTCACTATTCCTTGCATCACTCCACTAATGTAGTCCAGTGAATGAAAGTGAATTCGGACACTGGGTGCTGCTTTTGCATAGTTTGTGCTTGTTGTTTAATAATAATTTGAAATTTAGCAATCTGGCAGCTCCAGTAGTAAGATAAAAAGATTCATCTTGAACTTGGTCATGGAAACTATGTATAAACTTAAAGGGCACCTATTATGCAAAATAAATGTGTTGGCAGTGTGTGTACACAACAACCCTATAGTGGTAAAAATCCACCCTCTCCTATTTTTTAATCCCCATAAAGCAGTGTCTCAGAACAAGCCGTTTCCAGATTCCTGCAGTGTGATGTCGCACTGCAGAGGCCCCGCCCACACGTGTTGATGGACACTGACATACTAGCACAGACCCCGCCCTCAGAGAGATGAGCTGTTCACAGTCCGCCATGTTTATCTCCTCCAGAGCATTAACAGCAGCATTCAAGTAAGAGATGTGTTCTTATTAAAGCTACTAAAGTTCAGTCAGTCAAGAGCAGAGTGAATTTCTGTTTATCTTTATCTTCTGTTGTTTGACAGAGAACTAGTCTAGTTTAATGACTACTCACGGATGTGCTGACATCCAGCTCTGTGCGACAGGAGCATGTGTGTGAGTTTAAGTGAGCGATAAGGCTTTAAAACGCATGCAGATGATAATATTTCATTATGATGAAGAACTGCAATGTCACATGAACATGTCTGCGATAGAGATGATCATTAAAACACACAGATATCATGTTTCAGTTTTCACCGTGTTTGCTGCTGTGAATGACCTGAGCTGTGTAGGCTCCGCCCTCTCTAGTGGGAAGCAGCAGCTCATTTGCATTAAAAGAGCCACGCACAGAAAAGCTCATTTTTCTTCAACCGCAAAATTGACATTTTCAAAATGGTATATTAAATGATCTGTTAGGAATTTTGATCTGAAACTTCACAGGCACACTCTTGGGACATCTGAGACTTATATTATATCTTGTAAAAAGGGGCATAATAGGTGCCCTTTAAATTCAACAGTTTAAAAATAATAATTTAGGAATTTAGCAACTTTGGACCAGAGTTTGGAAAATGGATGATTCAGCTGCTAGTGGCTCCATCTTCTGGTCAGACGCGAGACTTCATTCAGTGCACAACTCTCAGAGCATTATGGGTATTCTCTAGCCATTGGGCCTCAGTCATGAAACACGAGCAGAACGAATGTTTAAATAGAAAATTTTGGAATTCATTAAATTTTTGGATTTTCAAAACATACTTGGTATGAAAGAAATTTGTTGTTGCAGTGCATTGTGAGACTGATTGAGTGCACTTGAAAACGTCCACTATGGTTTCAGACTACAAGTATTAGCCATCAGCCATATCACCCTGTAGCCCAAGGTTGAGCCTGGTCAGTACCTGAATGGGAGACCAACTGGGAAAACTAGGTTGCTGCTGGTAGAGGTGTTAGTGAGGCCAGCAGGGGGCGCTCACCCTGAGGTCTATGTGAGTCCTAACGCCCCAGTATAGTGGTGGGGACACTATACTGTCAAGAAGCGCTGTCCTTCGGATGAGACGGATGAGAGGTCCTGACTCTCTGTGGTCATTAAAAAATCCCAGGATGTCCTTCAATAAAGCGTATAGGTATAACCCTGGCATCCTGCCCAAATTTGCCTATTGGCCCCTGTCCATCATGACCTCCTTATCATCCCCATATATACGCTATATAGATGTAGCAAGTGACATAACTGTCCCCTCAAAAAGTGCCCTATTTAAGAGTATAGGGGTCGATTTCAGTTCAACAAATGTGCAGTAAGTACAAGTGCTTCTTTATACCAAATGTTAGAGGCCAGCACTGAGCCGTGTTATTTACTGGACATTCACTCAGAAGGATAGGAGAAAAGTAGCGGATCCGCCATTGCATCTTCTTCAACTACTGCATCACAATTGTATTGCCACCTAGTGCCACTCTTCTGTCTCAACATTCACTTTGCGCATGAGCTGATGTACACACACTCACACACACCGTCTGCGCAGCCACAGTCTTTATTTAAAACACATTTTCACTGAAAGTTTGAGTTAGAATAGTTTGCAAGAGAGTGATTATAAACACGAGGCAGTGAAAGAGACTAGTGAGTCCCAACCTCTTTAGTCCCGTTTATACACTTGTTAGCAACCAGTTAACAATTAAAAGCTTTAAACAAATCACAGAGGGTATTAGTGATGTAATTTATGTTGTAGAATAAAAGGTGAAAATATCTTGAGCTGGTGTGAACCACAGACCTTATTTCAGGCGTTTCACCAAAATACTGTTTTGGCGAGTAGTCACGTAAACACAGACGGTTATGTCAGTTTTTGAAAGTAAAGAGTTGAGAAATAAAATTTCCATTGTAACAGTAGTCTATATTACCACACACACATGTTGTGTTTCCATGTTTTATGGGGACATTCCATAGGCGTAATGCATTTTATACTGTACAAACCGTATTTTCTATCCCCCTACACTGCCCCTGCCCCTAAACCTACCCATCACAGGAGACATGCTGCATTTTTACTTTTTCAAAAACATCACTTAGTGTGATTTATAAGATGTTTTCCTCATGAGGACCAAAAAATGTCCCCACAAGGACAAAAATTTGATATTGCCATCTTTGTGGGGACATTTTGTCCCCATACCGTAAGATTAACAGTCCACACACACACACACACACACACACACACACACACACACACACACACACACACACACACACACACACACACACACACACACACACACACACACACACACACACACACACACACACACACACACACACACACACACACACACACACACACACACACACACACACACACACACACACACACACACACACACACACACACACACACACACACACACACACACACACACACACACACACACACACACACACACACACACACACACACACACACACACACACACACACACACACACACACACACACACACACACACACACACACACACACACACACACACACACACACACACAGTCTTAGTGACAGTAGCCTATCCATGCTGCTGTTTGTGCTGTTCTTCAAACAATACACACACACACACACACACACACACACACACACACACACACACACACACACACACACACACACACACACACACACACACACACACACACACACACACACACACACACACACACACACACACACACACACACAGTCTTAAAGTGACAGTAGCCTAATATCCATGCTGCTGTTTGTGCTTTGTTCTTGCAGGTCTATGCTTAAAGTCGTCATGAAGCCGAAGTTGTTGTGCTAGTCTTTCTCAACTTCTGGTGTGTGAAGCAGATTCTGGAACAAGAACAAATGTAGGGCGGGCTTGATTTTGTCCGCGGGGAACTGATTGGATGGTTGTGGTTTGCAATTGGTCGATCTTATGTGATTGAAAGGTTGCCCCGCCCTCGTCATCAGAGAAGAGAAGTTGTGGTAACGCTTTAGATTACGGCCCAGACAGTACTGCATAATTAAAGCGAATTAACAGCATAACTTTCGGTAATTATAGTGTAACTAAAGTAAGTATGTGGGAACAATATGTAATAGTGGGGGAATAAAGGGGTAACTATCAGGAAAATTAATTTATACTGTAAGTCTTTTTTTAATTAGGGGTAATTATCCATTTAATAAGTGTTGTAAATCTGTTTTAAAAAACTTTTTTTTAAATAAAGGTTTTCGAGTGATATCAGATTTTGTATGTATTTTTATTGTACTTACCCTGTAACTACATGAAACGAGGGGAACAAGAACCACTTTAATTTACAGCCTGCAGTTTCGTACTTACCCTGTAACTACATGGATAATTACCCTTTAATTAAAAAATGTTTATTGTTAATTTTCCTAATGGTTACCCCTTTATTCCCCCAATATTACATATTGTTCCCTTATACCTACATTGACTTACTTTATAGTTACACTATAATTACCGAAAGTTATGCTGTAAATTCGCTTTAGTTTTGCAGTACTTTCGGGCCGTAATCTAAAGCGTTTCCAAAGTGATTTGTACAGATATAAATTGCACAGATAAATAATTTATAAGGGTTGACCGATTATCGGCCTGGCCAGCATTAAGCATTTTTATGGTTATCAGTACATCAGTCATTTTCATAACTGATTTGCAGATAAAATAATAGTATATCATGGTATATATATTAGAATTAAATGTTATTATTAACAGTTCTCAAAAACTGCATTTAAAAGAAAAAAATTTGTCACAACCCATGTTATTCTAAATTTTGACATTCATTTTTATTTTTACATCAGACATATCGGTTCTCTGTCTACTTGACCTGTAATAATCTGTATTGGCATCGGCCCTGAAAAACACATAACGTCGACCCCTAATAAATACTGCAATATTCAAACAATTAAGAATTTACATATTTCATGGTGACTTTAATTCAGCTGTTTTATCATCCACCAAGTGCAAGTGGTTAGATCAGACCACCAAGAATGAGCAAAAGTAACAGTGACGCTTGCCCTACTTTGGCATGTAACAACAACCCTCAACTAGTCTGGGCGAATGATCTGGATTACCTCTGAAATGACTTCAGGTCAGTGTTGAGAAGTGATTTCACATGATTTTAATAGCAGCTCAGTATGGATGCCCAGCATTTGTGGGGTTTTGTCATTTAATTTCATGGCCCAACTCGTCTAGTTTCCTTAAAAAATGACTGAATAAGAATAAGCCATGAATAATTACACAGAACTAAATGAGAGTGACTTAGTGTACCAGCATTTTCATAACCTTGCTAATGTCTTTGAATTAATATACAATTTTAAATTATTTTTGCTGGGGGAATAAAATATCTGTCCCTCGGGTAAACAGCTGGCACAGTCGGTATATATCTAGCTGAGAGCAAACATACTGACTAGCACTAAACGCTCAGCTCAGACATCATCACGGGCCACAGAAAAGAGTTTTCCAATGAATATTTAACATGTCGTTTTACTTCATTATGCTGAGACTCTGCACAACGTCCATATTATTGTGTTTACTTTTGATAATGGCTTGTAAAACAGACATCCACCATGCAAATCGTGTTCTGACAGAATGAAAAGTCAGGAAAGAGTATGCACAACTATAAAAGGGATGTCAGGGGACATCTGCTATGCCAACAGAAGTGCCAGTGTAGCATCTGGAAGGCATGTTAACATAACGGAGACAGCATAGTGTACTTTCTTGACAAACCTAACACACAGATGCATGCTGGAGACTTTGCCGATGATTAATACTGCAATGATGGTGATTCACTGAGCTGGCCGTACTTAATGATGATGTGACTTACTTTTTTGGTAAGTTAGATTCATCTCTGGCAGCCAGGTGCTTTATTATGGACATCAAATCTGCTCCACAATGCAGTTTATTCTGGGCAAAAATGCATATCGTTGAACTAACAGTGAACTGGAATCTGCTGGAACACTGAAAATGATGGACTGGCCCCCTTAAAGTCAGAACCCCCCCAACGAGCACATTTGGGGCGAGTTGGAAAATAAACTGGACAGATCTATTGAACATTCAAAGGAACGTCTGTGATGTTCGGCTTCAGTTGCAGAAGGCATGGGATAACATTAGTGTTGATGTTCGCAGAGGAAATATATTGACACAAGGCCAGAGAGATGAGCTGCTGTAACTGCTGCAAAAGGTGGACATACTGAATATTAAAATTAAAAGTGGATTTAAAAATCAGTATGACTCACCTGTGCTGAGAGCAACCATCTGCATGTTTGATGATTTTTCAGATCTGTCAAGTTATAATCATTTTGGCCACCACTGTATAATAAAAGAAAAATATGTGTATAAGTGTTACATGCCGTGTTGAGTGTAACTTGGTTTCTAATTTCTAATTCTAAAGTACTAATTACTTTTATAGAAAAATGGTGTGGTGGTGGATGTACTGTGATGGAGGTGGACGAGCGAGAGACGTGGGAAGAGCGAGCGAGACCGGTGCGTGATTGAGAATGAGCGCCACCTGCCTTTCATGTCCATCCTTAAATCGCTTAAGTCGAGGTTGATATGGGATTTAGAAAGTAATTCATAATAAGTAATGAAATGCTTTTTAGAGAGAGTAATTTGTACAGTAATCTAATTACACTATTGAAAATGTAATTAGTAACTAGTAATTAATTACTTTTTTAGAGTAGCTTACCCAACACTGGTTACATGTTGCACTGTTTTTTGTTTTATGGACTTTTATCCATCGTTCGGATGAGACGTTAAATCAAGGACCTGACTCTCTGGTCATTAAAAATTCCTTCGGAAAAAGAGTTGTCAAATATGCCCGTTGTCCATCATGGCCTCCTAATCCTTCCCCTATTCCTATACATCACTCTGTCTCCTCTCCACCAGTCAGCCGGTGTGTGGTGGGCGTTCTGGAGCAATATGGCTGCCTTCACGTCATCCAGGTGGTGCTGCACATTGGTGAAGGTTGAGGAGATTCCTCCCTTCCATGTAAAGCACTTTGAGTACCCAAAAAGCACCATATAAAATGTGACAAATTATTATTATTTTATTTTGTAGTGTTTCGTTTCCAATGTTCCTGTATTTAGTTCCTGTTTGCTTTGTTTCATAGCCTATCTTGCTAGTTTCTATGATCGTCTTCACCGGTCCCTTGTTAGTCCTAATGTTCCTGGTGTATTTAAACCCCTGAGTTTCAGGCAAGTATACATTAATCTGGATAAATTTGAAAACTGAGTTTTCATTTCAAAAAAGCTCTCCGTCCACACTAGCGTTTTCCAAAGGTTTCTCATCCACACTGAAACATCAGTAAACACCAAATTCAACTTACTGTGCATGCGTAAAACCTCATAAAAGTTCACTGAGATGATACAGACATCTTAAAGTTATCAAACAATTCTTCTGGCAGGATCATTTTATTTAGTAAAATATCTCAGCATTCACTGATGCGTTATTATTATGTTTGGTCTAAAACGTAACTCCACAATATGCCTCACATGACTAAACATGTGTTATCGTTTTCAAATACCTCTGTCTTCACAGTCCACACCACGACGGTTTTATCAAATTTATCCGCTTAGGAGAGCGTTTTTAAAAAGCTAAGTTTTCGTTGACTTAAAACACTGTCTCAGTGTGAACGGTTTTCAAACGAAACCGGATTAGTGTGGACATGGCCTCAGCTTTCTTTTGTTGGTCATTGTCTTTACACCTCTTGTAAGCTGTTGTGTTCCTGGTTCCCCTGTTTGGGTTATGTTCGTGTTCCTGGTTTGGATCATCTTTGTGTTTTTAGAATAAACTGATGCTACATTTGGATTCTCGCCTCTCCTCTTCTCTGCTAAACGCAACTTTCATTGTGTGCTGTTCTGAAAGTGCTGCCGCTGCGGTTCTCACTGCATGACAGATAATTCAGCCTACAAAAATCCATCAAAGCAGCTTATAAGTAAGGAATAATTGATGACTGTGTGTTCAATCATTAGAACATAATGCACACCAGAGGTGTACCACTTCGGTGTGCATTATTTTCTAATAATTCAATGGACCGGAGTCAATTATTACACTTATACTATGGATACTACACCTCAAAACATTGTATAGATGTTGTATTTCAAGACATCTGTCAGGATTTTGTCCTTAAAACACTTGTGTCCAGGACTAATTTTTTACGCATCTAAACCCAAGCCTCCGTTGCCAATTCCAAAAAATCATTTAGGATCTAATAACGGAGGCTGGAGCCACTGATAGCAGAATAATGCAGTTATTAAAGGGAAAGTTTACCTACAGCCTATGTCCTTTCCATACATGTAAATAATTTGTCATTTTTATCCTATTGTTTACTATATTTATTTGTTTGGTGTCGTTGTGTTGTCGGCTGTAAGGACCTTTGAAATAAATCATTTGGCGAAGTGATATGAAGCTGTAATGCGGTCATGACCTATCTGGAACTTCTTTAGCCATGCGTTTCCCTGATCATCAACCAATTAGAATCAAGCATTCAACAGCCCTGTAGTATATTAATAAGCATATGTAGTAAATAAAAAATAGCAATCTGCTTAATTTACAGGAGTTGCATTTATGGTACTATTATTTAGAGATGCAAACAGTCAAAAATCCTCACACTCAGTAGAAGGGATACAAATCAAGTCAAAAGTGTATACTATTTCAGTCTTTGATGCTCACTATTTATCGTCTATAGCATGACTTCCTTAATAATACGACGAAGAAATGTAGTTACGGTGTGTTAATAAACCACAACAGTTTTTGCACAGGTAAAGTTCATGAATTTTCTTGACTTCACTTTGCGTTTCACTCATGGGCCTGCCCGGTTATCTCTAATATTCAGTTCTGCTCATGAATATCTTGTTTACTTGATACCAAGAGTCTCCAATAAAACTCCTGGATATCTTCCAAATGTTTGATGCCATGAACCTCACAAACTCTGGCTCTTCGTCAGAAGATTGTACACATGATTGTGTTTACTGGTGGACTGATAAACACCTGTGCACCATGACATGATTTGGCACTGGTGATTTGATCAGCTCTGATCAAAGATTTCTTCACCCGATTTGACGATTATTCAGAAGATCATTTTGCAGCACTTTATAGGCTATAGAAAAGGACAACTGACAAAGTACGGTTCTTTGAATTACATATCTTAATGAATATTGCAGACTTGTCCATTATGCATTAGGGCATTGAAAGAGGATGTATTTCATAATTCATTGTTTTAATTCAGGCAACGTTAAAGATTTCCTCGGTGAAACAGTCCGTGTCTGAGAGCAGCTGTGCTCGATATGATCTTGTCTTCACTTTGAAGGAAGTTATGTTGAAGAGACATTAAGATTTCTCAGAGAAAAGTTTGAACATTTGTCTGGTTTGCTTGTTCCATCCATCTGCAACAGCTTTAGCATCAACTTCTTCACAGACGTTTCTTTTAAAATTCCTTTGCCGAAATAAAAGTAGACACAAATGAGTCAGTTGTTGATTTACAGGCGTATAAAGATATCAAATTAATATGGATAGCAACATATTGTTTGATGAGAAATGGTTGCGCTTATATTGAGATCTGCAGACTTTGATGCCTTAGAAAAGGAGGAGCATGTGAGACTCCTGGAGTCTTTCTTAGGAGTCAAACGTCTCCATCTGCTCACCATGGTGTCAAGAAGCAACGGACATGGTAACGATATCGAATTTGTGAGTTTTCTTTCAATAAGACTCTTTACAAAGAGTAACCTTTCAGCCTTTAAGGTTTATTTGTATGAATTCATTTATATCTGTCTGTCACAAGCGGTCTAGAATATGCCTGTGACAATACAAATTTGAAAATATATTTTGCATAAACAAAATTAGGCCTATTTTTTTGTGATTAAATAAATTTAAGTTCTCATTTCTTTAAAGTATTTGCTTTAATTTACAATTGTCTATTAATGTACAAATATTAAAAATGACACGTTGCTTGCCTTGATTGCAATAACTGCAAATAACGATTCAATTACATTTTCTTCATGTCACTTACAGTGTAAGCCTATAATAATAAAAATGATCATAAAAGTTCTACGAGTTACTTTTAATGCTGTGAATTATAATTAATATATAATATAATATTAGTATAAAGATTAAAACCCACAGACCTTTATTTTGTATGAAGGAAGACCTTTAACTAACTTGTTGACTATTACAACAATGTTTTTCATATTCTTTGGCAAAATGTCACTGAAATTTAAATTGTACAGTTATTGTGATTATCCCAAATAATTGCGATTAGATCGAATAACCACGGTCAGACAACTAATCAAGGTTTTGCATGTAATTATTTTGTTAACTGAATAAAAAAGAAATTGGAGAACAATATTTATTCAACATAAAGCGTATTGAAAAAAACACATCACATTCAGTGTTTTCTTTTTCAAGTGGCATAATCGTGGTCTGATGCTGGATCGGAGTGGCGTATCTACAGATAGTGTAGTAGGAGCCCAAGGTGATCACTAATGCATCATTCTGAGGACTATTACATTGATTTAAATCTGCCCCCGTTCTGAGCTGACAAGCATAGAAATGAGATCTATGTCTGCTATCTGTGGTCTCTGCCAAATGCTAATAAGATTGTGTTGGACATGACAGAGAGCTTAACTCATCTCCTGATGGTCTGCGTTAAAAACACACTCCAATTACCTGATTTTAGTTCAACTGTTTTTTGCTTTTTTTTTTCCATTGTTCGACGATATTTTAATCTAGAGCAAGAGGATGAGGTTTGGCTAGCTGCATGTTGTGTCGGGTTTTTCATTATTTGTGCTTAATTTTTGTGAAATGTCAGCCCAGTGTGTTGATTAGCACTCCTGCGACCTTGGCTATCAGACAAACGCCAACGGCTCGGTGTGTGAATATTAAACAGGGCAGTCTAAATGAATCTCCAAACACAGTTCCAGAGTCTCTCAGATTGAATTATTAATGATGGACATTTATTGACCTGCATAAATCCATCAAACACATGATTAGTAATTACATTCTTGGCTAGACAGACCATACTTATATTTGTTTTAACATCAGTCTTGAAAAAGAAACAGTATCTTAGGAGCAGGGGAGTCCAAGGTCCGACCCGCGAGCCAATTACAGCCAGGGATGATTTTCAAACGGCCCGCAGCTTGTCTGTAAAAATAAATCACGTGCCACGCATAACTTACAAATCATGCAGTTTCGCGGTGTCAACACAAGATTTTAGCCCAGGTGTTGGATTAAACCGTGAATGAAGTTTAATAACTGATAAGCGCTGGCATCTCTGTTGCTTGTGAGAAACGTGCCAAAAGCGAAACAGCGCTACTTGTTGAGTTGTTTGAACCGCCATGTGGCAAGCAGTATGAGACCGAGGGCAGCGAGAAAACCGCACGAGGCCGGTGTCATGATTTATAATGAGCACCAGCTGCACCTATTATGCAAAAAATTTGATGGTGTTTGAACATAAATGTGTGTCGGCAGTGTTACACACAACCACCCACTCTTTTTTAATCCCCATTAATTATAAGCTGTGTGCCCGCCCTGCTGACAGACTCCGCCCATAAGCATAGACCCCGCCCTGAGTGAGCTGTCCACAGTCTGCCATGTTTATCTCCTCGCGACAGCATTTAACAGCAGCTTTCAAGTAAGAATTTTCTGTTTTTCTTTTGTTGTTTGATTCATATTAACAGCATATATAGCAGTAGGTACTGTATATTACACTGGTTTCACTTTTTATGCACATTTCTAATATACACATGCGATTTCTTTACTTGCTGTTTATGTTCACAGACAAAACCGACAGTGTTTATGTGGACTGTGTGTTTTTGACATAAACTGTCAAACACACACAAGGCTAAGCGCAATAAGACGTGAAAGAGAGATTAGCTTAATACTCACATGACGCGCCACCTGAAATCCAGTTGCACGTTTGTTTTGAAGACCATATATCTGAGGTTTAGACTGATATGGCTTTAAAACGCATGCTGAAAGTAAAATTTCACGATGATGAAGACCTGCAATCACGTAACCCTGATAGAGATGATAATCAAAACCAAACAGACGTTTTGTTAGTTTCTTGCAGTGTGTCCGAGGCACGAGCTGTAAACGCTCCACCCTCTTCTGGAAAGGGGGCAGGGACAAGCAGCTCATTTGCATTTAAAGATACATGCATGAAATTCCTTCCACTCAAAAAGGGGCATTTACAACATGGCATAATACATTATCTGTGGGGTATTTTTATCTGAAACTTCACAGACACATTCTGGGGACACCTGAGACTTGTTACATCTTGTAAAAAGAAGCATAATAGGTCACCTTTAAAGCCGAAAGAAACCAGTGCTGACATTCTTTACACTGATGCAGAAAACATTGAGCCACAACTATACTGAATATTATTCATCCCACAATCACCAAATTCATTATCATATTATTAATGTAGACATACATGTATTATATATGAAATATAGGTCAAATTACTGAAACCAATGGTTAACTTTAATAAGAGTAGAGAATATTTAAATTTTACCCTTTAAAAATGTGGTTGTTAATTTTACAGGAGTTGCTCTGTGTAAATGAAAACGGGGAAAAAAAAATGTAGGGTACATCTGTGTCCCAATTAAAACTACTGTCAAATGTGCATTTCCAAGAGACAAAACATATATTCGAATATTGTTAATATTATTTTGTGTATAATTATCCGGCTCCCATAAGTGTCAACAACATTGAATCTGGCCCAATTTAAAAAAGGTTTTGGACAGCCCTGTCTCGGAGTATAATTTTGTCTTTGTGTTAACTTGGTGTCTTTTAAGAGAGTGTGTTTCTTGGTAGCAAGATTTGATTACTGTTTAAAAAAAAGTGCCTTTTCCCTCAACTAACTATCAAGCATAAGGAAAAGAAAAAACACAGATGTGATCTGCTGATTCTCAGATAAAAGACGCAAGTCATTTAGTTTCAACAAGGTTTTAAACAGTGTCCAGTTTTGCCAAGATACCAAAGTTTGCAATCAAATATCAGAGCTTAATATGAACCTTATATTAATATCAAATGATCTGAGTTGCTTTTTATAGCTCTGTACTCTTATTCTACGTGGCTATTGACTCAAATCTCAATCAATTTTTTTTTCCTTCTTAGAAATTACATGGGAAACATCAGAGACAAAGTCGATACTGAGAACAGAGTTATGTCTGCTAAAAGATGAAAGAGCAGTTTTGAGCAATGTAATATTCATCTGTAATTAGATCAAAGACATGTCATGCATGTATTAAAAAAAGACATGCATTTATGACGGATTAAGCAAAAAAACAAATTATTAACCTATGGAGAAAAAAAGGTTTGAGTAAATTCTCAAAAAAAGACCCTTCCAGTTTTTTCTCACCGCCCTGCAATTGAGTTCAAATCAATGCTGGAATATTGTCATGGATTATTCAGTTTTGTAAGCATCCCCTGTATTAATAAAAAGTGCAAATTAATAAGTGGCCATGTAGCAGTGTGTTTCCACAATGTTGTTATCACATGTCTTTAAATGATGCTGACACAATGGCAGGGCCGGATGTGCTTTTGGCTCATAGCAGTAATCAGTGATTTATTATCCACTTTGTGCTGACAGCTCTTCTCTTTCCTCTCTCTTTCTAGGTTGTGTCAAAGAGCAGGCGAGGATGAAACTGAAGCCCAGTAAAAGAGATTCCCCCTGGGGGAGCCATAGACAGATGTGGAGCCCCTGGAGCCACTGACCCCGTGTCTGAATGATCTATGGATAGAGACCACCAGCCCTCAAGAGTCAATCTTCCACTGCTGAGCGATTCTACATTGGCAGACGCAAACAAATGTTGCTCTGTAATTGCTGAGTATCTACAGTCTGAACATTTGGTTCTTGGGCTCCATTTTCTCAAAGTTACCTTCCTATTACAAGGAAAAACGACCTACCATAACTGTACTTAGCCTGAAGAACTCTGACTCTGTAATTGCGGAGTATCTACAGTCTGAACATTTAGTTCCTGCCCTCCATTTTCTCAAAGCGCACCTCAAAGTTCCCTTCATGCCACAAGAAATACAGCCAACTCACAATCCAGCAAATGCATGCAAAGCTTCCGGGAAAGCCCATGTATCCTCACATCACCTTCCAATTGCATGACCGTGAATGAGGAAAGTTATGGCGTCTCATTGAGAATGCTGAGGTCGGTCAGGCGTGCGGTCTAACCGGATCAATACAACCCTGCTGATTAATGGGCAGATTTCTCTTCCATTTAGTGTGTCAGAGAAGAATCATCTGCCAAGACCAAGATTGTGAAACCAGGTCTCTTCGGTCTACAAGAGTCGCATTTCCATTGCAAAGTAATCCTCCTCTGGACATGTTTTGTATCATTTAACACTGCTTCTTCAGATTTACAATCAATACAACTCTTGCAAAACAGTGTGAATCAAACTGTCAGTGTGGAGCAATTGGCTTTCTGTAGAATAAGTTCTTTTCACTTCGTTCCTGGGTCAAGTTTATGATGTTGGAAATGCAAATGCCTTCAAAGTTCACCAACCTGGGATAAAAAATACCCGCTCCAAACAGAAGAGCAAAGCTCGAAACAAGGTCCCTTCGGTCTTTACGAGCTGCATTTCCATTGCAAAGTAATCCTGAATTGGACTTTTTTGTAACTTTGTATCATTTAACACTGCTTCTTCAGATTTGCATACAATACGACCCTTGCAAAGCATAAAGTCAAACTGTCAGTCTGGAGCAATTGGCTTTTTAAGTTCTTTTCACTTTGTTCCTGGGTCAAGTTAATGATATTGGACATGCAAACACCTTCAGAGTTCACCAAACTGGGATGAACAAACAACTGCTTTGAGTAGCCCAGCAAAGCTTGAAACAAGGTTGTGTCAGTCTTTAAGAATTGCATTTCCATTGCAAAGTAATCCCACATTTGACTTTTTTTTGTAACTTTGTAGCATTTAACACTGCTTCATCAGATTTGCAATCAATACGACCCTTGCAAAGCATTAAGTCAAACTTTTAGTCTGAAGCAATTGGCTTTTTATTAGAAGTTCTTTTCACTTTGTTCCTGGGTCAAGTTTACGAAATACTGGGCACGCAAATGCCTTCACATTTCACCAAACTGGGATGGAAAAGCAGCCACTCCAACCAGCCCAGCAAATCTTGACCTGCAACATCGAGAATCCGTCGAACCCAAGTGCAACAGAGCGGACGACATTGCTGTGAGTGAGTGCATGTGGTGGTGGCCCTCAGCATGGTGTTGCCACCACCAGACAAGCGGCATGTGTGTCTTACCACCTTTGTGATCATGACCAGCATGGCCTTCATGGACGCCTACCTGGTGGAGCAGAACCAGGGCCCACGAAAAATTGGTGTCTGCATCATTGTCCTGGTCGGGGACGTCTGCTTTCTTATCGTCCTCCGCTATGTGGCGGTTTGGGTTGGAGCAGAAGTGCGGACGGCTCGACGAGGATACGCCATGATCCTGTGGTTCCTCTATATATTTGTATTGGAGATCAAGCTTTACTTTGTCTTCCAGAACTGTAAGGCTGACCGCAAGAGTTTGGAGACTGTCGCCCGGAAGGCTTTGACGTTATTGCTGTCTATTTGTGTGCCAGGCCTCTACCTGGTTCTAGTGGCTCTTGACAGCATGGAATACGTCCGTACCTTTAGGAGGAAGGAGGACATGAGGGGTCGGCTCTTCTGGGTGGCTTTGGACTTGCTGGATCTGCTCGATATGCAGGCAAACCTTTGGGAGCCACAGCGGACGGGTTTGCCCATTTGGGCTGAAGGTTTGATGTTCTTCTACTGCTATATTTTGCTTCTGATTCTTCCCTGTGTGTCCCTGAGCGAGATCAGCGTGCAGGGCGACCATGTGTCTCCCCAGAAGATGATGCTCTACCCTCTTCTCAGTCTGGTCACCATCAACATCGTCACCATCCTCATACGTGGCGTCAACATGGTGCTCTTCCAGGACAGCCGGGTTTCCACCATCTTCGTCGGCAAGAACGTGGTGGCCATCGCGACCAAGGCGTGCACCTTTCTCGAGTACCGAAAACAGTCGCGAGAATTCCCGAATCGAGAGAACGCAACCGGAATTCCCATGGAAGTCCAGCAGAACTCTGTGGGACACGGGCAAGCTCTTCCAAATGCTACAAGCCTCCCACATGAACCCACTCCAGCACGGGAGATCATGGATACATGACCAAGGAACCAAAATGTCTTTCGTTTGACCCAATTGTACTTGGAGCCAACAAGGAGCATTTGAGATATGAACCGATGAACTGTTTTGGGGGTACTTTGGTACAACATTTCAGCATTATAAGCTGCTCCGTCCTGTTCATGACTGAGGTAAATCAGCCAATTTTGAGCCCTGTTGTTCAAAGGAAAACATTGTGTTTTATCATTTGTTCTCCTCCATCTTCTCCACAGTTAGCAATGAAGAAGTGCTGTTTTCTTTCTGTACAGTAGTGGAGTGACTGTGGTACAAAAACGTTTTCCTGTTTGAGACCAAACTCTTGTTCCCACATCCACTTTTTTGTGTCTGTCTGATATTTGCCTCTCTTGCAAGTACAGAATGGTGGAACTAGAGTATAATTATTGAGGGAACTAGATAGATGAGGTTGATGATCATGACCGTGACCAAATGTTGAGGAGTAGTCTTACATGCCTGCAGTATGTGTTTGCGCTCGTGTTTTATGATGTGTTGATGACATTACAGAAATGAGAATGAATAAGAAAGTAAGAAATTTGTATCCGATGACTATATGGAATTTCTTAGGAAATAAGTGAATGCACTTCCATTTGATTGGTATATGGATTATTATTATTATTATCATTTTTATTATTATTATATATACACCACTTGTGTACTTGTTTTTTTTTTTACATTTTTGTTTGAGGATTCAGCTGTTTAATAAAAAATAAGTGAAAAAATCTTTTGCTATTGCTTGAAGGGTTTTTATGCTCACAAAATGCAAAAAGTGATTTCTTACTCCGCAATTTTGCCTTTTTTCCAGTACAAATATCTTAACAGGCTTAAATTAGGCAACATTTTAGCCAAAAACTCCCTTTGCTAGCATAAATGCTAAAAGCTCATCGCACTCAAGAAATCGTGATTTTAAAAATCATCAGTGATAAAATAATGATCAGTGATAAATTATTTTCCTTTTGAAATTGTGGTAACAATTTTGACGTTTTAAAAAATAAGTCTTGGTGTAAGAACTTTATAGATTAAAATATTTTCTCAGAGAGAACCCCCACACACCCCACACACCCCACACAAACTTCAGAGTTCCTGCATTTTACATAGAAGTGGCAAGAGTATGTGAAATGCTTGTAGAAATCATTTTAACAAAATAAAAGAAAAATTTAATTTATTTTTAATTTAGTGCTGTCCTGAATAAGATATTTTACATAAAAATGTGTGTCTGTGTGTCTGTGTCTGTGTCTGTGTCTGTGTGTCTGTGTCTGTGTGTCTGTGTCTGTGTGTCTGTGTGTCTGTGTGTCTGTGTGTCTGTGTGTCTGTGTGTCTGTGTGTCTGTGTGTCTGTGTGTCTGTGTGTCTGTGTGTCTGTGTGTCTGTGTGTCTGTGTGTCTGTGTGTCTGTGTGTCTGTGTGTCTGTGTCTGTGTCTGTGTCTGTGTCTGTGTCTGTGTCTGTGTCTGTGTGTGTGTGTGTGTGTGTGTGTGTGTCTATGTGTGTGCCTGTGTCTGTGCCTGTGCGTCTATGTGTGTGTCTGTGCCTGTCCCTGTGCGTGTGCGTGTGCCTGTGCCTGTGCCTGTGCCTGTGCCTGTGCCTGTGCCTGTGCCTGTGCCTGTGCCTGTGTCTGTGTCTGTGTCTGTGTCTGTGCCTGTGTCTGTGTGTCTGTGCCTGTGTCTGTGTCTGTGTCTGTGTCTGTGTCTGTGTCTGTGTCTGTGTCTGTGTCTGTGTCTGTGTCTGTGTCTGTGCCTGTGTGTGTGCCTGTGTGTCTATGTGTGTGTCTGTGCCTGTCCCTGTGCCTGTGCCTGTGCGTATGTGTGTGTGTGTGTCTGCAATGTCTATGTGTAAGTCTGTGTGTCTGTCTGTGTGTCTGTCTGTGTCTGTGTGTCTGCAATGTCTATGTGTAAGTCTGTGTGTCTGTCTGTGTCTGTGTGTCTGAGTGTCTGTGTGTCTGTGTGTGTGTCTGTGTGTCTGTGTGTCTGTGTGTGTGTCTGTGTGTCTGTGTGTCTGTGTGTGTGTCTGTGTGTCTGTGTGTCTGTGTGTCTGTGTGTCTGTGTGTCTGTGTGTCTGTGTGTCTGTGTGTCTGTGTGTCTGTGTGTCTGTGTGCGGTTCCCTGGATGATCCACAGCTGTGTGTGTTTTGTGATGGTTGTCCATGAGTCTCTTGTTTGTTAAACTGACCAATGTTCTTCAGAAAACTCCTCCAGCTCCTGCACATTCTTCAGTTTTCCAGCATCTTTTGCATATTTGAACCCTCTCCAGCAGTGACTGTATGATTTTGAGATCCATCTTTTCACACTGAGGACGATTGAGGGACTCAAACACAACTATTAAAAAAAGTTTCATTCATTGATGCTCCAGAAGGAAATTTAGAATTTAGATCTGGGGGGTGAAAACTTGTGAACAAGATGAAGATTAATTTCTTAACTTTTTTTTTTTTCTCATTTAGTACTGCCCTTCATAAGCAACAGAAGATACTAACATGTTTCCCAGAAGACAAATTAAGTTCAATTTGACTTAATCTTCAAATTTATTAAGTTTAATAACTTAATGCTTCGTGTTTCCTTCTGGAGCATCAACGAATGTTTGAACTCAGTGCAGCCGCTCACACTACACACACTGCGCGTAGGGCACCACAAGAAAATGAGTTGTCTTGTGGACTATAAAAATTATGTAAAATATCTTTTTTTTTTTTTATTTAGTGCTGCCCTGAATAACACATTTTGTATGATCTCAAGATTCTCCAAGCGGTTTATATACTCTTTCTTGCCACTGTATTTGTGGGAGATAATTCCACCAATTTAAAGGCGGTGCGGTAACAGAAATGACGCAAGATTTATGGACACGTTGTGGAATTAGGAAAATGACCATTTAGGACCTTTATAAATAAAATATTACCAAAAGATTACACAATATATGATGAAAAAAGTTTTCAGCTGTAGAAGACTTTTTCTAAAGAAAATATGATATCGTTATGGCCTGTAACGTCTTGTGATCCATCACAATGAGTAAGCAAATGTACAGTCAAACCAACATTTATTCAGACACTTTCAACATTCTCACATTATCATAGTTTATCCTCTATAGTTTAGGAAATGGTAATAAAATATGTCACGAACTGTGTCAGATAATAACTTTGATTGAAAGCTATGTAATGATTACAATCAACTGATCAGCTGTTCAATTGGGTATGATATGATATAGTTTACTATCCTCGCTTACAGAAATGTTTTACTAGTGGGTGCAGGACACTATAGTTCATTAAATCTGGTGTCTGAATAATTTTTGGTTTGACTGTGTCTTGATTTGTGAGTGTTTAGATATTTGTACTGCAGTGCTCTTTTTGTACACACAAACAGACGATCACACATTCCTATTTCAGCCCCTGTTTAAATCAGTTCCTCTAATGTCTGAGTAAACACACCGTGTCTTCGGAAGCGGATGGGAGGGTAAATGGCATCTGGGAAAATGAAATAAATTACACATGGCCCCCATCAGCAGGGACTCACCTTTCTAGAGCCACACAGCGTGAAACTGATTCCTAAAACACTAAGGACTAGACACTCTTCCCTCTGTACGCCATTCGCTATCCACGTCTGATTTATTCAGCAAATGTAGCAACCTGATGTATTCCATTTCAACAACATTCATTTATTGCCACCTGCATATGGTGGGCGGTCTTGGGCTTTGACTCACTCCACTGCGTATTGTGCTTTTTAAGAATTTCTCTACTTTAGCGTCCACCCACCATCTGACAGCTTGAATATCCCTTTACCGTACAGTGTTTCATATGGCAACATACCATTTGCTTCACTTCAAAACTATTTAGAATGAAACATAAGATAGATTGCATTGTTATTTCATGTTTTTATGAATCATACCACAGAGGGATATTCATGCACTAAGAGAAGACGCATGCTCAAGTGCGCTTTTCAAGTTGCACTATTCAATAGTCATTCAGCACTTACACACACATATACAAGTCAAATGTAGTTTCAATGGGGTCAGGATCTGCAACACAGAACACTTAAGGGGGGTAAATAGTATAAATATAACTGTGTTTGCTGCATCTTTGATAAGTTATAAGCTGTTGTTCACAGATCCTACGCCATCTTGCATATTTTTATTGAATTTAATTTTTATTGAATATTAATGCACAGTGGAATTGTAAAAATGCATTTCCTAATTGCAATATTTTATAGATATGTTCATGCAATTAACAATATAGTGTTTCTATTAATATAACTGTATCAGTTGCATTGTGATAGAAGAATGAATTCCAACACTGAAATGTTCCAGTTGTTACTTTGAAACAATTTTCATTAAATTGCTAGTAAATTTCATATATGTTGCAAATATTACAATTCCTGAAATAAGCATAATTTAATTTAAGGAGAAAGTGATGCTTAAGCAGAACTATATATACATATCGATCAGGCATAACATTATGACCAGTAGGTGAATAACACTGATTATCTCTTCATCACGCCTCCTGTTAGTGGGTGGGATATATTAGACAGCAAGTGAACATTTTGTCCTCAAAGTTGATGTGTTAGAAGCAGGAAAAATGGGCAAGCGTAAGGATTTGAGCGAGTTTGACAAGGGTCAAATTGTGATGGCTAGACGACTGGATCAGATCATCTCCAAAACTGCAGGGGTGTTCCCGGTCTGCAGTGGTCAGGATCTATCAAAAGTGCTCCAAGGAAGGAACAGTGGAGAACCGGCCACAGGGTCATGGGCGGCCCAGGCTCATTGATGCACGTGGGGAGCGAAGGCTGGCCCGTGTGGTCCGATCAAACAGACGAGCTACTGGAGCTCAAACTCCTCAAGAAGTTAATGCTGGTTCTGATAGAAAGGTGTCAGAATACACAGTGCATCTCGGTTTGTTGCGTATGGGGCGGCATAGCCGCAGACCAGTCAGGATGCCCATGCTGACCCCTGTCAACCGCCGAAAGCACCAACAGTGGCATGTGAGCATCAGAACTGGACCACGGAGCAATGGAAGAAGGTGGCCTGGTCTTTTACATCACGTGGATGGCCGGGCGAGTGTGCGTTGCTTAGGAACACATGCCACCAAGAGGCACTTTGGGAAGAAGGCAAGCTTCGCAACTTACAGGACTTAAAGAATCTGCTGCTAACATCTTGATGTCAGTTTGTTTGTTTGTTATGACAGAAAATCTAATTGGGAAAAAAATTACATGGTTGGAACACAATAAGTGCAATTAACATCTGACAACATGATGAATATGCTGTAGTGTTATATTCCTAAAACCTCCTCTGACTCCCAAACATGTAAATATCCTGTGTATCCCTGAGACGTGGATGCAGTGCGTGCCCACAGCTACATATATTACGGTGCAAAAAATATATTTTTGATAAATATTAAAGATACAGCCTTAACCTTCAGCCCTGCAGCATTACACCATGATCTATAATTCAGTAGTGAGACTGTTTACCACAATATTTAAACCCATACTATAAAATGAAAAAAGTGATATAATTAGAAATATATAAATCTGAGTGTGCAAATGTTAAGGATCTGCTATGGTAAAAAGTCAAATGAACTGGAATTGATTTTGTGCACAATGCTGGGAGACACACGTGTTATCGTTCACATTGCATGAGGAGCAAAGAGATGAAGGAACATCATATTTCATTCGAAATGCATCAATAAACCACGTTCAGATGTCAGCAACCCTGCAGGCACTCTTAGATTCGCTTTACAACATTAAAGATTCAGATTCACTCTAAAACCAGTCAAAGGGACCCTAAGCCTTCAAATGTGTGTTTAGTGCTTGAACAAATGACAAGGGGAGAAAGATGGCAACACTTGACTTGATGCCTGTATATATAATGCATTATAAAAAAAGTATTCTTGATGCATCATAAGTATATTCACAAAGTGCCAAAGTCATTTATTCAAACTTGCGTGGTTGCCCTTTTAAAGACTCAAATGGGTTAAACGCCTGATGTAAGATATGAAATTGGTTGTCAGTCATGTGTTTTTAGAAATATGAAAAGATAAGTAGGCCTATTTCATTGGTTTCCACTGGCAAACAAAACCTGAAAATATCAGAATTTAAAATGTGTGATTGTCAAGTCATAGTTAATCAAGTCATTTGAATATATGCATAACATCTTGCACCCTGTGGGATTAATACAGTTGTAAACAAAACTAACACAAAAAAAAAAAAAGAGTAATGATTAAAAACCAAAAGACATTTCTATATAGTCAATATATCTATGAAAGTTAGAATTCATTGCAAACAAGGAAGTTGTTTTAGGGCTGTAATGAGATCCCCTTAACTATTAACATTTAAAGGCACAATATCTTTGGATTAAAATATCTAAAATCCAAAACACGATCTTATGACAATGCGTATTAATAGTACGAAAGTGCAATCCCGCAGAATGTATATGGCAAAATTAGTTTTGGCGTGCATATGCTACGCAGTTTTTGGCGTGTATATGACACGCTTTTGGGTATGGTGAGGGTGGGGGTGTGGGGGGTTCGTACGTATAATACGCCATAAAGTGCGTATCATATGCACGCCAAAAACAGCGTACCATATGCACGCCAAAACTCATTCTACGAGATTGCACACTCGTATTATTTATACACATTTTTGTGAGATCGGGCTCAAAATCCACTAGAACAATGTTTTATTTTGTTGACTTGTGTACTTACATTATCTCAAATGTCGCCTTTAAATTATGATACCTGAGGATTTCCAAGGAAAAAAATTATTTTATAGAAACTCACTGCAGTGTGAACAAGTGTCTCATAGTAGCCGGCTAGCCGCCGAGCGAACGCACAGAGAACCATCATAACATAACATGTATCTAATAATGTATCTAATATGATAAACAGCGCTGGGATTCCCCACATACACATGAGCGGAAGAAGCGGAAGCACTCGTCTGCGGCAGAATAAAAGCTCAGTGAAATCCAGGCGTCATCAAGATACACCTCAGTTTTGAATAAGTGAACTCTAGCGGAGAAACGTTTCATAATGTGGCTTTAAGGAAAACATAATAGCCTACTCCACATACAATAAGCTTCAATGAAGCGACTCAACGTTTGTTCATTCGTTATTAGTTCTGAAGGGGCGTTTTCGATAACGGAGGCTTGGGTTGAGATTTGAATCCATGGCGGAAGGAAGTAGTTCTGCACAGAAGAGGACACTTTTTTCTTCTTTTATTTTACTCGTGCCATTGAACTGATTGCATAAATGTAATAATCACGCCTGTAGTTGTGTGATATGGCTGTATATAGTGTTTTATTTATTTATGTATTTATTTATGATGTGTTGGGTCCACTTTGTGCACAGTGTGCAATGCACTATTGAAACAAAGCCTTTTAACAAAAAATTACAAAAATAGTATGCATGTAAACAATTTGTCTTCGTTGGCACAAACTAATTATAAGTTTGTCCTTTAAGAACGAGCTCCAAACAAATCCTGCCAGCACACAAAACACATTTCTATTCAATTAGAGTTTAAATGTACCTGTCATGGTAGACTTCCCAAATAAACCATTTGCAATTCTGGATTAGTTCCATAAATTGCCTTGAAATACTGAACGATGGCAGAATTCTCCATATCAAAAATGATCACAAAATTGCTTAACCTATAACTGCTGAAGTTAACAAATCATGATGGCAGATCCGGAGCGCTCTAATGGAAGCTTGTAGATGTTTTCTATGATGGAGTTCATGAGCATTAGTGTTGGAGGACGCCCAAGTCACACATTTACGGGTGAGCGTGTGATTGCAGCTGCACCTTCATTTTCTAATATTATAAATCTGCCTCAGTCTTATTAATGCAAATTGCTTTTTTGATAATGTGCTGCATCATTGTATTAAAATCCATAACATACAGGAAACTGAGAAATATTGGCAGTAACCTGGAAAACTGAATGCTCAAGGTTCCCGCACCTTTTAACAAATGAATTTCTGTGACTTTTCCAGTCATTCAGGATTACTGGATTAGGATTTTAAAGGGGCTGTATGTAGAATGCAGAAACTCTTGTTGTTAGTGATACCGGTGGCCGTTAAGTGAACTGCAGCCAGCAACTTCCTGCTCGTGCTCGCACTCGTTCACGCGTAACGTACAAGAGACCGAATGTGATTTTTTGCTTAGAATTAAAAAGTTGGAAAAACCTTTGCATCAATATACTGTTAACGAACATCCAGACATATTTGGATAAATATGTTAATATGTGCTGCACCCTTTCCTCACAGTAACAAAAACACACAACAACATGACAGCGATGGGGATATGTTTGCACCATAGACTCTTAAAAAAGATGGACGACACACAGTCTCTCTCGCTGCCATTGCATCAATAACTGGAATTTAGGCTTTTGGCAAATGTGTGAAATGTGGTACTGGAGTAAATTAACTCTTAACATTAGACTCCACAATTCATGTTTTTATTCCAAGCAATACATAACCAAACACTCTTTGCATTGCAAATATTAATTTCATTGCACAGGACTTATTTTATAATCATTTAAAAACGTTAAATGTATGTAATACTCTATTTTGAGAGGTGAACGTTTGCATATATATTCTACATCATTTCGATTTTCCCGGCAAAAACGTCCCGAGTCCTTATCAACAACCTAGGAAGCATGGGCGTCGGAAGCAACAAAAAAAAATGTGAGTGGGTCCTCTCTCAGAAGTGTTACTGGCGTAGATGGCATTTATATTACTGCTTTGTTAACGAAACGTCTGGTTGGGGCAGACAAAATTACAGAAATCACTAAATCATTTACAGCGGCAGTAGTCTAGGGGTTAGAATCTGCCTTTTGCCGAACTCGCACTACTCCCTTTTCCCATCGCATACAGGAAAGGCATTTCTTTTCAATAAAAAAAATGAAGAAAATATTAGAAAAGTGGAAATAAAGTGTCTAACGTGTTTAATAATAAGTGTTTATCGGTTAGAGGTAGGTAAACAGACACGTGCTCAATGAGAGACGATAAAAGGGTCCAATATCATTGATCTTAAAGTGGGTGGGTCTTGTCCCGCCCACATACAATGTTCCGACGCCCATGCTAGGAAGTCAGGGAAGGTCGCGTTTTTGTTTCATTACAAGCTGTTCACACATTGGCAACATAAAAAGGCAACTCTTAAACCTACATTCTTTGACACCGCAACGGTAGGATTTGTAAAATTATGGAGATTTGCTCGGTGGCCATTACACTCTCTGTGAGAAAAGTGGAGTGATACGAACTGTGAAACAGTCAATCAGATTCAAGAACCAGAAAGAACTGTTGAATAATGCTGTGTTCCAGGCAGGTTTTTGAGCCCGTAAGTTACGACTTCAAACCACGACTCACGACTTTATAGCGTTCCAGGCAAAGTCACACCAAACTGCCTGAGCGCCAGGAATCGCAGAAGAGAGATGTTAACAAAGCATAGCGAACCATACGGGGCTTATGCTCATTTACAATCATTTATAAATCTCCAAAGGTGCTTAAAAAATAAGAAAAAAAAGTGCATAAGGCAAGAGAAGCTGTTATAGCCTACCTTTTATTTTACATTATTTGTATATTTGGAAATGTATTTGGTATTAATGTGTTCTTGCACTCAATGGACTGAAAACTAGCTAACGCTAGAAAAACTGCTGATAATGCAATACATTTGCAGATAATTAACTTTAGAGCAACACCTAATTGTAATAAACGATTTGGTTTTTAATGCATGACTGTTTAATGCCATTGTTGTTTCGCGGGATATGTGACGTCAGAACGCCTAACTGGGAGTACAGAGATCTAGTACGAGTTCACGGGTGGGAAGTCACAGGTTTAACAGCCGTTCCCGTGCACTTTAACGGGTAGAAGGATGGAAAAACACGGGTTACAGGTTGCCTGGCTGGAACGCGGCATAAATATATAAATATATGACAAAGCCTTGACTAATGGATTGAAATCTAATTGAGATATATATGGTTATGTGACTTGATAACCACAAACAAACATAAAAGGCACATGCAAATTCCTGCTTGTTAGACGGGTCTGTACAAAGGCTCATTAGGGAGAAAGAGACCAAGAGAGCACCAATCCCCTGGTGTGAGTCTCATTACTCAGAATCAAGTGGAAGGAGTTTGTCTTGAGCTCAGATGGGTGAAGACATCTGACGGATCACTATTATCTTCAGACACTCATTACGCTGTCAAATTATCTTCTGTCTGTCTTATGGTTGTTGATTGGATGCACGGCCCACTCTGAAACACCTCTCATTCGGAGGCCTACTTCTGCATATTCAACTTTAGCCTATCAGTGGTCACGTGGTTTTGATTATCATGGATTAAAACTTTTTGTGATGGATTGCAGATTGAAATGTTACTGAATGAATGAAAACAAACAAGTGTGCTTGAATGCGATCTTTACGCAAGTACAAACGTAATAAATAAAGTCCCTGTAGGATAGAAATGCAGTGCATATGCAGTTATGAAAATTACAGTCATTCAGCTAAAGGCAGGTCAATGCTGAAAAAGCCCTGACAGAGTTAAGCTAGCAGGCTGTTATATCCGCTTGACTGGTAGAGCAGAATCGCAGCTTTACCAGTCAAACTGGTGTAATTATGGAGCAAATGCTCCAACACTGACAGGTGGTGAATTGCCCCCTTGATAAGAGGTTTTACCTGAAAATGAGGGAGTTTAGCTTTTGCAGATGGTTTATATCTCTTACACACAAATACTCCATTAAATCAGACATCATTCAGTTTTAAAAGCTCAGATGATGATGTGGCTCACAGGAGATTTTAAAAAAGGTTTATAGCCAAAGGCTTTTACGAGAACAGACCGGTTACTTGATGTGATCCCATTGTATTTATTCTTTGTCACACATAATTAATGCACATACAGTGACCCCAAAAAGCATCTGCACACTTTAAAATGTCTGAATGTTAAATCAAACCAAGTCTCAACAGTGCTAAAATACTGCAGGAGGTTTTCTATGCGTTTTCATTATTTATAACTAATGCCACTTGGTTTGGTTTAATGCATCTAATGTAGAAGCTTTGTAGAATACGTGCAAATATTATCTGTGGCTATATTCAAAATCCAATGATTTGTGACTGCAAAATCTCTGTAACGGTGGAGTTAGTCTGCCACCTGCTGGTCATTGAATCCAATCATTTAAGGCATTTAAAGTTATGGAGGGTGTGCATTTGTTCTGTGCATTAGTTAACATATTTTGGGTTTTCATTTCCTAATAGCCTATTAAATGGGGTATGCCTACTTAATTTAAAGACATATGTGATGAACAGGTGTGCATGTAATAAGAGAATATCTTTGCTTTCTTTGTACTGATGGTTTGCACTGTGTAATGACACAATGCAATGGACCTTGCCATAAGTCAGTCATTCTTCATTTATTATTCTATTTTTTGCAAAGAAACAGAACTGCCTTTGAAATTCAAAGAACATGGGGGAATTATAAAAAGGTAGGCCTTAACAAAGGAAACCTCAAACTGTAAGAAAGATTATCATGATTTTTGAGAAATTAGTTATTCTTAGTAGTCTATTATTTGTAATTTATGAAATTTTATCGGGTGGGATTTTTTAGCGTGAAAGACACGGAATCGAGTTAAAAAGTGTTGGAGAAATTAGTTCTTTGAATTAAACATTTGCAGTGCATTTGTCAGGCTGATTCAACTCGGTAACGTCTATTCATTAAAAGAACCGACTCATAAGAGTCAAACTGTTACGTGAAACTAAAGAAAGCTAAGGTGAGGACTCATGTGCGAAAAGAATATTAATTTATTATAAAACAAAATATAAACACAACCAAAAACTCACAAGGGGAAAACATAACATAAAACATAACGGAGGATCACGGGGAAGGGAGCCGTAGACAAGACAACGATTTGACACAGACTAACAGGGGACAAATCAAGCAGGAAAATAAAGGGAACACAGGTGGGGCAAATGAAACCAATAACGAGATAAGAGGGTGGGATGTGCTACACGAGACAGGACAGCCATGTGACACAAACTGGTTCTACAGCAGGGGTGTCTAATTGTGCTCCTGTGGGGACACTGTCCTGAAAAGTTTAGCTCTAACCCAAATGAAACACACCTGATGCAGTTAATCACGGTTTCACTAGGCAATATAGAAACCTCTATGCATTCTTTAACTATAGGGCATAGCTGATTGGTTCCCGCTATATCAGTAGCCAATGAGCTCACTGCTCAACCTTCAAATACTTGATCAGCATGTGCTGTAGCAGTGCAGTGCACTTTCAGAAACCCTCCACCATCCCCAGCTCCACCTGCTATGGATAATTCATGTACGCTATATTGTACAGCAGCAGCATGTTGTGTACTGGCAGTAGTAAGTCCTGTATTTGGTACAGCAGCAGTAATAACAGATCTATTCCGCCAAGACCAAACATATCAACATTGTCATATCCATGCCAAACAGTTGTTATAACAGAAATAATATTCACACAGACATGCACTTACCGGCCACTATTAGGTACACTTGCTAGTACAGGTTGGACCCCCTTTTGCCTTCAGAACTGCCTTAATTCGTCATGGCACAGATTTAATAAAGTGCTGGAAACATTCCTCAGAGATTTGGGTCCATATTGTCATGATCGCATCACACAGTTGCTGCAGATTTGAATGATGTGAATCTCCCGCTCCAGCACATCCCAAAGCTGCTCTACTGGATTGAGATCTGGTGACTGTGGAGGACGTTTGAGTTTAGTGAACACACTGTCATGATCAAGAAACCAGTTTGAGATAATTTGAGCTTTGTGACATGGAGTGTTATCCTGCTGGAAGTGTCCATCAGAAGATGTGTCCACTGTGGTCATAAAGGGATGGACATGGTCATCAACAATACTCAGGTCGGCTGTGGTGTTTAATGCTCAATTGGTACTAAGAGGCCCAAAGTGTGCCAAGAAAACACCCATTACAGCAGCAGCAGCCTGAACCGCTGATACATGGCAGGATGGATCCATGCTTTTATGTTGTTTACGCCAAATTCTGACCTTCCCATCTGAATGTCACAGCAGAAATTTCTTCCAAGACAATAATGTTTGTTTCCACTTTTCGTCACAGCGAGGTTGGACGTGTTGTGGATTCAGAAATGCTCCTCTGCAGATCTTGCTTGAGTTATTGTTGCCTTTCTATCAGCTGAACCAGTCCGGTCATTCTCCTCTGACCTCTGGCATCAACAAGGCATTTTCTCCCACAGGACTGCCGCTCACAAGATATTTCTCTTTTTCAGACCATTCTCTGTAATCCCCAGAGATGGTCACTTAAATCACTTTTCTTCTCCATTTTGATGCTGTTTGAACTCCAGCAGATTGTCTTGGCCGTTTCTACATACCTAAATGCATTGAGTTGCTGCCATGTGATTGGCTGATTAGATATTTGCGTTAATAAGCAGTTGAACAGGTGTACCTAATAAAGTGGTGGTGTGTGTACAATCCTTCTATTCACACAATCTGAGGGCTTCCATTAACTAACCCTCATCAGTATATAGAGTTTGCTAAGACATGTGACCAACTGGGCGGTAACGTCATCAGAACGCAAAGGATTATGGGTATGTTTGGCCCGTTTACATGGCCTGGCATAGCAGGCTAGTGTTCTGGCATGAAAATAATTAAAAATGAGAGAAAAACAGAATATAATCCTACAAAATGCAGCGGACTAAAGAAAACATTGTCGGACCATATCGCCTAAAACTAAATCCTAATGCAAAGACGAGATATGATGAGAAAATAAAGGGAATCAAAGGACTGGATCCTTACGAGCTGAGTGAATGTCAAGGGACGTCAAGCTGTTGCCTTCCAGCACCCATTTATATGGATTTCTTTTAAAAAGGTTTAAAAACGAAAGACAAGACGAGAGTCGGCTGTTTTTGAATAGCCTAGTGTAAGTTTCTAATTTAAAATGTTTGTGATTTTAGGCTATAACCTATGTTTAAATGTTTTGCCACTTGTGTGTGCTAAATCTAAAGTACTAGGCTATATAAATATAAATTAATGAATAAACGTTTAAATGTAGTAGGCTACGTTAAAACCTGACATTTATGGAAGTGTAAACAAAGACAATTGCAATTCTGACAAGCCATGTTCAGTAACAACTTTTGGATTTGAAATAAAAAAAATGAATAAATGCTGTGTTTGTGGGATATAACAGCGGATCTCTCCAATATTAACCAACTGCAAACGCAGCATATGTGAAAGCACATCAGGGCGGCGAACCGCAACACGCACTGCAGACGGAGTATGTGTAAAAAAGGGCGTTAGTGTTAGTGCGTACACACACAAAGTTTTCAGTAAATTCACGTCGCTACAGCAGGCCCAGATGGATGGGTCCAGGTCCAGGACGTGGAGATTGTAAAAGTGGGGCAGAAAACTGTCATCCATGTGAAGGTATACTAATGTTTTAAGCACCACAGTCCTCGCTCTCTCTCATCTATCTGCATGCAGTCAGAATTCAACAAACCTGTATACCGTCATTATTTTTCCACACTGAAAAACAATAAATGGATATCTTAATGCCACTTCTATCGTGAGAACGACTATTGCAGTTTATAACACAGCAGGTAGCCGACATGAACACTGCGTTCTTCCCTCCATGCAAAGAAGTCTGGCGCCTTTTGCCGCTTGGCGTTTGTGCCGCGGATTCCCAACATGCTTTGCGTTCACCACCGGGAATACGTCATGATGACGACACATTAGCAATCTCTATAGTGTTTCTCAAACAGCACCAGAAATTGTTCTAGTTTGCAATAAAATACTAGCTTAACATTGCCCTTATCACTCCGTTTGACTTCTGTTGTTTCTTAATTGTTCACAAACATTCAAAACACAGCAAAGGCCACAAAAACTATGAAACAGGTATAAATGGCATTGTTTAATTTGTGACATATTTTAAACATTCCTCTCTCAAAGATTCATTTGACAAATGTACAGGAATAATTATTTTCACATTTTCTCTCATGTTATTGCTTTACAGAAAAATGCATTGTTTGGATACTGTATGTCCATTAAAGCATGACAATACATTCATATACGTTTTACAGATGTATTCAGTAATGGTTCATAGTAACTAACTTGACATGAAATAGATACATTTATATTTTGATCATCATACATTTATTATTATTATTATTATTGGCATGAATCCCACATCACGTTGAGTTCACAGTGAATGGGGTCGCAGTTCATACACGTATTGAATGAGTGTGCGCTTATTTTGTAAGTTCCCATACAATCCACAATATGAAGAAGTACAACAATTATGCCATCTGAATTCTACTTGTTAAAAAAGTGACTTCATAAACAGATATGTGATACATAATTCATGTGTGTGTGTGTGTGTGTGTGTGTGTGTGTGTGTGTGTGTGTGTGTGTGTGTGTGTGTGTGTGTGTGTGTGTGTGTGTGTGTGTGTGTGTCTGTTTGTTTGTTTGTTTGTTTGTTTGTTTTAATATACAACAAAAACCCAAACGAAGTCTCAAATGAAGACCCCACCAGTTCAACTGATGGTAAATCAGTCATTGGTCAAAGCATCTCAAACATATGTACAAATAATCTTTATGTAAAGAACAAATTAGTTGTAACAGCTGTAAAATTCTGCATTATCAATATGTGCATTTCCAGGGCAAGTCCAGAAAATGTCCAGGTCAAAATTCACCCACAAATAAAGATATTATATTTTGCATAAAGAAAACAAAGTCCAAAGGACCAAGAGATTTTACACAGAAAATATTTTCATGGCAATTACAGCACATTTCCCTCAAATTATCATTATGTAACGCAAATAACTGGTAAACAAATAAAAGTCTGATTATTATTGTAATCCTACGGAGCCCCTAGAGGAACATTTCGGTGAAAAAAGTTTTGAAAAATTTTTTTTTGCATTTGCTCGTAAATTGTTTTGCGTTCCCCAGAGAAACTTTGCGTTCACTCATAAAACGCGTTTGGGTTCCCCGAGAAACTTTGAGTTTGTTCAAAAAATGTTGTGTATTGCCCCGAGAAACTTTGCGTTTACTTGCAAAAGTTTGCGCTCCCCTGTGAAACTCTGTTCGCTCGTTAAATGTTTTGCGTTCTCCGTAGAAACTTTGCATTCACTTGCAACACAAACATTTTTGCGAGCAAACGCAAAGATTTTCAGAGGAACGCAGCAGTTTTCATCTCATATTTTATTTTTCCTTCACCATGTCCATTTAGAGGGTCCGTATTCACAATAGAAAAAAAAAATAGTTAAAAACTGAATTCATGAGCAAAATATAATATTGTCAATTGATCTGGGGTGAAATGTGGACATTTTTGTTAAATGTAACCCCTTTTCTTACAAAATGGCACAAGAGAATATTCATCTATGCTTGGTTTTGTTCTTTATGTTCCTTTGTCAGACAGAAATGCATGAAGGAATTAATTGTCTCTGGGTGAAGATGTGAGGGAAGCGAGTTTGATGTGTAGCTGAAAACAAAACTCTCATCTGAAAAACATCTTCATGGTCTACATCCTTTCTCACTGAAAGTCGTCTTCCACTCAAAAGTTCAAGGCGGCTCATAAGTCCGTGTGCGAGTCTTGAACTGCCCTGTGAGGAGGAAGTCAGTGCCCTGAAGAGCACAGCCACTTCCTCCCTGCATAGTGTCCACAACAAGTCCAAATCCTATTGCTATTTCACTCCCAACATTCATAAAAGAAAATGCTTTTATATTGTTCCCCTCTGCATCCGGAATGATGTGCACAGAAACAGCAGTGCCCATATTGCATAAACCCACAAAAGCAGCTGCGGATTCCCACAATGTCTGCGTCACGTTTCATCCCACATGACGTCTCCACAGAGGTTCGGTTCTGTAGCTGCCAGGTCGAGCTGGGCAAGGGCCGTGGTTGCCATGGAGACGGATGTCCGGAGATCACCTCGGTGGAGCGTCCCACAATGCACCGCAGGCGTGTGCTGTTGGTGGCTGTGCTCACGCTGCAAATAAACCGATGTCCGTCCTCTGTGTTTTTGTCTTGTTTTCTAGCACAAGTTTCTAAACATTCTTAAATAAATTCACAAATTCAAAGATATTAAGTCTACCTTTCTGAAAAAGGCGTCAAAATGAAGTCTGACAATGATTTAGGAAAATTATTAAATCATTTGGAAAATAGTTTTAAGCATAAACCTAACTAAATTTAGTTTGATTTACACTTAAAAAAGAAGAAAAATATTTAGAAATGCAAGAGAAATAGAGAAGTATTGCACATCATCCTCCAAAATATAAAACATATTTTTCTTATTTTAATCAAAAACTCCTTTAATTTTCACACATTTACAGAAAACAAGATTTAATATTTTCAATCATTTTGCTTCTCAAGTAAATTAATCTTCATTTAAATATTTTCATTGAAAGCAAAATGACTGAAGATATTAAAATGAAGTTTTGCATAAAACAAGAAAAAATACATAAAAACATCCAATCATTGAGTTTGAGAGGAAATGTGCTTAATATTCAATACAAAAACACCTTAATGGGAAAAAAACAGAATTCATGTGCAGAATATAATGTTGTCTTTTGAGTTGGGTGAAATATGGACATTTTTGCTAGATTTAACCCTTTTCATTACAAAATGACAATATAGAGAATATTCAGCTATGCTTAGTTTTGTTCTTTATGTTTTTCTGACACCATTGGCAGATCATTTTTTCTTGTTTTAAGCATAAATTAATGATCAATTTCTACCGAAAAACAAAAGTTATATTGCTTCTTAAGTAAATGCATCTTGATTTAAGAATGTTTCGATAATTGTACTGGAAAACAAGACAAAAATACTGAGGAAGAATTTCATTTCTTTTGCAGTGCACGGATTGGTCAGATGAGGGACTGTCGGGAAGACACACACACACACACACACACACGTCTGACAGAGGGAAGCACTTTGAGTGAGACCACACCGCTCACTTGCTTTAAAGTGCTCATTTATCAGTTTCACAATCAATGAACTCATCAGGGGATTGAATCTCATGAGCGTCAAGACCAGCTCTAAACCACCAGACACCACATCGGAGATGCTCACTTATAAATGAATATGATTATTAAATCTCTTCATAGGCAAGTTTATATTCACAGAGCCCTCAAAGAGGCTACATCAAAACATGATTGCAAATTAAAACACAAACATAAATTCCACAATTGTGCTGCAAAACTAAATGATTCATTATCAGTATTTATGTGTGGTTTCCATGAAAAAAAATCGAAATATTCCTTAAAACAGGATATTAACTTTTCTTGAATTAAGCAGATTTTTCTTACTTGGAAAACTCTTAATAACTCAAAGTCTTAATATCGTTGAGTATTTGAATTTGAGCTTACCTCATTAGCAAAATATTTTTACTCTGATTTAGTGCGGTCAAATCGATGAATCGCATGTAAAATAAAAGGTTGTAAATATATGTATGTGTGTGTGTGTGTGTGTGTGTGTGTGTGTGTGTGTGTGTGTGTGTGTGTGTGTGTGTGTGTGTGTGTGTGTGTGTGTGTGTGTGTGTGTGTGTGTGTGTGTGTGTGTGTGTGTGTGTGTGTGTGTGTGTGTGTGTGTGTGTGTGTAAATATATTAGTGCAGTCAAATCGATTAATCGGTTCTAACAAAAGTTTGTTTGTACAATATATGCATGCACACAACAATATGTTTGCATATGTGTGTATATATATATACATATAAATACACACACATATATATTATGTTGACAAATTTGTATGTTAGATGCCACTAATCATGATTAATTGATTAGACATCATTGCTCTTATCACAATAAAATGTGCAAAATTTCTCTTGCATTTGTAATATTTGTTATTACTTTTTTACTCAATTTAATCCGGTTTATGCTGGATTAAACCAGTTAAACCTTGACACTTATTGTTTTTCTCTTGTCTTTTCTTACTTGTCTGTTGTTATGTGTAAGAAAAGCAATGGATTATGTGCAATATTTTTACTTCTCTAAATATTTGTCTTCCTTTTTTAATCATTATTTAACTAAATTTGCACAAAAATAACACAAAAAAATCTTAATTAAAGATATATTCTGTGCATCTCTTAATAACTCAAAGTCTTTAAATTTGAATTTACCAGTTATTTTTTAAGCATAAATCAAACTAAATGTAGTCAATTTTATGCTTAAAAAATTTGCCAATAAACAAATGCTTAACTCAAAATCAAAACTTATCTTGTTTTAAGGATGTTTGGATATTTTAACCGGAAAACAAGCCCAAAAATTCTGATAAGAAGAGAAAATCCTGTCCTGATCAGGCACGAGTCACTACACGTTTCCAATGATGAGTAATTAATCTGTCTGCAATAAAGATGGGCTGCGTCCAAAATCACAAACTCTCTTGAGTACTTATTTTGAATAAGTATGCGTCACGACCGCTAAAAAGTATGTTCTATATAGTATGAATGTAATCCGGACGTTCTGCATTCGCCATGTTGAGTATTTTGAGTACTCCTTTAGTCACATTCACTATATAGTAGGGAAGTATGTGATTTCAGACACAGCCAGTGTCCCTCCAGTTGATGATTAATATGCAGATATTCTGGACCAATGAGATTTCAATGTGGGCGGAGCCACCCAGCATGACAATATGTCACGACTGGCTTGCACAAACATCTGTAGGACAATCGTACCTAATCAGGACACGGTAAGAAAAGCCCTGTGCGATACGGTAATAATAGATAATGTGCAATACTTTCATATCTCTTACATTCCAACAAATTCTGCTTCCTTTTAGGCCAAAAAAAGTGATATGCTGCAAAACAATTCACAAATAAAGACTTCATGAAGAGACGTTTCTTACAAAAAGACATTTTCTAACAAAGTGGCAAAGGAAAGGAGAGTGTATAAAAGGGTGAATGTTTATCCAGGCGTTCAAACGCTCCTGATGCAATCCATATTTGGCAGACACGCAATGCATTTTGGGATATTAAAGATCTCAGCTGGAAGAGAAGAGCTGCCAAGGAGAAGTTCCTCTTTCTACGTCGAAATTTTGGGTTAGAGGTCAGAAAAAATGAGCTTGAGTGGAAGATCTCCTCCGTCCACAGTGAAACGCGAGTCGCGGTGAATCAAGCGTTAGTCCTAATGAAGACTAACATTCGTCCGATCTGAGGTGATGATGGTTCTGGAGTGCTCAGGATGATGCTGACATCAGGATGGTGCATTCTGGGATACGGTTCTAGTCTTCCCGACACATGGGTATGTTGACGAAGGTGAAGACGTTGTATTCGATCATGATGGAGAAACAGAGGAAGATGGCGTAGAGCACCAGCACATAAACGCCCAGCTTAAAGTCCAACTTCCAGCCGTTTAGGTGAATCCCAAGAATCTGCAGGTGAAGGAGATGAAAACAATAACGTACACCCGTTTGTGCAACTCTCCGAAAAAAGTACGCTATCTCTCTCTCTCAAAAAAAAAGAGTACAAAATTGTACCTTTTAAGGGTAAATTTTTGTACCTCTAAGGCCACATCCACACAAAGCAAGAGCTTTCCTTATCCAATCTTTTTTTCCCTTTCTCAAGAAATATCTACGTTCACATGGAAACCGACTCAAAACGATGTAGTTTACATGCCAGACCAGTATGTGGCGCTGTAATTCTGCCACAGAGATACATGGACTACTGAGTGGCACAGATGTTCTCAATGGTGTAAAATGCTGTTTAAGATTTGAATGATCATATCTGTGATAGCAGCTTTAGCAGGGATGTTTATTTCACTGTGAACAGAGATTTCCAGCTGTCATTCAAAAGTCAACATTCTGAAATCTTTTGAGCAGAATTCACAGAGGAACGTGATTATGAGTCAGGAATGTGCTGATTTACTCACGGTGAGAGCGACGGAGCCCAGCAGAAGCACCACTGAGTATACAAGCCCCCGACTGTTTATCATCACCTGTACGGAGGAGGAAACCACATCATCAGCTCCCACAATGCCACTGAGCCATTAAACCAGTGCAGCTGTGTTTCAGACAGACTCAACAGAAGCTCTTGGGTTCTGAGGAGCACAGCTTGATCTCTGTTCAAACAGAAAGAGGTTTTGCCAAGCGGCTACATGTGCTTACAACTGATCCATAACTGACTGCCATGGTCTGCAGCGCCCAGGGAACGCCGAGCCCCACCAGAATATCAAATACGTTGCTGCCGATAGTGTTGGACACGGCCATGTCTCCCAGACCTACAGAAAAGAGAAGAACCGGACTTCAGATTGAACAAGCAGTGCCACCTCCTCTCCGAAGATTCAAAGGGGACATTTGGGATGCAGTGGGATGTATATGCAAACCTTCAAGGCCCTATTTTAACGATCTAAGCACATGGTCTGAAGCGCACGGCGCAGGTGCACTTAGGGCGTGATCCGAATCCATTTTTTCTAAAGTTTAACTACGGGAAAAACAGTCGGCGCGCCCAGTGCATGGTCCTAAAGGGTTGTGCCTAGTCTCTTAATGAGTCGTGGGTGTGTTTTGGGCGTAACGTGCAAAAAAACAATCAGAGACTGATCTCCCATTCCCTTTAAAAGCCAGTTGTGCTCGCACCATGGCGGATTCACTATTTACATTTGCGAGCGGAAAGATTGAACGCTTCTCCAGAGAGGCAACAGATCTGCTCATCCAATGACGTCTGCTTGCTCGTCATTACTGCAAATAGGTCATTCTGATACATGCAATGACTATCCGTTATGACATGTAGGCATTTTTATATTTATGTACACAATAATAATCTAATCTGTAATGTAAAAATGTGGGTGCTGCTGCACGTCCCTGTGTTTACGCACGTTGGGCTCCACCATATTACGAACACGCATTTTAAATAACACAATAAATACAGCGCTATTGACTTTAGAGCAGGTTTGTGTTGGTCAATGGTGCAGTCGTTTTCAGTTCCTCAAAATAGGTTCTCAGACCAGACGCACATGGGTGAACAGATGGGCATGAGTTTATTTGCTATTTAAACAACGTGGCGCTGGACGTGAAAATGATAACTGCGTCAGACTGACACTAGCAAAAAAACTGGCGTCACATTGTGCCGGGTGTATGATAGGGCCCCTAACCTTTAACTTTTAGATACATACATATAAACATCAATGTAATATGAGCTAAAAAGAGAACAATCATAAACTCATCTCTTTTGGAGTGCAAGGGATTGTGGGTAACATCAGGCGTTCCATGATTTGGGATGCACTTCTACACAGGACAGACGGCACTGAGATGCAGTTTATGTGATTGATAGTGACACAGGAACAGGAAATCACATGATCTGTTCTGCCGTGCTTTAATCTGATCCTGCACTACGTGAAGCTAAAACATTCAGTTTTTCATGTTAAATCTGCATTCATCCTGCCGCAGTTCTGTTGATCCGACACCAGCTGTAGCGATCAGAGCGGCACGATTGATCTACCTTGGCGAGCCACGATCAGACTGGCGATACAGTCCGGGACGCTCGTGCCCGCGGCCAGAAACGTGATGCCCATGATGACATCAGGGATGCCGAGCGTGTATCCGATGATCGTCACCTAGGAGACAGCGTAGGGAGGGGTAGGTTAATAAAGTCTAGAAAGACAAATCAGAGAGAGAGAGAGAGAAAGATACATATCCCACATACCATCCACACCATAAAGTAGGAAAAGACGGCGATCCAAACGGTGGAGAGGATGAACGATAGCATGAAGTATTTCTCCCAGCGAGACTTAGCACAGTTTGGGATGGTGAAGAACAGAATCAACAATAACGGCCAAGAGATCAGCCATTTAGTCGTGTTCACACATCCGCCTGAAACACACACACAACTAACACGATTATGTACTGTTTTAAAGAAATATCGAAGCATAAACTCATTTTCTGTTCTTGTTTATAATCAGATACAAATTAAGATACTGTTTACAGAGCTTCATGTGTAAATGAAACCGGTGAAAAAATACCTTTTAGCAGACAACTATAGGACAACAGACAGAATGACAGACAGACAGACAAAACAATACAAGGACAGACAAAATGATAAAAATGACAGACAGAACAAAAGAAGGAAAGACAGAATGATAGAATGACCAACTGACAGACAGACAAATAGATAGACAGTGGTTTTGTCTTCTGGTATGTTTCCATTCTTGACCGACAAAATGATAGAACAAAAGACAATGATAGAACGATCAACAGACAGACAGGTATATAGACAGACAGACAAAACAATAGAAGGACAGACAGAATGATACAAATGACAGACAGACTGATAGAACGACCAAGCGACAGACAGACAAATAGATAGACAGTGGTTTTGTCTTCTCCTATGTTTCCATTCTCGACAGACAAAACGATAAAATAAAAGACTAGTTTTCTATCTATTAATGATAGAACGACAGAACAAACGACCAACAGACAGAGAGAATGATAGAACGGCAGACAGGATGGATGGATGAGATCACCTGGAAATCTGAACGGAGAGGTGAGTTCACTCTCTTTCTCCTCAGTGGTTTTATCTTCTGGTACGTTTCCATTCTCGATGTCTGTCTTCCCGTCCACCACGGCCGTCTCCACACCATTGGCCGACTGGACCAACCTCTGACGCTATAAATGTTATAAATGTTATCATTGTTTTTGCTGTAGCACAGTGTGGTCTGTACATTCAGGCGTCTGCTGTACCTCGGTTATAATGAGGCGACTGGCCATGCGCAGACGAGTCTTCGGTCCAAAGTGGTTGGTGACCATGACACGGAGACCCGCTTCAGGGAAACGGTAATTTGGAGGACTGGCGTTAATGATTTCATCAACCATCACCACCGATCCACGACTGTAGACCTTACTGGACTTGACTTGAGAAAGAGGAAATTATTAGCCAATAAAATACATTAAAAAACACAAAGAAAATGATATAATTGATATTCTAAAATAGCATTTTTCAGAAATGTACTGTGCTGTGTATTGGCTGTGTTCTCTGAGAAGCATCAGAAGAAGAGTGTGCAGAGTGAATGCAGAAAGGTTCAGTAAGACCAAACAGACAGGCAGGGTTAACCGTGAAACAAGGCAGAGAAAGATCGCAGGGAGTAGAGAGACAGAAGTGATAGTTACCTCTCAATCAGAGACGGACAGAAGCGGAAAGAAGCAAAGAGCTGGGAAAACAAACCCTTCTCGGATCTGCTTTAATACGGAATCAGGAGGACATTTCTCTCACAAAGACAAGAGACAAATTCAGCGAAGGAAATATATAGAGGAAATCTATAAAACAAATCTAGTTTTTAAATGTCATCTTTTTTTAAATGTTGCTTTCAAACGTTGACATATTCTTTAAGTCTTAATATTTAACAAAAAAGGTCAAATTATGAATTATCTGGTATTTTTTACAAATAAAAACCCATGAAAAGAACTCTAAGATAACTAATAATACAAGATTATGCTTAATTGCTTAATGCATTTTGTTTTACAAAAATAACTATTGATTTTTTAAAATAATGATAGCTTTTTAATAAGATTTTAATTTCATCATTATGAAGTCTACTGTGTATACTGTATATATATATATGAAAAATCCACATGATTGTTTGAATATAATATACAATTTAAAAAATAAAATATGTAAAAGTATATTTTAAAATGTAATTGAAAACATGAATCAGTCACTGTATGTATGAATAGCATTTGTTTACATTTTTAATAAGTTAGAAACAAGAGTCACATCATAGATAGGCTATTTATACATAAAGACACTCCAGAAAGATAATAATATTTATTTTCAGACGTGTGTAGCATAACTGACTGTATTTAGAACTGTTGGACATTTTTTAAACAAATTACATTTCAAGTAAAATCACACGTTTTCTGCTGTGTTTGTTGTTGACCTCACACTTGAACTGAAGGTGACAAGGGTATTGGAATTATGAATTATGACTTGTATTAAATCTGGATTTTTAAAGCCTGTCTGTTTAGTCTTACCTGGAGCCAGCAGCGGTAAAGACGGATCGTCCCATTTACAGTCTAAACTGTCTTTACCGTCCTCCAGTTCACTGCCGGCCGCTGCGTTTCCATTGGCTACATTCTTATCACTCCGTCGTGTGAAAAACTTCTGCAAGCTGGAATTAAATCTAGACACAGAGGAAAAACAAAAGAGGCTTGATTAGGAGCATCCACAGGTTATACAACAAGATGAGAGTGTACTTCCGGAGTGCCAACATTTTCCAACATCATGACGAAATTTTAAAAAATCATGATAAAAATATATACAGTATGATATTCCTGTGAATAATACTCACTTCATGATGAGGATATAAACAGCATACATGAGCACCAGCACCAGACTCTCCCACCTAAAACACACACGAGAGATTTATACCGTCAATACCAGACGTCAGATCAGATGAAGCGTTACCAATCAGACGAGAGAGGAAAACTAAACCAGACTCACCACACAATCTTTCCATCATAGATGAACTGGTTGAATTCAAACAAAAAGATAGTCAGTGCAGTTACAGTCTAGTTCCGAAAAGTACAAATAAAAAAGCTCAATAAAATGTAATTTTCAATATAAAAAATAATATAGGCTATATATCCCGTGCTTTGGAGCAGATGTTCCTACGGAGCCCCTAAAGGGACATGGTGAAGAAACAAATATGAGATGGAGGAAAAATGATTTGTCAACGCTTTTGCATTTTGTTGGTTTTTCGAACTAACGCAAAGATTGTCAGGGGAACTCAAAACTTTTATATGACCAAACGCAAAGTCTCTCGTAGGAACACAAAACACTGCAAGCGAAAGCAAAGTTTCTTGTGCAAACACAAAACATTTTGCGAGTTAGGGGTTGCACAGACTAGTCGACTAATCGACTTAAATGCTCTGCCATAACGTCAACTATTCGCTGGCCTATAAAGGCCGCAACAGGATAAGCCATTTCCTGACACCCACACTCGTTTTCAACAATTAAAATGACAAATAAACGCATACTCCGAGAGCTCTCAAGACATATTTGATTATACCATCTGGATGCTCAAATTGATCGTGAGAATGCAGGTTTTAAACAGCTTATTACACGAAAGTTAATCGCCGTTCTAAACTAATGCATACTGCATACATTGTAACGCACACACATAGCTCGCACAGCACGTGGAGATCGCGCGCGCCACACATAGAGAATCACTCGGTAGCGCGGAACACCGTTTCAACATGGTTTCTGTTATTTATCTATAAAATAGCTTAGAAGCTGAAAAGTTCTAGCATATTTTTCTTGATAACTAAAACCCACAGCTTCACTAGACACACGCAATTGCGCTCTCAAATTCATAAATGTAGCCTAAACTACTGTGCTACTTTATCTGTATCTGTGAGAAATGCAACGACCCAAAGACAAAAGAACTGATAAACAAAAGCTGTTATGGAGGAGAAATAACCTTTTGTGCAGCGCTGTCATCAGCTGTGCACAAAAAAAGGCTTATTTGTTAATTAATGACGTCATCATCGACTAGTCGACGTAGATATTTATGTGATGAAAGTCAACTTTAAAAAATCTGAAGTCGTTCAACCTCTATTGCAAGTGAATGCACAGTTTCTTGGGGAACGAACATAAAAGCATTGACTTATTATTATCCCTTTAGGGGCTCCGTATTTTCCCAAATGTTTTAATGTAAAATATTTACTTAAAATCATTATTTCAATAATTTAACAACACATTCACATGTTCACGGTTCTCTGATGCCAGGTCACATTACATGCAGGTGGACAAATCAATTATTGCATTTTTTTTTATTTTTATAATAAAAACAACAATTCTATTTATACTTTTATAATAACATATATTGTATAATATATTATATTTTATTATTAAATACTCATTTTTATTTTACAGTATGTTGTAATTGTATGTTTTATTGCAATAGTAAGATGTTTCTTTATTAATCTATTAAAATAAACGTTTCTGTAATCATAATAATTGTCCATTGGGTCAGGTTTTCCTCTTTTTGTCTGCATTACAGGATGATGTTGTTACAGTGTGTTTCATTTGAGACTCACCACAATTAGAGCAACTACAGACAATATGTAGAAGAAAGAATCACGGAAAACAGCCCACCAGGTCAGTACAACCACCTACAGACATCAACACAGATACTGTTAAATAAATACATCCATACACAAAGATAGAGAATAATGAATACTGAATATGAACTGCGATGTACAAAAAGGAAAAAACAAAACAACAATGTGAAAGAATATGAAAAGACATGACATGCATAGGCCTCCAGTTATTATTTCAGACATAAAAACAAATTCATTTTTAATCGTATTTTGTATAAAACCTTTTGTCAATCCAATCAGAATAATAGGAGACAAGAAAAAGTCACTCTTTTGTGGCTTTTTTAAATGTTTACTCTGCACCATTAAATAGATGGTTTTCTTGTTTTGAAATATTGCTGACTTTAGGGCTAGTGTTGGAGTAGATGCACACACACCTGCCCGGCAAAGATCCCACAAACTCCAATGATGCAGAGGATATTGAAGACGGCAGACCCGACGATAGTTCCTACTCCTACATCACCGTGAGTGATGAAGACGCCTGAAGACAGAAGAAGGGGTTTGTTCAGATCTCAACACTAATGATCTCTGGATGAAAAACACAGCCAAAAATGATGTGCTTCCTTTCCAGGACAAATATCTAACGTATTCCTGATATATATACAGATTATATGGATGTACTGATATAATGATCTACTATTTAAGCTTAGTTTTATTCTTAGCAATAATGTAAACAGTATCTAGAGTTGTAAAGCTCTGGTCAGACCTCAGACTGTTCTGACTCGGGTTGCTGTATTTTTCTAACTGATCCCACTTATGGTTTTAGTTAAATGCATGATCCAAACTATGAGGGGGTCCAAACTTTTGTACAATAAGACTGTATTTAAGTTGTCTATCACTAGAAAAGCTACAACATGCTAATTCATGCTAGCAAAGTGTTAAAAGCGTTAGCAACATGCAAACTTATGCTAAAACATGTTAGCAAAACATGCTAATGTATGCTATCAAACTGTTAAATCCTACTACCAACATACTAAATCATGCTAATAACATGCTAAAACATGTTAGCAAAATGATAATTCATGTTTAACAATGTGTTAAAACCTGCTAATTCATGCTATCAAACGTGCTAAAATATGATGGCCAAATAGTAATTCATGCTAACAATGTGTAAAATCATGCTCGTAAAATGTTAATTCATGCAAACAATGTGTTAATACATGCTAAAACATGTTATCAACATGATCATTTGTGTTAAGAAATGTTAAACCTGCTAATTCATGCTAACAAAATGTTAAAATATGTTAACAATCAAGATAGCAATGTAATTAAACATGATAACAAAATGCTAATTCATGCTAACAAAATGCCACAACATGTTAAATGTAAAAAACCTGCAAATTCACGTTAGCAAAGTGCTAACAGTGTGATAAAACATGCAAACAAAACATGCTAATTCATGCTAGCAATGCCTTTCTTTCCACTTCACTAAATTTAAAGCTTATAAAACGTTCAAACTTTTACACGGCTTTGTCAAGCCAACATCAAAGTTTGATCCAATGAACTTTACTCATCTAGTTTAAATAGTTCCAGTTAAAATAATTCTAGTTAAAAAGGCATATGCAAAATAAAGGGGCGGCACCTGATTGGGTTAGATTGGCCCTGTCCCAAATGGCACCCTAAACCCTTGAGGTCTTCCTATGAATCCGCACTTTCATGACGTAACTCAGCAGAGGTGCGTTTCGAGGGTGCATATTGACCGCAAAGGGGGCACTCGCGAGCAACCTTCTGAGACCTAAAATGACAAATGGGGCACCCTACAGTCTCATGAACTTCACGGACACGCGCACACAGCAGCCATTGTAAGTCCACAAGACCGAAAGTGCATATGAAGTGTGCCATTTGGGACAGGGCCTTAGTAATGTGTTGAAACTGGCGGTTATGGTAAGGGGCGGGACATTTACCAAACACACTCAAAGCTCTTAACCAATCACAACACACTGGTCCGGCTGACCAATCAGAGCACATTGTGCTTTTCAGAAGGAGGGGCTTCATAGAGACAGGAACTAAACAGAGTGTTACTGACAGACTGGGAGGAGAGGAGCCGCAACAATGGAGAATATGAGGAAAATAATGTGTTTTGAACATTCAAGCATGAATCAATAATAATAGATCTCCTTTAAAACAAGAAAAGATATCTGGCAAAGGGCTCGGAAAAATAAACTTAATTCAAAGGGAAAACAAGATAATGTTTCTGACCCCACTGGCAGATTTTTGCTTTTTGAATGTTTTGATATTTGTACTGGAAAACAACACACAGATGCTGAGGAAGAACATCGTTTTTGCTGTGATGATTGTGACTGTGTGACTTTACCTATAACAGATGCGAAGAGCTCTGGTGCTGAGCTCCCAGCCGCCATGAACGTGGCCCCCGCCACATCCTCGCTCAGATTCAGCTTCTGCAGAACACACAGTCACAGCAGACGCTTCACATCCAACAAAGCCTTTGGCACAAACCCATCCAAAACTGGAGCAGTATGTTTTATGAGCTTCTGAAAGCCTCAAAGTGGGTCAGAGGAAGAACAGTGCGGATTCTGCTGCTCTCATTGTACCGCAGTATTGAAATGGGAATTCACTGGGATCGTTTCTGAACAATCCTACCTCGCAGATTTTCTCAAGAGACATCACAAAGTAGTCGTCGCACACGATCGCCAGGGCCAGGAACATGTAGAGAGCCTGTCAGAAGACAACAGAAGATCTCTGGTCAGACGTCACCACCTCGTCTCCAACTAATCGCAAAAGAGATTGGTAACACTTTACATTAAGGTTCCCTTTGTAAAGGGTTTCTAAAGGTGTTTGTTAATGACTAATAACTCATGTACAAATGCATTATAAGTCATTGTTGATAAGCAGTTATAACTGCATGAATAAAAAGGGTGACTTTAACACAATGCCTGCCAAATAGTGATCCCTTTTTAACTCAAAAAAATGCTTAAATCAAAACCAGATTCCTGATTTATTTAATGATACAGCAAAATAGACTTTCATACAGAGACTGAAGGGTGATGTATGTGGTTTTCTCATTAATATTTCATGACTGACACTTTTTTATGTTCCTTACCAGAAGTTACAGTCATATCATGATATTCCACAAATGAATGTGAGAGGGTGCAACGCCTAATATGGCGATTAAGCCCCGCCTTCTAAATGAAAGAGCCAATCGTTGATTAGTAAAGTCACCAGGTCACTGCAGCTGCCGTTAGAAGCTCCGGTTGCTATAGAAACAGGCAGTGTTCTGAGACGTGCGTTTAGGATAGCGCATTAGCTTTGTCCAGGCTGACAAATGTCATTTTCTATTATGATTTGAGCGTTTAGAAACACAATTTAAGTGACAGCTGTTATCAGATTCCATTGGTGATTTCAAATATGAAGTTTAATCATAAGCTTGGCAAACAGTTTTGGAGAATTTGATGTTTCCCCATTTAAAGAGACAGGAGCTGCACTCGCATGCCCAAGAGACGTTTCAAAGATGGCCGCCGAGTCAAATGACTTGTATTAAAGGGACTTTGATAAGAGGTTAAAATTAACAACAGAGATATTATATTCAACTGGTATTTATTTTTTAGATTTAATAATTACACTCAAATAAAAAGCCATATGCAACTGTATTTGTCGTAAGCACTTGTCTTCGTGACAAATTTATTCAAACATTCATACATCCAAACATACATATAAAAAGTCAGTGTAACAGTAAATAAGATCCTCTCCAGTGTTTATATAGCTAACTAACAAACTGTGAACATTGGATAACTTTTCTGAGGTGAATGCAACGTAAGCGACGCATTGTTCAAGCAGATTTATGGACGTCTTTCCACGGTTTTGAAACTGATTATCTTTCAACATTTACCTTCTGATGTTCATGCATGTTTTTCGAGATATAACTTGTATTAAAGTGGAAGAGGAGACTTGCGCTTGGACTGAGGCGCTACAGCGATCTGTTGCACTGAAGTGCCATTTTTTTGTGTTAAATGGACAGAATTTGAAAGCTGAGACTTCTTATGAGAAATAATAAAGCACAAAGCTATTTCAAATTATTGGATGGGAACACACTACAAAATAATGTTGCGGACCTGGCAACCCTTTGACTATGGGTGATTCATGAGGTCATATAGCTTTAACATTTACATTTAGGCATTTAGCAGACGCTTTTATCCAATGCAACTTACAACATAGGAGTACAGGAAGCGATCGGTCATGAATATGCGAAAAACACCAGGTGCCTTAAATACCAGGTTTTGGACATTACATAGAATAAGCTTAAGCTAGAATAAGGAAGGAATAAAAGAGAAGAGTTTTTTTTTTTTATGATAAGGTTAAGTGCTCACGAAAGAGATGAGTTTTTAGATGTCTTTTGAATGATGACAGTGATTCTGCCATCCGGATGGAGGTAGGAAGATTGTTCCACCAGCCAGGAACGGTGAATGAAAAAGTTCTGGAGAGGGATTTTTAACTGTTAATGCTTTGTTGTTGTGTTAACTTGCCCTAAATTCAACACAAGAGTTTTTCTTCACACTGCGTCCATCGTATGCACACTTCAGAATCTCGCTGAAAGAAGTAGGTCATCCGGTACTTTTTCCTGCTCTTTTATAAGTACTGTGAATTTCTTTTCCACACACTAGGGAAGTATGTGATTTCAGATGCAGCCTATGAGTTGCAGTCTGAACACGTTTTTTCGGCTTTTCCCGATTATTGGCAGATCCGTCAGTGCATCTATACTAATTACAGTATATAGATGCACTGATGTACATGCTTGCAATGCTGTATGTCAACTATTGACCAAATGTGTCTATTTTCATGTCTCCTAAATAGAGAGCCATATGAGACAAAACCTCTGAGCAATGAAACCTTCCTCTGAGGGGGCACACAACCGTTCACCTGCTGTTTATCATCGCCGTCAGGTCTTTCCTCCTGTGAATGCACAATGTGCCCTGACTGCTTCACACCTCTGGATTCACATCTGTATTCATTGCAAAGCCTTTCTTCGTCTAGCTTAATGAGCTGCCCACACAATAAAAGCTTCTATTTATCCACAATTTGGAACCAAAGTAAATGCAAGCAAATGCTATGATGACCTTCACACAGCATCACAACATGGGTCATGGGTCTTCACGTTTGTTTACGGTTATTTCAACAAAAACATCACTTTTTACACCCCAATAATCAAACATGCTGTTTTTAACTGTAGTAGCCAAAAGTGATGTCCGGCCTAGGAAAGGGTCAGAGTTAAATGTATAATTTAATCTTAAATCAGACAACAAAAGATACATTTGAGAAATTTTACCTCATCCATCCTTTCCCCAGTTGATTAATCACAGTACGTTAAAACAGTTGTTTTGTATTACAATTTTTTGAAACGTTATGTTTATATATGCAAATGATGAATATCTAATTATCTAATTAAATATGCACTAATTTGCATAAAGATCCAGAACACAAATCTGAACATTTCATTTTGTTGACATTAAAGGTTTTTATAGAAGTGGATTTTGGATCCATCTTTATTACTGTATATTATTTCAGAAAATACTTACAACAGCCAGAAGAAAAATGTATACTATAAATCATATATAAATCAGGTGAATAATATATGAAGAAACCCTGCTGTAAAAACCTTCATAATATAAAGTTTGGTGTATGTAAATCTGCTGAAGAGGATATTTCTGCTGTTACACACCACTCTGTTTGTTGCTATGGTGACAATAGTAAAATGTTACATTGTTAGGTTGGATTGCCTCAGCGGTCTAACAGCGCTCGTCACTGATGGCCAATCAAATCAAAGAAGGCGGAGCTTACTGTTAGTGCCAATTGCACCGCAACACTTTAGTCATAGCAGTGAATGAGTGATAAATAACTTTGGTCTAAGACGTCTTTACGGCCTTAAGATAAAATGTAATAAAATAACATAAATGTAAATATTTTCTTTTTACGAGTCTGCATGTTAGAAGACATGTTATGCAAACAAAATAGCCCAAAATCTCAGAATTGAGCAGTGCATGAAAAAACAAGTGTTATGCTGGCTGATTAATCATAAAAAGCATCAATTCCCATGACGAGAAATGACTTCACACTAGCACAAATCTTAAATTATAGTTCAGCCTTCCAGACAGACATTTCCATGATCCATTCCAGCCACAGGGGGCGACAGATATTACGAGTAGATTAACCCACACTGTAAGATCCGGCAGAAAACAGCAAAGAGCTGCATTATTACTGTGACAATTTCTCTTCTTTATTCCTTTAAAAAACTTTTTTAAAAAAATTAAATAACTGGTCACTTGATGTTCTGAGGAAAGAGAGGGTCAACTTTCTTACCGCTAAAATATGTAGCAGTACAGCACCGCTCTTCCGTTCGGCATTGGTGAAAACATCATCTGGAAATTCACGGATGGCTGTAAAGAACAATAACAGACATTACATTCATTACATTTAATCCAAAACAAATTTTGGTTGCTTTAAACTAAACATTTTGAGAGTCAAAATGTTGTAGGTGGTTACCAGGGTGTTGCTATGCATTTGTTGGGTCAGTGTTTCAATCAGAAATCAGCTTTATAGAGGAAATTTCACATTAACCACAATTCAAAACAACATTCACTTTATTGCCAAAAGTTTTGGGACGCCTGCCTTTACATGCACATGAACTTTAATGACATCCCATTCTTAATCTGTAGGATTAATAAACATAACAGCTTCAACTCTTCTGGGAAGGCTTTCCACAAGGTTTAGGAGTGTGTTTATGGGAATGTTTGACCATTCTTCTAGAAGCGCATTTGTGAGGTCAGGCACTGATGTTGGACAAGAGGGTCTGGCTCGCAGTCTCTGCTCTAATTCATCCCAAAGGTGTTCTATCGGGATGAGGTCAGGACTGCTCTAGAGTCCAGTGGCGGCGTGCTTTACCCCACTGCATCCCACGCTTTGCATTGCTCTTGGTGACGTAAGGATGAGCTGCTCGGCCATGGAAACCCATTGCATGAAGCTCTCTACACACTGATCTTGAGCTCATCTGAAGGCCACAGGAGTTTGGAGATCTGGAGCTATTGACTCTGCAGAAAGTTGGCAACTTCTGTGCACTGTGACCCTCAGCATGCGCTGACCCCGCTCTGTGATTTTACGTGGCCTATCACTTCGTGGCTGAGTTGCTGTTGTTCCTAATTGCTTCCACTTTGTTATAATCCCGCTAACAGTTGAGCGTGGAATATTTAGTAGTGAGGAAATGTCAGGAATGGACTTATTGCACAGGAGGCAACCTATCCCGGCCCCACGCTTGAGTTCACTGAGCTCCTGAGAGAGACCCATTCTTTCACAAATGTGTGTAGAAGCGTCTGCATGACTAGTGCTTGATTTATACACCTGTGGCCATGAAGGGATTGAACACCTGAATTCAGTGATTTGGAGGGGTGTCCCAATACTTTTGGCAATATAGTGTATCTGCTCCTCGTCTTTAATCTAACAAACCTGGAGGAATTAATAACTTATTCATGAATGTTAGTGATGCATACACAGAAGAGAGATTTCCAGCTCACAGCTAGACAGACTGGAGAAAGGAGACAGAGATAAATGCCATCAAAAATGACTAAACTCATAGACGCGGTAGAAAAATGGACTGGAAGGCTTTTTCATTCGTTTTGAAATGCCACTTTTGACGGCATGTTTGCATGAGTTGTCCATCTGGTGTGTCTTCACTTGACATCCTTTGTTCTCAGATGTTTTCCAAGCGGATCATGGATTTCTGAATTTACAAAAATTAATCATTCTGAGCTGTCAGTGTTTGGTGTAGGACTTACTTTGAAACAATTTTCACTCAGAAAGTGCTAGTAAATTTTAAACAAAAACTGAGATGTACTAAATAAATAAACAAATACAACACATATGCAAATAAATAAATAAACAGACAAAACTGAGATTCATAGAATAAATCAATAAATAGCTATAGGAATACAACACAGATGCAAATTATGAATAAATAAAGGACAAAACTGAGATTCACAGAATGAATGCTCAAGAATAATAAATAAATAAATAAATAAATAAATAAATAAATAAATAAATAAATAAATAAATAAATAAATAAATAAATAAATAAATAAATAAATAAATAAATAAATAAATAAATAAAAGCTATACTAATGACAAAACTGAGATGCACAGAATAAATAAATAAATAAATCAAACTGAAATACACTGTATAAGTTAATGAATGCATGGAAAAACTGAGATGCACGGAATAAATAAATGAGTAAATTGCAGTTGACATTGTGTCAAGGTCAAGTTGAGTCCATTGCATTGTGGGACAGCGTTCTTCACAGTGTGCTGTGGCTGTGTACTGCTCAACATAGTAGGTCACGCAGATATTCAGTGCCTACAGAACATTCACATGCGCTGCACAATACAGATGCTGCTGCAGAAAGTATTATGGTAGCACGCTATCCCAAACACAACCCACTTCCACAGGGATAATCCTGTGCAGCAGGACGTCATTAGAAATGCCAAAACATGCAAAAGCAGCCCGGCCCTCACCGTGAGTCAACACTGTCTGCTCAGCCGGCTCTAAGAATAGCAGCATATAGATTCAACTCCTGCAGGTGAAGGTGACTTCTGTGCTCCATTTCAGGCAATGGATTCATGAACCTGCTGCTCATCATGTGTGCTCTTAGTTTAACACAACACGTCAATACACCGTGTCTGAGAACATGAGCAAGGACAGCGGAGGGATGCAATGATCTGAAATGATCAATAAATCATCTGTGTGTTTTCACACATTCACAGGCAGCTTTATAATGTGATTAAAGCAGTGAAGTTAAACTGGAGCGTGTGTCAATCAACAGAATTATGTTAATGTGATTAAGCTCGTAATTAGAGTGACAATAATCACAGTGAAATCCAGAAACAGAACAGCTTTACATGACAAGGCTTAATGTGTTTTTTTATACCAGCATTTCCATCAAAACAAAGGACGCCACATGCCCTAACTAGTGAACATTTACCATTTAAATCAAGCTAATGAAAACAGCAGCTTTACTTTGTGTTGTTGGTTGGTGAACAACAAGAACAGCAAGAACAACGGCAAGGAAACACATTTCATAGCAAATAACCGAAAATCTCACATAGCATGTAAACAGAATTAAAAGAGGTGTTCAAAATGCATATACAACACTATTCCTGCAGTATATAGTGCTTATAAAAGTGCACTAACGGTCAGAAATTACAATACAAATACAGTAAGAACAGCAATAATGTGAAATATTATGCACAGAATAAATTAATTAATTAAAGAAATGCACAGAATAAATAAATAACAACGCTGAGATGCACAATATAAATAAATAAATGCTATAGGAACGACAAAACTGAAATGCAGAGAATACATATATTTAATACATAAATAAACAAATAAATATCTATAGGAATGATAAAACAAATGCATATTATAAATATAAAAATAAACAACTAAAACTGAGATGTATAACTAAATAAATAAATAAATACATAGACATAGGAATTACAAAACTGAGATGCACAGAATAAATAAATAACGGAATTGAGATGCACAATATTAATAAATAGAAAGGCTACAGGAATGACAAAACTGAGATGCAGAGAATAAATACATTTAATAAAAAAATGAAATCAAGGAATGAACAGCAGCTTTGTGTTTCTGGTTGGTGTATTATAGCAAGTGAACAGCAACAACAATGGCAGTTCAAACTTTTGCAATATTATAAATGTCTTAACCGTCATTTTGATCAATTGAATATGTCCTTGCAGAATAAAATAATTAAATGTACTGACCCTCAAACCTTTGGGAAATTACATTGTTTACAATATCACACTATTCTGTAAACAATACTCTATTAGTGAACACTGCACAGCATGCATTGAGTTAAATAAATAAAGCATTTTCTTATTTTATGAAGCAAGAACTGTAAATATTTTTAATGCAACTTTTCATAATCAGACAAACGTTAGGTGCAACAGTGTTTTCTGGATTGTAATAAGCACTGATTGTGTATGTGCACTTCATGAGGATGTCGGTCATGCGCGTCTCCTGAGGCTCATCTGTGCCCATCACGCCTCTAATGCGAATCAAGCGCTCACAATAGGTCAGTGTGGACACGCGTTTGTCCATTGTGTCGCGGTTAACGCGCCTCCCTCCTTCACAGACGTTTGGCCACAGTGTTCTGGCTCAATGCATGAGAATACCGTCTGAGCATGATGGGAAGATCGCTTCAGCTTCCAGTAATGTGGAGATAAGTGTCCTACATGACCATGTCAAGATGTCAAGATTAGCAGTAAGGAGGAACATGCACTTAAACAAAGCATTAGGTATTACCTGATGAATGATCAATGCCATGACCTTGGACATTTCTTTATCAATAATTAGTGATCAATATCCCTATGCAGTGTTAAACCTCTTCCTGTTATAACGTGTGTGTAAAACAGGTAAAACAGCAAAAAGCCTCATTAATGACACTGAATTTCAGTTGGATGAATATTGCCTTCTGTCATGTTTCAATATAATGCAATTAACCTCTAATCCTGTAATCTTTCAAAAGTATGCGTGAGTTACGTAAGCGAGATCAGTGGATGGGACATCTGTTGCAGACGCATGTGTGGACAGACACAAGCTCTTTACAAAATCAAAAGGCTTACGGGAACAGCAGAACTACATCTGCACAGATAATAGAGTGATTTCACAGTGCTGGACGCTTAATGAATGAACTCACTGAACAACTGGAGCACAAGAAACGCTTCGCACGCACACTTTACCTGATGATGACACGACGGGCAGAAGTCAAATGTTCGTCTTTCTAATTTGTTGTTCTAAAAGTCTACCTACATGACGCTAGCTACGGTTTCCAGCACACAAACAATGCATAGATATGATAAAATGTATATTTATTATGAAATTATACAATTGTATATAATTATAATATTTTACTATATAGCGATTATAAATGTATAAGCTTATAAATATAAAAATATACATTTTTATAATATTTTGTTTTAATATGTACATAATGTACATATACCTAAATGATTATTAGGAAAACCTGTTCAATTTCTCATTAATGCAATTATCTAATCAACCAATCACATGGCAGTTGCTTCAATGCATTTATGGGTGTGGTCCTGGTCAAGACAATCTCCTGATCTCCAAACTGAATGTCAGAATGGGAAAGAAAGGGGATTTAAGCAATTTTGAGCGTGGCATGGTTGTTGGTGCCAGACGGGCCGGTCTGAGTATTTCACAATCTGCTCAGTTACTGGGATTTTCACACACAACCATTTCTAGGGTTTACAAAGAATGGTGTGAAAAGGGAAAAACATCCAGTATGCGGCAGTCCTGTGGGCGAAAATGCCTTGTCCTCTAGAGGTCAGAGGAGAATGGGCCGACTGATTCAAGCTGATAGAAGAGTAACTTTGACTGAAATAACCACTCGTTACAACCGAGGTATGCAGCAAAGCATTTATGAAGCCACAACACGCACAACCTTGAGGCGGATGGGCTACAACAGCAGAAGACCCCACCGGGTACCACTCATCTCCACTACAAATAGGAAAAAGAGGCTACAATTTGCACAAGCTCACTAAAATTGGACTGTTGAAAAATGTTGCCTGGTCTGATGAGTCTCGATTTCTGTCAGAATTTGGCGTAAACAGAATGAGAACATGGATCCATCATGCCTTGTTACCACTGTGCAGGCTGGTGGTGGTGGTGTAATGGTGTGGGGGATGTTTTCTTGGCACACTTTAGGCCTCTTAGTGCCAATTGGGCATCGTTTAAATGCCACGGCCTACCTGAGCATTGTTTCTGACCATGTCCATCCCTTTATGACCACCATGTACCCATCCTCTGATGGCTACTTCCAGCAGGATAATGCACCATGTCACAAAGCTCGAATCATTTCAAATTGGTTTCTTGAACATGACAATGAGTTCACTGTACTAAAATGTCCCCTACAGTCACCAGATCTCAACCCAATATCTTTGGGATGTGGTGGAACGGGAGCTTCGTGTCCTGGATGTGCATCCCACAAATCTCCATCAACTGCAAGATGCTATCCTATCAGTTCCTAATAATCCTGTAGGTGAGTGTATATATAATTCATAAATTAAAAAGGAAACTATACAAAAACAATAATAAACATTGGCATCATTTTATTATTACCATATAATTAAATGTATATATATATATATATATATATATATATATATATATTTAAAAGAAAATTAATTCTAAAATAATAATTTATATATACAATTACATAATTATATTTATTTAAATTATTTATTTATATATATATATATATATATATATATATATGCTAAATTAATAATTATTTTTATTATTATACAGTGTAATACATTTTTTCAATAATTAATCATTAATTAATTATAATTAATAAAATATGATTAATTATGTCATTACAAATTAAATTTTTATTTAAAATTTCATTTTATTAATTTTATGTGTGTGTGTGTGTGTGTGTGTGTGTGTGTGTGTGTGTGTGTGTGTGTGTGTGTGTGTGTGTGTGTGTGTGTGTGTGTGTGTGTGTGTGTGTGTGTGTGTGTGTGTGTGTGTGTGTGTGTGTGTGTGTGTGTGAGTGTGTCCAGTGAACTTTGAGTGTCATCAGCAGAAGAGGCCAGTGCAGAGAAATCAAACGGCTCAAGTGTGTAATGAACTGAATAATGAAGTAATGGAGAGAGAGAGAGAGAGAGAGAGAGAGAGAGAGAGAGAGAGAGAGAGAGAGAGAGAATGACTCAGCGTAATTCACAAATAATCAACTTATTCACATAATACAAGTTAGAACAACACAAATCTTGATTATTTTACAAATTAAAAATAATTCTAACATCATAACGTAAAATAATTAATAATTGCAACTAAAAGAAGCTTTAAAAATGGCTTTTCTCACATTATTCTTAATCATGGGTTAACTGTTTTAACCCTGGGTTAAAGCAATGTTGTTATTTTGTAAGGCGGTTAGCATTGCATTCAGCCAGTTATGAAGAGCTCACCGGTGTGAAACAATGCAGAGCTAGAATATAACCAATCATAAATTAAACAACATCTGCCTCATTAAATATTCATGAGCTTAGTACAGTCACTGGAGCTCACATGAACATATACACATGCAAGCAAGGCAAAAAGTGATTAAATACGGTCTCTGCACACTTTAAAATATAAATTAGTATAAAATATAAACAAAGGATAAATTAGAGAGATTTTTAATGTCACACAGTCCGCACACTAAGACCCTTTTATAAGAAGTTTTGTTTCTAAATGTATCAGATAAAAGTCCAGAGCCATTTCTAGTATAAATCAGAAATAAAAGACTGTGATGACCGTAGCCGGACGTCTGACCGGTGGGGGTGAAAGGACACACAGTTGGTGGACGCTGAGCTCAGGCTGATGACTCGAGGCTTTGTGACGCTGACTCACGACTGCTGGAGGAAACCATCTCACATGAACACGCGCTCAACACAAACACACACGGCTTCTGTCCGACTGCTGGATCTGACCACAGCAACGGCCCTCAGTCTCATGACAAACAAAATGGGCTTTTTCAGTGATGCCAAATTTTTAGGCAAAAAAACAGCTTGTTAAATATGCAGAGTGTACCCGCACAGCCCCGACTTACATAACACAGAGCAAACATCCCACAGAGAGAAATTACATCCTTTCATAACACTGACTTCTGCATACAGGACAACTATAAAGACTTATTACATGACTTCAATGCCATATCACTTCACACTCTCTGTAACCATTATAAAATGTTTGGTCAAATCAACAAATCAAATCAGGCAAAACATTATGACCAGGTGAAGTGAATAACAATGATTATCTCTAGCCTGGATGCCAGCCGAACTTAGCCCCACCCACAACATTTGAGGTCGGGAAGTTCGGTCTGGACTTGATCCGTTCTGGAGCAACTATGCTCTAACCAGAGATGTTCGGACCAAACAAATTGTCAGGGCGGGCTTTATACGATGATGGACAGATGATCAACAGTAGCGTAATCATCCACGTCACCAAAGAGTGCTTGGGTTGAATTAGTTTACTAAACGGAGAACTTGTTGGTATATGCATTTACCTTTACTATTTCTCTCACAAATGATGATCGTGTTGGTAAGTACTCCGTGCATCCTTAAATTCTTTTTACAACACTGGCAAAGATCGTTAACACTCATCTTCTTCTACTTCTTCCACCATGCGTGCAGTTGAGTTCTGCTGACAACTATGCGTCGCTCGTCTCTTACTCCGTGGCTCTGATTGGTTGTAGGTCTATCCAATTGAGTGCAGAGGCATTATCTTTCCAGGTTCGTTTGAAACACCCCATAATCACAGCCCAGTGGAGCAATGGAATCTGAGTATGACAACGTCAAGCTAGATTATCTCTTCATCACGCCTCCTGTTAGTGGGTGGGATATATTAGGCTGCAAGTGAACATTTTGTCCTCAAAGTTGATGTGTTAGAAGCAGGAAAATGGGCAAGCGTTTGAGCGAGTTTGACAAGGGCCAAATTGTGATGGCTAGACGACCCGGTCAGAGCATCTCTAAAACTGCAGCTCTTGTGGGGTGTTCCCGGTCTGCAGTGGTCAGGATCTACCAAAAGTGCTCCAAGGAAGGAACAGTGGTGCATTGTATACAATGTAAACTGCGTAGGAGACTGGCACAGATGAGAAGAGATTGTTGAATACATTTGTTTTTTTGGTTTATTGTGCACAAAAAGTATTCTCATCGCTTCATAACGTTACGGTTGAACCACTGGATTCAAATGGACTATCTTAAATTATGTCTTTACTTATAATTATAATTATATTGCTGTCTATGGAGGGGTCAATCTCAGATTTAATCAAAAATATCTTCATTTGTGTTCTGAAGATGAACGAAGGTCATGCGGGTTTGGAACGACAAGAGGGTGAGTAAATAATGACAGAATTTTCATTTTTGGGTGAACTAAACCTTTAAGACATTAAGTAAACATTAAGTGTTAGAATCACTGTTGGATTTTACTGTGTGGTTGTGGAGTAAATGAAGACACTATGGTAAATATATTATGATAATATAAATAAATCTTTCAAAGACCAGTGAAGGCATACTGTCAGTTAGTGTAGCGTGTTGACGCATGATACGTTTGGGCATGAGAGGTTGCGGGTTCACACAATCATTTCAAAATTATATCAAATATCCAGGGTTGAGTTTAGTTTGTAATTTGGATTATATATAAAAGATCTCATGAGTCCTGATGAATGCAATTTCAACTGAAGTCCTTCTTTTATAAAGAACACCGCTTTCTCACATAACGCAGTGAAACAGCCCCTGCACAGAGTGAATAATCGATTCTTGGGCCATTGATATAAACCAGTTCAGCACCACGGCCATGGACAGCACCTGCACATCGCACTTAAGAAGGTATACCTTAAACAACCTCCTGAGGGATAGTTCAGGGAACACGCCTAGAGATGGTATACCTTTAGTTAAGCTATACCTTTAGAGTCTTCGTAGCACGCTTGTTGGGAAACCCAGCCCAGGTCATTCTCCTCTGACCTCTGGCATCAACAAGGCATTTTTCCCACAGGACTGCCGCTCACTGGATATTTTCTCTTTTCTGGACCATTCTCTGTAAACCCTAGAGATGGTTGTGCGTGGAAATCGCAGTAGATCAGCAGTTTCTGAAATACTCAGACCAGCTTAGCAGCAAGAAAAAAACTCTTACAAAATCTAATTAAAAGCTGCATTGTCATAGATGACATAAAACAAGAAAATGAGGCCATGAAGAGGGTGAAGAAGAGAGAAACAGGATGCCATCGCCGTTCGCACAACATGCTGAAGAAGAGAAGGGAATAGTAAAGTGTAATCTTCTGAGATTACAAGATTTCCATCTTGTAATCTTGTCAACTGGCACGCTGCAACTCAGATTGAAAACTTAGTGGCAAAGGAAGAGGTGAGAAAGACAAACCGAGAGCTGCAGACTCAGAGGTGTGCCGTCATTAGAGTTTCACAGAGAAGCGTTATTATTTCTGAATGATGTCGACTGAAAGGATAATCCTGAGTTACTTGAAGCTAGGTTCTCCAGTTTTCTTTGCTGGGTGAACGAACAGTAAAAAAATAAAAAAGGCAGAGGCTATTTACACTAACTCCGCCCACTGACGTCTGATTGGGCCAGTCAAAATTATGGAAGACGCTAGAGGCACGTGGTAGAAAGTTTTGATGCAAATCGATTAGGTCATATGTGGTATCTGGCACCAAGATGTTAGCAGCAGATCCTTTAAGTCCTGTAAGTTGCGAGGTGGGGCCTACATGGATCGGACTTGTTTGTTCAGCACATCCCACAGATGCTCGATTGGATTGAGATCTGGGGAATTTGGAGGTCAAGTCAACACCTCAAATTCATTGTTGTGCTCCTCAAACCATTCCTAAAGCTTTTTTGCTTTGTGTCAGGAGCATTATCCTGTTGGAAGAGCCACAGCCACCAGGGAATACCGTTTCCATGAAAGGGTGTACATGGTCTGCAACAATGCTTAGGTAGGTGGTACGTGTCAAAGTAACATCCACATGGATGGCAGGACCCAAGGTTTCCCAGCAGAACATTGCCCAAAGCATCACACTGCCTCCGCAGCCTCGCCTTCTTCCCATAGTGCATCCTGGTGCCATGTGTTCCCCAGGTAAGAGACGCACACACACCCGGCCATCCACGTGATGTAAAAGAACACATGATTCATCAGACCAGGCCACCTTCTTCCATTGCTCTGTGGTCCAGTTCTGATGCTCAAGTGTCCACTGTTTACAAAATTGCCTACCTTACCTTTAAGAGCTGATTGCTGAAAAGTTCTTTGTTGGACCCAAAAAAGGTTCTTCTATGTGAAAACCCCCTTTCGTACCTTTATTTTTAAGAGTGCTAATTGCATTTTAATGATTATTAAGGATCATGTTGTTATCTTAGAAACTTAGTCTCACATTCAACAGCCACGGTCTGATACGCTTTTATGTTTATGCTAAATTGAATGTTTGAATTTGAAAGAATATGTCACATTTAAACTGCTACTAACACAAATGACTTCAGATATCCTTGAATATGCTTGAAATGAAGTTCCCCGGTCATAACGACAAGCAACATCAAACTCAGTGCAGATTCTCTTGTAAATTATGCCTGACTTCAAATTTAGGAAGCTGAACAAACAGAACATCCACGGCTAAAATTAGATTTTTAATTTGGGTTTGAAAGAATTTAATGAGAACAACCGCAGTCGGAATAACATCCGTAAGTCCGGGACAGAGTGCACTCCGAAGAAACCGGGTGTCAGCTAAACGCAGGCCTTTCTCTCCAGACCAAAGCTGATTAAAACTTCCACAAGTGAACAGCAAAGTCACATTAAACCTTAAATCTCACTGGAGTTACAAAAAAAAGCCTGACATGGAGTTAAAATCTCATCAAAGCTCTTACTTTAACGCACTTCTGTGAATTTTTCCATCTGCTGATTAACCAAAAACAGATGATAATTCCGGATGGGTCATTAGCGGCAACTCAAAGAACCTAAATATAGTCCTAAAAGCTCAGTCTAACAGCCATGGCACATCACTACATGACACCACAATCATCTGAACACATTTATGATCCATACAAAGGGCGAAAAATCGGCTACAGAACAATCTGAAAACACTGAGGTTGTTGTAAAATGACAGCCATTGTTGGAAACCAATTGTAAATGAATCACTGAATCATTTTAAAAAGTCAATTTATCATGCATTAGAGTTCCCTCTTCTTTTTCCGTGACTTTGGTTCCAGAAGTATTTTTCCCATTTAAAAAAAAACATTATAAGTCATGAACCAAACCAACCAACTACAAGGTGAATCACAAACACTACAGACTTTGATTTGAAGCAAAAAAACTTACAAGACTATCATGTACCCAGCAGCTTTAATAAGGAAAAGAACTCCAATCCCGTGAAGTGAAAATAGCATGTTTTCTCAGCGACAGCTGCGATTTACACTATGTAAAAATAGCAGCATTTTCTTTTCAATAAGTGTAAATAGTAGTTAGATGCTATACTTATACATAGTGACAGATACTATTTACACCTCAGTGTTGTTGTACATTAAATGGTATGTAATGATAACATACAGTGTGAATGATTATATTCATTAAAATTATTAAATGGATGCTGCCTTATTGGGACAATAAAGTCCTACCTACACAACCCCTAACCCTAACCGATAAACACTTTATTACACAAATTAGACACTTCATTTGCACTTTTCAAATATTTTCTTCGTTTTTATTGAAAATAAATGCCTGTCCGATCTGACATATGAAGGGAAAAGCGAGTTCGGCAACAAGTGGATTCGTACTTGCATCTATTTGCGTCAAAACAATCTGTCACACACCTCACCCCTACAGTATTGCTGCTGTTGAAAAATCAGCAACTTCTGTGATTTTATCTGGCCCAATCAGACGTCAGTGGGCGGAGTTAGTGTAAATAGCCTCTGCCAACAAGGCATGAAGGCTTAATGTTAATAGGATGGGGAGACAGAGGCTTCGTGAAACACTAAAACAGTTGAAGCAAATGTGCCGTATTGTGTCGAAGCTTCGAATCAATCTGACACCCGTCTCCACGGCGGCCCCTGCTGGTCAGAACAGTGTAAATGCAACCAAAACCTAAGCAAAAAATGCATAAAAACACCTTTTACAAATCTATTGTAAATGTTTTATTGAAAGTAAAATGCAATTAACTAGTCATCTAATAACATTAAATATTAAGTGTCTATATGTTCTTTTAACAATTGTCAGGGCTTTTGTTTGTTCCATGAACGGCTCAGCTAAACGAGCCAATACGAAACTATAAACTACTATTATTCATTTATAATTATACTAATGTCTAACATCTATAAATGTATAAAACTGATCAGAGATCAGGTTGTTCAATGATTGTCAGTGACTGCTCATGATTCATGAGTTCACAGAGATCATCGAACCATTGACACTTCGGAGTGTTTTGAAACGACAGTGATGATGTAATGAAGCCTCGTTTTCTGAAATCATTCCCTGCAAGCTCTTTTGGTAGATTTGCTCGCTGCAACTCCCCAATTGGTGGAATTCTCTATCCAGCATTATGGGTAATGTAGTTTTTCATCATGAATTCCACTGTTAAACACGATTCTTTACCAAATAAGCTGAAATAATGCAAACAGATGGCTTCAACTAAAGCATATACCATTTATTGACAAACTCAAAACTCACAGTAGATCTGTCTTTAAAGGTCCATACATTATAATTATTTCCCTATGGAGTTTTTATTTCCGGAACCCAGAACCCACTCTCGTTTCTAGCCATTCTGACGCCCTAGGCGAAATCCTTATTGGTGTCCCCAGTCAAATTTTAAAAAGCAACATCGGCATTAATAGTATTAATTAACAAATAGCCTACATATTCCCACTTATATTTGTATATATTTGTTAATAAGGATTCAAATTAATACCAGTAATACCATTGTGTAACCAGATGCCTGTAAGTCCTAGGCCTATATATATATATATTTGTGCAATCCCTAATTGCTAAGAAATTGTTCTCAGACATAACTACATAATTAGTATGTGTTATTATTACATTTCACATGAGAGTAATAAAGGATGTATTAATGTTGTGAATTAGCACATGTTATTATACCATTTTTAAACTGGCCGTTAAAGTTTTATTTAGGATTATATAATTGCAGAACACACTGATTCTTTTAACAATGCATTGGTGCAAAAACCTTTTAGAGGTGCAAGCAAGAGAAGAAAGCTTTATAGAGTCAAAATATAACTGCACACTCACTTCAGCTTTTCATTGCCTCTGACATACACAAATGCTATCTGGCCATTTCACAGCGTGATTTACTGCCCTAACAAAAGACAGATTTGTGCATTTTTTACTGTACCTGTTTTTGTAATATGCCTTTAATTTTTGTAGTGACCTTGCCAAAGCATTGACCGAGCTCTCTGATCTAATGGCGTTGTTGAGCGCTCCAAACTGTCACATATGCGCTGTGTCTGTCCTTGGACTTTCACGTTGAAGTGTTTCCTGTGCTTTGTTTTGTAGTTCTTTGTAGTTTTTCATGTTGATTAGTCTCCCCAGGTGTATCTTGTTTGCCCCTGTGTATTTATAGCCCTTGTGTTTCATTTGCAATTTACAATTTACGCAATACATTTTCAATTCTCTGTCAGTTGTTGAATGTTATGGTCCCTGTTGTCAGTTACCTCCTGGTGTTTGTTACTTGTTTCTTTATTAAAACCCTGCACGTAGATCCATGCCTCAGTCCAGTTCTCCGGATGTAACACAAACGCAAACTTTTTTGACGGTATTCTGGGATCCAATGGCATGTAGGAATCGTCAGATTGAAGGTACTCTGATCCAATAGTGTGGTGGCTGCAATAATGTTTTAGGGTGGCTGTGACACCCGTTACACACACAAATGTAGTGATATGATCTTATTGGCGCCTAGTTTGCCTATGCCTAAAAACGTCCCTGCCCACTCTATTGTGCTGAAGTATTTTTACCACCAGCCAAACCTTCATGCCCAGATCATTTGTCTGCTGCGGATGTTTTTGCAAGAGATGCAAAGAATGCGATCCGCTCTCCGAAGGCATTTGTTAAGAGACAGGCAGCTCCGAGGATGTCACCTCACCTGGCTCCGTGCAGTTTTTCTCCTCCGTGGCATTATCAGGTGTCGATGACATCAGCCGCCGCCCCCAGTGGTCATGTGATTCCATATGCGACTCCTCCACAATCATGCCATGACCTGGAAAAACAAAACAGTGATCAAATCACTACATAACGAAGAGAGAGAACTATATATGGGTTTGGAACAACATGATAAACCATGATAAACTCGGAAAAATAAGTAGTTAGAAACTTTACAATTATTTAAAAGCGCAATAATTACTTTGATCAATATGTTTGATTATGGTATGAAAAACTAGTCTAAGAACAGAATATAATGATTATTTTCTGATGTGGCAATAAATATTGTAAATTAATAACTTAAAAATAATATGTACATTTTATTATTGTAAATAGACTATATTATTCATATAAATTTAAATATTAACCATAAAAATGGTTTAATATTAAATGAAAGTATTATATTGCGCTTTATACCGAGTGCTGTAAAAATCATCAATTATGAAGCGAATGCAATTCCAGCTGTAAATCAGACAATGTCATTATTCGGCTCAGTTTAGTTCAATGTTGTGTCAATGTTGCAAAGTTCATCGAGTATGAAATGAGTTCATTTCTCTACAGAAGACAGAGTCATTAAGTCAGATCTGAGTTAATTCATTTCGGTTCAATGACAGCATTGATGTTGCAAAGTTAACATCATTATTCTGCTCAATTCAGCTCATATTTTATTCTCATCTAGCGTCAGTGCAGTTAAATCAATAATATTACTGAACACTGAAGAAAAAAATTGGTGTAGAAACAATTTTCACTTACAAATTAAGTACATTTCACAAAGAAACAAAGCGACACATTGAATTAAATATGAAAATAGTATGTAATCAAGTCTTCTAATCACCAGCTTATTACTTTAAGATCTTAAAATCAATACTTTAACATGTATTAACCTTCATATTATTTTAAATACTAACCATAAATAAGTGTAAATATTATTTCTACCACCATCAGAATAGAATAATACACTGATTAATTCAGCACTCATACAGGCCTATAGAGCAGCTGAATCTCATTGGCTTCGCTGTGTTTGAGTGACAGCACAGAATCCTGCAGGATCCCGCCCACTGAACGTTCATTTTTCAGGCATAAAGCAATAAAGCAGGCGACTTGCTTCTTTAGTGTGCTCTGCTTTAACGTAAATGAATCATTTTCTTTTCTGAATGACTGAGCGGCACCGGTAGCGTTTGCTCCACAGCAGTTATTTGGTTCAATCACAGGGTGTCAATTAAAGTAAACCGGCCTAAATTCATCCCAAACGACTGTCCTGAGACGCTGACAAGACACTCACAGACTACCTGACTAGCTCCAGGCCAAAGCCATTTCTCAAAAGAACTCAATTTCAGAGCTCTGGAACAGCTCAGAACAAGCATACAAATAAAAGGAAGCGGTTTTCACTTGCCCACAATTAGTATTGACTCCCATTATTTCCGGATCAAAGATACTATTTGGGAATATTGTACAGTGAGATGGAACTCAAATTACTTTTTAGTCAAGTTTAAGTAAAACAAATGTTGTTTGTCCTATCATAAGCTGTCCTAATGGAAGGGGAAAATGGGAGCAAGGACTCAAATGCAGGAAGGTGGATTTATTGATAAAATAATAAACATAATACAAAACCAAAAGCTAGAAATAAAAAAACCAACTTGGAACAGAACAGACACAAGACTGCAAACACGAGGAGACTATAAAGGGTAATAATCAGAAGGGAACAGGAGGGGTTAATTAAACAATAATGAGATAACAAGAAGGGGGGGCGGGCGCGGGCGGGGCGGGCGGGCGGGGTCCAGACAGAAGACAAGAGCACATGGCCCAAATACAAACCAAAACACCACATGTGCCAAACAAGACATACAGACATGTGACATAAGCCTGGCATAATGCGGCGGCAGATACAAGTGTTTTTGCTAGTTTCAGTCTGACGCAGTTATCATTTTCACGTCCAGCTCCACGTTGTTTAAATAGCAAATGCACTGGCGCATGTGTTCACCCACGGGTTTACGGTCTGAACACCAGGTGTGTTCCGGAGCATTGTTGGCATGTTGCTATTTTTAGGAAGTGAAAACGACTGCGCCATTGACCAACACAAACCTGCTCTAAAGTCAATAGCACAGTATTTTTTGTGTTATTTAAAGGGTGTGTTAGTAATATGAGCCTATTGTTGGGTGCACAACGATTATTACACACGCAGTAGTACACACATTTTTAAATATTAAAAATAAAGGATTACAATGTAAAAGATTATAATTGTGTACATAAAGATACAAATGCATACGTCTCATTATGGATAGTCATGGCATGTCTCAGAATTACCTATTTGCAGTAATGATGAATTAAAGTGGCTACTTATTCAACCAATCATGGTGATGCACACATGTATTTAAACTGAATTGTCATGTTGAGAGTATTTATATTCCACCATGTAAATAGTAAATGCGTAACTGGTGCCATCTTTTAAAGGGAATAGGAGATGAGTCTCTGATTGCACGTTGCGCCCAAAACACACCCATGACTCATTAAGAGACTAGGCACAACCCTTTTGGACCATGCACTGTGTGCGGCGATCATTTTTCCCGTCGTTAAACTAGCAAAAGTGGATTCGGACACACCCTAAATGCACCTGCGCCGTGCGCTTAGATCGTTAAAATAGGGACAAATAAGTGTGACAGTATTGCTTTTGATTTTCCTGATTCAAAAGGGAGGGTTGCATATATTCCCTCTGTCTCTGATCTTTCGTTTCTGAACCATTATGAAGGCACTGAGAGTCTGATGTTCACACACGCATTCAAACACACGCTTTTAAGTTATTGTCATGAGCAGACATTCATGTTTCTGACGGCAAACGTCATGCTGCGAGAAACAGATTTACTATTGTCTGTACGGTATCAGTGCAGAATAATCTTTTAAGCTTCTTGTTTTTATTGTAATTAACATCTTAGTGTTTGATGCAGAAGGCTTACATTTAATTTGAGCATTACATTTCGGTTTGAGTGATACCTCAGATCGAGCGGCTTGTGTGTGCTTGTCTAAGAGATCAGACTTTTCACTTGGTAGATGATAGACATGCAGACAAAATCTGAAGGAATCAGAATCACATCTAGAGATTTGAGGGCTTTGGACCAGCAAGCAGCAACCAACCAAAAACAACCCACTATGGAAGTGAATTTTGCATGCAAATTTGGACAATTTTAATGATTTATAACCAGATTTGGAAGGCTGCTATAAAAGACTCTTGCATGAATAAATCTTGCATGAAATCTGAACACTGTCTGTGAAGCAATAACACAAGATCAGCCCAGTACACGCTGTGTGACGCCATTCACCATGTGACACTTCACATTACAGAGGCAAGCAAGTTAGCAAGTAATCAATTGTTCTGTACAATTTCTTTGTTATAAAAATACAAACTGGACATAGAAATATTCAAACGAAAAACAGGGTTAAACGGGATCTATTATGCCCTTTTACAAAGTCTAGATATTTGTTTTCAGGGCTCTACTAGAATAGGTTTTAATGTTTCTTTAAATGTTCAAAAAACACCTTATTTTCCTCATACTCTCCATTGTTGCGGCTCCTCTCTTCCCAGTCTGTCAGTAACGCTCTGTTTAGTTCCTGTCTCTATGAAGCCCCTCCTTCTGAAAGCACACTGTGCTTCTGATTGGTCGGCTGGACCAGTGTGTTGTGATTGGCCAAGTGCTATAAGCGTGTTTGGTAAATGTCCCGCCCCTTACCATAACCGACAGTTTCAACACACTACTAACTAACTCAACCAGGCCCCGCCCCTTTATTCTGCATATGCCTTGGGCGGGAATAATTTAAATCCCCCTGTGGGGAAAAATCAATGTCTATGTGGTGTTTTTAATATGCTTTAAGACAAACCAAATTCATCAGCCAACCTTTTAAAACTGCATTGAACCAAAGACAGTCTTAAAAACGCGGTTTGAAGTCGCTGGTGTTTCTGATGTCACAAACTACCTTGTAACCAATCACGTCAACATGTGATCATCAACGAGTTGGTGATGAGTGAGTGGAGGCGGAGCTAATTTGCATTGTCATAGTGCCATGTCACAAATGAGGCAAGGGTGTAGTGTTATATTCAAGCTATTTTGAGACATGAAAAAAAAGAGCAAAAAACATTTAAATATGCCATTTTGGTGATAAGGATAAGTTTATTGAGAACAGGGGGACTTTGGAATATTGTGACGTGTTGGTTCCCGGAAGAAAACTTTCAGGGAGTTCAGAAACAGTGACAATGATATAGAGAAGAACTCCCGCTGGAGGGACTTTTTCATGCTCAAACAGCAACATTACACACTACAGAAAGACGAACATGTCCACATGTGCAAGATACATGACGGATAGAAATAAAGCATCATTTGCTTAGTTATGCATGTGCGGCTTCATATTCATAGTTCATATCGTGATGTTTTATGACATCAGAGGAATGTGACTTTCATTTGCCCTAAAAGAACCAGACTGCACACTCGACACACATCTCTGGCCATGAAAGACAAATCACCGGAGAAGAATAGTGCATTAAAAATCTATAACCATGCGTGCATAACGGACCAAACATACCATCTCCAGTCCACACACTGCGGCATATGAGACAGAGCATCGCCACCAACACACACACACACACACACACACAGATTTATAACCTAGATCTGATTACCTACACATATTATGTGCATCCATGCAGTCTAGATGGGCAGCTCACTAGGTTTTAAACACAGCCCTAGTGTAGCGACCTGATAATAACAGGTGCATCTGCCTCTGATACATCACACAATCATAGACACTCATCACAAATATATTTATGATGCACAGACAGGATAATGCCAATAAAGAATATCATAGAACACAATGATGCATATGATGTTTCATACTTGTATTTAATATAAAAGCTCGTCATCATGCAAATTGAATTTCTAACATAATCTGGCAATAATGTGATCAAATTGATTTAGAAAACAGATTTTTTTCTTAAAACAGAATTTCATTTTTATATGCTTTTATAGTTATTTATTGGAGGTTATTATGGCAGGAATGTGTTTATCCACTAAAATAGATAAAAATAGAATTGCATTAATAGTTCAGTTTAGAATGAACATTAAAAAGGAAAGCCATCACAGGTTCTAAACTGCATAAGTCATGTTTTAAGGCTTTTGGGTTAAACTGTCAATCAAAAGCTCTTCTGACACTGAACACTTTGTATGAATGGCTCTGAACCGAAATGTGTGGATTATTGACCCTCTCTCCTTAAACACACTCTACACGGGCTTTGACTGACACCCAGACCCCGGTTCCGCTCGGACTCACCTGTCCTGGTCAGGATGGTCGACATGCCCCACGCCACGAACAGAACACTGCAGACCAAACACACCTGCGCCGACAGCATCTCCCTCCTCTTGCGCACTTTGAACATCTTGGCGATGATGGATTTCTTGGAGACCGTCGTCATGGTGCGGTCCTGATGCTGCTCCGGATCCGCGCTGGTCATCGTCGGGGCTTCAGCGAGCACTGATGGACGGATCGCACCGCTGCGGGTAATGCGCAACCGAAGAGAGCGCGATCAGAGGTCTGGATCCAGATACAGCAGCGCAAAATCCCAGCCTTCACTGTCCCAGATGCCTGCTCTCATCAGATTCCTCCCCGCCGCATTGCAACAACACTGGAAACGTTAAATTCCTGCATGCGTGCATCCTGCAGCGCCGCGTGCGTCTGCCGTGAAGCGCGCGTGTGGAAATAGCATCGGTCTCAGCTCAGGTGATGTCCTTCAGTCGCTCTGGCTGTGAAAGCATTCCTGCTCTTCCCATCTGGAACGTCGGGAACTTTGCGCTCCTCCGGTGTCCACCCGAGACACGTGACGCTGCGCGATCCGGTGCATTCACGGGGATCCGACGCGTCACAGCTCCTACCGAGAGAGTGAAGGTGTTTAACACTGACATGTTATCATGTGCATGCACACTTTCATTAATGCTTGTGCAGATAATGTGTGTGTGTGATGTAATTTATACTATGTGTAAATTATTGTTAATAATATTATAGTAACTCTGATTATAAAGTTCTAAAAAGCTGTTTATTCCGAATGTTCCTGAATCCAAAAGTAACATATAATTCACACAAGAATAGTAAACCCAAACAAAGTTAAATAATTTTTAAATCCTAAAAATATGCTGTATAAAATAATCCCTTCTGTTCCAGGTGAGATTTATTTTGTCTTTTTAAATCTGTTCTCTTGAATTTTCTATAAGAATCCTGAAAACATCTATCAGTTTCCATACAACTATGAAGCTGCACAAATGTTTTCAACATTGATAATAATCATAAATGTTTCTTGAGCAGCAACAAATCATGATTTGTGAAGGATCATGTGACACTGGAGACTGAAGTAATGATGCTGAAAATTCAGCTTTGATCACAGGAATAAATTACAATATTACTCTTTTTACAGAATTTTTTTAATAAATGCAGCCTTGGTGTGTGTTTGTACAGCACGTTGTGTTAGCATCCACCTTTATTTTAGTTAATTACCTTGAAGGTCAAATGATGGTTTCAGACATGCATGGTGCTTAGACATATGAAATCTGCACGGCGTCATGCTTTCATATTGTCACCTCCTATATGGCATTTATGAGCATATAAAAAAGACAGCACAGATACACAAATTGCTATAAACTAGCCCTAACAAAAATGAAAAGAACTCAAAGATTAAATCAACATTTATAAAATAAAGCAAAAAATATTTATGCAGACACACACTCATTCTCTCACACACACACACACACACACACTCACTCACACACACACACACAGACACACACACACACACACACACACACACACACACACACACACACACACACACACACACACACACACACACACACACACACACACATGTTGTGTTTCCATGTTTTATGGGGACATTTCATAGGCGTAATGCATTTTATATTGTACAAACCGTATTTTCTATCCCCCTACACTGCCCCTGCCCCTAAACCTACCCATCACAGGAGACATACTGCATTTTTACTTTTTCAAAAAACATCACTTAGTGTAATTTATGACATGTTTTCCTCATGGGGACCAAAAAATGTCCCCACAAGGACAAGGATTTCGGATATTGCCATCTTTGTGGGGACATTTTGTCCCCATACCGTAGGGATTACCAGTCCACACACACACACACACACACACACACACACACACTCGCACACAAACACACACTCACACATACATACACTCGCACACAAACACACACTCACTCACACACACATACACTCACGTAAACAATCATTTCCATGGACACTCACTCGCATACACTCACACACACTCACACACACACACATACACTCATTCACTCGCACACAAACACACACTCACAGACATACACTCTCTTACTCGCACACACTCACACTCACACTCTTTGTCCCAGTCCTGTGCAGTGGACAGAATCCAGGCCTATTAACCAGCTTTAATAACACCAGCGTTTGCCTTCATTAGCCTGATTCATTGTTGAAATATAATTGCTCGCCGTGTTCAATTAAATGCTGGTCAAGTTCATGATAATGGAATATTTTCATTCTCCACTGCAATACACTTATGAAGTATCGACACATGCAGAGGTGTGTGAGATGTGACTCCAGAAAATGCGGACGGTTCACATGCAGCCTTTGAGTCTCACGTCATGACAATAAACCAGAGAGACAGACGCTCCTGCTTAATGGAAACATCAGGATAGATCAGCAATGTCCCGCAGACAGTTCTTCTCACGGTCACCACAGGTGAATCACATTAATCAAACACAAAGCCACACAATACTGACTGGTTTCATTTTCAGTACTATCTATTGTTTTAGCATATTAAACACAAACTTTATTTTGTGAAATGTTTTGCTTGTGCTATCCTTCTATAAAATTTGATTTCTATATACATTACCATTCAAAAGTGTGGGGGTTGGTAAGATTTTTTAGTTTTTGAAAGAAGTCTCTTCTGCTCACCAAGGATGCATTTATTTGATCAAAAATACAGTGAAAATGTGAAATATTACTACAATTTAAAATAACAGTTTTCTGTATGAATATATTGTAAAATGTAATTTATTCCTGTGATCAAAGCTGAATTTATCATCAATACTCCAGTCTTCAGTGTCATATGGTTCTTCAGAAATCAATTCAGACGCTCAATAAACAGAAACGCAGGGCGGCGGTCTAAAGTTAGAAGTTCCCCCGCTGAACACGACACAAGCTCCGGCACGAGATCCAGCGGCATTACGGTGGACATTTTTCCTTCTAATATTTGTTAAACAAGCATTAATGTAGACGATATGCATTAAAAACAATATAAAATATGCTTTACTTTAAAATATGATCGTAAATATAGGAATTATCAAGCCTGGGGGCTATAGAAAGCAGGTTATGTGACATACCCGGTATGTTTAAGAGTAGAGGACTACCTCAACTTTCAGTTCCAAAAACGGAGGTAATTTTCAGGGAATGTAAGTAACCATAGCAACTCCTTCACTGCACATAACCTGCTCTGGAGCAGCTCACGATCCAGGGTTAGTTTTCTTAATAGGTATTCAGATGTGTTATATAGTTATATTAATATAATCATTTAGTTACAGTTACATAATAAACAATATTAAATATTAATTCTAAAGCACTATTATAACAAGGTAATGTTTAAATGTTAATTCAAATATATTTATTATAAATGTATTTTTCATCCCACACATGGATCTTGGGGGTCGGCTATTCCAGAAAGCAAGGTTAACTTACCATCACATATACAGACAACTCAGAGTATGCTCCCGGTTAACACACAAGAGCAACGAATCAATGATTCACTATGGAAACAGATGCTAAGAAAGAGCGCGCCATTCTACTTCCTCTTCATCTTTAGTTTAATGGTGCTTTACATAACCTACCTAGTGCACATCGCCACCTATTTGTGCAATCATTTTTTAAATCGTTTTAAATCAAGATTTGGGTTAACCGAGAGTTCAGGGTATATGTGATGGTAAGTTAACCTTGCTTTCTGGAATACCCCTCAGTGGTTGTGTCGAGTATTTAAAAAAAGTTTAGAGATTTAAGCCCATCCGTAGACATTAATTCATGTAAGAACAAGATAGTATTATAGTAAAAATGAATCAGCTGGGTTAAATAACCCAATTTCCAGGGTAAAATTAACCCAACATGTGTTCTGTCCTATATTTACCCAACCCTTGGGTTGAAAACAACCCAAATTGGATTGTTTTTAACCCAGTGTTTTTAAGAGTGTATTTTTGATCAAATAAACATAATCTTGTTGGTAAGGTTCAGAGACTTCTTTAAAAAACATTTTTAAAATCTCACCGACCCCAACATTTCACATGGTAGAGTGTATTATCTTTTTGTTGGGGCATATGAATGCATCTGTTAAGTCTTTTAAATCTAGAGCATGTTTAGAGTCATGTTATATTGAGGTACAGTGTGGTCTGTGTTCGTGCATTTCTTCATTTTGTTTGCAGGGGACCAAATTTGAATCTCCTTGCCAAATGGAAATATCATGCAAAAGATCTGTTTGAGGAAGAGAAGCCTCATGAGTAAAATTAAAGATAAGCTTTGAAATAAAGACAGTTGTTGGCAATTAAAAACATTTTTACATAACAGTAAAATGACTGCATAAGGCTGCGTGACCACAACATCAGCATAAAACAGTGAAAATGTTTTACTATTGCGTAAATAGTATTGATTTCACACTGAATTGGAATGGTTTGATGTGCTCTTCTGTGTCTTCCTGTGTGTGTTCGGTCGGGTGTCTCAGAGAGATCCTGAGACGTTCTCAGCGCTGGCACAGGAACACCACACTTCTCTGATCTCGTGCCACGAGCGTCCAGCAGCGGATCAATCCGTTTTAGACGGCGTCTGGCAGAAAGCAGGTGACCTGTACAGTAACAGAGAGCGTGATCATCTCAGGGTCCAGCTCTTCTGGATTGTGAGAAATAGAAAAAGTTATATTTTTGCTTGCAAACGCATGAAGAAACCATTTAGACAAAATATTAAAAAAGGACAATAGTTTGCATATGCATTTTTGGTAACACTTCCAATTCTCAAAATTACCTAGTTGCTCATAGCATACATATTACTAGGATATTGGCAATTTATTAGTACTTATTAAGCTCCTATTAATGCCCTGATCATATTATCTGCATCCCTTAATCATAATCTACATAACAACAACATGCTTACTAACTATTTAAGCAATAATTAGGAGGTTATTGAGACAAAAATCATAGTTAATGGTGCTTGATTATGATTTCACTTTTTTAACTTTAGTTAGTGTGTAATGCATAGACTGTATAAAAATATGGATGTTGTGTCCGTGACGTCACCCATAGGATTCTGCAGAGCAGTTTTGAAGCGTAAAGTGGGACGAGCTGGCCGTTGCCATCTTAGCAATGTGTCACTGCGCGTCACTCCCGGATAACAGAAAATGGGCAAAGAGGCGGGACGTGGGCGGAGCTGAGGTGACGCGATGACTAACAGATAAATGGCTATCCACCTGCCACTCAGAGTGGCCACGCCCTTGATTATGCAGAACTTTAAGGTTTTATATAATGTAAACGAATGAGTTTTAAAAAAAAAAATTCACCCCCCTCACAGAAGGGCAAAATTAGCCGTTTAGACCAAAACTAGAATTTGTCCCAGGCTATAAACATGTTTTATTCTGCTATAAAGTTGGGCATTTTAACATGACCTCAATGAGATTCTGCTCCTTCTGGAGCCAGTCTCTAGTGGCCAGTCGATGAACTGCAGTTTAAGTCACTTCCGTGTTGGCTTCAAGAGAAACTGCGGGAGGTTGCTGCTTGGTGTAATGGTGCTGTTTGAGCATAAACAACCTCTGCAAAGTTATGACATCACAAACCCTAATATGTACATAAACCCGCCCCTGGGAACACTCAACAAAGGCCATGTTGAGATGAGGAAGAGTTGTTGCAGTCGAGCAAATTTGGGAGTCGCTCAAGCTGTCACATACGTATTTCACATTTATTGTAAGCCAGTACGAAATGCAAAAGCATGTAATAAAAGCAAGATGACATCATCAGTTATAACCGTAATTAAACTAAACTATCCCAGTTCTCTCTTCATCAGCAGATATTCTCTGACTCTGTGCAACAGTTCCCACACCAGCGATTTATAGATTATCATGACAGAATATGCTAATCAATGACTGAAGATTGTTAACTCATAAATTCATCATCTATTCATTCAGAAGCGTCCTGTCTCATTCTACATGTTGTCTCTTCTTCTTGAGTCTCTCCATCATTGTCCGACTCCGGTTTGAACATAAAAGGCTGAACAGTTTCGGACATTTTCAGTGTGTGAGGTAATCAGAGCTGCTGACATGAGCTCTTGAAGCTCCGCCCTCTTCTTGAAGAAGCTCATTTGCATTTAAAGGGACACAAACAAAAACTCAAAAAATTACAATTTTAACATGCTATAAAAATAATTTGTGGGGTATTTTGTGCTAAAACTTCACATACACACTCTGGGGATATCAGAGACTTATTTTACATCTAGTAAAAAGAGGCATAATTAAATAACAGATTTAATGGTTAGTTAAAAGTGAGAATTGGGCCATAATCTAAAGTGTGACCATGTTTTTTTAAATCATATTTGACATTTGACAGACTACTAGCATAAAATTCATATAAATATCAGTCGTTGCACTATATCTGCCAATAATATGTCTTAGTAAGATGATATTTAAATCCTTGCTTGGTTTAAATAAAATCTCCATATAGTTTTAAAACATATAATGCAATGCAATACAATGATGATTGAGAGATGAATAAATAAACCTTCCTCAAAAGCCTGATGGATCATATTTGATACTCATGATATTTTTTCTAAAGAATTATGTATGGATAATCAAATAAACACAAGTTGTTTCATTCCAGTAAGTCTTCATCTTTGATACTTACATTTAAGTTAAATTATTTGCTTTAATCAAATTTACTTTATAAAAATCTGAAAAGATTTCACAGCAAAACAAACGTGATCCACGAGCTGAAGGTGTAGAATTATAACAAAAGTCCTTACCTGATCAATCAGACAACATAAGGCATAGATTGTTCATTTAGAAGCTTTAGAAATGTGCGTATCAAATATGATCCAGTGTGTTTTAAAGGGTTAAGCATCAAATCTTCATACTCCTGGATGTTTTTCCACACTGTAAAAAAAATTTACTTAAATTTTTTTAAGTACAATCAACTTGAATGTTTGTTATTTCAGCTTAAATTAGGCCTACATTAAACTGACTTTAGAAAAATTAGTTGAAAATTGCTTATTTTTGATGAGTTAAAGCAATGCAAAAGCATGCTGTCAACTCATCGATCAAAACATTTTAACAGTGTACTGTACAGCATTTGTAGCTCATGTTTCTCAGCTGTGAGGAGACGCCACAGAAAGTGAGCGTGCACGAAGCGCAAACACACGCATCAGGGCATCCTGTCCCACTGGTATACTCCAAATGTAATGCTTCCACAAGCTCTTGCATCACTAGCAGAAAGATAAAATATTCATCATAATCATGAGCGGTGTGGTGTGGTGGGGTTTGTTTGGAGGGCACACGCGCACACGTTCAGAGAATAAACAGTGTCAGAGGAAGACGGTGGCCTGTGCCAGATTCATTACACGCTAAACATCTCTCCTCCAATGCTAATGATTACAAACCCGCGGGCCGGTAAACACTGACCTTTAGCGCTGCCCTCACGGTCGCATCTGCTCACCATCACATTCAGCCCAGGAAAATTAGACTTTTTATGCAATGCAGAAACTCTAAATCTGTATTTCTGGACTGTGTTCATCGCACACTCGAACAAAGTGAGCTGCCTTTTTATTTGAATGAAAACACTTTACGATAATCTTTCAATAAACTTACCTGGTGGAACTATTGTTCAAATGTACCCATGTTGGAAATGAACATTTATTAATATGTTTAAATAAATGAACATTATTAATAAGTTAAATGAATAATAATTAAACAATAGGCCTAAACATTTATTAAACGACTTAAATGTTCACTGATTATTATTGTTGCCTCTAGTAATTATGTGTCAGATTTTTTGGGTTCATTTTAAGCCAGCCATATAGGAATTTTTGAACAATAATTGGGTCAAATCCGCTGGGTTAAAACAACCCAATCGCTGGGTCTACTATTTTCAACCCACCTTGGGTTGTTTTTAACCCAGCATTTTTTAGAGTGCATTAGTTCAGTGTTTGAAAATTCTCTAAATTTTGGAAAAAGGACTACTGTCAAATAAAAATAAAGAAAATAATAAGAACAACTCATTTAAATACAAGCAGCAGCACAAATAACTACTATCGAGCAAAGATACTAACAAAATAAACCATGCTTCCAGGTTTTTCAGGTAGGTCTAACATTAGTTTTCAGGTACAGAAATTGATCAAATGTAAAATAACATTGCATATTTGACTGTATAAATTAAAGATTAATCCTATTATACTTACAAAAGCTATTCAATCAAGAGCAGTGAGTGGTGTCCTTGTCTTTTGTTGACATTAAGCAGACAGCAGTGAAGGATACTGCCCCTTTAAGACCTAATGTACGGAGAATGCGTTGTATTTCTCGAATGAATACAGCTCAGAGACTATGTCTGCAAGGATAGACTACTCATCAAGATGGACGTGTTGAGTTGACATACTTTTTGTGTGAGTTTTCCGGTTCAAATGATGTGATTTAAAAGATAACTCAATATTTGCGCGCTGTGAGACGTGTGCGCGCTATCGGATGACTGCACAGAGACAAATCTTCTCACAGCGCGAGTTCTCATTCGCGTCTTCTGGCACTGCACCTGACGGCGAAAAACGTTTTGCCCACCTTTTTCTTTTAATATCACTTTTGTAATGTATCACTAAGGAGCCAGAACGAGTATCCATCAACAGAAACATTTATAAAGCGTTATTTTCAAGTTACATCCCATATTATGTGTTATCAGATGTGAGATGAACCGCGGTGCAAGTGCGTGCGAACCATGCGAACCGAGAACTGTTTCACCCTAATACAGACTTTGATGTCAGACATATGTTATTTCAGACATTAGATTCATTCAAAATATATAAATTGTTTTATTCACATTTTATCATAAAAAATATATACATATATTTTTGAAGGACTTTTACACGGCACCCTTGCTCTCGGCAGACGGCACCCCGGTTGGGAAACACTGCATTAGTTAACATAAACAATTAAATTAATATTAGTTCATTTTAATTTCAAAATTTCCACTTGCCATTGTGCAGTGATACTACAGTCGACAGAGTGGATCTCTGAGCTGGTGCGCGTGAGTGGAGGCGGGGCTCATTTGCATATTCATGAATCTGCGTATATTAAATGAAGAAAGGGTGTAGAGTTACATTCAAGCTATTTTAAGGCATGAAGAAACTTTTTGCAAAGGAAAAAAATATTAAAATATTTCACTTTTTGTGAGTTTTAAGGGATTAAAGTAATGACTACAGGGGCTTTTTAACATATGTGACCTTATTTAAAGCATCACCTCATCATTTACTCACTCTAATGTCAGTATATATGATTTTCTTCAAATCTTTGAAGAAGTTGCGATAATATTGTGCTGTATATTCAAGTGAAACAGCTTCTCAAACAAGAACAAATGTAGGGATAAAATATTTTCCATTCCATAAAAAAATTGAACGGTCAATTTATAGCATCATAAAAGTAGTCATTTTATACATATGAATATAATCATATTTTATTAAATATAAAAAAGGTTTTGTTTACTTAGCGTTTGTGGGTGCTGTGTATTGTTTGCCCAAAAGTCAAGCGTTTCAATTCCACCACTTGTGATGTTATATTTTGGTTTAGGATGCCTAGAAGTTAGTTGCCATTTAGAATTAGATGTGTGTAATAAATGCAGGAGTTGAAGAAGGTAACCTTTCCTCAGACAAAGACAGACCACAAAGGTTATTACTCAGAGAAATAGTCCATTTAATCTGCAGTGACGGTGTCGTCATGATAAACACGCTAACAAATGTCTTGCTTGTGTCTCTACTGCAGTTTAGCTCAGAAGAACAATGAACAAATTGACCTTGAAAACAATGTACAAAGTTGTACACATGGTATTCTCTGACATACCTTGGAGTACAACACAAATGCCATGTTATGTGAATGCATAGTCATTTAATGCAAAGGTTATATTCAGCACTTTATAACCATTACAAGCAGTTCTAAATTGTTCTATAACATCCTCAAGAAATTAAATACAATTATAATATAATTGTATTTAATTAAGTTGGCTTGAATAGCAACATGCTAATTCATACTAACAACATGCTAATTCATGTAATTAACATGCTAACATGCTCAATTATGGTAGCAACAGGGTAAGTAATGCTAGCAGTTTGATAAAACATGCTAGCATCATGTTAGCAACATGCTAATTCATGCTACAAGTGTGTTAAATCATGTTAGCAACATGTTTAACAAATTATAAATCATGCTAGCAGAATGCTAAACTTTAACACAATCTAATATAAGCTTTATCCACTGTATCTGTATCTGTCAATGACAAATCCTAGCAACTAGCTTAAGAAATGCTAACATGTTAAAGCATGTTAACAATATACTAATTCATCCTACAAGAGTGCTAAATCATGTTTGCAAACATGTTAAAACATATAACACAAAAGACATGCTAATTCACATTAACGAAATGCTAACACGCTAGAAACCTGCGTTACCTGCTGTCCCAAACTTTCAAACAAGGCTTTTTCAAGCCAACTTCAAAGTTTGTTTATGAACATCCAAGCCTTACATCACCAAGTGCAATGCAAAGCGTGGGATGCAGTGGGGTAAAGCACGCCGCCACTGGACTCTAGAGCAGCGGAGACGTGTTCTCTGGAGTGACCGATCACGCTTCTCTGTCTGGCAATCCCATGGACGAGTCTGGGTTTGGCGGTTGCCAGGAGAACCGGACTTGCCTGACTGCATTGTGCCAAGTGTAAAGTTTGGTGGAGGGGGGACTATGGTGTGGGGTTGTTTTTCAGGGGTTGGGCTTGGCCCCTTAGTTCCAGTGAAAGGAACTCTTAATGTTTCAGCATACCAAGACATTTTGGACAATTTCATGGCAAACTTTGTGGGAACAGTTTTGGCCCAATTAGAGCGGAGACTGCGAGCCAGGCCTTCTCGTCCAACACCTGACCTCACAATTGTGCTTCTATTAGAATGGTCAAAAATTCCCATAAACACACTCCTAAACCTTATGGAAAGCCTTCCCAGAAGAGTTGAAGCTGTTATGGCGGGAAAGGGTGGGCCGACTCCATATTAAACCCTACGGATTAAGAATGGGATGTCATTAAAGTTCATGTTCATGTTAAGGCAGGCGTCCCAAAACTTTTGGCAATATAGTGTATATGTATATATTTATATATAGGAAGCATTTTTCATTCTCTTGTTCTTTTTATTATTGCTCAACTCTTTTTTATAGGCCTATTGAATATTATATAATATCTACACTGCCACATCTCTCTCTCTCGCTCTCTCTTGCAGAAAAATTACAGTGTCACCTTACCCATAATGCACTCTACTCCCATGTTGTATAATACTGACAGAGCAGGGCATAATTCATTCTTATTCCCACAGAAACAGACAGCTATTTCTGTACTACCTTGCATATTGCAATCTCCATCGCCTTGGGAACAAGTGTTCAGTCAGTAGTGCAGCCCATATTTAACAAAGTTTAGCATCATAGCATATGCATGACTGACTGTGCCTACAGTAGAGATAATAATGAACAGAATAAGTATCATGCTTATATTTACATACTCCAAATGCCATGCTATTTTACAAAAATGGGCAACAACAAGCAGTGCAAATATCATTGCTCATGTAAGATAAATGTTTTTTTTATAATTTGTGGGCCACTTTCAAAAAAGCATCTGCTAAATGATTAAAGGGAAATGAGAGAGGGAAAACATTATCACACAAGATTCTGCTGACTGGAGTTGATGGTTGAAATCACAAGCCAAGTTTGATTAGCGTCATTACCAATTCACACACCATTAGCTATAATCTCACCAACCAACACAAACCATCCAAATGTTAAAACTGTTTGCAAAGGCAAGCATGCACTCAGAACACCTTTGGAAAATGCATTTGAAAGCACTCTTGGAGAAAATTCAAATATCTAGTCATTCCTAAAACTTCATATCTCTACAGAAAACTGCATCATTTGAGTGAGGATTGTGGGTAAATCGATTGAGTCTTGAGCTCGTGCACCATTAAAAGATCCCACACACAGGGATGTCATTCTCTGGCTCAAAACTACCGTTTCGATTATCGGTGAGCGAACACAACAATCTCACCCACCTGCTGAGAGATGGAGAAAAGAGTTACTGAGGAAACGCTTCGTGCATTTTGGAAAAAAATGAATACTGTTATTGTTATACTGTATCTGTTTCACTAAACTAAATTCAAGGCCAAGGTTGACATTATTTATTACGACGACAGTTGCGTGTAAACAAGCTCCTCAAAAACATATCTAGTGGTAAATTATCATTCATTTTGCCAGTAAAAGTAAATGTGTTTGTCAATGTAAAATAGCATGAGAACGGATGTACTTAGTGGCTTTAAGTGATGTCTGGTTTAGGAAAAATTTACATCTTCACCCTTTATTCAAATGTTGTTAAAATGTGGCTAACACTTTTTGTTTTGGGTATAATTCTCACTATTAACTAGTTGGTTATTAGCATGCATATTACTAAGGTATCAGCTGTTTATTAGTACTTATTATCCAGCAAGCAATCGCCGTCATTTCACCGTTTAGGTTAACTATAGACCTGATATAGTCCATCTATGAGTAACCCTCTTATTGCCAAACTTTGAATTTGGTTACATGCCAAAATAACTTGCGAGATGTATGATATTCCATCATGTAAGCAAAGTCAACAGAGATTACAGGATGTTTGGTTTCATTCACATGTCCTATGCGTTGATGACTAGTCTATTCTTGGGATATGGTTAGATGTATTACATTTTCACTGACAGTCTAAAGTTTGCCTTGTTTTAGCCTAGACGTCAGGGCTGTGTTTGGATGGCTATTAAACACATTTTGAACACAAAACTGCTTGCTGGAAAAGCACAAATTAAAGCCTTATTCTGCATGACCATTTGCTACATCCTTAATCCTACTCCTATCCTTTACCTAAACTTAACCGTTTAAGTTACTTTTACCGTTTAAAACTATTAATAAGCAGTAGGAATTTATTGAGGAAAAAGCCATAGTTAATAGTTTGTTAATAGTGAAAATTGGACCCTAATCTAAAGTGTGACCAAAATGTGTTAAAGATTTTGTAAGCATGTTGCATAATTGTGCTTGGAGTCCATTGTTTTATTTGAGATAACGCAAAGAAACACGGCAAATTATGCGAACAATAATTTTTGGACAGGCTGTCATACAATTATGAACACATGCCAAAAAAAGAGAGAGAACCAAAAAATATTAAAGGGTGGCTGATTATGATTACACTAACTTTAGTCCGTGTGTAATGTTGCTGTTTGAGCATAAACAACATCTGCAAAGTTACAATGCTCAAAGTTCACAGCAAAGGGAGATCTTTTCTTTTACTGAAATCTCTTTTAAGGACTACAACAAACGGCTGGTAGGGACTACAACGAGCTTCTTCACGGGTTAGTGACATCACAAACCCTAAACATGTACATAAACCATAAAAACAAAAAAATATTTACATAAAAATGCTGCGGGAACACACAACAAAGGGGGTGAAATCATCATGACAGAATATGCTAATCAATGACTTGAAGATAGTTAACTCATAAATTCATCATCTATTCATTCAGAAGCGTCCTGTCTCATTCTACATGTTGTCTCTTCTTCTTGAGTCTCTCCATCATTGTCTGACTCCGGTTTGAACATAAAAGGCTGAACAGTTTCATTGCCTGTCTGCGTGAGGTAATCGGAGCTGCTCACTGGAGTTCTTGAAGGTCCGCCCCTTGAGCAGCAGCTCATTTGCATTTAAAGGGACACAAAAACTGCACGTTTTTGCTCACCCTCAAAAAGACAATTTTAACATGTTATAAAAAATGATCTGTGGGGTATTTTGAGCTAAAACTTCACATACACACTCTGGGGACATCAAAGACTTATTTTACATCTTGTAAAAAGGGGCAATCAACCACCCCTTTAAGTCAATATATGCTTTCCTGTGAGCTTTTAGTTTTTCTATGCATTTTTTGAATAGTAAAATAAAACCTGCAGATGTAGTTTGCCCTTTTTTTTAAAAGGTATAGTTCACCCATGATCACCCAAAAATGAAAATTCTGTTGAATGTGAACAAAGTTCAACAAGTGTTGAACAGAACAAAGAAACCCATACAGGTTTAAAACAACATGAGGGTGAGTAAATGACGACAGCATTTTCATTATTGGGTGAACCAAGTTTAGTGTTTTGTTCTTCCCTCATTTTCCTCACATTTTGATGGTTTAATCAAACTGTCGGGGTCATTAAAAACATCACTTCTGGCCATTACTGAAGATCCAGTGAAATAACACCCATGTCAGAGCCATTATAACGTCTAGTGTTTTAACATTCATTCCACATACAATGTAAAGTCAAACTGAAGCAAATTACCAAACAACTGATCCATGCTAGTCCAATCTTAGCAGCTATTGCAGTGCCATCCACCATATTGTCAGACATGCTTTTGCTCTTTTCCAATAGTTCTGCAGTGATTTTTTTCATTTTGTAGGGCAAAAGGTTCCCTCAAAAAGGCTTTTGGATTATTGTAGGAAATAAGCTCTGTGGCCAACAAATGTTTTGTTAATCAATAATGTCTTGAATCAAATGAACACACGCAACTTTAATGAAATTTGAAAAATAAATACAATTGCCAGATGTAAAAAGCTAAAGTCAGTCTTTAAAGGAACGTCACCAGCACTAAACTCTAAAGAATTACATAATTCTGATGTAATTGCATTACATACTGTTTAGCAATACTGTATTGTATAAGTAACTATATAGAGTATCTGGTTTCGGAAGGACCAAAACAATCACTTCAGTTTTCTCATTGTTAAACTGGAGGAAATGATTTGCCATCCATCATTAATATCCTCAAGACAGTCTAAGAGAGGCGGCAGAGAATCTCTAGATTTAAATGGAAGGAGCTGAGAATCAAAACAAAATGTATATTTCCTAATGATATTACCGAGCAGAAGCTTGTACAGATTAAAGAGTAATGACCCCAAAATGGACCCTTGAGGAACCCCACAGGAGAGAGACACGGATGATGAGAATAACTGTAGCCACTGAGAATGTCCGAGATTAATATATAACAATCTATAGACTATAACATTTATATATCAAACAATAATATTAAAATAAAAAACTGTAATGTTAAAATGTATGTTTTCAATGTAACCTTCTCCCTTTAAATACTTTGGTCAGTTCAAGAATAAGTTATGAAATGGTAACACTTTACAATAAGGTTGTATTAGTTAACATTAGTTAATGCATTAGTTAACATGAACTAACCATGAACAACACCTCTGTTTAGCATTAGTTAATCTTTGTTAACGTTAGTTAATATAAATCCAGCTGTTCATGTTAGTTCACAGTGCATTAACTAATGTTAAAGAGATTTTATTCATGCATTAGTAAATGTTGAAATTAACATTAACAAAGATAAATAAATGCTTTATAAGTGCAGTTCATCATTAATTCATGTTAACTAATGCATTAACTAATACAACCTTATTGTAAAGTGTTACCTATGAAATTGTATATTGTGTATTTTGAAAGCAGTTTCATGTCTGTCCTTGTATTGTTTAACTGATATGGGCTTTTCAGAGAGAGTAATTAGTACACTAATCTAATTACACTATTCAATATCAGTGCACATTACTTAAAAAAAGTAATTAGTTATAGTTACTAGTTACTTCTTAAAAATAGTAACTGAGTTACATCATCATAAAAGTAACTAATTACCAGGGAAAGTAACTATCAAGTTTTTTTTTTCAAAACTATTGTAATGTTGCTTTGGGATAATGTGAGAGACAATTATCAAATTCAATACATTATTGTAAATATTAGGCTATATCAGTAGGCCTGTAGTGTAAATATTACGCAACAGCATATCCTTCCAATATGGCGGAACATCGTTATGTCACCTTCTCATTCTCAATTACTTATGAAAGGGTGAAATAGCAACATGCAATATTGCGGAATAGTCCAGCCTTCTAAATTAAAAGAGCCAATCAGATTCATCGCGTCACTGCAAGCTCCGGTTCCCATAGAAACCTGAGACTCGTGCTTAGGACTGCACATGCCCATTGGCTCGTCTAGCCTGAAAAATAAGCTTTCTTTAACACTATTTAATGACAGTTCATGTTAGATTTTGTTGCTGATTTGAAATATGTTATTTAATTGTGAATTAAAACCCATTCATATAGATAGAACTTAGTCTTGTATTCCCGATAGAGCTGCCTGGAGGCATTGCAAATATGGCCGCCGAGTGAACAGACTTTCCTTGAAAGGGACTTTGTTACAATGCATTCTGGGATTGTCTTCCCAGTGGAGGATACATGCAAAACTGTCTCAGAATTTGGTTAAGAGCTTTTAAACAGCTTTTGCATTGGGAGTTGATGCATTAAAGTGCTGTCTATAGTTGGTTTAGGAACAGAGCTTATGTCGCCATCTGCGGTCACTAACCCAGAGAGTCTCTGCTGTGGATGAGCGGCTGAACTCTGTGCATCGGGAACGCAGCGGCCCATTGCTGGCCGGTCTGGTCTTACAGCTCAGCTGTCAGGTCCATTAAAGCAGAGTCAGCATTATGGACGCTAAGAGGATTAGCTGATGGACATTTCTGCTGGTCTCTGTCACTTATCAAAATGAAAAGCAGAGAGGTGGAGCTGGAATCATGCTCTTTACCGAGGAATCTCACTCGCCTTTTCTAAATCTCTTAAACTTTCACACAGAGGATTATTTACTCTGGGGGACATAAAACACGAGGATGGACAATGTTCTGGCACACACACAAAGTCTATATATTTAAATATCTATAAAGTAAAAAAACAGTATACAATAAAAGTATAAAGGAGTTCTCCGTACTTTGTTTCTAAACCTTTAGAGATACAATCATTCATCTCTTACAATGTGCAAATTACCCATATACAAACATTCATGCATTTTTAGTTATAACTTTAGTCCTGTAAAGCCTGAAATTGAAAAAAGTGTCATAAATACTCTGTACACAGAAATACACATATACAGGGGCTGGTCATATAAAAAGAATATCTTCAAAAAGTTGATTTATTTCACTAATCCCCTTCAAAAAGTGGAACTTGTAAATGATATTCATTCATTACACACAGACTGATATTTTTCAAATGCTTATTTCTTTTAATTTTGATGATAACAGGAAAATAGGATAGGAAAATCCCAAAATTCAGTGTCTCAGGAAATTAGAATATTACTTAAAACCAATACAAAGAAAGGATTTTTAGAAATCTTGGCCAACTGAAAAGTATGAAGATGAAAAGTATGAGCATGTACAGCACTCAATACTTTTGCCTGAATTACTGCAGCACTGCGGCGTGGCCTGGAGTCGATCAGTCTGTGGCACTGCTCAGGTGTTATGAGAGCCCAGGTTGCTCTGATAGTGGCCTTCAGCTCTTCTGCATTGTTGAGTCTGGCATAACGCATCTTCCTCTTCACAATAACCCATAGATTTTCTATGGGGTTCAGGTCAGGCAAGTTTGCTGGCCAATTAAGAACAGGGATACCATGGTCCTTAAACCAGGTACTGATTGCTTGCTTTGGCACTGTGTGCAGGAGAGAAGTCCTGTCGGAAAATGAAATCTGCATCTTCATAAAGTTGGTCAGCAGCAGGAAGCATGAAGTGCTCTAAAACTTCCTGGTATACGGCCTGCGTTGACCTTGGACCTCAGAAAACACAGTGGTCCAACACCAGCAGATGACATGGCACCCCAAACCATCACTGACTGTGGAAACTTTACACTGGACCTCAAACAACGTGGATTGTGTGCCTCTCCTCTCTTCCTCCAGACTTTGGGACCCTGATTTCCAAAGGAAATGCAAAATTTACTTTCATCAGAGAACATAACTTTGGACCACTCAGCACTTTGTCTTTTGCCCAGAAGAGATGCTTCTGACGCTGTCTGTTGTTCAAGAGTGGCTTGACTCAAGGAGTGCGACAGCTGAAACCCATGTCTTGCATACGTCTGTGTGTAGTGGTTCTTGAAGCACTGACTCCAGCTGCAGTCCACTCTTTGAGAATCTCCCCCACACTTTTGAATGGGTTTTGTTTCACAATCCTCTCCAGGGTGCGTTTATCCCTATTGTTTGTACACTTTTTTTCTACCACATCTTTTCCTTCCCTTCGCCTCTCTATGAATGTGCTTGGACTCAACTCTGTGAACAGCCAGTCACTTTTGCAATGACCTTTAGTGTCTTGCCCTCCTTGTGCAAGGTGTCATATAATTGGTCATCTTTTGGACAACTGTTAAGTCAGCAGTCTTCCACATGATTGTGTAGCCTACAGAACTAGACTGAGAGACCATTTAAAGGCCTTTGCAGGTGTTTTGAGTTAATTAGCTGATTACAGTGTGGCTTCAGGTGTTTTCAATATTGAACCTTTTCACAATATTCAAATTTTCTGAGATACTGAATTTGGGATTTTTCTTATTTGTCAGTTATTATCATCAAAATTAAAAGAAATAAATATTTGAAATATATCAGTCTGACAAGTTTCACTTTTTGAGTGGAATTAGTGAAATAAATCAACTTTTTGATGATATTCTAATTATATGATCAGCACGTGTATGTACATACATTGGCAAGAAAAAGTATGTGAACCGCTGCAGAATCTGTGAAATAATTTTAATGAAATAAGAGAGATCTTGTCCTGAATAAGATATTTTACATACATTTTTTTAAATATAGTCCACAAGACAAAACATAGCTGAATTTATTCAAATCACCCCGTTCAAAAGTTTATGAACCCTTGATTCTTATACTGTGTCGTTCTCTGATGATCCATAGCTGTGTGTGTGTGTGTGTGTGTGTGTGTGTGTGTGTGTGTGTGTGTGTGTGTGTGTGTCCCTGGATGATCCACAGCTGTGTGTGTGTGTGTGTGTGTGTGTGTGTGTGTGTTCCCTGGATGATCCACAGCTGTGTGTGTTTTGTGATGGTTGTCCATGAGTCTCTTGTTTGTTAAACTGACCAATGTTCTTCAGAAAACTCCTCCAGCTCCTGCACATTCTTCAGTTTTCCAGCATCTTTTGCATATTTGAACCCTCTCCAGCAGTGACTGTATGATTTTGAGATCCATCTTTTCACACTGAGGACGATTGAGGGACTCAAACACAACTATTAAAAAAGTTTCAAACATTCACTGATGCTCCAGAAGGAAACACATAGCATTAAGAGCTGGGGTGAAAACTTGTGAACAGGATGAAGATGTCCACATTTTTCTTATTTGTTTAAATAAATACTGCCCTTCGGAAGCTACAGAAGATACTCAGATGTTTCCCGGATAACAAATTAAGTTTAATTTACCTTGATCTTCAAATTCAGACTTAACGCGTCATTTCCTTCTGGAGCATCAGTTAATGTTTGAACCTTTTTTAATAGTCAAAAAAAAATATTTTTTGAATATCATATTTGAGACAGGCTTCTATGGCTCATAAGTGAGAATATGGAGCTCAAACTCAAATAACTTTCTTCCTTTTTATTTTTATTTGGCCAAAAAGTAAAATTTAATTTTGATAACTTCTAATGTAAATTAGATCTATATAACAGTATAACAGACTACTTGCATAAAATGCATATAAATATTAGTGGTCGCTCTATATCTGCCCATAATACATCTTTGCCAGATATTTAAATGGTTAGTTTTTTGATTAAAGCTCAGTAGCTTTTATTATCTGGGGGTAAAACAATGCAATGCAAGGCCAGATACGACAGTATGCTTAGTGTTTAAGAGCTTAAGCACTTCTGCAGTATATAAATGTAGTAGGTTATCCATAATCATCTCAATTATCATTCTTGTTTTCAGCATTCACTGGCATGTTCCAAATGACCTTGTTTGATGGGTCCGTGAGGAGCTTCATGGACTGAGATGACTGACAGTGCACAGCTGGACCGTGGGTCAGTGCAAGCTTCTTCTCTGGCCTGATGTGCGAGTCTGACAGATGAAGGTTCAACAGATGCCTGGCCAACTGTAACAAGTTGGAGCGTGGTGGAAGGGGAAATACAACCGAAGGCTGTTTTTTTTATGATTCAAGCAAGAGAAACTCTATTAAACACAGATTTGGATCATCTTCTGTGTTTTGCGACGGGCACTAAGAAAAATAAAGTGCAGACCAAACAGAAATAAAAGCATAAGCTTTTATGCACAGCATAAAATCTGACTTACTAAACTGTATATAGCGATAGTCGTTGATTGAATTATTTGAAATTATTAATTTGTTGGTTTTACTATAGGTTGTTATATTTAAAGCCACAATATGTAATTTTTTCACCACTAGACATCGCTTATTCAAAACTGAGGTGTATCTTGATGACGCCTGGATTTCGATGAGCTTTTATTCTGCCGCAGACGAGTGCTTCCACTTCTTCCGCTCATGTGTATGTGGGGAATCCCAGCGCTGTGTTTATCATATTAGATACATTATTTGAGTGTGTTGAAAGTTGTTATAATGCTTCTCTGTGCGTCCGCTCAGCGGCTACTATGAGACACTTGTTCACACTGCAGTGAGAGATCGATATTAGGCGGTAAAACATGGTACTCGCGGTAAATCAAGAACACCAAACAATAAGACTAACTGTGCTGGAGAATAATGATTAGATTAGATAGTATCTCAATGATAGTAATACTCTGCCTGAAACCGGTCCCAAACAAAACTCTTGAATTGAACCCTTAATGTGATTAATATCTTTTTCTGATCAAATATCTAGTAGAAAGAGTGAATAAACTGGATCAAAGAAGTGAATAACCACACACTAATGCTGAATATTTTGTACAGAGATGAGAATAAACTTGTTTCAGCATGCAGTGTAATATATATCTGGGCCATAATGTTTGCTGCGCTGGCAGATTTTGTGTTCACACAGCTGACTCAGGATCAGCCGTGCTGGAAATATTTATGAAGATCGCAGGAAGCTTTGACCCTGGAACAGTCATTCAGCTCAAGGAAAGAGGGCATGCTGTGGATTAGTCATGAGCGGAAAAATAATATAAAGGACAACAATGCAGTTAATATGAGGACGGAAAGTATATATCAGTGTCATTTTTGTGTAGTGTGTTAGAAAGAGCACAGCGCTAGACATGTCAAAGGTCAAGGGTTCGATTCCTGTATGATATATACATGGATGAAACAGAGCTCAAAGAATGTTCAAAATGAAATACTAGCATGCTTCATAATGTGCACTATACATTTCTTTCCATTGCATCACCTTTTTAAAATGACTAAATTCAGCAAATAGCATTTAGTTTTGATCCAAGCTGACAGTTTAAAAAAATTATTCAATAAAGTTAAAAACATCGTTTTCACTCGTCCAATTGGAAATGAAAGGGAGAGCATTGCATTGTGGGATATACTGTAGTACCCATTATGCTCTACTGCATACTGCACATTTTGGCAAATAGGTATTCCAAGAAAACAGAAAACTAGCATAGTGGATTTAGATTAGGGGTGTGCTATTGTCTACAACAATATCATAATTGCTGTTTTAAACACCTAGTGAGTGCATGCATACTCTACGTGATGTAGTCTAGTTAGACTAGTGCACTTGAGCATTTAGAGTGCACGCTTTCACTGCATGATTTAGTCTATTAAATGCATTTTTAATGCCCCCAATATTCAAGATAAGGGGCAAAAATGCCCCAGTATGTCTTTTATATTTATATCATTAAATATAGCTAATATTACACGAAGAGTGCCTTTTTTTCTCCAAATATCAGATTTCATACAAATTCAACATTTTACATTTTAGGCACAATATTGCCTGTTTTTTCTCCATTTCACAAATGTAAATAACGCCACAGAACTGTTTTGCGTCTCTGAACGAATCTGTTGAATGAATGATTCAATGACTCACTCAATCCCTGCTTCCCACTGTCCATACTATCCATCCTAGTTTAACCTGATAAAATATATATTTTTAAATGTTATGTGTGTTAGATTTCATCTGTGATAATGTGTACTTTTATAAAGATAAGTTTGGACATCACTTTTAAATGCAACATGCTACTGCATTTCTCTCTTATATGGTAGGAAATGAAATGAAATGTGGAGGATTTTAACTGTGACAAGATGATTGACAGGCCTGTTTACAGTGACAGGATGCGACAGAGCAAACGTTAAGGATGTGTATGACGTGATAGTATGCTTGTCTAGTCTTTTGCTACACACTCAACAGTATGTACTTTTCTTCACAAAAAGAGTATATAGTTTCAGGGCATAGTATAAGTAGGCAAATTGAGACGCAGCAAATGCTTCTTTCCTGAATGAATCAGCGTTTGAATGAATCTCAATGACTCACTCACTAACAGTGACTTGCTGCCATCTACTGGCGGTCTTCATTTCAGACGCAAAACGTCAAATATTGATATTTGAAATGATTTTAAAAATGAAAAGATCTATGTTTAAAGCATCAGAAAATTAGTTATGCATTTGTAACAGGTTAAACTCATTCACGTACCTCTAAATGCCTCTTCAGACGCAGATTCTGTGTTTCCTCTGCATTGCAAAGATGAATTTTGTTGATGCTGATTTAATTTGATTGTAAAAGCCCTATTGTGTCGTATTATTCTAATTGAATTAGATCAAATTTAAGAATTTTGATGCAAAAGATGATGCATACATTTAATTAGGTTAGAAAAATGGCTTTATAAAAGGTAAAATGCCCATAAAAGGAAAAAAAACTAAAACTTATCAAAAACTTATCGGAAAAATATAATTTCTGTCACTGCTGCGACCTGACCACCTCTCAGAATGAGGAGTATCAAAAACTTAAGAAGCCAGCGGTCCACGACAGTACAAAACCTGCCGAGGTACCAGCACAATAACACACTTAGCAAAATATTGTCTATTTATCATTATCGATTAATCCCAGAAAATATTGAGAGATCATTTGTCAAGATCGCACATCCCCACTTAAGATAAAAGCATCCAAATGAAGGTAAATGCACAAACCCACATTGACAACATTTCATTACAAAAACTGAAGTTTATCTGTGAACAGAATAAGGGGTAAAAAAGGTTTAAACGGGTCTTTGCATTCAGCAGTTCAGAGCAAAATCATAGTAGCAACAATTCTTCTACAGTCCAGACAGACGCTCTCATTTTGGGTCACTTCGAGTCTGCCATTTAAATGTGCAGGGAAACAATAATAAAATGTACAGAACTGAAAAGCTACAAAAGGACAATAAGGGTACGGCCTGGCGCTGAATGAGAGCACTGGAGAGCTAAACGACAGCGTACTGCTGATACAACAGCTCACGAATCCTGTAGTAGTCATCACAATGGCAGCCTTCCAGACAGATGCGGCCCGCTTCCGTCTGAGACAGAGAGAGAGAGAGAGAGAGAGAGAGAGAGAGAGGTCAGTGAGGTCAGCGTTGTACAGCACGCAGGGAGGAGTTCAGGTAAGCATGCTGAGGGGCGTTCACAAAGCAAGCACAGGATTTGTTCTTGCATACAAAAACAGCGAAATGATGGAGTCTCAAGATGATTTTAACACAAAAAGGTCACATTGTGGTAGTTTCCTGTTGATATACTGTTCCAAAGACTTAAGATATACAAAGATGGTGCACTCATATTAGTATGAATGGGAGAAAGTGCAATATGCACAATATGATGGAATATATCTTCCCTTCTAATTAAAAGAGGTCGATTGGTAAAGTCATCGTGTCACTGCAGGAGCCGTAAGAAGTCCCGGTAGCTTTAGGCCGTTTACACCTGGTACTAAGGGTGTTCACACTTATAGTTCGGTTTGCTTGGTTTGTTTAGTCCAGAAAAAAAGTACTGCACAAAACTAGGATAAGGGATTAAGCCGGGATATCTTGGTGATCCTGGCTCAATTTATCCGCTAATATAGTTATCTTTCGTTACCGTTATTGTTCTTGGTGTAAGTGTGCCTTCAGGGTAAGTTTACACGACAGCGGTGTACTAAATTTTGCATACAGATGACAAGATCATCAAGATATCCCGGCTTAATCCCTTATCCTAGTTGTGTCACACCTCAGTACGGTTCTGACACATGTACTGAACTGTGATGGGCAACATCGCAACTATGACGAGGAAAAACAGGTGTGCTTGAGCATTCTGTCTTTTTTAGAGTCACATGTTTTGACATTACATCCTGTTTTTGGTTCGTGTTGTATTCATACTTCATTAAAACCTCACCAGAGTTAGTTTGGAGACCCATCTTTTCAGCTTCTCGGTCCGCTTGTTGGTGCACACCAGGGTTCAGATGGCAGCGTTCACACTCATTCAAATGAACCGCACTAACAGAGCAATCGCACCGGGGTCCGTTTTAATCTAAACATGGTTGATCTGATCACAAGTGGACCACGCTAAATACAGGTGAAAACAGGGTCTAAAACATTTTGAGCTTATCCACTTTCGACCACTTCCAGAGGAAGTCGAAACCGCAATTGACCGGATTGCTTCCATAGTGTAGACGCTCATGTGGTCGAATGTGTTTGAACAGCCGGAAAAGACTCCCCGCCTACTGACTAAAACATTAGCGCATGCTAGCCAGACAGGATTTAAAATTGTTGGCTGGAGACACAAGTTTGATTTGAAGATGAAAAACGTCCCGAGCACAATGTTCTCTCACCATGCCTGATTTCTAACACACACTCACAGCATTAGGCTGGTCTTGCAGCTGTGAAACTTAAGCTGATGCTCTCCGTGTGTTTTCCCTTGGTCTCCGGTTGTGTTCATATGTAAATTGCGCTAGCTAATGTCATCCATTAGATTGAAAGATCTGAAAAAGCCCATACATTTACCCGCCCATAGCCCGAAGAAATGACAGAAGTGGATGAGAGTGGATAAAAGAGGCGGATTAAAACACCAGGTGTAAACGGGAATGTGTCTCCCTCGTCTACTTGTGATCCAAAACACATATTCATACCAGCTGTAAACAGAGCCATAGAAATAGTCAGCGTTCATTCACATTGGCAGGTCAAGGCTGAAAAAATTTGTTTTTTGTCATGATTTGAGCATTTAGAAGCAAAATTTATGAGACAGTTTCTCCATTCAAAGAGATAGGAGCTGCACTTGCATGACTGGAATAGCTGCCCGAGAGGATGTTAGTCACTGATTGCGCACAACCCTAATAGATACCATTTTTACAATTTCATTTTTTTATTAAAAATGTAGCGATGATTGCAGAAATGCATCTCAAAGCTGATGTCCCAGAATTGCAGGATCCAGATTAAGCCATGATTGTATGCATTCACTAATGAATGTGCGGTCCACTAATCAAACCCTCATTCCAGATGATTTGCATATTGTGAGGTGTAATCTGATTCCACTCACCCTCCTGACAGCGACCAGATTATTACACACCAGAACTCCGCCCACAAACTCCGCCTGGATCCCTTCGCGCAGCAGAACCTGCTTAAAGTCCGACAGTCGGGGTTCGTTGATGAACACAGACTGATGACCTGTGACCTGTGAAGAACACGGGTTATTTCACATGTTACTACTTATGCATACTCAATGAGTAAAGGATAATGTACATCCAGCCAGTTGTTATCGCACAATAAACTCTGACGGGTTTTATTTTGTGATAACAACTGGCTGGATTTACATCATCACACTTATTACGCATTGATTTGAGTTGAAATATTTATTAGCTCATTAAACACAAAGCTTCGCTAGCAAGCAGTTTTGACCCTAGACGAACAAACAAGTTCAAACAAAAGACATTTAATGGATAATGTACAGTCGTATCACTTATTACAGCTTTTCACCACATACTGTAAATAATGGCGGGGACATGAGGTACTACCACTAATACAGAAGATATATTGTACAGTAAGTACAGTCGATAACAGAGGTGCAAGATGGCACCGGCTGTGTTTAAATGAAACAAGAGAGAGCACGTCTATCCACGTTGTGATATGAGAGACATGAAAGAAACACTGCTTTAAAGGTTTAGTTTGCCCAAAAATGAAAATTAGCCCATGATTTAATCACCCTTAAGTCATCCTAGGTGTATATGCCATTCTTCTGTCAGACGAATACAATCAGAGTTATGTTTAAAATGTCCTGGCTCTTCCCAGCTTTATAATCCCAGCTTCTTGTTCGTTTGGTGCATCTATCCATCATTTAACTGATCCTCACGGCTCCGGGGGTTAATAAAGGCCTTCTGAAGCGAAGTGGCGCATTTGTGTAAGAGAAATATCCATACTTAAAACTTTATAGACTAAAATAATAAGCTCTCAGTGGCAGTCAGTCTATAAAGTTTTAAATATTTGCTTCAGAAGGCCTTTATTAACCCCCGGAGCTGTGTGGAGCAGTTTTATGATGGATTGATGCACTTTTATGGACTTCAAAACGACCCAACCATTTAATGCCATTATAAAGCTTGGAAGAGCCAGGACATTTGAAATATAACTCTGATTGTGTTAGTCTGGAAGCAGAATGTCATATACACCGAGGATGACTTGAGGGTGAGTAAATCATGGGCTGATTTTCATTTTTGGGTGAACTATCCCTTTAAATATCCAGATGAGCATAATTATACAGCGCTGCAATTGACGATGATCATTATCGGGCAATACCTGACCTTGGAATGTCACACCTGACCAATCAGAATCAAGCGTTTCAGAGAGCCATGTAATATAACACCTTATCTGTTCATCTCAGAGCCTTTGGGGTGTTTAATGAGATGGTTCGTCCTGCTTCTTCAGTCAGCAGATCTATTTAAAGTCTTTCCGCTGATGTCTGATAAACTGTATCATATATTTTTACCTTCATCATGAGCTCAGTTTATCCCAATTTATATTGTAAGTCACTCTCTTTGTTCCTCTTTGTACCTAGAGCTGCACGACAACTCAAAATAAAAGACTGAAATATGAAATATGAAATCGCAAAGGCTACAGTTGAATTGAATACAGTTATGCGCTGTGTTTCTGTGCGTTTCTGTACACGTGAACTGCTCATTATGGCAGCGTTAAGTTTAGTTAAGTTATAGTTTGGGTCGATTTAACGTGCATTTGGGAACGCAACATGCACCAACAATATTTTCAAACTTGTAATGAGAAGTGATTATCAACTGAAGAAGCTTAAAGGGCTCTTAAGAATAAAAGTTTGATGTTTTTAACATTTGAAAATGAAGAAATTAAGACTTTTGTTGAATTGCACAGCTTTGCAAAATGAATATAACTACTTTTCTTAAATACTTTTCAGTTAATTTTACAGTGAAATATTACAATAGCAATATTTATTTTGTAATATTTATATTTTTGTTTAGTAATAATAGTAGTAGTAGTAGTAATAATTTGTATAATTAAAATCACAAAATATTGGCCAAATTTCTGAGCCCTACAAACAAGCACATCAAACCTGGAATTTTCCATTTTAAATCACAATTTTTAATCTTTTTTTTATTTTAAATTTGTATTTTATTTTACAGTGAAATACTACACTAACAATAGTACAGCTGGGTACTATTCTCGTTTTTACGAACTGATATCGATTCTTAAATCCCAAGAATCGATCCTGTTTTTAGTTGATGAATGCACAAATCATTCTAGCGCTGCCTCCTTCCAATAAATCGCAATCATCTTTGTGCTTTGTTACTACTGATATGATAAAGTCTCAGATTTCAAATTACATCCATTTTTTTTACGAAATTCATAAACATAAATATCTTTTTGGCACTGTGGCATGAGATCGCTCTGGCTCAGTTCAAGAGAAGCGGCACATGAATGGATCTTCTCTTCCCGCCTTATCATACCACTTACAGTACGAAATAAACATGAACTAGCATCTGAGAGTGTGTTTAAAGAGAGAGTACAACTTACCGAATCCATATTATGTCACATGGAATCGCTCAATCAGTGTTTCAACCACGGAAAGACATCAGTAAAAGAGTAACGTCACATTTACCTCAGAAAAACCATATCCAGTGTCCATAAACTCGTTAGTCAGCTAGAAAAATAAACTCCAGAGAGGAGCATTTTGATAAATATATGCACCATATTACATATTTATTATATTTTTTTATGTTCTTCAATATTTAATGCATGTTTTAATAAATAGAGTTTTTATGACAGACATCATTTAAATGTTTACATTTCATTTAACTTTATTCATTATTAAGTTCATTTTTACCTTATAGTAAAATATTATAGTAGGCTACAACTGACTCCCATAGTTTACAGCATTAGTTCAGAGATTTGTTTTCTTTGAGGAAAATTTGCCATGTATTGTACCTGATATATATTCAAAATAATTGACAGTGAATCGCAAGCTTGTGAATCAAAATCAAATTGAATTGTGAAATTCCCAGCCCCTAAACAATAGCAATGTTTATTTTGTTTTTATTTAGTCATTTTTTATATTTTTGTTGATTAATTATATTACTAGTATTATTTTTTTATTTTTCTTATTATTTAATAATCACACAATTGTGTAAATCACAAACAAGAACAGCAATTTTCTTGACATTTTTTGTCTTTGCAATTTTAGAATGCAATCACTATATTTACCAGGTAAAAAAACAAAACACAATTTCCCCAAATTCTGCAGTCCCACCTCATTTATTTCCAACACTTCTCTCGTTTTCTCTAACAAACAAACTCTAGAATCATGTTAAACTTCTCCTTCATGTTGTATGTAACCTCTCACTCACCTCATTAACAGGCAGCGGTTCCAGCGTGGGAATGACGTCGCTCTCCTCCGAGATCTCCCGGTCATCCTCTCCAAACAGAGTCTTCATGGCCCTCTGGGTAGCCACGACGCTGGGCTCAGTCGAGAGGTCCGGCGTGACGTCCATGGCTGGTTCTCCATCCTCCGTCTCCTCTTTCGCTTCTCCCATCTCCGCGATGACACCCGTGTCCACCTTTTCCACCCGCATGTCCAGAACGCCGTCGATCCAGGCCAGCTCTGTGTCTTTGGCTTTACAGAACTGCAGCGAGCTGACCAGAGAGTCCTTCAGCCTGACCTATAGCGATATTCATATTTCAGAAGACTGGACACTTTGTAGTCAAAGTTAAAATTATATTTAATATTCACAACCCAAAGCACCCAGAACATTTTCTGCATATATCTTAACATTTATATATTGAGCAGTAAGATGAGTTCAGCATGTCACCAAGTAAGGCATAGACAAAATATATTATATTTTAAATATCTAATTTGTTTCTAATTCTTTAAATAACCTCATATTAAAATTAGACTAAATTGAATATTCATATTTTTAAAAAGTTAATTTGTTAGACCATTAACAAAAAAATTGTGAATCAGTCAAGGTGATTAGAAATGGCGGGGGGGGGTTGTGTAAAATAATAGTAACAGGAATAAAATAGAATGAAAAAGTGGTTTAAAATAATCCAAACATGTTTTCATAATGTTGTTCACTAAATCTTCACTGATATTTAACACTAACATTTAACCCTCAGGTCGTGTTCGGGTCATTTTGACCCGGAGAGCTTTTTCTTTTTCCTGAACACGCAGGTTAACATTAAATCGCATTGGACTAAAACTGACTGACTTTACTTACCCAGGGAATAAATAGTTAACCAAAACATTTTCAACATTTTTGTGATTTTGCTTATAAATGTTATATTAACACTAAATATTGATCTAACTCCACCCAATGGCAATATTTGAAAAATGCTGGAAAAGTGGGCCGAGCCCAGCAGAGTCAGCGGGACGAGCCAAGGGCGGGGCTGAGCGGGGGGCGTGCACCTGAGGCCGCAGTGATGGGTTGATTGACAGCTGTCTTAACTTCTGACGGTGCTAGCGAAGCAGCAGCGCAAGAGAGAATGGCACCACTGACCTAATCTATGAATAGAGTCAAATCCTATACTGAACGCCACTAAAAATAGATCAGATACATGTGATATATTTTTTTTCAAATGACCTGACAACTACAACGTCCAATAGGAAAATTCAACTGCAGTGGAGCACCGTTCAACCTTAAGAGGGCAGCACTCAGACGTTTTTACATCACATATTGTATATTGTACTCGAATCAATGAACAGCACTAATAAAGCCCCAGTCTTGCAGATCATGAACTAAAATAAGTTGTTTTGGGGTTTAGTTACACTTTATGAATGGGGAGATTGAAAATAAGAGAACCATTAAGGGTTCAGGAACATGTTCATCATATTCATGTTCACATATTTACATGTGTGTTTGCAAAGATAAAGGCCTCGGACCATTGCATGTGTTGATACCACACACACACACACACACACACAATCACAAAGGCCTGTTATTATTTGTAGGCCGCTCATTTTGGATCGGTAACACCACAAGTGTGACTAAGACCTGTTTAATTTAAGGGTCACAGATTGGGACTAATATTATAAGTGGGCTTTTATATATAGAAAAATAAATCATATTTTTTTATCTTAAAAACATACAGAGAGAAGTATTACCTGGTAAATGTGGGTCTCGCTGGTGGCATCCACCGTCTCCTGCAGTTTTGGCATGTAAACTTTGATGTCTTTCCCGCTGAAGGCCTTGCAGGACTCGGCCAGGTCCTGACTGGCCTCAGGCGGGCCGTGAACGATGACTAGCTGTCTGGGTTTCATCTGGTTTATGATCTTCTTAATGGAGTCCCCGTCAGAACGGCCCTCATAATCGATGTAGGAGACTCGAGCTCTGACACACAACAGATGAATGAAGGACTCTGAATGCTGTATCTGGGTCATTCTACCAGAAGTATGACCAAGCTATACAATATTCTTTTTTTTTTTTAAATCATCCCCAAAATTACATTACATTACATTTTCTACCATAATTTGGCCAAATGAATTTCTGTTATGATTTAATACTATAATATTGAAGGTAAAAATGAACTTATTTGTATACAAACACTTAATTTATTGTCTGTTTTAATTTTTCTGGATTTATGATTTAATACAAATGTATTATCAAAATCAGCGGTTAAAAAGAAGGCTTAAAGAAGGAGGGAAGGTGGGAAAAAGAAGGCAAAAACATGAACAATTGAATCTTTTAAAATGTAGTCCGATCAAAATGTAACAATTCTTTTTATTTTTTGTCAAACAAAGAGCTGCACAACAGAGGTTTCAAATGAAAACATGGAAAAAGAGTGTGATTATGCCTTTAATAGGGCACCATGATTTCCCAGATGCAGAAAATGCATGCGGAATCACGGAATCCAGTCATAAAAACAGAATTTACTGTATAAGACGGAATTTCACAGAATTTGTCACATTTTTGAGGTCAGGAAATTAATATAGATATAGACTAGCGTCTGTGATTAGAGAAGACTATTTAAATATGAATCCTGCATGTTCTGTGTTTCACGCTTTCATTTAGCCTGTCAAAAATAAAAAATTTATGACAAATATATTACTGTTGTACAGAAGAATTTAGATACGTCAATGTAATAATAATCCTAACAATAATAATTATCATCAAAACTTTATTGATAATCACAAATTTTCTTTCATTTTTTAATTTTATCAGTAAAGCAGCAATTTGTTTGAAAAACAAAAAGGGTTTTATTTCTTATGATTAAAAGATAAATAACATTTATGTTTTACGTCTTCATTTGATTACCAGAATACACAACACAGAATTTGTAAGGGGAAAAAATTCATAGAAATAAAAAAATAAAAAATAATATATATGAAAATGGTTGTTTTTATGAACGTGATTAATTAGACATGTTTTTCTTATTATTAAAATTTAATTAAACAATTAAAATGGAATCCAGAATATTTCAAACAGAAAAATTGGTAAAAATAAAATGGAATCAAAAGCAATTTTTGTTCAACTTAATTAATTAATGTAAACTTTTTGTTAAATTGTATAAGATTTCAATTAAATAACACTTTTTTTTAATTACAAAAAAATGTATTTAACCATTAAAAGACTCTGGACATTAAAATAAATTAAAATAAATAAATAAAGGGAGAAAATGTAATAAAAAAAAATTACTTTAAAAAAAATGTTTTAAATGGCACTGTTATTATTTTGAGAAGTACATTCTACTGTAAAAATAATATTTCAAGTGTAGCTGAAGGATTGTCGTGAAGACCTTTGAGTTTCTGTGTGTATATGATTATGACAATAGTTTTTATCAAATGAAATGGTGTTAAAGTGACTCTCAGAGTGGCTCTGCAGATCAAGTTCATGTTCATGTCCTCATAGTGAAACTCAAATGTTTTTCTCAGCTGATTAAAATCACAAATGGAGTCTAAACTCACATTATGTACCAGTTCAGCAGCAAATAAACACCCAAGCCACAGAAGAGCCATTCATTGGAGATGGACGGAGGGTTATTAAGAGTTTAAAACTGACAACAGCGTAATGGACTGACAACTGTGTATACGAGAAACATGGGTGTCTTTAACTGACTGTAGGATACCTCTATGATTTTACATCTCAGCAAAAGCGTGACATTTTTACCAAACACTGATTCGTTACAATAACATGCTAGAGGGAGAGCGACCCCTGCAGGCCACAGTCAAGAATGACACATCCTGAACCTAAACAAATACATTGAATATAGATCCTAAACACTGCCGTAGCGGCTAAACTGCTAATATTCATTCAAGCATTAGAAGGAGTTTGAACGTCACGATGAAGTCCTCACCTGATCTCTAGTGTTTGCGTGTTACTGGTGCATTTGGTGGGGACGTCGGACAGGTCTTGCTCCATGGGCTCGTCTCCGTTAAGCAGTCCAGACTCCAGCTTGCTCTTCTCCTCTTCAGTGGCCTGGAGCTCAGGAACCAGAAACTCCTCTGGCCTGAGGGTCAGAGGTCAAAGGTCATTCCTCAGAAAATACAGAACTCATACATAAATATGACACAGTAAATCAAAGCTTTTTATAGGGAAATAATACATATCATCAGGGATTCACAAAATATACTCGTTTTTATTAGCTGAGATACAAGAAACGATCAGTTTGTGTGAGAAACAGAACAGTATTTTATCATTTTTTACCTTTTACCTTTCTGCTGAGTGAGGTCAAAATGAGACATCTCTTCAGCCGCTAGGAAGAGATGCCTCACACGTATCTCTACGCCATATCGTGTATTTTCTAAACCTTGAAACTTTTGGTTTTATAAATATGGTTATCTTTGAAAGGTGAAAAAATTATATTTTGGTCATCACTTTAAAAATAATATAATATTAGCATTTTTAATTTTTGGAAAAAGATGTAAGTACTTGAAAGCATTTTACTATTCCTGCCAAACTTTTTAAAGGGGTGATGAATTGAGAAATCAACTTCCCCTTGAGCTTTTGATATATGAAAGGTCATGGTAATATAAGAATATCATGTGAGTTTCAGAGCTGAAAACGTCCTTGTTAGTCAAAGAAAAGCTTTTATCACGATCGTATGCTTCATACTGACGCCATTGCGTGACGAAACACCGCCTCTACAGAATGATAAGCATGTGTAATTCAGTAGCCCACCGACTCATCGTATCACGATCAAGATATTGTGGAAGAACTCAGTCGCTGCATAAGCTTCCTTCGGATACTAATATTAGGAATGTGTGATACTTCTTTTTTTTTATGTGGGGAAGACATGTACGTGTGTTCGCTACATTTCACTGCGGAATCGTTTGTAAACAAGTCTCAGGTGCTGGATTTGCAGACACAGTGTTGTTCCTTCGACAGGAATGGTGCAACAAACTTATGTGAGTAAAACGTCTTTTTTATATGTAATAGTAGTCCTGGGGCTTTGTGTTTTCCAGACGGGTTACCAAAACGTAAACCCATCGGCAGGCTGATGAATCTCAAATAGTGAAATAATGTTCCTTTCTTGATCTGGGCGCGCGCATGTGTGTGTCAGTGCATGTGTGTGTGTGTGTGTGTGTGTGTGAACTGAACTGACAGGGGAGCTGAAGCTCATTAAATATGCAAATCTTATCCAATCCCAGCCGTACGCATCCCAAGTCTCCAGTGCGGCACGCCCATCAAAACCCAGCGTTCAGGAGAAAGCCTCAAAACCAGTCTAGAAAATAGCCTATTACTTATTCATTATGATGTTTTTGAATGTAAAAACCACACAAACGTCATCAGTTGACCTCAAACAACAGTATAAAAAAATTTAAAAAGCCAGTTCATGACCTTTAATGGTTACAGTTATAAATCCATGGCGAGTATTGTTCATTTGTGTACTGAAAGCCCTCTATAACTTGTTAGTTTGTGGCACAATGTTTCTCCTGGTTTTCACATCAGTGCTGTTTGATCTGATAGAGATCTACGGTTAATAACAGAGAACTCTGCGCTGAATGCTTCTCACGAGATCTCGAAGCGATGCTCTTAATTCTGTGACGAATTCAAATGCTTTCTTCCGTGGATCTCCCAGCCAGTGCTGTGTAGTAACAGTGTCACGAGATAGATCGACTTGTGAGTAGCTTCAGCTGCACTGACATTAGCCCGAACTGATATATACGGTCTGAAGCACAAATGAGTAGACCCCGCAGACACTCTGATCAAGCATTTAAAGGAAAATAACAAGACATATCCTCAGGGATTCATTAAATATACTAGTAAATATTGGCACAAACCCATGTAATACTGCATAAATTACCATCTGATCACTTCACTTTAAGGTGAAGAACTCTAATTAATTTACATTTATGGATTTGGTATCCATCTAAAGAGATTTCCATTGCATTCAAGGCACACATTGATCATTTTATAATTCGTCTTGTTCACCTGATGATTTCTCCGTACTCATCCCATTTGATTCGCTCCTCGTGTGTAGGGAACATGGGGTAGGACTTCTTGGCCTGTTTGAAGAAGCTGCCCTTCCTCCCGCCCTCGCCCTTCATCATCAGGTCGTGATGTTTGGTCTTCACCACCGCCGGCTGCTCCAGATCGTCCTCCATATCGCTCTCATCGCTCGAGTCCATGTCCACCCTGACCAAGAACACAGAATGCTGTTACTGAACCTCAAATGCAAAACTGTGAATTAGATCTGAACAGATCATTAAAATGGCTTAATGAGATTATTAATCCACAAATGGCCGATATCACCATCAACGAGCCGTGAAAGTGAAGAAACGACCAGAGAAAAGGGTTGACTGTGCTTTTCTCAGCATTGTTAGGCTAAAATCAATGTAGAAAGTAAACTGTATATTTTAGGTTTTTGATCATTTTTAATGACCTTTTTGAATCCTGTAGTTCATTGAAATGGTGTGATTTTTAAACGCAAATTATAATTAATGTGGGGTCATAACTGACTGTATAATTACTTTAAAATGTAATTATTTTAGACAAATTATAGCATATTGCATCACATTATTAGGACATATCAACTTTATACTACAACAGTACCATAAAACTGTAATAGTCTTATTGGTAATAATATTATTAATAAAATATTTTAATTTATTTTAATGTTAATTTATTACTGTGTACTGTCATATTTTATCAATATGAATATATTACAAATGTAAAAATTCACAAGTTGAATGTGTTCCAAAAAATAATGTAAACGAAAAAAAAACATTATTTATTAATTATTATTATTATTTTTCAGCAAGAATGCATTAAATTGATCAAAAGTGACAGTAAAGACATTTGTAATGATACAAAAAAAAATCAAAACCAGTAAATGCATGTATGGTAAGCATAAATGTGAACAGCATTTGCAACAGAGCGTGGGTAAAATATGAATTCATTTGGAGAAAAGGGTTTTGCAAACCCTGATCAATATGAGAGCTGCTGTTTCAAAGCGAGTTTATTCCTTTTTAAGCAAAGGCAGCAGGAGATGTTGAATGTTTAACATAACTTTTTGACCCAATCGTGCAGCTCTAGCGTGAGTGATTCATACAATATTTATAGCTATAGATTTTTTCCAGTGAGGATCTGTCCTTTGAATATTTGCAGAGGATTACCCACACTACACTTGATAAGTGCTATAAGAAAGACTTGGTTTGATGAGCAGTGCATTCTGGGTGAATCAAAGCCATTTTTCATTCTGACAGTGTTTTAGTCATAAACACATTTCCACTCACTCCTTCGCCTGCTCCAGTTTTTTGGCAGCTTCTTTCTTCATTTTCTCTTTCTCCAAGTACTCCTCTAGTTCTCGTCCTTCCAGTCGGCAACGTTTTCTTATCTAATTTAGAAAAAAAAGCATCAAAATAACAAGTCAAACATATCAGACGCTGCACAGTCTTATAGTTAGAGCGCACGTCCACTGACCATTTGAAACATACTGCACATAAAAAAGCGATCTGAAACATCAAAAGCACTACAGAGGAATAACTGATCACAAGATCTGCATAAATTTGTGGGATCTAATCATTGGTATTCAGAGATTTGTCAGAAACATAATATTAAGCAAACTAGTTACATTCAAGCAAAACCGATTCAAATCAAGTTGTCGTTTTTTTTAACAATTTACAATAAGGTCTCATGAATAATTTACAAGTCATTGTCTTCTCATAGGAGAAGGCCCCACAGTCTCATGAATAATAATTAGATGTGTCATCAATGTACTATAGTGTTTTTGCCATGACACATCCTGCAACATTGACATGTAGATATTAAACCGGGAAGATGAATATAGCGCAAAAAGCCCAAAATGAACCATGTTAGCCCTGAAATTAAAATGAATGGACTAATGTTAACAAATAAGACCTTATTGTAAAGTGTTTTTGGTCTCACTTAGTGTAATGTCCAATTCTCATTATTAACTACGACTTTTGCCTAAACAAACTCCTCTAATTATTGTTTATTAATATTTAGTAAGCTAGATGGTAAAGGAACACGCCAACTTTTTGGGACTTTAGCTTATTCACCAAATCCCCAGAGTTAGGGAAGTCCATACCATTCTCATTTCCGTGCGAGCCGTAACTCTGATGTACCCACCGCTAGCCTAGCTTAGCACAAAAACTGGAGATAAACCGCTCCATCTAGCCTACTGCTCTAGCCAAAAGAGGGGTTGTAGTAAAAATTGCAATATTACGCAGCACCTGAACATAGGCTAACTCCCATCAACTTAACCAACTGCTCGCACAGAGAGTGTGCTGGGGACTATTTTCAGGCGCTGTGTAATATTCCTACGTTGCTGCACTCATGGTACGGCAGGAAAGTTCCCTGATTATTACGCAGGAATGAGAGTATAGTTCCTAGCCATATCAGTCTAGAAAATTACAACTTCGGTGTACACTAAGTAACTATACACATCACAACATGTTAATAGGGAAATGTTGGTTTTATTTTGACTCTTTTTGAGCCGTAGGCTAGATGGAGCCGTTTACCTCCAGTCTTTGTGCTAAGCTAGGCTAGTGCGGGTGCATCAGACAGAGTTATGGCACGCACGGAGATGAGAATGGTATGGACTTATCTAACTCTGGGGGATACGGTGAATAAGCTAGTGAATAAGTCCTAAAAAGTCGGCGTGTGCCTTTAAGTTTAGGTAGGGTATGATTGAGGGATATAGACTATGATCATAAGGCATTAATATGTGCTTTATAAGTGCGAGACTCTAAACTAAAGTGCTACCGTGTTTTTGTTTTTGTAAGTTATGTATAATAAATAAATAATTATTTTTACTTTTGTATAATTCTGATCACGAATTTACTTTCACAGACAATTTATTCATTTTCTGTACATGAATGAATTCTCACTGATTGATTAAATTTCTTATTTGCATGTCTAATGCAGGGTTCTTTCTACATCATTAGACTGATTTTAGCACGATCCGTTTGCGGTGTGGTGTATGGTGGTGATTCGTAAACGACAATGGGTGTCGGGCGAGAATTGAATGTTTTCTCTCGTATAGTGTGTCATAGTGCACAACAATTGTGACCCTGGAGCACAAAACCAGTCATAAGTGAAAATCTGAGGGTGCAAAAAAATCTAAATATTGAATGTGGTTTGTGCTGTTCACACTGTAATGAGAAAAACAGATCTGAGACACATATGAGCAAAAGAAAATCAGATTTGGGCCACATTTGCCTGTAGTCTGAATAGCCAAAATGGCATAATCTGACACAGAGACTATTGTAACACAAAAATATTGTGTAGTCTGAACCCGGCATAAGTTAAAGTAGACCTGACTCACCTCCAGGTCCATCCTCTTTTCCCCAGGGTTATCTATGAGGTAGCGGGCCAGTGTCCCTGGTGTGGTCCTGTAGGTGAGGATGACCGAGTTCTTGGCGTCCTGGCACCACTGTATGAAGAGCTCCCGTGAGAAACCCGACTCCAGATCGGGCTGACTGCACAGAACCACCTTCGGGCTGGGCACGCGGGACAGATCGGCCAGGCTGTGACAGAGCGAGAGGTGGCGGAACTGGAAAGGGTTGTTCCGCTTGTCCTCGAAGCATCGCATCAGTTTATCGCTCATCCACTCGACCTGCGAGAGAACATGAGAACTCGTGCTGTGATGGGAACGTTGAGATATTGAGAAATTTCAATGACGTGAAATTGATATTGGAATGACTGGGATTTTGTTGATGCGAAGAATAAAATTAAACCATGTTTTGTGCTTTTGTCTGGTTTTTAAGCTTTTCATACTTTATATTCTGTGCAGTGGTTAGTTCACACCAGTAACAGAAATTAACTTTTCTAATAAGAGGCAATATGCCCTCTTAAACTTTACAAAAGCTATCTTTATAATCTTACAATGTATGCATAATCTTTTAAGTCAAATTCTTACATGTAAATCAATTAATGTAATTATATTAAGACATGATTTGTTCACACGTTCGGTCATTGAATCATTCATTAAACTGATTCGTTTAAAACACTGATTCATTCAGTAACGAAAGCGTGCATCCTCACAGCGTTTTTGTTTGGGATTAGCGGGTGGCAAACTCTATAATATCAGCTCACACATTTAAAACAACAATTTCAGTATTATCGTAGACAACACAAATCACACACCTGGGACTTTGAGAACTCCACCACATTGTAGCTGACATTGTTGAGCAGGGCGAGCGAGTAGACGCCCAATCCTGCGTCTTTGGTCCTCCAGATCTGATCCAGGAGTTGAGCCAGCTCCAGCACTCGTCCCGCCGTATCCACTGCGATGAGCACATTCCCGTCACCACGGAGAGTCTCCATGACATTGGCTGGAAGAGAATGTAGAGAACGTCAGAACAGCATTAGGGAATCTGGTTCACTGTAGCAGTAGATTTGATAAGTTCTCAGAATAAGTTGGACGAAACTATTGGGTTTGTCTGAACTTACTGAGCAGTTGCTCGTCGCGTTGTTTCCTGCGAGGCTGTACATACGAGGCGTTGAAGGAGTCTGTGATGAGGAGAGACGGTCTGCTGACGGTCTCCAGGGAGCAGCCATTCAGATGACTGAGAGGACACAGCCAACATTATATAACATTTGTTTTAATCTACACCTAACCCTGTTTACAGCTGGTATTAAGATGTGTTTTGACTGGTTGGATCACAAGTAGACGAGGGAGACCTCTCTCAATTCTTCTCTTTTGTCCACTTTCAACCACTTCTGTCCAAATTTATTTGAGGGGAGGGTCTATCGGCGGGTAAATGTGTGGGCTTTTTTTTTAGATCTTTCCATCTAATGGACGACATAAGCTCATGCAATTTACATTTGAACACACCAGAACACGACAGAAAAACACACAAAGCATCAGCTTTAGTTTCTGCTCTGACAGCCGCAAGACCAGCCGAACGTTGTGAGTGTGTGTTAGAAATCAGGAATGGAGAGAGAACATTGTGCTCTGTACGTTTTACATCTTCAAATCAAACTTATGTCTCCAGCCAACAAGTTTAAATCCTGTCTGGCTGGCGCGCTTCCTATAATGTCCACGCATTAGGACAGCAGAAGGTCTTTTGTGGCTGTTAAATACATTTGACCACATGAACTTTTACTCTGAAAAAGCTGAGGTCGAATGTGTTTTCGATTTCCTCTGGAAGTGGTCAGAAGTGGACAAGCTCAAAACGTTTTCGACCCTGTTTACACCTGTAGTTAGCGTCCACTTGTGATCCAACCGAGCAAAACGCCTCTTAATACCAGATATAAACAGGGCCCTGGATCACAAATCGAAAATGCCTCAGATATTTAAAATCTGTATTTAATTTCACTTTATATTAAAGACACTTTTTATGTGATGTTGGTTTGATCAAAGACTTAAGATATAAAAAGACTGTGCATTCTGAATGGAAGAAAGTGCAATGCGTAATATGGCAGAATAAGTCCCGACTGAGACGTGCGCTTATGACTGTACGCGCATTGGCTGCAGACTTTCAGACTTTTCTTGAAAGGACTGTTGGTCAAATTTATAATTAACAGAAATATTAAGCATTGTTCAGTGAAGATACATAGATCATTCAAATTTGGCAAATGAAGCTCAATGCTTGAATGGTGTGCAAAAACCACTCTCATGTCACGAGCACATGCAAGAACCAAGCTTCTGTTTACGTTCGCTGATCAATTTTTATATGTGAATAAAAGCCTAAATTAATCTGTTCATCATATAAAGCAATCTTGTCTCTTCAGAAGACCTGGATTGAACCACTCGAATCATATAGATTTATTTTCTAATCTCTTTATGAATGTTTTTGAAGCGTCAGCGTTTTGAATGTGTTTGATGAAATTTTCGTCCCTCCATTGAAAGTTCACACAAAGATCTTAATTTGTGTTTCAAAGATCAACAAATGTCGTCTTTGTAACGACATAAGGGGGATTAAATGATGACACATTTGAAGTGTCCCTTTAATAAAGTAAAACTTTCTGATGCTACATTCATGTACAGGTGATTTCTTCCATATTTACATCTCCCTCTTGTGGTTGAAATCCACAGCATAGATGATCTCTTCCTCGCCATCCTTCACTATTTTCCAGATAGTGCCCCCAATCATGTGACCAGCAGGAAGTGGGGTGATGGACAGACCGTGACCTTTTCCTGTTCATTAATAAATTATGATCAACTTTCAAGACACCAAAAAGGACACATTATCAGATGTTATGGAGAATTAAAGCTTCATAATTTCTGAGGACACGTTTCCTTGTATCTCACCTTTCAGGTTGACGATCTGAGAGTATTTCAGCTGCTGGATTTTGTCAAAAGCTGAATCGACATCATCCAGTGTGAACAGAGAGAAATCTTCCGTGTTGTGTCGAGACTGAGATCAAACAAGATGGAAAATAATTAATGTTTCATCATCAGAATGTTTCTCTGCCTCATTCTGATATTTAAGCTGAACACAACAAAACATTTTTATTTATGGGGATTCCAAGTTCAACTAACAGTCTATGATTCACAGATCTCTGTCAAAATAAAATAATTATAATAAAGAGTGGTCATATTACAACCCATATTGCATTGTGTCTTTATTTTCATAAGCATATTTTAGCCCCCAAATTCTAATTTCCCTAATGTAAAAGAAAAACCTTTATCATTACTGTAATGAAAAAAATGATTCAAATAATATATAATGTTATACTGCATTCATGCTGATTTTCTTTATTGTAATAAAGCAAAAAAAAAATATTACAGTAAAGAGAAGCATTATTGGGACAAATGCAAATTCATTCACCTCAAAAGTTAAACATCAGGACACATTACCGTAATAAATGGTTTTGGGGGAAAACTGTCATGAAAATAAAAATCCTACCAGTCTAAAAATTGGGTTTGTTTTCTTTATGCATTTAAAAATAATAATAATTAAGGGTGAGAGTCACCCATTTAAACAATCACTCAAATAAACAAAAATAAAACGATTCAAAATAAACACAACACAAACATAAATCATTTTAAGCATCATATTCAAGAATCTCAAATAGCTTGCCATCATTTTAGTGCTGAAAATGTATTCTTAATCTAAACATTATGATTTTTTAATGGATTATTAAAATGATTTTATGTTGGTTATTAATGTATATGTGAATGGGTTAATTTTTGTTTATTTGAGTTTTATGTAACATTATATAAATGTTGCCATGAGGATGACCTGTCCAACTACTAATTGGACAATTAAAAAAAGAAGTATTTCAGATACATAAATCAAAACACAAGCAGTGTTTCATTTGAAACCCGTCCATCTCACCTGATAGAGATCGTACATGAACATCTGGCCCATCTTGTAGACGGGGATGGTGGCGTAGATGGTGCAGTTGAGCCCCAGTTTGCCCACAGCGTAGGGTAAAGCGCCCAGATGCAGGTGATCAGGGTGAGAGAGCAGCACTGCGTCCACCTGATGGACATATCTGACAGAGACGGCAAATACACATCACAATCACATACAGACAATTATATAAATAACACCGCCTCATTGTCAAACTATCATACCGCTTCAGGGAATCTATGATGTCCATGGAGAAACTTTCATCCCAGCCACAGTCCAGCAGGAAACGGAACTCGTCCACCTGTAACAGGTAACACAGAGCCGATTCCTCCTGGACTCCGGATAGAGCCGTCAGCTTGATGATGGACGTCATTCTGCCGTCTGACCGATGGATGGACACAAGAGATCATCAGTAAATAACCAACATAAATCCATCACATTTAATATGTTTTAACAACCAAACTTTTTTACTAAAAAATACCATAACCATGGTATTCTTTGAAGCAGATGTAAGTAACATTGTATATAAATATGCAAGTCATTCAGTTAGGGATGCAGCGATAAAAAACTTTGGCCAAAACCAATAAAGAAAACCGATATATTGGCCGATAAATCTAAATTCGTATTTTTAAATATTTTTTGAGTGTCTGATTACAAAATCAAAAGTCTCACCATTAAAAGCCATGTCCCAAGCACACAATTATAATGTTCTCATGATAATTATAATTTTAAATAGCTTATATGACAGACTTGCGTTGCACTTAACTGTATTTTCTTTTAGTAATTCAAAACCATCATGTTGAACAGAGCGCATCTAAAGTGTCTCAGCTGAAGGAAATAATCCGTAATTTATCATCTTTAATATATCGGCCAGTTTTTCTTACCAGACCTGGCCGATAACAATAACATATACCGGGCGATACCGATATGTTGGCCAATTTATCGTGCATCACTACATTCGGTAAAATCGTACGACCATGTTTTTAAATGTTCATAAAACCACTGTATTATAATGGTACATGTACCAAAGTAATACCATGGTACTCTTTTCAATACATTAGAATACCATGATGCATGAGTATGGCAAGTATACATAACCATACTAATGGTCTTTATCCAAATACCATGGTATTAGTATCTGAAACCAGCCCTGCACCGTAGTACCAACACAGTATGCTTTGTAAACATTAAAAAATTAATACAGCCAATTATAACACAATACTAATAAATATGTTTATAAATACTAATATGCAAGAGCAGTGTGAAATGTAACTGTAAACTGCAAGTTAAACGAGAAGAGGCAAAGAATGAATGAATGAATATGAGAATTCATGAGCCTTCACACACTATACGATTTCAAAACTTTAGGAAAAATCTGACATTTAAACTTAATCTGAACTCACTGAAAACACATAGCAGCCAAACAAATGAAGAGATTATCTTTCAAAATGAACTTCATTTATGTACATTAACACTTGCATACCCGTATCTTGTTATATCCCTTTTGATTTCAGCAGGTTCGGTCACTAATAACTGTTGAAACGTGCTGAAAAATCATATTAAAGTCATATTAATGTATCAGATCGGCGGCATGAGATGAGACCAGCAGCCATTACTGCCGCTGCCAACGTCACTAGACTCTACCACTGACAGCACTAGAGGGGTGCTTGGAAATAACTAACAAAAGTCTCGTAAACAATGCATGCCATTTTTTTTACACATGAAACATTTGAGTTAAATATATCTCTACAATATTGTTTTGATAAGAAGAAAAAAAGATTTCGGCTGGACGTAATAATTTCTTTAGCCTTTTAAACGTTAAAAAGAAAAAAGGAATCAAAATAATAGCAGAATTTATAAACATTTATTTATTTAGGATTTTATGTAAGCTTCAATTTTTAATATTTTGCACATTTTAAAATGTTAATAGACATAAAGACCTTGCTTTTATGTTAAACGTTGCGGAAAGGAAACTTATAGCACCTCCCTTCAAAGTGTCACGATGATAGTTGGTACAGTCCAAAGCCCTCTAACCCTTCCTGCTAATGCTGCTGTGCTAATAAACAGAGAAAACTAGCGGCAGGTAAATTACTTTAAATTCATTTATATATGTAACTATAAACATGTTTTTATATTTGATTGTGAATATTCAAGTTAAGTAAACGTTTGTGCGCGTTTTCTCCAGAAGTAATGAGATTTAAATCTATGAGTACAGTAGCAGATAGTGTGGACGCGGGCCCAGAGCGGTCACCTTCACGTCAACACAAACATTGATAATGGGATGTTTTCATTTAGACATTTGTATTTCGATCTGTTTAATCTGATTCAGTAGATATCAATGAGGTGAGACCGAGTTTTGCAGACTGACAGATCAATGAATGGTGCAGAATTACTTTTTTCAGTGTCTTTCACGTCATATGGCCGACATCATAATCATACACCTAATACATCATATACATATTACGTACTTACAGATCAGGCATAAAATTATGACCTCTGACACGTGATGTGAATAACACTGATCTCTTCATCACGGCACCTGTTAGTGGGTGGGACATATTAGGCAGCAAGTGAACATTTCGTCCTCAAAGATGATGTGTTAGAAGCAGGAAAAATGGGCAAGCGTAAGGATTTGAGAGAGTTTGACAAGAGCTAAATTGTGATGGCTAGACGACAGGGTCAGAGCATCACCAAAACTGCAGCTCTTGTGGGGTGTTCCCAGTCTGTTTGTGGTGTATGGGGCTGCATAGCCGCAGACCAGTCAGGGTGCCCATGCTGACCCCTGTCCACCGCCGAAAGCACCAACAGTGGCACGTGAGCATCAGAACTGGACCACGGAGCAATGGAAGAAGGTGGCCTGGTCTGATGAATCATGTTTTCTTTTACATCACGTCGATGGCCTGTTGCGTGTGCGTCTCTTACCTGGGGAACACATGGCCCTAGGATGCACTATGGGAAGAAGGCGAGCCGGCGGAGACAGTGTGATGCTTTGGGCAATGTTCTGCTGGGAAACCTTGGGTCCTGCCATCCATGTGGATGTTACTTTGACACACACCACCTACCTAAGCATTGTTGCAGACCATGTACACCCTTTCATGGAAACGGTATTCCCTGGTGGCTGTGGCTCTTTCAGTCTGCACCTGCCACAAAGCAAAAATGGTCCAGGAATAGTTTGAGGAGCACAGCAACGAATCTGAGGTATTGACTTGGCCTCCAAATTCCCCAGATCTCAATCCAATTGAGCATCTGTGGCATGTGCCGAACAAACAAGTCCGATCCATAGAGGCCCCAACTCGCAACTTACAGGACTTAAAGGATCTGCAGCTAACATCTTGGTGCCTGATACCACAGCACAGCTTCAGGGGTAGTGGAGTCCATGCCTTGACGGGTCAGGGCTGTTTTGGCAGTAAAAGAGGGGAACCAACACAAAATTAGGTCATAATGTTATGCCTGATCGGTGTATGTAGTGTAGTCCACATTATAGTCTACAATACCAGCCAAAAGACACATACGTATTCATTTTTATTATTTATGTTTAATATAACCAAAGCAGAAGTCTTTAGATCAAAAGGTGATGAGAAATATAGTGTGTCCAAAAACTAGTGTACATTAGAGGTGAAGTGAAATCATTCAACTTCATCATTAATTTGTCTCTTGTCTTTAATCGCAGACATCATGGTGAACTTTGCAGCAGCAATTCGTGAGCACTGGGTCAATATTCTGGTCCCGCTGGGTTTCATCGTCGGGGTTTATCTGGACCGACGGAATGATCAGAAACTCACAGCATTCAGGAACAAGAGTGCTTTATACAGCAGGTTGTATGATATCTTATAAAGACGTCTTCACGTCAGAGTGTGTCTTTCCAAATGAATGATTTCTGAATGTGTGACTGTGGTTTCAGGGAACTGAAGCCGGGCGAGCAGTACACCTGGAAGTGAGACTCCTGTCGTGATATTTATTGGCCCCTCTGCCCAGAATGTGTATATTGTCTGTTCAGCCACCGTGTCAGCATGTTGGCTCAATAAATGTTGCATTTAGTTCTGTAATGCCTTGTAGTTTTTATTTACACAGCGAGTGATGGGATGTTTTGTTGGTTTCACGTTGCACCGGATGGCTCTGACCACATTGAAATTGAATTAGTCCAAACTCTTGCACCACATCGCAATCATAAAATATCAGATAAATTCTGATTTGATGTGATTTTGTTGCATCATCTGTGTTGACTAAAAATATAAAATAATAAATGTATATTAGAATATGGGCAAATATCATCTGCAATAATGACATCTATTTAAATGCAATAGCATAATTTGTTAGACATTGATTTTAAAGTTTTAATGCCGTTTTGTTTTTCCAAAGTTTATGGATGGCCTTTATATAATGGATGATTAAATATTTTAAGTGTTCATATAACTTTATCTATTATGCAAATATATTTAAAAGTAGTGGTTAAAAACACTACTTGGTTATGGTATTTATCTGACAAATTTATTTGACAAAAAAGGCAAACAGCTACATGTTTTATTTTACAATGCAAAACCAAAGAAAAACTAAAAGCTTGACATAATATGTGTGTGTGTGTGTATCATCTGAGCCTCTTCATTTTTCGATCACACATGGTACCTCCACAGTCAAAGTAACGAAAGCTTGTTTTTTTTCAGGAAAATCAATGTAATATATTTTTGTTCAAAATATTTTGACTTTTGAGGGGATTTTATGATACTATGCGGTTATCAAATTTTTATGAGATATTTTTCTCCATTAAAATTTATATATTTTTTAAAAGATTTTTCAATAAATGCACTATTTCAGATTAAAAGAGTAAAGGCCTTTAAAATCCATCAATAGTGCCATCTGGAGGTGTTAAAAAATATTAACTGTAATGTCATGGTGTAACCGGTATAGCTCCCTATATAAATATATAGACAGGCTTTTGGATTCCCTATAATTTATAAGCAAATACTGTGATTGGCCTGGAGGTTGTGTGTGTGAGAGAATGAGATTTATTTTATTGAACATATTCTTAAAATTTGCTCTGTTGCATTCTTACCAGTTCATTTCTGTGTGTGGGTGTCTATTATACTCAATTTGTTTTGGAGATTAACCCCTTCATTGCTTTTTCTTATTTCCCATTCATTTAACTATGTCGGTCCTTTTGACAGTGGTGGTACCAGGGGGTTACTTTTTTTATTTTGTGACCCTTTAATATATCTGAACCATGTCTGTAGTTTTTTTCATGATTCACATAGATAATGTGACAAAAGTCACCAAGCGTCATCCCATTCTGATGAAGACAAAAATGTTTTCTACAATTTTTTCATAAAAAGAGGCCCACACACACACACACACACATTTACCACAGAGCTGTTCAACAAATAAAAACAACCCTCAAAAATACACTTCGGTTTGCTTTCAAAAGATGTTTTATACACACTGGATAATTTTAGTTTAAAAATGTGTAGTTTGAACAGATGACAAGCATATGATGTATAACCCTAATTTTCCTTAGCCAACAAATAAAGTTTTTATTCAGCTGTCAAAGGTTTGGCGGTGTGGATCAGTCCCTTCTCAAAGAGCAGCTCGGCCAGAGACATCTGCAAAATGAGATTCATTTCAAATACAACATAACATAAATACATAAATCCAATTTCAACAGGTCATATAGGGATATAACAAATCCATGCAGTACCTTAGCCTCCGCAGTCTCGCATGGTAAACTGGCCACAGAAACAAACTTGGGGTATGAATGAATCAGAAACTCCACGGCGTCTATGTGCTGTTTAAACACATGATCAGTCAAATACTTACTAAAGGTCAAAGCTACAGTGATTTGAGACAAGAGTGCAGGTTTACCTCTGCTTTCATCTCAATGTTCTTGGGCTCTTCTTTATGATAGACTCTAGAGTTCTCAGTAGTGTAATAAAGATGCACAGTGTCTCCATCACTGCACAACCTATAAAGACAAGTTATTTTTACAATTTATCACAACGAAACAACTAAATGAATGTGCATCTTTAACTATACATTGTCATATAATAATCCATCTGGTCAGTTATACTATTTTGAGGCATCCAAAGTTCTCCACATTCAATTCAGACTGCAAACTCACTTTATGCACCTAAAAATAAAGTCAAATATAATGTCTTTTGCTCTGTAGACTGAGAAGTGTTACAGGAAAATAATGTTCTGGATGAGGTACCTTGCTGCTCCGGCCCGTATCAGTCTGATTTGGGTTTGGCCCTTCAGTTCAGCAGCCACATCAAGGGCCTCACCGTCTCCCCATCGAGCAGGAGCCCCGTACACACTGCCGGCCTTCTCCTCTACAAAACACACACATTTCTTTAAAAAAGGAATTGCAAACATATGCACTATATTGCCAAAAGTATTGGGACACCCCTCCAAATCACTGAGTTCAGGTGTTCAATCCCTTCATGGCCACAGGTGTATAAATCAAGCACTAGGCATGCAGACGCTTCTACACACATTTGTGAACGAATGGGTCTCTCTCAGGAGCTCAGTGAACTCAAGCGTGGGGCCGTGATAGGTTGCCTCCTGTGCTATAAATCCATTCCTGAAATTTCCTCACTGCTAAATATTCCACGCTCAGCTGTTAGTGGGATTATAACAAAGTGGAAGCAATTGGGAACAACAGCAACTCAGCCAAGTGATAGGCCACGTAAAATCACAGAGCGGGGTCAGCGCATGCTGAGGGTCACAGTGCACAGAAGTCACCAACTTTCTGCAGAGTCAATAGATACAGACCTCCAAACTTCATGTGGCCTTCAGATGAGCTCAAGAACAGTGCGTATGAATGTGGAGGGGGATTATGGTGTGAGGTTGTTTTTCAGGGGTTGGGCTTGGCCCCTTAGTTCCAGTGAAAGGAACTCTTAATGCTTCAGCATACCAAGACAATTTGGACAATTTCATGCTCCCAACTTTGTGGAAACAGTTTGGGGACGGCTCCTTCCTGTTCCAACATGACTGCGCTCCAGTGCACAAAGCGTCGGTCCATAAAGACATGGATGAGCGAGTTTGGTGTGGAGGAACTTGACTGGCCTGCACAGAGTCCTGACCCCATCCCGATAGAACACCTTTGGGATGAATTAGAGCGGCGACTGTGAGCCAGGCCTTCTTGTCCAACATCAGTGCCTGACCTCACAAATGCGCTTCTAGAAGAATGGTCAAAAATTCCCATAAACACACTCCTAAACCTTGTGGAAAGCCTTCCCAGAAGAGTTGAAGCTGTTATGGATGCAAAGGGTGGGTCTGTATTTTCAGCTTCAGAATCATGTCTTTATTCTGGTGTCACCAGCACCAAGTCCTAATCTATTCATTTCTACCCCCATTGTAATACCAAATTTAGTCCATTTTAATCAACAGTACATTTTTTGTTAACTTTTTACCATATGTCTTAGAGCATCGTAATAATGTTGTATCGTGATTTCAGTATCATATGATTTCAGTATTGTGATATGTACTGAATCGTGACATGAGGCTATCATTATACCCCTAGTCTAAAACGCTTAAAGTGAAAACACTTAATGTGCCTTAACGTATATTTAAACAGTGATACTAGATCAAATTCAGTATACCTTATTGATGATGCATACTACATACAGGCGAGCAGAAACTAAAACCTGTGCATTGCATTCATATTATGGGCAGATCTGCATATATGTACATAGTATGCATCATTAATAAGGTGTATATTGAATTTGTTCTTTTAATATCACTGTTGTTTTGCCCTCCAGGTGGGGTGTTCCTTTAAGTATCTCGTGTCACCTGAAAACTATGAATTGTAAAACTCACCAGCGTTCAGCAGAGGTGGAAGGCAGTCGTGCAGATAGTCTTTGGCTTTCTGATCTACAGCAGCATCAACTGGAGCAAAATGTATCAGCTTCTTCATCAGGCCCTGAACGTGTGCAATGAATTTGTCTCTTCGTGGGTCTTCCTGTTCACATGCACAAATCATTTCAGTGTTAATATAGATCAGGAATGAACAGATCGGAGCTTGTGCATTAATGGAGTATAAACACAAGTACCTTCTCGGAGTTCTGAACTCCCATGAACTGAAGGTAATCGAGCGGCAGCCCCTTCCTGAACTCAACATCATCTTCCATCGCAATCTCCAGAGCGGCTGGCATCAACTGCAAATCAAATATATTCACTCAAGTGACAATGCCAATCTTACATTAAAATATATGGATCACATTCCACCCCATGTAATTCATAAATTAAATTGACAACCTATAAAATCTGAATTGTTGAATGAATCTGGGTGAGTCTTACATAAAAATATCAAGAAAAAAAAGATAAAAACTTCCTACTATAAAGAATTAGGAAAGGTGGATTTAAATGCGTTTAATATTCATGAAAAAGGGGGTAGTTCACCCAAAAATGAATTCTCTCATAATTTACTCACACTCATGCCATCTCTAAAATATGTGGCTTTTTTTATTCAGATAAACACAAACAAAGATTTTTAGGAAAATAATCCATCTCTGTGAGTCGATGTGGTTTTCCAAAGTTTCCAAAGTTACTATAGGTACATTTTTACTTGCCACCATTTGGACATCGATCCCATGGGGAAAAACTGCCACAGATATTTGATCTCATAATTGGTCATCAGGTACATTAGGCTGCTGTCCCTTTAAGAGCTGCCGCACCGATCCATTATACTGTTACACATGCGTTTTCTTTCTCAACTGTTTACGTTCACTTAAAACAGAACTGACTGTGTTTACGTGAATACTCACCAAAATGGTCATTTTGACATTATTTTGTGTGTATTTGACTGTTTAACCGCAATAACCAGCAAAAAGAAGTAAATTTAGTGCTGAGAGGCAGCTTTATGTGTGCATACTTTGAGTGTGAACACCAAATCGGTAGCCCTGACAAGCCAGACCCACATCAAGCTGTTGGGTCTGGGTACTCACCAGAGGTGTCAAGTAACGAAGTACAAATACTTCGTTACCTTACTTAAGTAGAAATTTTGGGTATCTATACTTTATTGGAGTAATTATTTTTCAGCCTACTTTTTACTTCTACTCCTTACATTTTTGCGCAATTATCTGTACTTTCTACTCCTTACTTTTTAAAATAGCTCATATTCTTTTTTTTTTTAGCTTGTTTGTTAAAAAAAACTATGCAGATAAATCGCGTCATCCGGATAGTGTGAATTTGACTGTGGTTGGATGAGAAGAAGTGTAAACATATACCATTCCAACAACCTATTGGTTACTACGAGATCCATCGCTACCGCAAATGGTTCAGAGCACAAATCACTCACGGTGTTGCTAGATTGGGCGGGTTCCCGCGATGAGCACGCACGCTCAGTCAATCAGCGATCAGCAGGCAGACGCGCCATTCAGATCATGACAGCCAGGTTTTTAGCGCGATAACTCCGTATAGCTGACTGTATATTCAAGAGATCGCTATGCTAAAGTGGCATATATATAAGTAGGCTACAGTAAGCTGTATCTACAGTAAAGAGTGGGAGAGTGAACCAACTCTCAAACGAGGATTACACCTGTGACTCAAGACTCTGTATAAATATAATCATGACTCCTGTCCATCATCATATACACACTCAGGACATCTGCAACCCCAACAGCTGCTGAAAGAGGTTAGAATCAACAATTCATCAGCTTTGACTGGGCTAAGTGTTCTACTTCACGAATGTACTGTCATTTTGTCAGAGCAAAGCTAAACGCATTGTTGTTATTTTTTTATTTGCGGATTATTGTAAAGTAGCCTATTGCACATTTTGGCAGTGGTGTGTTAATAACGTGTGAAATGCCTGTCAATTACGGTGCTTTTTCCGATCTTTTATATTAGGCACTTTTTGCACTTAAAGTGGCTAATTCAATGATATTACATTATTTTCCCAGTTAAAGTTTTTTTTTTTTTTTTGAGCGGGCTGATTTTGGTGAGCTTTGAGCCCTGCACGGGCTTCAGTTCTAGGCCCTAGCCCGGTCCGAGTCCGACTGGAGCCTGTGTTTAGTTTGTTTTTTGAATCCTCCTTATGACACACTGCTGCAGTCATTGAAACAGTTCAGCTTTGTTTTTAATGTCAAAGTAGTTATATTTCGCTTGCTTTCTTTATTAAGTTCATTTAGAAAAATGTTTGGATATTTTTTAGTTTTTAAATTAAAGTTTTTATTTTTAAAGTGACAACCAAGCAGTTAGCGGTCGACAGTGAGTTACACAATCTAAACAAATAAAATAAAAATAAAACATGCTGGTTGTCTTACCTTACACCTCTCCGGGAAATGAATAGCTATAAATCGATGCGTGAGTTCACCAAAAGATATGAGCTGCATTTTATTCATAATCATCTCATTTCAAGATCAAAGACCGCAATATGACAAAAAGCGAGCTAAGCACTAGTAAGATCATTTAGTCTCATTCATTTTATTGAAGAGGATTATGAGTGTGTCTCAATCTGCTCCCTAGTTCAGTAGTCAGGCACTGATCTGGGATCAGCCTATTGACTTATGTCCTGATCAGTGCCCTGACTACTGAACTAGGGAGCTGATTGAGACACACGCCATGTGTTTTTGAGCATCTAAGACTTATTTTTAGTTTCACTATGGCCGCTTTGAGTGTTGAGTGTAGGCTACTCATTTGTGGCGACGCATGTTGCAGTAACGCCGGACCTGGCTACAAAAGCCTATAACACGCTCTCACTGCTTATCTTTTAACAATTTGCCAGGAGTGAAATTTACATATGTGGTTTAAACAACCAGATGCATTTATACTTGTCCAGTTTTGTCTGAAATGTTTTGTAGACCACCTTCTGAATTGGTTTGTTTGAGTGAACACTCCTGATACTGCTGCAGGCGCAGCCCGGACTCTGAACACTGTGTCAGTCAGTTTTGACAATCGCCTATATCGCCTAATAATCGCCTAATAGCCTATCATGGTCTCATGCTGTTTCCACCAGCGCAGCACATCTCTCACTGTTTCTTTTAATTACTAAAATAAATATAAAATGAAGGAGAAGCCTAAAATGGCCCGGCCAGGCCCGCGTTTGAGGTATGACATGAAAATTGGCCCAAGCCCGCCATAGGGCGTTAAAAGTCGGGTCCGTCGGCTCGCCAGAAATGTAGGGCTCTAAATCGTCGACCCAATCTGGCAACACTGATTACACATGTAGCCTACATTTACATTCCAAAAGGTAATTGATAACATGCCCTGAAGTTTAATGTTTTGCACCATTACAATACATATAGGTAACTAGTCATCATATCTTCCGCTTGATGAAACACATGTTAATGCTCAGCAGTACACATATATGGTATATTTGCATTGTACTAAAATGCATTCATTTTCAATGGGTATATATGCCTGAACAGGTAGCCTAGAGCATCCCAAATTTTTCAACATTAATATTTTATTACAACATTATAGTAATTATGGCCTTTAGAAAAATGCTTTTGAGGAGGTGGGGTAGTGCACTAGACCCTGTCTGTAATGCACTGTAGGCTCTCATGGCCTAAGCTTTTGTCCTTAATGGCATTTGTTCTCCTTACATTACTTTTACTTTTATACTTTAAGTAGTTTTAAAACCAGTACTTTTATACTTTTACTTAAGTAAAAAGCTTGAGTTGATACTTCAACTTCTTTAGAAGTATTTTTAAACCCTAGTATCTATACTTCTACTTGAGTAATGAATGCGAGTACTTTTGACACCTCTGGTACTCACCATTGGCAGGCCTCAATCCGAGGGCTGGGATAAACGGCTGTTTTTCAAATTCTCTCTGCATGCAATAGGATCAGAACAATGAAGAAGGTGAATCCGAGCTAGTTGATAGATTAAACTTTCACCGTATCCGGTGAGCAAAACTCATCTTCCCTTCTTAAGAATGACTTCAGTGCCGTTCTTTGTTCTTTTCTCAAAGAAAAGCTTAACTCCAAGACTAACAGAGTCGCGGCCAAAGCCGATTCGAAAGACAGCTGTTCGCCAGCTTCTTTGTTTTTAAGTAGCACACGTAACTCTGCCGTCATTATGTTAAGCCCGCCCACCGACTCTATACACGATGTGATTGGCCTGACCAGAGTTTGGTTTTTCCAACTCACAAGCCAAAGGAGAGCTGCTAGACGACCCTGGCTGCAAATTAGATCTGCTGACGCTAGGGAGCGTCTAGATTTCTAGGCAACCATATCTGCGGTAATGAGTAAAATGATGCATAATACGCACAATGCAATCCCACGCCAAAATTCAAGCCTTGTAACACCAACAATATTCATCCTGAGCAAATGAGATGAGTGAGTGAGGGGAGACGGGTTTGTGTGTCACTCGCTGTCGGAGAGATGAGATAGAGAGAATGAGACGCTGGTTTTGTGTCTATTCTGTGAAAAATGAGCATTGAAAGCATTAGTTAATTATGTCAGATGCATTCTTGAAAGTTGAAAAAGTTATATATTATATATAAAATTCAACCCTCCAAAGTAGTTAGGAGGAGTGACTGTGTTACACGCCACTGCTGAAATACATTGCCAAGCCCTAGGACTGAGTAAGAAAAATACTAAGATTTTAAACTATTTTATAAACCCTCACATGAGGGTGGGTAAATAATGAGAGAAGTTTCATTTTTGGGTGAACTATCCCTTTAATTGCCCTAAAATAAGTTCATTTTCTTGAGTAAAATGTTTGGGTTTTTTTTCTTTTGATTTTGTTGTGAAGGTGTTTTGACAGTTTTGGTGAAATTCATTTATCATTCACAGCACAGGATCAAGAAGTAAAGTCTCGTACTTTCAGGAGCAGATCTCCCCAGCTGTTTCTCTGATAGGAGGAGACGGTGATGTGTAGCGAATGAACGTCGGGCAGACAGTCACCCTGATGAATGAAGCCACGGGGAAAATACAGCAGATCACCAGCTTCCAGCACCACGTCCATGATGGGCTGCCCAATCTCTTTCTGACTGAAATTAGCTTCAGGAGAAATGCAACAGAGAGAAGGTTTATCCCCTTTAAAATTAATAAAATGCATGTATTTATCAGGTTAGTTAGTAAATAAAGACTGTACTTACGACTGGACACCAGCGGCAACACTTCCTCTGCAGAACTGAGGAAGGCAGAAGAGCTCCTGGTTAATCTGCATCTCTTCACTTGGTAGTTTAGTTTATGATATGTTACAGTTAAAGTTTAAAGAGCTCATATTATTCTCCAACGATGCATTGTACTATGGTAGTTAATCAGTTGCATTGTTGTAAAGGAAACACACCCCAGAGCGTTACTGACAGACTGGGAAGAACGAGCTGCAGCAATGTCAAACATGGGGAAAATAATGTGGGTTTTTTTTTAACATTCAAGCATTAAAACCTATTCTAGTAGAGCCCAAAAACAAAACCAAGACTTAAAGCATAGCTGATCTCTCACCGAGGGTTGTACACTCTCCAGTGCTTTTTGCCCTCGAGCTGCACAACGAAAGCCTCTATATCATCATAGTGAGGAGCAAAACCCTGCGTCCCCGGGGGGGTTAGATACCTGGAAAACATATCACAGCTAAATGATAACTGACAGTGACAAATCTAATATTTATGAATAATGTCAATGCATCATCACATACATGTTTGCGCCCGCCATACTACCAAACTTCTCCTGAAGAATGGAGAGCACTTGCCACACAGTGGAGGAAAACGCTTGAGGATTGAGCATCCTGAGAGAGCAGCCGCTCTGACAAAAGACAACATCTGTCAATAAACTTCACACTTTCACAGTAAAATAAAAACTGAGGCTTTACAGAAGCGTTTTATATAGTAATGACAGACCTCCTAATTTTAAGAATGTTTGCACAACAGCAAATTATCACCTTTGCAACTTTTACACACACACACATATACATATACATATATATACACTTCCCTAAAGGATTATTAAAAACACCATACTAATACTGTGTTTGACCCCCTTTCGCCTTTAGAACTGCCTTAATTCTACGTGGCATTGATTCAACAAGGTGGTAAAAGCATTCTTTAGAAATGTTGGCCCATATTGATAGGATAGCATCTTGCAGTTGATGGAGATTTGTGGGATGCACATCCAGGACACGAAGCTCCCGTTCCACCACATCCCAAAGATGCTCTATTGGGTTGAGATCTGATGACTGTGGGTGACATTTTAGTACAGTGAACTCATTGTCATGTTCAAGAAACCAATCTGAAATGATTCGAGCTTTGTGACATGGTGCATTATCCTGCTGGAAGTAGCCATCAGAGGATGGGTACATGGTGGTCATAAAGGGATGGACATGGTCAGAAACAATGCTCAGGTAGGCCGTGGCATTTAAACGATCCCCAATTGGCACTAAGGGACCTAAAGTGTGCCAAGAAAACATCCCCCACACCATTACACCACCACCACCAGCCTGCACAGTGGTAACAAGGCATGATGGATCCATGTTCTCATTCTGTTTACGCCAAATGCTGACTCTACCAACTGAATGTCTCAACAGAAATCAAGACTCATCAGACCAGGTAACATTTTTCCAGTCTTCATCTGTCCAATTTTGGTGAGCTCGTGCAAATTGTAGCCTCTTTTTCCTATTTGTAGTGGAGATGAGTGGTACCCGGTGGGGTCTTCTGCTGTTGTAGCCCATCCGCCTCAAGGTTGTGTGTGTTGTGGCTTCACAAATGCTTTGCTGCATACCTCGGTTGTAACGAGTGGTTATTTCAGTCAAAGTTACTCTTCTATCAGCTTGAATCAGTCGGCCCATTCTCCTCTGACCTCTAGCATCAACAAGGCATTTTCACCCACAGGACTGCCGCATACTGGATGTTTTTCCCTTTTCACACCATTCTTTGTAAACCCTAGAAATGGTTGTGCGTGAAAATCCCAGTAACTGAGCAGATTGTAAAATACCATGCACCAACAACCATGCCACGCTCAAAGTTGCTTAAATCCCCTTTCTTTCCCATTCTGACATTCAGTTTGGAGTTCAGGAGATTGTTTTGACCAGGACCACACCCCTAAATGCATTGAAGCAGCTGCCATGTGATTGGTTGATTAGATAATTGCATTAATGAGAAATTGAACAGGTGTTCCTAATAATCCTTTAGGTGAGTGTATATATATATATATATATATATATATATATATATATATATATATATATATATATATATATATATATATATATATATATATATATAAATTACCAGGCAAACAAACCTGTATTTAACCATATAAATTAGCTTCAATGATAGGCAATAGATGAGCCCCCAATTTATGTTTCAATCCCTGGGTCAGGGTGTAACATAAAATATTTTTTTTGTTGTCCTTTTTAAGATTATAGAAGATTTGATGACCTGAGCCAAAATTTAATAGCAGTAATCTTATAACACATCAGATTTATGTATTAAGGAAATGTTCATGGTCTGTACCTCATAAAAATCCCACACCGTAATGGTAACGCTCTTCCTGGAGGATTGTGTGTCTCTCGTTTTCCGTTCGTGTAGCTCGTCACATCCAGGTTCACTCCATACTGCACATTATCCTGAATAAAACACTGGACATTTTATCTGACAGCAACTTTAGATATACAGAGTCCCTCTGAATCAAAGAACAAGAACTGCTTACGTTTCTTAAGATCTGGTCAAACTCGGCGGTGGAAAAGAGTCCTTTATAATAATCTGGATTCTGCCGTTGGATCAGCATCGGTTTCTTCTCCCAATAATCTCTATAATGTGGACAAAACAAGACATCTTTGATGAAAAGCAACTTCTAGTAACCCTTTCAGTTGACTTACTAGGTAAATCTAATACAAATGATCATATTTCAAAACTAATATTAAAGAAATATTCAACATAATTTTCATGTAGTAGTTGACTGCAATGTTGTGATGCACGATTAATCGTTAAAAGACTGTGATCTCGATTCAAACACCCATGTGATCTTATTCCTAAACGACAGCGATTCAGCCCTGTCTATTAAACCTTTGACAAGTGCGATCACAGCAAGTATTCAGATCTGTTCTGATCCAATGCAAACAAATTTGTGATTATAATTGTGTGTTTTAAGTAATGTATTTCTATAGTGCTTTATACAATACACATTGTTTCAAATCAGCAACACAGTATTAAACACAGGAAATCAACAGTATTAAAGTTCATCGATTATGAAACTACCAGTAATTTTACTACCTGAAGAAGCTTTTTTCTTGGACTGGGTGAATAAGCCAGTGGAACAGTCTGCTGGCTCTATCTCTGCTGTTGTTAACCTTCACCAGATCCGTCAGGAGTGCGTCAAGAGCTGGACTGTCAAGGCATTCACCTTCATCTGTCTCACAGTCCTTCTCCTAGAAAAACACAACATCATGACCTTCAAATCTCCACTGATGCTCGTCGTACAGTTAAGACACTTACGCCTGTAGATTTCTCAGCGCTGCTGGGCCTCGTGCGGGATTTCAGAGGTTTCATTCTCTTTCCTTTTATTGATTTCTTGTTTAATTGGATGCCATTCTCCTTCTTTTTGATTTTCTTTGCCGCTGGTGCCTTTGCCTGAAAAGCAGAAGTCATGTAATTCAATTTACAGCCCTTACAAAAAAATAACATGACAATAACTCCAGATGGTAATACAATGGTATTCTTTGTAATTCAAGGGTTTTCATTATTTTATTTGGTCCCCTAAATGATTATTCTGGTGTCATCCTGGAATATGGCCATGTAATGAAAAGCTACACACTCCATCAATCAGGGTTAGAAGAACCGTTGCCAAACATATAACATGCTAGAAACATAATAATCACTGCAATAATGATCCAGTCATAGGTTAAGCTTTGCCTAATTAAATCCAAACAGCGAAATGTATAAAGACCACGTTTACAGGGTGAAAAATTAATATTATATAAATATGCATAAAATATTATATTTTCAATATAGTACTGTAGTGTTAAATGTATTATTTACTATTTAAATACATTTTAAATGACATTTATTTCAATTTAAATGTATTTATTTAAAAAAAAATCTCTTTTTATTTATTTTATTCAAACCATTTGGTTTTAGTTCGCTAGTATAAACTTATTTTTATTTTCTCTAGCTAGCAGACCCCAGTTTGAAGCTTGAGTCAAATTGTATACCATTTAAATGTTTATCATATTTATATATATATATTGGTATTTAAATAGTACTCTATTCTATTTTACTCTTTTTGTTAGCGAGTGAACAGAGAAGTTTTACACAATGTTTATCTAATATATTCTATATTTAATGTGTTTTTATTATATTATAATTTCTTTATTGACGTGCATAGCAATTTTCACTGAAATGGGGTTTATGTTCCCCCGTAAGACGCTTTCTGCCATGCAAAAAAAATAATAATTTCTCAAATGCAGCCTTTTTACCTGCACTTTTGGTGTTGCTCCTCCTGATAATGACTGATAAATAGATAAAGCAGACATGTGTTTTCTTTCCATGGCTCAGCTCAGAACAGCAGACATGAGCGACACATGAGCGCGTTTCTTCTGCAGGAAACAACACAAACAAACATCGCTCGCGCTGCCACCTACAGGTCTGGAGCCGACACGACATGTTCAAAACAATTCCACTTTACTACATCCGCCCGTGCGTGTTTAATACATCAAACACACACATATACACGATTATCAGTGAATTCATTATTCTGAATTAATTTTATGCGGATGTATTACCTAAAAACCCACCAGGAATCATTGTAAACAGCCTCTCGAGCTCTCCACTCTAAACGCTAGATGGCAGCACGCGCGTGCAATGAACAGCTACACCGTGCGAGCTCCGAGGCTGCTATCGCGCAGGCGCATTAACGCCGCTGCTGCTGTCGGCTGGAGTGCGTACGCGTTTTGCTGCACCTCAGGACGGAGCGTTTTCAGGAGACGTTTACCGGGCCGTTTCTCTCCGTTACCGACACCATGGACACCATGGAGAATAGGAGTTTATGAAGACTGACGTACTGTCTGATGCATTTATTCTGAGGTAAAGTAAAAAAAAAACGGTTTGTCGTTCGTTAGCGGGTCGGTTAGCAGCGGCTAACATCAAACAAACAGATTGGTCAAAATTTACCTGTTTTTTTTCCTCACAAATTACACTCAATGGGAAATACTGTAGTTATGATAATGCCCTAATAATAATAAATAATGTTGGGAATTGTCTTTTTTAGATTTCTAAAGTACTGCAGGGAATCAGTGTAAGTTGGTCATTTAAATGACGCGTTGAACAAATCCGACAGACTGAACTGATCAATAATATCTAACACAACCTGAGATGATTTATTAATATCATCTAATCTGAGCAGCAATATCAGGTATACTCTAATATTGCCATTAACATCTGATCTGATCAATAATATCAGACAGTATCTGATCTGATCTATTAATAAATAACATTTTAATTCGGATTAATCTGATTATTGTTATTAGACACTCAAATCATTCATTTATAACATTGATATGACTAATAATAACAGACAGTGATCTGATCTATTATAATATCATGAGCTAATGAAACCAAAACACACTGACAGTCATAATATGATGTAAGATCAGATTTATTTTAATCTTCTAGAATGTCTAATGTTAAGAATATGATTGTTATATCTGTTATCTGATCTCACTTCACGGATATTCTTTGATATTGTCTGATATTGTTGAATAAAACCTATTGTGTCTGATAATTCAGACTTTCATATTCTCATCAAGTGCTCTGAATATAAGACGTTATAAATGATGGTGAGTGATTGATTATTTTGATCAGATCCCCATGATGTATGCTAATATTATTGATTAGTTCAGTTCACATCTGGTGTTCAGTGTCTGCCCGGCTGACAGATGAACAGATGTCGATGATCGGAGTTGTGTTGAGGTGGTCATTGATTATTTAGGATGCTTCTAACATGTTCTGTGTTTGTGTAAATTAGTTGTTTTCCTCCTAACCCATCTGTGAAGGTTGTAACACATTGCACGTTTTATTTGTGAAGAAAAATAAAGATATTTTGTCTCTCTGCTCTTGTACTGGTGACCATCTGTGCAATTCAGTGCCAGTTCAGGCGTGACTAAAAGAAACACTAAATCTCCAAACCGTTTTATCTCTTATTATAGGTGTTGTGTGCTACTGTGCTTTAGATGTGTGGAGTCTTCATTTTGCCATTTTTATTAATCTAATAAAGAGTTGCATGCCAATATTGGTTATTGGAGATGTCTTGCTCTCAACATCTGTGTAGGGTTTTGGAGCCTAATGGAAATAGGCATGGCTTTTCTGCTGTTCCAGGTCATTGTTGGTACTGTAGTCTGCTTTGTGATTTTGAGCATAATGCAGTAATTCCCCCTCAGGCGATCGACCAATCACGCGGGCTCCTCTCCCGCTATCCGTCACTGTCCAGCGGTGTGGGTATGTAGGGGTCTGGCAGCTGTTACTAGGGTCTTAAAATTTTACTAGTGTTAAATCTGTCATCCATAAGGCTGGGAAAGGGCCTACTGGGATTGTGCTGCTAGATGGATAACACTGGTGGGATTTGATCATATTTCAATCAGGTGCTTATGAATACGGCAAATGCTTTGTGTGTGTGTGTGTGTGTGTGTGTGTGTGTGTGTGTGTGTGTGTGTGTGTGTGTGTGTGTGTGTGTGTGTGTGTGTGTGTGTGTGTGTGTGTTTAAGGGTAGATCATTGATGTGTTTTTTACGAGAATTAAGTCCTGTTGTTAAAGGGAAAGTTCAACCAAATATAATAATTCTGTATTAATTTCTCACGCTCATGTCGCTCCAGACCCGTAAGATCTTCAGAACACAAATGAAGATCTTTTTGATGAAATCTGAGAGATTTCTGTCCCTCCACTGACAGCTATGCAACTACCACTGACACTTCAAAAAGTTCATAAAGAGACCATAAACTAATCCATATGAATTGAGTGGTTTAGTCCAAATTTACTGAAGAGACTTGAGCGCTTTATATGATGAATTTAGATTGAATTTAGGCTTTTATTCACATTTAAACATTGATCATATAAAAGAAGCTCAACTGAACCATGAGAACGAACCTCATTGGCTCTCGCTGAAGCTCAAACAAGCTGCGTAACACAAAAATGAACCTCATTGGTTCTCGCTGAAGCTCAAACGCAAGGCGAACACGAGAATGAACCTCATTGGTTCTCGCTGAAGCTCAAACGTGCTGCGTAACACGAGAATAAACCTCATTGGTTCTCGCTGAAGCTCAAAACGTGCTGCGCCACACGAGAATGAACCTCATTGGTTCTCGCTGAAGCTCAAACGTGCTGCGTAACACCAGAATGAACCTCATTGGTTCTCGCTGAAGCTCAAACGTGATGCGTAACACCAGAATGAACCTCATTGGCTCTCGCTGAAGCTCAAACATGCTGCGTAACACCAGAATGAACCTCATTGGCTCTCGCTGAAGCTCAAACGTGATGCGTAACACCAGAATGAACCTCATTGGTTCTCGCTGAAGCTCAAACGTGATGCGTAACACCAGAATGAACCTCATTGGTTCTCGCTGAAGCTCAAACGTGATGCGTAACACCAGAATGAACCTCATTGGTTCTCACTGAAGCTCAAACGCGGCGAACACGAGAATGAACCTCATTGGTTCTCGCTGAAGCTCAAACGCGTGCGCGAACACGAGAATGAACCTCATTGGCTCTCGCTGAAGCTCAAACGCGCTGCGAACATGAGAATGAACCTCATTGGCTCTCGCTGAAGCTCAAACGTGCTGCGTAACACGAGAATGAAACTCATTGGTTCTCGCTGAAGCTCAAACGTGCTGCGTAAGGCGAGAATGAACCTCATTGGCTCTCGCTGAAGCTCAAACGTGCTGCGTAACGCGAGAATGAACCCCATTGGTAAATCCCAAAATGTGGAGTAAACCACTCAATTCATAGGGATTAGTTTCACAATCTCTTTATTAACTTTTTGAAGTGTCAGTGGTATTCGCATGAAAGTGAAAGTCTTACGGGTTTGGAACAACATTTTTTGGGTGAACTCTAATTTCTTGAACAGCTGTGTTTCCCTCATCATAAACACCCTGATGTGCGGGGGGAATTTGCTAATAGATGGGCATTTATTAGAGACTCATGACTAGTTTCACAGATCTATTCTGAGTCCCACACCAAAGAGAAGTTGACAGAGCTGTGTTTGTGCTGTAAAATTGGATCTTATTCTGTGTTGTCTGTTGTCTGAACGTTTTCTTATTCCTGTCTAATTTGAATTACATCGGTCTGATGTACTTCATTTAGTCCGATCGGCTCTGTATCTGCTCTTGCCTGAGTCTGATGTTCTCTATTTTAGTGCTTCTAGTTCTCACAAAAGCAGAAGCTAATTTATCATGCCACATTCCCTCAGCACAGACTTCTGGGTGAAATGTCTCCACAGAGTGAAGCTGAGAGTTTGTTAGCCATATTCTTTCTGACATCCCAAAGTACATCAGCTCCAGGTTGTTTGAAATGCCTTCATTAATAGTTATTTTTTGCCATATGCCTGGAAGGCAGGGCAGGATTTTCCATCTGTTTTTCTTGCTGTCTTCCTCGGCGGCTGTTGTTATCAATTGCAGGTTCTGGCCTAATTAAGATGTCCGTACGCTCACCTTACACTTCTCAGAAAGTGGACCTGATACATTATGCAGAAATTGAAGTGCTTTTTAAAGTTTCAGAAACATTCTGTCCTGGAGGCACATCAGCCCTAACTTATATAATATAAATCATTTATACTTTTTGACATTAGTGCATTATTACCACTTTGCAATTTGCTTATTGGCCCAGTAAATCGAAAAGACGTCAATAAAACGTAGCATAACATTTACCTCAGGCAGTCATTCAGTGTCCACAGCTGTTAGTTCACTAGAGAAATCAACTCTTCCACTAAACATATGCACTATATTAGCCTATATAGTCATTATATTATACTTAACTAATGTCTTGATTATTACATGTATGTTTAAATAAACCTGTCATGAAAACGACAACTTTGTTGAAAATTATTTCAACGACGAATTGGAGGAAAAACATCATTTTATACTTAGATTTAGAAGTTAATGCAAATGTGTGAAGTTTACATGTTTGCATACAATGTTATTTGAGTGTTGATTATTATATCTAAAAACAAAACTATTAGGCAGAGCCATATAGAGAGAGAGTCGCGACAACTCCATAGACTCCAATGGAACGTTTTTTTTTACAGCAATGGCGGCTCGTGGAGACTCTCAATAGTTCCCGGAAGTAGCAGCCGCGCCATAGAGTTACTGCAGAACAGACCGTTTGTGATGCACTTTTAAAAGGTAAGACATTTAATCAGTAAGATTTTAAATTATCAGCAGATCTTAATCAAAATAAATTGTACATTAAAGCCTGGTTGTGTAGATTATTATTTATCATTCAATTAGATTAGGAATATTGTCAGATTACAGATTAGTCTTGGATCGGCTACTGGATAAAGTTAGTATCGAACACCGTAATAATAATTAAATGGACAGAATACTTAATATGTTTGTGTGGGAACTCGGATTGAAGTTCCGCGTGTAAAACAAGCCGATGGTTAAAGGATTAGTTCACTTTTAAATAAACTTTTGCTGCTAATTTACTCACCCCAATGTCATCCAAGATGTCCATGTCTTTCTTTCTTCAGTCAAAAATAAATTAAGGTTTCCAGGATTTTTCTCCTTATAATAGACTCAATGGAGCCCAAACGGTTCAAGGTCCAAATGACAGTTTCAGTGCAGCTTCAAAGGGCTTTAAACCATACCAGACGATCAATAAGGGTCTTATCTAACGAAAAGATCGGTCATTTAATTTTTTTTTTTTCAAAAGTTTAAGTTTATAAGCACAAATGTTCGCCTTGCTCCGTTCTGTGATATGTGTACGTGACGTCACGTGATACGCAGTTGCGTTCAAAAGGTCACGCTTATCGTAGGCTGAAGTACCGAGTCAGTGTTTACAAATGTGCGGAAGGAGGATTCAAAATCGCCCGACATCATTGTTTTACCTTTTAACTCCCTTTTTTGTAAACAGCGTTTGACTGAGTATGTGCACGTTCAACACTGACTCGGTACTTCCGCCTACGGCAAGCGTGACCTTTTCAACGTAACTGCGTATCACGTGACGTCACGAACACATATCACAGAACGGAGCAAGCCGAACATTTGTGCTTATGAAACTTCAACTTTTGAATTTTTTTTAAAATAACCGATCGTTTCGTTAGATAAGACCCTTATTCATCGTCTGGTATGGTTTAAAGCCCTTTGAAGCTGCACTGAAACTGTAATTCGGACCTTGAACCGTTTGGGCTCCATTGAGTCTATTAAAAGAAGAAAAATCCTGGAATGTTTTCATCAAAAACCTTAATTTCTTTTCGACTGAAGAAAGAAAGACATGGACATCTTGGATGACATGGGGGTGGGTAAATTATCAGCAAAAGTTTATTTAAAAGTGAACTAATCCTTTAACTGTTAAAGATTGCATTTGGAACCGTTCAATACACATATGTACCGTAAGTCGCCACAGGAAACTGCCGAGACGTAATCTTCTTCGCGACACACACCCGCTAACCAAACAAAGCAAAGTCTGCACCTCCTTGTTTGACCACGGCGTATTCTTCCGAGTTGCAATAATAGTAATGGGTATATCACTTTTGCTATGTATGGTATATCACGCAATCTCTGGCCAAACTATTTAAAAATGGATACTCTGTCTGGCGCGTGTAATGATGACGCAGTGAATAGTGACAATTCTCTCTGACCAATCAGAAGTCTGCCGTGTTTTCACATCACATTTTAGTATCGCCTCAGCTCACTCAGAACCTCGCCGGAGGTGATACGGAAAAAAGTACCTGGAAGGAGGTACAGGTACAACTTTTACACAGTGGAAAACCAAACAAAGGCGAGGCGGTACTGTGTAGTGGAAAAGCGCCATAAGTTAATATTGTTTTGCTTTCTGTTTTGTTGTTTATTTGTTTTGGGTGTTTTTTGTTTGTTTGTTTTTTGATTGTGTTTAGTTGTATTTTTTGTCTATTAGCTTTATTGTATTATTTCTACATGTTCGAAATGAAGCCATTCATTAATTCATCCCAGATGCGTGCCACATTAACTGAGCTTGACGCAACCATTGCAATGTATCACTGTCGACATCGTCTGAGGCCAATTTGGTAGACATCGCCTAACCCGAATCCATTAGTTAGTCGGCTTTAAAATACCGTTATGGTGGCCGATATATATATTGTGCATCCCTACTAATATCAATCATGTCTATTCCACAGGCAGTGCAGGATGGACTAAATCACCAAAAGATTAGTTGGTTCTAGGGCTGTAGCTATCGATTCTTTTCGTAATCGAGTATTCTACCGATTATTCTACCGATTATTTCATCGATTAATCGAGTAATCGGATAATAACTACTTTTTTTCTTTATTAAAGAGCAATACTAAATGTATAAGAGAAAATAAGACAGGTATCTTAAAATTAACATCTAATTTGTTTTCTTTTTGGAAAAATAAAGTTTTATTGCTGAAATTGCATACATTAATAACTGTGAAAATAACCCATTTTAATGCATTCAATTGCCACATTATAAAAATCTATTTCAAATTACTTTAAAAAGGAAAACATAGTTCAATCTAAAACTAAACCTACAACCAATAAACCAAAGTAATATTAATATAAATAGCAATAATGTTTAAACATTGCATGTATGTTGTGCAACTTAACTTTAAAGTTTCAGCTTCAGTTCAGGCATGACAAGCCTTTACTGTCTTCTGAAGGTTGTGTGGCTTTTGTAAGAAGCAAACAATATTGGACAGGAAGGAAACTTGAAATAAGAACAAGAGTAGAGATGGTCATACTAGAGATGATCAGCTGTGACGTCACCGAATCCGCTGTTAAAAACAAACCATCCATCCGCACCCGATCGTCACAAACTCAAATCCTCAGTGTAAGCGCGATGCTATCGTCACTTATTAGCTACACTGAAGTAGGTTGCTTTAAAACAAATCTTCTTTGGCGATATTACGTGTTTTAAATAACCTAAACGGGTTGACAACCTCTACATCACACGGAGGAGTAACTGCTGGAACATGAGCAAACGCGAGATGAGTTTGTATTTAATTCAGATAAATTACATCGCATATACAGATCTACATTTTGAACTAATCATATTCATCATTGTAACACAGCTGGTTTTATTAAGTTAGTAGCTATAAATATTGCTCGTATCTCCTCAGCTCCCGCGCGAACTGCCGCAAATGAAACCTAAATGTTCAGTGTCGTATCCTGAAGCTCAACACACAGTTGTCTTCATTTAAAAATAGCGAGACTAAATGATATTAGCAGTGCTGATGCCAGTCTCTCTCGCATTGCGGTCTTTGATCTCGACATGAGCTGAAAACGAAAGTTAAAGAGCGACACATTCGTTACGTTTACCGTGAAATGAGTTCTGCGTCTTAATTCAAATCAACACATTAATGATTTCTCTCATCCACCCGCAATTTTTGGCGATGTTTACCCTCCTGCAATCCGCGCATACTCCGAGTCCTTACACAAAAAAAATTATTTCTGCAACATCCGTGTGTAGTTAAATGAAATAAACGAAGCGTCAAGGCAGATGATTTTGCCTCAAGGATTTTTTCAATTCGAGTAACTCGAGTTACTCGAGAAATCGTTTCAGCCCTAGTTGGTTCAAATTAGTTTGTACACTGAGTCACTGACTACTTCTCTTACCCATATCGCATGAGTTGCAGAGTTATTACATGACAAGTGTAAAGAGAGAAGACTGAGAGGACGATAGGGTGTGCAGCTTATCCTTGATTATGTAAATACTAGACGGACTAGGTGTGACAGCCCCCCCACCCCAGTGTTATCAGTAATACCAGTGTTGTCGCAAGTTTACCCGTGTGAAAATTTCCTCGCAGTGACATTATTGTGCCAAACGAGCCTCCCGTGGTTGCCCTCACAGACAGCAGCGAAACAACACGGGTTTGATTCCAGTGGCAGGGCTTCGTGGAATCGGGTATTAAAGGTGTCAGATGGTGCTGAATCATGTAGCTTCTTTTTTATATATCAAGGCTCTTGGAAATGGAAAAGAGAAAAACCACAGAGCGTGCAGTCACGTTAAATTAAAGTGCTAATTATAGAACGCCCAGCTCCGTATCTGCGGCTGCAGTCCGGCTCCAGGCTAATGGATGCGTAAATGAAAAGCGTAACATCTCACTAGCAGCCCAGCTCGGCCATAATGGAATCATTCAGGGTGGGTATCAGCACCAAAACATCAGGTGATCACTGTTTCTACCTCATAAAAGGTCAGAGGGATACGAGCCGGAAAAGGCTGTCTGGACACACACTCATTGTGCTTTCACCCCTGGGTGATATCAGGCTTCCTTTCTTTTGCTCTAAAAGTGTGTCAGAAGAATGAAAGTACATTAAATTCTCACAGATTAGCGACGGCTTAAAGTCTGATTATTTAGGTGAATTTAAAAGTGACGTTTGCTAAGTGCTAATAATCACTATTATTGGGCCCTATGAAATCTTTACTTCCCATATTCTGTTTTGTCTGGATTCCATTTTAATGCCTAAAATAGATTTTAGTAATCAAAAAGTATGTCTAATCATTTTTCTGGATCTATGATTTTATACAGATTTATTATCAAAAAACGTTGGTAGTCAAATGAAGGCATTACTTTTTTAAATTGTAATCAAATTAAAATGAACAATTCCTTTTATTTTTTTGTCAAAATGCTGCACAACATGCTTTACTGTTAGATTTAAAACATGTGAAAATTTTATTAATAATAATAATTAGGTTCAATAGATTTGTAGATTTGTGACCAAAGAAATAATCGAAATTGTGATGGGTTGCCATGAAGATTGTTTCTGAGTGTATATGACATAACAATAGACGACAAACATGAATTTTGTGATTTGTTGAGAAGTTGAGAAGTGACTTTTCTAACAGATCAGACTTATGATTAAATATTGAAATGGGCAATGAGAAAACAGAATATTATAGAGATTTAAGGGCGGACTCTTTTGGCCATAAGCATTTACTTGATCACTATTAACCTCAAAGTATCTTGTTAAAAAAAAACACGAAAACTTTAGCAATGCATTGGCCACCGCCTATACAGACAATCATTATGAGGATTTTGCAAACGGCATTCACATTTAACGTCTAGTTTTAATAAAGCTGTTTATATTTGCAGTCTTGATGATTTGCTCCATCATCACCACCACCATAAAAAAATGCATCTTAAAAAGTACATTTTGCTCTGTGCCTTGCACTAGTTTTTTCTCCCCAGATGTGGGATGTTATGCAAGACAAGATAAAGACAAGCTCCCATACACAGCCTGAATATTATTGAGCAATGATCATCAGGCACAAGATGCTCCAATACTTCTTGTTGGTACACACATTTTCTCCACATACATGTACTCTCATATCTCATATCTTTATCATTTTATTTATACATAATGTCTATCACCTGAGGAAAGGATTTAGATGAGTCCTTCTTGTGACTTCTCTTGAAGCTGCCTGTAGGCTATGAGAATTGGCTGACAGCTTTCAGGGCTTCTCTGTCCTAAATAAAATTAGACGACAGCTCTATTCTCCTCAGTGATTGAGCCCTGAAAGTTGAGGAGCTGGAACAGGGATAGACACCTGGTTTCCTTTAGGCAACCAAGGTTATGTTAGGCAACTGGACTAGCTGCAAACCAGTTTGCATATCTAGGGCTGTCGCTAACGATTACTTTGGCAAGCGAGTAATCAGCCGATTATTAATCGAGTTATCAGATCTTTTTGTGGTAAGAAAAATAGACATAACAATAGCCTTTAAAATGACTTAAAATACATAAATAATAACAAAGAGACAATAATATTTGGCTCCGATAAAGTATCAAAAGCAAGTAATTGTTTTTTTTTTTAGAACAACACTATTAGAGTTGTCAAAAGTACAGACTTCAGTACCAAGTCGGTAATGAAATTAAAAAAAATGTGACGATACCAGCATTTCCCTCTAGCATTTTGAGTACTCTGATTGGCCAATGTGTTCACGCGCTCAACATGTGATTGGCTACAGTGATCAATGCTCTTTACCGAGTGGCCAATCAGAGGTGTTAAAGAATCCGTTCAACAGCGCTCAAAATACTAGAGGGAAATGTGGGTATCGTCACATTTTTTAAATTTCAGTACCGACTTATGTACAATAAGTATTATAACAAATACCTGCAGAAGGCGCCAACAGCTTGGTGTTGTTACACTTTACAGCTGATAAATCCTTGTTTAAAATTGACTAAATGACATTTAACTCAAATGTTCTACTATAGATGTTCATAGATGTTCATTTAACACACGTCTATAGAAGTTTATAGATGTTCATTTAACTCAAATATTCTACGATAGATGTTCATAGATGTTCATTTAACTAAAATGTTCTACTATAGATGTTCATAGATGTTCATTGAACTCAAATGTTCTCAAATTTTCAGTGGTTTGGATCACCAAAGTCACATGATTTCAGCAGTTTGGCGGTTTGACACGCGATCCGAATCATGATTTGATGCGCTGATTCATAACGCTTCAAGCTTCGTGAAGCTGTGTTTTAAAATCGGCCATCACTGTATAAGTCATTATTTTGTTTTGTTTGAGCACAAAAACTATTCTCGTCGCTTCATAAAATGATTGTAGAGTCACTGTAGTGAGATGGACTTTGTAACGTCGTCTTTAGTACCTTTTATGGGTCTTGAGAGAGGAAATGTCATTGCTGCCAGTGGAGGCCTTTCGGATAAAAAATATCATTTTTGTGTTTCAAAGATGAACGAAGTTCTTATGGGTCTGGAACGGCATGAGGGTGAGTAATTAATGACATTTTTCCTTTTTGGGTGAACTAACCCTTTAAGGGCTGTGCCTTGGATACTCCGACAACAAAAAAAACAGGAAAAACAGCATTGGGATCGTTACTACAGAATGCGTTTTTGCATTCCACTGCGCTGCTTTTCCATTATTTACCATGTATACGCGCTAGACCGACCTTGCATTTTCTTCTCCCATTCAGGGCCATTTACACATTCACATGTTTTTTAAAGTTAGTCTTCCTTTAACTTTTAGAAAGCCGTTTCCTGCACGCGACACCATAAGAGATGCGAGAGACGAGCACAGCGGTCACGTTTGTCTAGCACGTTTACATAGGAAAGCAATGGAAAAGTAGCACAGTGGAATGGAAAAACACATTATCTGTGTTCATTGACAGATACCCAACAGCAGAACATTTAGATGTTTATCACGTAACTGAGACATTCTTGTGTTTCCACCAGCTGCTCTAGTGCGGAGATAAACATGGTGGACTGTGTAAGGCTCACTCAGGGAAGGATCTAAGCCAACAGGGCAGATTCCACCAGTCATGGACAAGGCCTGATACATTGTCACAATGTTTAAAAAATATGAATGACTCATTTTGAGACATTGTTTATGATTTATGGGGAGTATAAAAAAAGGAGTGGGTGGATTTTTACCATTATTGGGTGGTTGTGTAACACACTGTAGACACATTTATCTTCAATCAACATTAAAGTGAATTTTGCGCAATAGGTCCCCTTTAAAATTCATCCTAAGTTCTTAATATTACAATCCTGTCGTATTATTCAAAGTAGTATAAAGATGGAATTTTATGATGTGGAAGTATGTCCCAATACCATTGTACTCTCTTGCTATGAACTCGCATTCCCTGCAAAGTACATGCCTTTAGTGCAGAGCAGAAGTATGCAAAGCATGCAGGCAGTCTTTCGTTGCAGAAAATACCTCACCTTGCTTCATGTAAGACTGTTATAGGATGTCCACAAACACATGAAAGAATGACCTGTGATGTGCTGTGCATAGGGGGTGTTATCTGAATAAAACAAAAAGCATTCCTGGTTCCACTGACAGTCGGAGGACGATTTCAGTGGGACTCTCGCTTGTTTTGTGTTGCTGTGCAAAGTAGAAAATTGTCTATGGAAGACGTTATCATTTATCTCATGCTGCTTTGTTTTTGGTAAACAGCTTTGGAGCTGTGGCCTATTTTGATAATGAATCTATTTTTAGGACCATTAAAGGGGGGGTCTAATGCTATTGCATGCATTCACGCTAAACATGGGAAACATTTGAAAAAACAATTTGGACGAATGATGTAGTATTTCTGTGCAAGTTTCAAACAAGCTTCGGAAGTTCTTTTTTTTGTTTTTTAGTATAGCCCTGTATGACATCATAAATGCTGGAATTCCTTGTATGGGCACTTCTCCTGTATGAGCGTACACACACACACACACACCGACCAGAGAGAGAGCAAGACCGCACCCATCATCGAGCTGTGTGTGAGTGCGTGTGCGAGTGTGTGTGCGAGTGTCTCTTTAGCTCCGCCCACAACAGCTCTGTTTGTCTTTTGTAAATCTGATAAAACTAAAGACTCTTCAGAGAAATGAAGGGTCAACACTACTCCATAGATTAACATGAGACTGGCAGAAACTGTGTGTGTTATGTACCCTTTAAACCTTTTTGCATTTTGATATTATTTTCGTAACAATATAAGTACATTTTTGCTGAAGTACATTCAGCTTAATATTAACTTTAAGGCATATTTTTTTTACTTTGTGATAATATTTTTGTCCTTTTGATATACATATGAATGGATATCCTAAACATATTTTTTTATATATACACACACCTAAAGGATTATTAGGAACACCATACTAATACTGTGTTTGACCCCCTTTAGCCTTTAGAACTGCCTTAATTCTATGTGGCATAGATTCAACAAGGTGCTGAAAGCATTCTTTAGAAATGTTGGCCCATATTGATAGGATAGCATCTTGCAGTTGATGGAGATTTGTGGGATGCACATTCAGGGCACAAAGCACCCGTTCCAGCACATCCCAAAGATGCTCTATTGAGTTGAGATCTGGTGACTGTGGGGGACATTTTAGTACAGTGAACTCATTGTCATGTTCAAGAAACCAATTTGAAATGATTCGAGCTTTGATACATGGTGCATTATCCTGCTGGAAGTAGCCATCAGAGGATGGGTACATGGTGGTCATAAAGGGATGGACATGGTCAGAAACAATGCTCAGGAAGCCGTGGCATTTAAACGATGCCCAATTGGCACTAAGGGGCCTAAAGTGTGCTAAGAAAACATCCCCCACACCATTACACCACCACCACCAGCCTGCACAGTGGTAACAAGGCATGATGGATCCATGTTCTCCTTTTGTTTACGCCAAATTCTGACTCTACCATCTGTATGTCTGAATGTAGTGGAGATGAGTGGTCCCCGGCGGGGTCTTCTGCTGTTGTAGCCCATCCGCCTCAAGGTTGTGCGTGTTGTGGCTTCATAAATGCTTTGCTGCATACCTCGGTTGTAACGAGTGGTTATTTCAGTCAAAGTTGCTCTTCTATCAGCTTGAATCAGTCGGCCCATTCTCCTCTGACCTCTAGCATCAACAAGGCATTTTCACCCACAGGACTGCCGCATACTGGATGTTTTTCCCCTTTTCACACAATTCTTTGTAAACCCTAAAAATGGTTGTGCGTGAAAATCCCAGTAACTGAGCAGATTGTGAAATACTCAGACCGGCCCGTCTGGCACCAACAACCATGCCACGCTCAAAATTGCTTAAATCCCCTTTCTTTCCCATTCTGACATTCAGTTTGGAGTTCAGGAGATTGTTCTGACCAGGACCACACCCCTAAATGCATTGAAGCAACTGCCATGTGATTGGTTGATTAGATAATTGCATTAATGAGAAATTAAACAGGTGTTCCTAATAATCCTTTAGGTGAGTGTATAGATTGCAAATGTGTAATGGTCTGTAACGTCGTTCTTAGACTAAAAATATAATTGGTAGAAGCCAGACTGTGTCTCGTCTCCACGGATCAATCTGAAGACTTCATATCAGGAATGTTATTTCGTCAGGCTGAAATGCAGGTGGGCCTTTTGGGATTGTGTGTTGCCCGAAGGAAGACATTGGGCGTGTGCACCAAATCAGGGTGAAACGGTTAGAAATTGGAGTTGGATTACTTGCTAACACTGACAGGCAAACAGGATGCAAATACGCCTCAAGCCCACTGTAGGAGGTCTCACGGTGGGACCTGTTAGCGCATGCTAGACAAAGAAATCTATCCATGCACGGTCAACTGGCAAGATTTCTGAGGCATCCAGCCTGAGCAGAACTTAAAGTGGAATCTATCCCGATGGAGAATATCTCAAAGGGAATTATTATACGGTGTGCGCTCTCCATGTACTATTTAAAGCCCAATGTGTGTCTTCAGAGCCAAAACGTTTCCCTATCTCTGTCTAGGCTATGTTACTAATGTTGAATTCAACGCAGAGCGTTCTGAACTGATAGATCATAAGTTAATTAACCACAGCTGTTTTATTTCCACTGAAATATTTTAGGAGCTTTTCCGTAGAAGAGCAGATAAGATGTGTGAGCCAGGTGTTTCTAGGTCAGAGGACTTCAATACTGAGTTTATTTTTCCCTCCTTGCCAATACAAGGCTAGCAGCACAGCTTTCCTTTTTTATTGATGACAGAGGAAGCAGATCTATTGACCATAAAACCAAAGTTTTTCACTGATGATAAAAGAACATTTCGAACTTATTGGCCTACTTTCACATTTTAGATCGAAAAAGTATGGGAATAAAAAGTATGGCTCCACTTTTTTCCTTGTACTTAATGAATTGCATCTTTTGGCATTTTACTTCTTTCTCTTAAAAGAGTAGTTCACTTCAAATAATGATAATTTTCCTGATAATTTACTCACCCCCTTGTCATCCAAGATGTTCATGTCTTTCTTCAGTTGAAAAGAAATGAAGGTTTTTGAGGAAAAATGTTGGACTTCAATGGGGTTCAACGGTTTCTATGCAGCTTCAAAGGGCTCTAAAGGGTCACAGATGAAGAATAAGAGTCTTATCTAACAAAACCATCAGTCATTTTCTAAAAAATATAAAAATGTCTATACTTTTTAACCACAAATGCTCTTCTTGCTCTGATCTGCAGTGCGCCACACATTACGTCATTACATTGGAAAGGTCACACATAGGCGGAAGTACCGTGATAGGGTGAAAAACTTCAAAATCATTCAACATATTTGCTTTTTTTTTGTCAAGGGCTTTTGACATAGTATTTGCAAGTTCTGAAGATGAAGTCGACGATGCTGACAGTGAACGCACACGAGCGCCTATAGAAGAAAATGCACCGTTCATTTGGATTACTTAATCAAAGTAGTTGTTTTCGAATTTGAATTGGCTCATTTAAACATAGACATTTCAAGCTTTCTATAGGCCTGTTTGTCATGTCTGTGAGCAAAGTAGCCTATATGCTGAGTTTCAGTTCATTTGTGTGACGCGTTGCAGTCGAATGCGGAGCAACTTTCAGGTCTTAAGTTTAAAGAGTGGGTATCACACAGTTTCTGTCTATCTTGAGTACCTAAAGTAGTAGTAGTATTTCATCCTTTATACCTCCAAAAAGTCTTTAGTTTTATTATATTTATTTAAGACAGATCTTTCTGAATAAAACCGAGTGGCTGGAGGCGTATCGTCTGGGCGACATCTGAAGTTTTACTCACCGCCTGCGGTTCCAACGCATGACAGTGAACCTTTATCGTTGGGACCACTCCATCTTTCAGCATTAGACGATCTGCAAATCCGTAGTTGAACTGGGCCTTGTTAATAAAACAATCATCGCCGAAATGCAGGGAACAAACAAAAACACTTGCGCAACTCCGTTGCTGATCTGGAGAAACAACCTCCATCCACTGTCCCCTTAACGCTGGGTTCTTTGGGAGGCTGAACAGGGCTGACAACCAAAAACACACTTCTTTGATGACAATTTCGTGAAGTCCTGTGCAGTGCAGCTGATGACTTCCCTAAAGCGGAGGAAAGCGCATTGATGGGTGTGCTTTTGCTCTCGCGCTCGGGTCGACGTGTGCGCGCGCCCTTCTGGGAGAAGTCCCCGTACAAGGAAATTTCACCCTTGTTGACGTCACATAGGCCCATACTCGAAAAAAAACTTTCCAAGACTTGTGAGTAACCGGAAGGAGAATTTTTTGGCACAGAAATACTCCATCAAACGTCCAACTTATTTTTTTTAAACTTTGGCCATGTTTAGGAAATCCAAGTCTTTAATCCATGGGAATCCAAGTCTTTAACAGTGTAAAAAACTATAACTACTGTATTAAATAGCATTATACCCCCCCTTTAAGTTGTTCCGCGCACTGTAAATTGCTTCCGATTTGTTGTGTTGCTGGTCTTGGCAGCAATTATCTTGTCTTAATTAAATATTGCATTGCTGCTGTTGAATTGTAACCACACTTTTGATCTCTTCCACATCTTTTACATCTAAGTGTGTTGGGACGCGTTCCCCATACTTATACTGCACAAATCTGCAGCGCATCATGGCTCCGAGGTTTTGTTCTGTGCTCGTGCCGCAGCGCAGCTGTTATAAACAGAAGAATTGATTAGAGTGGAGGCGATCAGCTCCGGTGGCCACGTCGGGGCCATAATGCGCCACAGACGGAGGTTACACATTACACCCTCACCTGCGAGCTGCGTCTCTAGGGCGTAAACTAGTGTTTTTCCTGCCACATCCAATCATGCTGCAATGCCAGGGCTCCAGACTGCCACCAAATGGTTGCATTTTGTTACCAAAATTTGAGTGTGCAACTGAATTTTACATGCAGTCGCACATGTGTGACCAGTAAATTTGGCCGTGTTCATTCAATAGATCACTCCAATTACATGCTCTCTAGAATGCTATATTTGCTGATGTGACACACATGAGATCTATTTAACCAATACTGTCACATTTTTTTATTTGTTTTACAGTTTTATAAGAAGTACATGACATGACTCAAACGTAATGAAATCATTTTATTTAAAAGAAAACTGTTCAAACATACCAGTGCTTATACTCTGTACAGTAATCATTTAACCATCAGCCTGCGTTAATTGCCTAATTGCGTTATTCAAATTATGTCAACAATGTCACGAGTAGTCACATAAACACAGTTGGTTATGTCTTTCGCGGATGTAAATAGTGGAATACAATATTATGAGGTCTAAACGACACTGGTTGAAACGAACACCGGAGATTTTTTTATATTTAAATGATACGCTCTTATGTATGTGTGTGGATCAGTGTTGAAAGAAAATAAATGTCTAAATTAGATCGTTTGAATAATGCACTCACCTGTCGATCTCTTTAATGACTTACAAGTCAGGAATTAAGTGACTGATGCTTGGTAAGGTTAGATGATTCTTCATAAGTTTTATAAGCAAAGTAATTCCAAATTTCACATCTACTCCTGTCTTTATTAATGAGTTTTGTGCGTGTTGAGTGAGATTCAACCGCTGTATTCATTTTATTCTGTTGCCACATTTGCCGGTTTCACGTCATTTTGGGTAGTGTGCTGCCACCTAGCGGTGAACTTCGGAACAGCAGCAAATATCGAAATGAGCAAAATCATGATATCGTACCGTTTGAAATAAAATATATACCGGTATTTTCCCAGTACCGGTATACCGCGCATCCCTATCTGGGATCGTGTAGAGCCATTCAAAGCTGCATTGATACTGCAATTTAGACCTTCAAACCGTTGTACCCCATTGAAGTCCACTAGAAAATCCTGACATGTTTTCAAAAACCTTAATTTCTTTTCAACTGAAGAATGAAAGACATGGACATCTTGAATGACGTGTGGGTGAGTAAATTATCAGGAAATTTTAAGTCTGAAGTGAACTTCTCCTTTTCCTTCATATTGACATCATGCCGCAGAATGCATCTAAGATAATTCAATGAGACAGGCTGTATTACCTCAGTGGTCTACATTGTTTCAGCAGTGCATTAGGAACAGAGTGACTCATTGATGGAGTTCTGGAGATCATCTGGGAGAAAGTACTGCCAAATCTTTCCTGCCCGGAGAAGATGTCCCAAAGTGCAGCTCAACATCTGTTTGATGGTTAAACTACGTTATGTAGAACATCAATCCTACTAAAAGCTTGTCCTAGTTAACTTGCGTGTGCCGAATGCCTCTTTGCTTAGCTGAGTTATTTTATACAGTCTGGAATTTCATTTTGCCTTGGTATAAATGTCTAAAATGATAAATTGACCATGTGACCGTGTTATGCAATAAACATTTGATAAAGAATCATTGAGATGTAAGGGAAACATTTTTTTTCATGTTCATGCAAAATGCACAGATTGTACTACATTTTATAACAGGCATTAGTGCACTGTAAACCTAGACTGGCTAAACCCAGCCTGATCTGCTGGTGATTTGATTTCGACCTGCAGCTCAGTCTGGAAACCTATTAATTTATCCTGCTTCTGTCACACTTTGCGGGAACCAATAATCACAGATTGGTTTATCCACCTGGCTCGCTGTTGGCAGGTTGAACACGATGACAGATAGAGAAACGATGGATCAATGCCCGTTGATCACGCCTCTTGTGGTCTGATTGGTTGAAGGACTATCCAATTGCGTACAGAGTCATTTGAATTATGCTCGTTTATCACACCTCTTGTGCAGTATTTGCAGATATTTGTTTTGTACATATACATTTTATTTGGTCTTAACTTCAAATATTTGAGTAAGCTAATTCATACATTTAAATTAAAATGATCAACTTAAATATTTTTAGTAGGGGCAACTTTATTTTTCTTTCAAGTTCTCAAAACTGACAAATTTTAAGTAATCTGAATTGTTTCATTGGTTTGATTTTTATGAACTTGTTTCTTTTAATTTAGACAAACTTAAATGTAACCGAAACTGGACTGGGATTTCAATTTCCCAGCATGCTTTGCCACGACACTCATAAGGGACAGTAAATGCCAAAATGAAGTGTTATATTATAATTTTTTTGTGCAAGATTAACGTTAAGTGAGAGATTTAGTTGTGTTTAATGATTTGGTATTGTGGCAATCAGGACGAGGGACCACGAGACCGGTGCGGTGCCCAGCTGGTGCTCATTATCACTCAGGCCACCGGCCTCGCCCCGTTCTCACGGCCTGCGTGCCACAGTTATGCTAGTTTAGAAGAGTTTCTGTTATGTTTGTTTTTGTAGGGTTACCATCATGGTGACGAGGAGAGCATGAGATTAGTTTGAGAACAGATATACAGTATATTAAATGTATTATATTGCTGTCCTCATTCAGCAAGTGTTATGCTATGCTAATGCTACCAAAGCATTGTGTAACCAATTAGCAAGGTGGCATTTCAGACCGGTCCGCTCACGTCAAAAATACCATAGACAAACTTTGTCAACTTTTTATTGGCATATTTGCATACATTTTACATTTGGCGGTATGGCTCTGTTCTAAATTCCCCATCCTTTTCATGAGCTCCATGAAAAGCCAAGACAGGGAACAGCAGCTTCTGGGGACAACCTCCAAAAATTTTTAATCTAGGAGGGCATCATAAATCCCCCATTTAGAACAGAGCATGCATCATTGACACAATATGACATTGATTAAGTTAACCACAGTTAAAGGAGGAGCTGGGGAGGAGGTGGGTTGCAAACCAGCGTGCAGCAGAAACAGACAAGCAGGCAGATTGAACTGAAGCTACGCTTAATAAGGCGCCCTGTTCGAGAGTTGCCAATTGATTGCATGAGAATCGGATCAGCTGATATTGGCGGGGTTGGAATTTTCCTAATCAACTGATAGCAGAGCTTGACTACGTGGCCTGCCTGAACTAACGCAGATGCTTGATTTATTGGATTAGCTAGATAAAGCTTGTCAAGTTTCCACTACTTTTTAAGTTAAATGTATGAATTAGCTTACTCACATATTTAAAGTTCAGAGCAAATAAAAGTATTACAAAATAAAAATCTGCAAGTTCTGCTTACTTAAACTTAAACTTTCTTAACTTAAAAAACTGTTGCCTATTTTTTTAGTTTTGCCTACTTATTCTGGTTTACAGTATACTAAATATCCACCTTAACATAAATCTTGCACAAAAAACACTTAATTTGTAATATACTCTCCCTTTTTTGAGTGTTATGGCAAAGCATGCTGGGAAATAGAAAATCCCATCCCAGTTTCGCTTAAATGTAAGTTAGTCTAAATTAAAAGAAACAAATTCATAAAACTCAAAAACAATTAAACAATTCAGATTACTTAAAATGTGTCAGTTTTACAAATTCAAAAAAAGAAAGTTCTAAATACTCAAAAGTTAATTTGATTGAACTAATGTGTTTAATTTGAGTTGGCTCTACTTAAGTATTTTAGTAACCAATTAAGTATTGTGAGCGTGAGAGTTTAGTGTGTAAAACTCAACATCAAAGTGCTTGGGTGGGGCACTACTATCTAGTTATTAAGGTGTTTAGAGTGATTTTAGGCTGATGTTATGTATGTAGTTTTATATTTAATAGTGATAGTTTTTTTTTTTTTTTTTTTAAATCACTAACCATAACATTAGAAATGATATATTGAACGAATGATATATTTGAATGATATATTTTCCATATTGAACATCACGTTTGGTGTCTGTTTTGCTGACGCAACATTCATTTCAGCTGGAGAGGAAGTGGAAAAAGAGGAAGAGAGAATGAAAGGAACATTCTGTGGTATGCTGGTGGGGACTGATATTTGATGAAAATACAGAACATTTCCTTTTTATGTATTTACACTGGATCTTCTTGGACTCTTGCCTTCAAAGCAAATTTCGCTCTGAGAAAATTGGTTACTTTGTTGTCAGAAATGTCAGCACTGCATAAAATATGCTCGCACTGATAATAAGGGATCCATAATTTCCTGCTTTCATCCGTATATGCTGCTACTCAGCCGTGGCCAGACTGGAAAAAATCCTTCCATTTACAAAACTGGTCAAATATTGGCTTGTGGTAAATTTGCTTTGCCTTCACAACCCTGAGGCAGTGTGAGGATTATATGGAGGGTTTTTTTTTTTTTTTTTATTCCAGTGAAACTTTCTGGACCTGATCACAGGTCAGTGTGAAGAAGTTCTTCAGAGAACGCCTCATGTTAATGGCGTTTCAGAGCTCAGGCATGCTGGGTCTTGTCTGTCCACATGGGAAAAACTATTCTGCTTTAAAATGCCCATAATCTACATTTTAGTGTTGTCACGATACTAGAATAACTTCAATATCTTGAAAAATATTGATATTCGGTACCATTTTCGAGACCAGGGGAAAAATGGCCAAATAGATATTTTAACTAAATATCAATACTTTTTTTCCATCCGTTGGAAATCTTGTCAATCAATATATCAAGCGTCAATAAGTCAGAGATGCAAACTCCTCACCTATAGGTGAAAATTCACCTTTTTGAGATCAAAATAGGTCACCTATGAGATTTGCGTAGAGCCAATGAGAAAGTGTTTTGTGGGAGGAGGTGGGGTCCGTTCAGGCTGATTTTTTTTTTCCTTCTCGTTTTGTGAAGTGACATTACAAGGTAATTAAAAAAAAATAAAGAATGAAAATAAATGCATCAAAGAAAAACGTGCAAGGCATGAGACATGCAGTAAAACAAAGGAAGCGGGCCCTTCTGGTGGCTATACATCAGAAGAAATGCGGTTTATTTTCCGAGGTGGTGTACAAAGTATCCTATATTGATGCATTTGTAACCAGTGGGATCTTCATTTTTCAGTTTTGAGTGTTAATATAGAAGCTAAGATGATTTACAACATGCATTTTTATCTGGTTGTTGTCTTCTTGTTTTGGTTTTATGTATTCAGCTCCCACATCTATTGAATCCTTTTTTGTGTGTTTTATAAAGGGCTGTTTTGTCCCCCATGAGAGACAACTTTTTTTTCCCTCTTACCTGTTATATTTAGTGCAAAGAGACTTAATAGCATCTAGAAATGAGCATGAATGTTTTCTCTATTCATGCTATGTTCTCTCCTTTTTTACCCCTCACCCGTTTGCATCCCTGATAAGTACATGACACATCGTATCTGTAATCCACATGAATTGAGTGGTTTAATCCAAGTCTTCTGATCACTTTATATGATGAGATTTTTATTTAGGCGTTTTTATATACAAATTGATCAGTTACTAATATCTCACCTAAATGTTCTCACTCAATGTATTTGTGTTTTTGCAATAGTGTAATTTTGTTGCAATAGCTTACTTAGCACAAGGAAGCTTGATTTCACATTAATAAAAAGAGATCAGATAAATTAATTACAAGTAGTGGCACAAATAAATGCAATAGCAGATACAAATGACTGAATTGAACACTATTCAACCAGAGCGAATGAGAGGAGTGGGTGAGAGGAGGCGTGTCTTGGTGTTGTTGGTGGTGGTGTTGTTGTTGGCGGCGGTGGTGGTGGTGTTGTTGTTGTTGGTGTTGTTAGTGTTGTTGTTGGTGGTGGTGGTGGTGGTGGTGTTGTTGGTGGTGGTGGTGTTGTTGGTGGTGGTGGTGTTGTTGGTGGTGTTGTTGTTGGTGTTGTTGTTGGTGGTGTTGTTGGTGTTGCTGGTGTTGTTGTTGCTGTTGGTGTTGGTGTTGGTGTTGTTGCTGTTGCTGTTGTTGTTGTTGTTGGTGTTGCTGTTCCTGTTGCTGTTGTTGTTGTTGTTGTTGGTGTTGGTGTTGTTTATTTTAGAACAGCTGAATAAAGTTAAACATTTGTATTGCTACTAATGCATATACAGTACAGTTCAAAAGTTTAAATGTTATTTATTCATGTGATGGGCAGAAACATTTAATGCCTCCTAAATAAAACTATTAATTTCTTAAAGAATAAATCTCCCAAAAGTTTTGAACAGTGCACATATTAAGGTAACCAATGACATTTATACATCTATAAATATAGTTTGGAATTGCACACATGCAAATAAAATACTTGTATTTCAGGAAGATAGGTTTAATTAATTATTTAGGATAATGTTTAATGTGATACTGATATAGATACCAAGTAATCGAGCAGACTGAATCTGAACTCTCAGGCCTAAATTGGTAATGGAACAAAAAATATTAACTTTTTTTGCATAGCCTTTATGTTCTATTTTAGTACATCAATGTGACAATCATATGCTAATATTCTCTGAGTCTTATGAACAACCACTAATAACAACCCATACAGAAGTGGAAGGAGGTGAAATAGAGCTTAATCAGGAAAGGTCTCAAAGAATGATTATCCACTTCAGGTGTTCAGAGGGTAAGCGTTTTATCAGCCCCAATTTGTCCCTTAGTGTCCGCGTCTGTCTCTCATCACTTGAACATTTCCCTGGAGATATAGAGTAATTAATCTGAGGAGAGCAGGGTGCTCTTTCTACTCACACGGTCTGATAATCCGTATCAATTGAGATCAGACTTGTGCTGAATCCCAATTTGTATGCTACAACAAACATAATGCGAAAAATTATGTACTATGCTGGTGACGGGTGCACCGTTTTTTTTTTTTTTTTATAGTTTTTTTTTGTATATAAAATTGAAAATTTGAAAATGCCTTTTTAGTTTGTAATGTTCAGAATGTCAAGTCCTTATATTGTCCTGATATAGGCTTATCTTAATGTACACTGTACATTTGAGTGAGTTCTGGATGATTAATAATACTACACTATACGATACGAGCCAGGCAGTGGTTTAACAGAAGCGTGTGACTGTGCATCTCCTCCCTGCTGCGGGATCAGTGGCCATGTCAAAATCTGTTCCATTAAAGGGAAAATCATCCTGCATGTCCTCTCATCCAGAGATAATGAAGCTCTCTGAAATCTTGCATGGCTTTTACTGATGGCTACATGGGCAAATCTAGCAGAGACGGTCACTTGAGGCGATTCACATGTTTTTTAGTTTTTTTCCTGTTTGCGTGCCTTATGGAGTGTTTGCTCTGTGGGTTTGTTTTAGAACAGCTGCTAATGCTTGGAGCTAGCTGTCATCATACCAGATAATGTGTTCAGTGACTAGGACAAGCCTGTGAGGTCATCCTGAGCACTGCCAGTTGGTTTCGAATCTAACAAATGGATGCGAACTGTTTTTTGTGGCACCCTGTGCAAAAACAGCTCCTGCCAATTGCATACTGTAATACACTAATTAGAACTGCGATTTGGCCTGAGAATCTCTTTGGCCAGAAACAAATGTAGGCATAAATGCTTGACCAGCACATTGCAAGCTTTCTGTCCTATAGTAGATATTTCACATGCATACTTGATTTATAGTGGCAGAGGTGATACAGAGAACTCATTTTTGGACTGCGTAATTAAAAGTGTCTGCACTCATGTTCTTGTGTACAGTTTCGGATCTTAAGTCGTGTTTCCACCGAAGGAACTTTCCCCAGGAACTAGAGACTTTGGGGTGGTACTAGACATGTGCCAGTATAATACGATATATCACAATAATGAACATGCACGATATTGTTATCATGAGCACTTCAAAATACCGTGAATAATTATTTATTATGAATTATTCCAATTTTTAGAATGCATTTTGAGAATACTTAACCCATCAGCCGTTTAAAATGAACAACACGTCAAAGAGGAACGTGCACTTATGTAAACAGACCCAATGCGCATGAATAGCGCATGGCGGGACGAGTGATGGAGACGCACATTCACTCTCTGACAGCAGAGGGCGCTAATGGAACTGCAGAAATGCAGCCGTTTCCCTGGTAATCCTCGTAAACAAAACACTCACAGACATTCAGATTTCTGTACTCGCTACAGTGCTCATCACATAAACAAATACTTAAGGCTATTCATTTTCAAACTTAAACATTTTATATTTTGATCTGGACTAAATGACATGCCCTAGATATTGTTTGAATATGTTCTGATTCTTTGTTGTCACACACTTTACAAAACGGCTTTATTATTCAACATTAGTTAATTCATTAACAAACTGACAATTAAATACTTCTAAAGCATTTATTAATCTTAGTTTATTAATCATTTATTAATTTATAAAGCATTTATTAATCAGAATTTAATGACTCATTATTAAAATCAAAAGTTATAACTGTATTATTTAATGGACCTGAGCTAACATTAACTAACAGTTGCTTTTTAACTAATGTTATCAAAGAAGAATAACTTAATAAATGTAGCTATTCGCTGTTTGTTAATGTTAATGCATTAACTAGTGAGATTTTATTGTAAAGTGTTGCCTATTGTTCTTTATAATTCTTTTGCACTTTAATCTGTTTTAAATATTTGTTTACTTTATTTTTATGTATTGCTTTATTGTATTTAAATGTTCAGTTCTTTTTGTTATAAGAAAGTTATTAAACCTGTTATAGTATGACAACACTTTTTTTGCAACTTATTTCAATATCATGATAATACCATATACCGTGATAAAAGCTTCAGCAATTAATTGCAACATGAAAATTTGATACCGGCACATGCCTAGGTGGTACTCGGTGTGTTTCGACCACAGGAACCAGGGTCTGAATGAAGTTCTGGGTAAAAAAAAATTCTGCTTGCGAGGTAGTACTTTTTCAAAGTTCAGGAACTTTCGGGAGGAACTTGAACATGCTGATTGGTTGAGTTCACGCAGCATTTTATTTCAACTACCATTTTTAAAAGTCGTTTGTGGTGCGTCCAGTAAGAGTTGGTTGCTGTTTGAATCAACAATGAAGTTTTAAAAAAATATGACTGATGGTCCAACGGTGAGGTTCAGGCTTTTTATGTGAAGGACGAAATCCAGCTGGAACTGGAAAGTTGTGTGCAGTCCGACGTCTCCGGAATAATCTTCACTGTACTTTAGACCGTGATGGAAATGCAGACAGCAACAGGTCTGGGAAAAAAATTCCTGAGATAAATTGTTCTGGTTAATTTCGGTGGAAACAGGGCTTTAGACTTGATAAAGATTGAGGTGTCCTCAAAATAATGATATACTGAATCTGTCTTTAATATCAGATCAAAGCAAGTTATTCAGATTTCCTGTCTTTAGCAATGATAATATAAAATGACAAAGGAATTTTTTTGGTTTTCTAAAATGTTCTGATTCATGTTCTGTTCTTTGTGCAAATAACTGATACTTGCTCTCTGTTTTACAGATCGCAGTTGGGTGGCATGCAGTATCTCCAAGAGTTCATGGCACACCGTGGCCAATTCATGAGTCCCAACTATGGAAGAGTGACCGGAGTATGATGCCACAAAGAAAAATGAAGGTCAGCCATGACTCCATTGCTGATCTCCATCAAGGGCACTCAGTTTTTACTGCTGTCTGGGACTCTCCTTCCTCTCTTGGATAGTTTCAGGTTCAACATACATCATACCAAATGCAAGACCGTGTTTTTTATGGACGATATCATTCTATCACGAGAAAGATGAAATTTTCTTTTATTAGAAGTCCCAATTAAAACAAGGACACAAGTTACAAACTCCGGAAACTCAAAGTGTACAGATGAAGTTGCATTATGGCAGCTGAATCTCTTCAGCTGCATTCACGTATCTGGTTTGGAGGAGAGTGATAGTTGCACGATGCAGCGAGGTGGAGGCATCATTGGGAACAACGGCCAGCCATGGGTACTGCGGCGAGTACGGCTCACCTGGCTCAGTTTCATGCTCTTTTTCATCCTGGTCTTTTTCCCTCTCATTGCACATTACTACCTCACCACAATCGATGAAGCAGGGGGACCAGATAAGCGCATTTTTGGGCCAAGACCTGGAGGAGAGCTGTGCGAAGCAAAGCACGTGCAAGACCTGTGTCGTATACGGGAATCTGTCAGCGAGGAGCTACTTCAGCTTGAGGCAAAGCGGCAAGAGCTCAATGGCGAGATAGCCCGACTTAACCTACGCATTGAGGCTTGTAAACGTAGTATTGACAGTGCCAAACAAGACTTGCTACAACTCAAAAATGTCATCAGCCAGACAGAGCACTCTTACAAGGAACTTATGGCTCAAAACCAGCCAAAACTGTCATTGCCAGTTAGACTTTTACCAGACAAGGATGATCCTGGATACCCTCCTCCCAAGTCGGCCCAAAGCTGTCGTTTACATTCTTGTTTTGACTACGCTAGATGTCCACTTACATCTGGCTTCCCTGTCTACGTTTATGACACAGGATCATATCCTTGGGGTGAGAAGTTGGACCCTCTTGTCAAACAAGCCTTTGCATCATCCGTCAAAAGCAGTGTGTATGTGACCAATAATCCAAACATTGCCTGTCTGTACATAGTGCTTGTTGGGGAAATACAAGAATCACCTTCCTCTCCCCCTGCTTCACCTTCAGACCTTGAAAAGCAGCTCAAGGCCTTGCCCTACTGGAGGTTGGATGGCCACAACCACCTGCTTGTCCATCTTTCTAGAAAGTCTCTGACTCAGAACTTCCTGTACAATGTGAGCACAGGACGAGCAGCAGTGGCACAGTCTACCTTTTTTGAACGTCAGTATAGAGAAGGTTTCGACATGGTAGTGTCTCCTCTAGTCCACGCTCTGTCTGAGCCCAACTTTCTAGAGGTGCCTCCGCAAGTCCCTGTCAAGAGGAAGTACCTTTTCACCTTTCAGGGAGAAAAGGTTGAATCTTTGAGGAGCAGCTTGCTTGAAGCTCCACCACAGTCCTTTGAGGAGGAAATGGAAGGGGATCCACCAGCTGACTATGATGATCGCATTATTGGTACACTTAAAGCTGTACAGGACAGTCACCTAGACCAGGTTCTTGTGGAGTTCACTTGCAAGAATCAGCCCAAGCCAAGTTTACCAACAGAGTGGGCATTGTGTGGCGAGCGTGAAGATCGTTTAGAGGTACTGAAGGTTTCTACATTTGCCCTGGTGATATCTCCAGGTGATGGCCAGTTGGTGGCATCTGCTGGCTGTAGCATGAGACTTTTTGAGGCTTTGGAAGTTGGGGCAATACCGGTGGTGCTTGGTGACCACTCAAAGTTGCCCTACCATCACCTCATACGCTGGAGTGAGGCAGTCATTATGGTACCCAAGCCTCGCATTACAGAGCTGCACTTTCTCTTGCGTAGCATCTCAGATAATGATCTTCTGGCCATGCGACGGCAGGGTCGGTTTCTTTGGGAGACGTACTTCTCGACCTCAGAAAGCATCTTCAGCACCATATTGGCTAGTGTACGAACCAGCATCCAGATACCAGCGGCACCCATACGTGAGGAGCCTGCCCAGGAGATTCCCCACAAAGCTGGAAAGTTGGCAGGAACTGATGCTAACATGGCTGACAATGGCGACCTCGATCTAGGGCCTGTTGAAGTAGAGCCCCCTTACGCTTCACCGCGCTTCTTGCGTAACTTCACCTACACAGCTGCTGATGTCTACCGCACCTGGAATCATGCACCTGGCCCTTTCCATCTGTTCCCACATACTCCCTTGGACCCTGTTCTTCCTTCAGAGGCCAAGTTTCTGGGGTCGGGGACTGGTTTCCGCCCTATCGGTGGTGGTTCTGGGGGATCTGGTAAAGAGTTTCAGGCAGCTCTTGGAGGTAACGTCCCACGGGAGCAGTTCACTGTGGTCATGCTTACTTATGAACGGGAGGAGGTTCTTATGAACTCACTGGAAAGGCTAAATGGTCTTCCTTATCTCAACAAAGTGGTGGTAGTGTGGAATTCCCCCAAACCACCTTCTGATGATCTGCTCTGGCCAGACATTGGTCTACCTATTGTGGTAAGCGTGCAGTATTTTTTATCATAGTCATTTCTTATTACTGGGCCAGAAAAGCAACCACATAGTAACCAGAAACACCCTAGTAAGATTCCAGAACACCCTAGAAATGCATAGCACCCTTGAATCATGGTGGCAAGTTTTGCACAGGCAGGCACAACTCAGTGAAAAAAATCTTGTTAAGCCTGTTATTAGTTGGAATTCTCAGAGGCTTAAATGTGATATAACCTCACAAGCATTACATTCTGCTGTAGATTTGGTCTGCTCGCTCTGCTGTCTTTGAAGCATAGCTTTCATGTCTCTAGGGCAGCAAGCCAAATTAGTTCTGGTGATATTAAAGGAAACAGTGCTGTATTAAGCCCACAGTAAGGTTATACTTTGAAATGAAATCCCAAATAGAATTCCGAAGTACCCCAAGTTTCTCACTGTCTTCATGTATTTGAGAAGTATTTTGGAACTTTGAAATTGAGCATCTTTAATTATGGATGCAAGGTTGCAAACTATAACTATTTTAATTTTAAACACACAAAGCCTTTGGTTTATTCATCAAAAATGTTTTCCTGAAGTATTAAATTGGTTTGAATGGCGTTTGTTTGTTTCATAAGGTCATGTATCTGGCTGGCCCAGTAAAACCTTGTAATAATGCCATGTTTTACCTAAGCCGTCATTCACAATATGGCATGTTGACTCAACAGATGGGCTTTTTCTCTGCAGGTGGTACGCACAGAGAAAAACAGCTTAAACAATCGCTTCCTTCCCTGGGATGCAGTCGAGACTGAGGCTATCTTGTCTATTGATGATGATGCCCATCTTCGACACGATGAAATTATGTTTGGGTTCAGGTGAGATTTTTGTGATGGCAAGATCTCAACATAGTATGGTTAAAAGGACTGAGTTCATTTGTCCAGATTCTTGCATGAAACACTTTGATTCTGCTTTGGCTGTTCACATTTTTATTCAACTTTTGGCCATTTCAAAACAAATACACCAGTATAAAAAAAGAATATAATGAATATATACTTTTTTTTTAATGCTAAATTGCCCTGCCATAATTTTTAGTATTTACTCTTTTATATGTTTTGTAATTATTGATTGATAAAACATTATCCCTTTAAAATGCAATGCCTAAAGAAATTTGCCAGTACACCACTTAAACATCAGACCAAAAAAAAACATAACCTTGGATGGGAACAAAATATTAAAAAAATGACAGAAAAGTTCACCAGCCTATCTTAGTGTGCTCAAAATCTTTCTCCCCATGTCTCACTCAGCTCTTTTAATAAGGGTGTTATTCAACAAACGGACTCGTTTTGAGGTTTGCCTCTTTTAAAGAATTGTTATGCTGTTGTGTTATGTTTATCTTTTATATTATTAGAATGTGAAACGTTAAAAAAAACATTCCTAATGATGTCACTGCTTTGGGCTAAAATATGTTTAGAAAGACTACATTCGGTTTTATGGAGCTAGGAAAGAAAATATTTCCATTGGCGAGACCGTGTAAGCTGATCTGTTTTGACCTCAGTCTGTGCATTTAAAGAGTGTGACCCAAAGATTTTAAAAGTGTGTTTTCACATGCACATTTACATCTATATGACCATTTTAAATGCATTTATCAAAGACAGATGTCACACTGTTGTGGTGTGTTCCTGCAGGGTTAAGCCCACAGCTGCAGATTCCGTCGTTAGTTTGAGGAATTTAAAGCATCTGAACTGATAAAGTCCATGACAGTAGATTATAAATCTCTCCTTCACTCCTGTGAATCTCCATGTTTGTTTGCATGTTGTTTAGACATTGGTCAGATGAGCAGATAATGGGAGATTTGATTTTGGTTGAGCTGGTTTATTATATCTGTTTGTTTTCGTCATGTCGAGTATCTTTACTAATGTTCCCAATACGTTTTTGTGTCTATAAACATTAGGGAATTTGTCAGGATGGTTGATTTAGTAGATTTTTTTTTGTACTGAAGTGTGCATTATAATGCAAAATATGCTGCCATTTCTGAACAATGTTATTATGATCTGTAGGTCTGTTTTTTGAGAGAACTTTGGTAGTTTTGTGCAATAAACAGTTTTAGTTATTTAGCCTATTTATTTAGTTACTCTATTAAGGGCCTTTGTTTGGCATGCATATATTGCTTAACAAATGCTATTCAGTGAATATTATAATAACCACTCTTGCATTCCCATCTCTTCCTCTTTCTCCACTTCCAGGGTGTGGCGGGAGGCCAGAGACCGGATTGTGGGATTCCCGGGAAGGTTTCATGCTTGGGATGTAAATCACCAATCTTGGCTGTACAATTCCAACTACTCCTGCGAGCTCTCCATGGTGCTGACGGGTGCGGCCTTCTTCCATAAGGTGAGGCTTTGACCGCTTTGACACTTCCAGAGCCTTATTATGCTAAAAATAGACACTGACCTTATGTATTTTTACCCAAGTAACACCAGATAATGGGAGCTGGAAATGGTTTAGTTAGTTAAAAAACAACGTTGCTGCTAAGTACGTTGTTATGCAACCAAAAGCATGATGCAGCGATTCATTTTCCTCATGGATAAGCAGACAGCACAACATGTTTCATTTATGAGCATTGCTGTACAACATCATGGTATTTTCTTGTGTTCATTTCTTATTAAAAGCCATCATTTCTTCCTCTCCTCAGTATTACGCATACCTCTATTCCTATGTCATGCCTCAAGCCATACGTGACATGGTGGACGAGTACATCAACTGTGAGGATATCGCCATGAACTTCCTCGTGTCTCATATCACCCGCAAACCCCCCATCAAGGTCAGTGGGCTGTGGCTTGAAGCACATGTCGTTTAGAGCCGTTTAGGGCTTTTGTCACTTCTTACAACACTATAAAATGAATAATGTTAATCAGACAATACATTCTGTAAGGCACTTGGTTCCGGTTTCCTCAGTGAAATCTCATTGGCCCAAACCCTTTCTTCACAAAACAGTGTTTTGAACACTTAATATGGCCTTATTGGCCTGTATTTTGTCATCCTGCAGCTCTTTCCGTTCCATTAAGGAGAAAAAAAACTCTTTATTTTTATCTAAACAGTATTACATTACATTACATTTTAATTATCTGGTTCAAATTTTAATTTGCTGACATTGATCAGTCTCTTTATTATAAAAACACGTATGTCCAGATCATACCCTGGGCATATTTCACCCCAAATCAAAAGAAAGAAATATAAGATAAGAGATTGAAATATTGATGAACAAAATGTTCAGCAGTATTAAGATTTTTTTTTATTTCCCACAAAATGATCTCATGTCAGGGCTCCAGACTATTATTTTAGAGCAGTGGCTGCAGCGCCACTCAGTTCTACAGAGGGTGGCGCCCAGTACCTGATTTGGAGGCGCTGGAGGAAAATGTATCACTAATTTAATCATAAAATTACTATTGTTTTGGTAATAAGTGCAGTTACTAATATTATTACGTTTGTTTATTGGACATTTAACAGTGAAGCATTGAAAATGAATTGATATGCAGATAAAATGTACTTTTATTAACAACATTAATGTTCAAAAAAGGCATTTATATAGGGAAAATTTAAATATTCTACTCTTATTAAATGTACCGTTGTTCTTCTATAGTCTCACACTGAACTGACCGACAGCTTCAGTGATTATAAAAGGATCTTGCTTTACTTATTTTCTGTGTAATTCAGTCACAATTTGAAGAAAAGTTTTAGTTTTTCATGAGACTTTGTGACTTCTAAGTGGAAATGTCTAAGTAAAATAAGTGCTCCTATGCCGCCATCTACTGGTTATAGTGGTGATTTCATGTCTTTTTAAAATAAAAGTGCTTGTTTGTCACAAATAGCACTTTTCCACCGCATGGTAACGCTTGGAACGGAACAGCTCGGCTTAGCTCACTCTGCTTTTCCACTGCGTTGAGCGATTTTACTCAGCGCGGCACAGCTCGGCTTGCTTTGGCTCGGTTTGGTTTTCCACTGACGTTAGCACTGCTTTAAATTGGGTGGAATTATAGAATGATCGTTGTAATTGTGCCGCCTCTACTTCTCGGCATGTGGATGTTTTTAACTACTAGACGAATAAGTTTGTTTCAAAGGAGGCTGATAGTAGCAAAAGAAAATACTGCTAAAAACAAGAGAGTACGCACTCGTACAACAAAAGCGCAGATGACGACAACTTGATTTGCTCGACAGTGCACAAGGGTAAATTAATCTAAAACTAAATGTATTTAGCAATGTGTTTAGGGTCACAAAAGCATATAACAGTAGTGACGATTCCCTCTGAACAATCAGTGATCTGCAGTGTTTACACGTCACTTTTAAGTATCAGCACCGCACGCTTGGAACCTCAACCGAGGTGGTACTATTTACTAGTTAAGTATAAATATTAAGTATAAATATGACCTGGACATTGTAAGATTCTCCTGTTATTCTTTGATGTTTTTGTCGTTATTGTGTACTATAAGTAAAGTTAAATATCTAGGCAATGTCCAGAGATGAGACTGAACACACTTCTTCCAGTTTTACATATGTGTGTTACAATAGAGTTGATTTCAGTGAGATTATTCAGTGTGATTTCGGTAAGCTTTGATGTTGAAGTCCATTGACTGAAGCATCGAGATGGCCTGTGAATTAACAGTGTAATGAAATATGATTTTCTCTGGCATTATTAGTTGGAGGATTTCATCGGTACACACACACACACACGTCGCTCTCCGGCTGCTGCCGTCCCTGCGGATTAGACAAATCAATTTCATTCATTTTGTTTTCACAGAATAGCAGACCAGATTGCAATGGGAAAACAGGCTACACGACTGAAAGAGATGATATTGTGTTATGAAGTTAATAAGTCTTTCATCTTTATATGAAGGGGTTGATTTTAAGGAATAATCCACTCTTAATTCTAGTCAGTTGCTCATCCTCAGGTTGTTTTAAATTCATATTGTTGATTCTCCGAGCTTCTCTTTTCCATACGAACAAAGCTTTAAAGGACAAAAGCATGCATGCGCTACATTTAAAGTGGTTTGAAGATGTGATAGATTGTTTAAGGAACTGACGTCATTTGTTTAATTCTTCCTGGCGTTCCCCCCTCAGGTGACGTCACGTTGGACCTTCCGCTGTCCCGGCTGTCCGCAGGCTCTGTCACACGACGATTCGCACTTCCACGAGCGTCATAAGTGCATCAACTTCTTCGTAAAAGTCTACGGATACATGCCGCTGTTATATACTCAGTTCAGAGTGGACTCGGTACTCTTCAAGACGCGATTGCCGCATGACAAGACGAAATGTTTTAAATTCATTTAATGGAACAAGCACAGAAATCCGACGGAGTGCTGACACGGGACGGTCTCTCTCTGGGAAGGTGAAGGGAATTTAAAGCTTTCGTGTAAATATAGGACACTTTTACTTTGAACTCGTCTTCCTTGAAGCCAAGGGAGAACAATTACAGAACGAGCGATTGCCGTCAGGCGTTTTTAACGGTCACTTGTGCGTGATTCATCAGCAACCACTACAGGCTTAATTTGCACCACTTTTCACGGGACGTCTGAGACGGGGACGCTTTAACGGACGTCAAACTGACATTTGCATCATGTTACAAAATTATGGGCTGATGGAGGCTGTTCTTGATGACATATCGGAGAATTATGGGAGGTGTCATCGCTTTAAATGATTCATGTTTTTATTTTTACTTTGCATATACTCTGTTGTTTGAAATGCACTGATGGTCATGTTTTTTTACTTGTGTGTGTGTGTGTGTGTGTGTGAGCTCGTGTGAACGGCTGTGTGTGTTGTTCTGTAGGTTGATGCTGACTAAACGTCTCTAACCACCATCAAATGTTTGTTGATCATCAGTAAGAATAGCACAAGATATCAAACATAACTGCATAGGAATAGCACCAAATCAAATTGTTACATGTTCTCATGTCAGTCACGATCATACAAGAAAATACAGATTGATCTTAATGCCTTTTGCTGGATAATCAAGTCGGTTCATGAGTTATGTGCCATTGTAATAAGGTCCAATGATTTCATGAGTGAAATATCCAGGTCATATTTAATCATTTAACAAAGAAAATTAATCCTATTTTTAGCCTGTGTCAATTGTGACATTATTTTCATGAGTTATAGTACATTTAAACACCCCAAATTCTCATTACGCAATGCAAAAAAAAAAATCATTGTCATTGCTTCATTTTTTTTCGAATGCAAAATATAATTTTAGGACTATTAACTATTTTTGCATTATATCATAATGTAAAAAAAAGTCATGGCTTTTACTGTAAAGCACATCATTTTTCTAAACATGTTCAATTCAGTGCATCAAATATTACTATGACATACATTTTTCGATTTTAAATATATTGTTTTCTTTTTGTAATGATGTTTTTGGTGAGATTTCTTCAGGGGAAAAGTGTGAAAATAATGTTGCAAGGCAAAAAAATCTGGCATAAAACATTTTTCTTTATGCACAATATCATATTTATTTCTTATTTCTGTTAAATTTGGTGGTGAAATGTGACCTGGACATGCTCTAGACAGTTTAGAGTGTGTTTGTGTGTCCGCATTGAGATTTTCCTGACCTATGAAACACATGTCGTTACAAACATGATTTCTGTGGGGAAGGATAACGGTGACCGTAGTTCCCCTTTCCTCTGTAAACGGTACGCGTCTCTTTCTGCTCCAGCCTGGTTTCACCCCTCAGTCTTTCGGTTCATTCGTGATGCTTTCCTGACAGGTGCATTTAGGAAGATGACTCTGCAGTTGTAAATTAATGAGTTTTATTTTTTAAAACACAAATGTGGCTCTGTTCCCCTTAGAAGAGGAATATAAATGATTTTTTTTCGTTACATGCCCATGTTTTGTATTATGTATAGACAGGCTTTAATGTTGAATTATTTTTTAATCATTGTGAGGACTGTATGACCGTTTTGATTGGACCGTAACTGACGATATAAACCAGTGGTTGTAAAGTGTTGAATGCCAGCAAACGTTATAACTGACAACTTCTTCAACCACACTAATAAACCAGCCAGTCTCATCATCTCTTTCATTACGGTGAAGCTCTCAATGTGTCAAACGTTATTTACTAGCATTAGTACGGCCAAATCGACCGAATACAAGTCTACTCAATGTTCATCACATTAAATTTTGCTGTCTGTCTGTCTCTTGTCTATCTGTCTGTCCTATCTCTCTGTCTGTCTGTCTCTCACTTTTGATAGATCCTGACCACTGCAGACTGGGAACACCCCACAAGAGGCTAAATCTGTAAAGAGAAATCTAACTTTAGTTACGGTATTCAACGGGTCAAAATAAATGTTAGTTATAAAAATACAGCATCCGCAATCATTTGCATTTCACACTCTTGTTAGTTAAAACAGTAATTGCTTGACTTTTTTTTAACACTTTTTTTAAAATCAAACTTGCATGAGAGAAACCGCATATTCAAAAATGTGATGTTACAAATTAAGTTCTAACACCATTTGATAATTTAGGGGATACACTTGCACAAATAAATGGTTCAAACGAATGATTTGATCCTGATTCATACATCACTAGTAGGCACTTGTCCTCATGTTCTCCTCTAGCACCTTCAGCAGCTCTGCTGGTGTTCTGACCACCGTCCAGCACACGTGAGGGTTTGTGCCGTGAGCACAGCTGCTCTGATGGGCCTCGGGCTGAAGTTCAGCCGCAGTGTTTCCAGGAGCTGTTGAACATCCGGAAACACTGAAGTCTGTAATCAATCCCCAGACACACATCTGACTCTCTGACATCAGCAGAATGTCTCTGAAACACATGATGAGAGGGTGAAAACCAGCCGTAAACCAGCACAACATGAAATTAGACCCTCCCTGATGGACTGTAACCTCAGAAACCTGCACAGAGTCAGCAGACAGACCAGTGTCTGTCTGTCCTATCTGTCTGTCCTATCTGTCCTCTCTGTCTGTCCTATCTGTCTGTCTGTTTGTCTGTCCTCTCTGTCTGTCTGTCCTGTCTCTCTGTCTGTCACCTTTCTGTCTGTCCTGTCTCTCTGTCTATCTGTTCTGTCTGTCCTGACTATCTGTTCTTTTCTCTGTCTGTCCTGTCTATCTGTTCTGTATGTCCTGTCTGTCTGTCCTGTCTCTGTCTGTCTCCTTTCTGTCTGTCTGTCCTATCTGTCTCCTTTCTGTCTGTCTGTCCTGTCTCTCTGTCTGTCTATCTGTTTTGTCTGTCCTGTCTCTGTCTGTCCTATCTGTCTGTCTCCTTTCTGTCTGTCTGTCCTGTCTCTCTGTCTATCTGTTCTGTCTGTCCTTTCTTGCGGTCATATCTGTCTGTCCTGTCTCTGTCTGTCTGTCCTGTCTCTCTGTCTGTCTGTCCTATCTGTCTGTCTCCTTTCTGTCTGTCTATCTGTTCTGTCTGTCCTGTGACTCCTGTCTCTGTCTGTCCTGTCTCTCTGTCTGTCTCCTATCTCTCTGTCCTCTCTGTCTGTCGGTCCTATCTGTCCTGTCTGTCAGTCTGTCTATCTGTTCTGTCTGTCCTGTCTCTCTGTCTGTCTATTTGTTCTGCTCTGTCTGTCCTGTCACTCTGTCTGTCTCCTTTCTGTCTGTCCTTTATCTCTGTCTGTCTGTCCTGTCTCTCTGTCTCCTTTCTGTCTGTCCTGTATCTCTGTATGTCTGTCCTGTCTCTGTCTGTCTGTGTCTCTGTCCTCTCTGTCTGTCTGTCTGTCTGTCTGTCTGTCTGTCTGTCAATCAGTCAGTCAGTCAGTCAGTCAGTCAGTCTGTCTATCTGTCCGGCTGTCGGTTCGTGTCCATATGCCATTGTTTTTTAATAACCATGGTAGTTTATTTTATTTTATTTATGATCGCACTTGCGTCTGCCAGATAAAATACTATTTAGTGTTTGTGGTTATTTAAAATCAATAACCTAATATGAGAAATAGTAATTAATTAAACACAAACACTGACGAGGGAATACTGAAATAACTCTGGGATTTGTGTGCAGACATGGGGTTTCCCAGCACTCATGCAGCTGGAGTGTGTGTATGTTAGCGCCCATGAGAGACACACATGATCTCAGTGCAGAGAGAGAGAGAGAGAGAGAGAGAGAGAGAGAGATGGCATTACAGTAGAGGGCTGCAGTGTTTCACCTCCTCTCTCTCAGGGCTCCTGTCCAGAACACCTCTCAAAGCCTGCGAGTGCTCGGCTGGAGTCGACTGGAAGTTTAACATACTATAGGTTAAGGTTCAAATTCTCATATTCATTGTCTTGAACTGTTGTAGTAGTGTGACCCCAAAATGCATGTGGACACTGAAGTCACTTATTAATGTCTGAATATTGATGCATTAACATAAATCAAGTGTTTTAAATGCTGCCGGATATTCTCTCAAACAGCACTTCATGTTTAAAGTGTTCTTTGAATCAGATGCTGTTTGGGTGATTTTTATTGGACATATGAAGTTTTTAATATATATTTTATTATTATTTACATACTGTTATAGTATGCATTAATATTTGGACTGTCTTCATTTTCAACACTACGTCTGTTGAATGAGACTTTTCTTGACAATAAATGAGTTGCCCATATAATCTTAAACACAGTCTGTACTGCAGATGATCTGGCACAAGAATTAAGAGGTAAGAGGCTATACTTACTGTATATATTGTTAATGAGAAGATTTGATTGGCTCACTCCTCCTAATCTTACATTTAGGTTGTTTTTTCTTCAATATGTTGTTGTTTAATGCATTCACATTCGTCAGTAATTAATTATAATCCTCATTTATCAATCCATGATTTGAAACCAGCTTTTAGTGCATATGAGAAATCCCGCCAGATAAATGAGACATGTTAGATGCACCAACACAATGAACACAAAATGGAAGAATTACTTTCAAAACGCATTAAGCTAAATCTTCCTCAATGATCCTGGTTAGTCTTAAAGTGCTTCTTTTACATTAATGCATTTGGCAGATGCACCCAAAGTTATTTCCTTGCATTCAAAGTATACATTTTATTACGAGTTCATGCATTCCATAGGAATCAAACCCATGACTTTGGCATTGCTAATGATATTACAGTTTTTTCTACAATCGCTAGGACCTATTTCTCAATACTTACTGGTCACGTTTTCAAAACACAGCGAGCACTGTAGGTCATTTATCATTGCTTTGGCACTAAACACATTCATAATGATCATGACGACATCTTTCAAAAGACGTGAATTCATTTCTCACTCAGACACCAACACCAGCAAAACTCAGTGAACCTGAATTTGCACATGCTTACAAAACCTAACACAAAACTGAACAAGCAATTTGCTTCATTTCAACATATCTCAATATGAAATATATTCTGAATCCAAAAAATGAAATGCCATCAAAACAATTGAATATGCCTGTGGTGTACCCGTGTCGTTCAATGTCATTAATATCTATACACTCGGGCATCATTTTGTACTGTAATGTAAACAAGCTGCAGTGAATTGTAAACCGTAGAGTGTCATTATTGTATAATCGACCTGTTGTTAAGTGTTTGTTTTTTTTGAGTGAAAATGTGTTTGTTGGATGACAGTCTTTGCTAGTGTTGATTTAAGACATATATCAAGTGTTTTGGTAGTTTTAGTACATGTTTAATGTGAAATGAAAATGAATGCCTAGTTGAGAGTTGGTTAGTTGAACCCAGACAGCACCACAGTCTCGGCCCAGATCCAGGCCACATCTGGCACATGTGGATTCAACGCATGTGTGCCGGATCTGGGCCGACACTGTGGTGCTGTCTGGGGTGTGAAGAGTTTTTAAAAAGTGACCTAAGGATATGAGAACATATGTATACAGCTAAATTACACAAAAGTTTTTAATTTTACTAAACATTTTTCTCATACATTTTTTTCTTCAGTAAAAGGGCTCATTTTGTAATTGGCTTAGGATTAATAAATGCTTAGGATTTTTGCAGTAAAATACCCCAAAACTGGGTGTTATATATTTTGTTCAGTTGAGTTCTCACAATATCCCAAATGTTTCCAACTATTTGTAAATCGTGAGAAAATTGCTATTTTAACCAATGAACCGGGACGTGTGAGGTAGTCGCCTGTCAGTGACATCATATCTGCTTTACCTTCAGTTTCCGGTTTTATTTAGCAGAAACGCTTTACTCTCACTGCCGAGCGAACAGACAGAGTAACATCATAACATAATTTTCAACACACTCAAATGTATCTAATATGATAAACAGAGCTGCGTTACCTCATACTCAGAAAAGCAGAGATTGCGCCGGCGACTGTGTCCCGTCATAATGAAATTCCCATTGCTCGCGAGCCGTGTCTTTTGTGTAACAATTGCTCCGGCGGCCTTGCTCAGCTCCACAACACTCGCCCGGCTCTGCTTCACACTACAGTAACGTTAATAATCACATCCATCAACATGATTTCTGCCCGAGTCCGATCCCCACCGGCTGTGAGGTGAAGACCACATTCTGCACTCAAACTTAGAGTCATCAAACTACGCCTTTGTTTTGAACAGGCGCCCTCTAGCGGACGGAAAAGTTACATAGTGCACCTTTAATTAAGTACTTATATAGAATTTACTTATTCAAATTCTTGCCTGAACTAACTTTTTCATGTAGAAATTACATTTGTTTGTCTGTAGTATTTACTTTACCACACAATCATTTTTATCAGTGTAGGCAGGGCCGCTGGACTGAGGCCAGCCCATCCCATCCGCCCACGAGCTCAGCCGTGGATGTTTTGCTGGGGTTAGGGCCTTACATTTGAGTAAATAAATGAATAAATACAATAGGACAGAATAATTATATACATGTGGCCCTGGACCACAAAACCAGTCATATGGGTCAATTTTTTAAAATTGAGATGTATACATCATCTGAATACATAAGCTTTCAATTGATTTATGGATAGGACAATATTTGGCCAAGATACAACTATTTGAAAATCTGGAATCTGAGGGTGCAAACAAATCTAAATATTGAGGAAAATCGCCTTTAAAGTTGTCCAAATGAAGTCCGTTGCAATGCATATTATTTTAATAATAATACATTTTTTATATATTTATGGTAGGAAATGCACAAAATATCTTCATGGAACATGATCTTTATCTAAAATCCTAATGATTTTTGGCATAAAAGAAACCCATACAATGTATTGTTGGCTATTGCCACAAATTTACCCGTGTGACTTATGGCTGGTTTTGTGCTCCAGTCACATATTATTGAATTTACTGCAGTAATATTTAATTTTTGTGGTATAGAAATGCTCATGACAGTAAAACATTAATTTTGAGTTAGTTTGCTGTAAAGTGGCTCAATTTACTGCTCACCCTGATGTCATTCCAACTTACTTTTTGTGGAACATAAATGATAATTTGAGAAATGTCTGTTCTTTTATTAAATAGAAGTCGAGGGTAACCCAAAAGGTTTGGAATACCAACATTCTTCAAAATGGTTTCTAAAATAGAAATAAATGCAAATATAGAAAAAAGTTTTATTTCAACGTTACTTTACAATGATATAAAACACACAAACAAAAGTCCCCATCCAAACATTAAATGAATGATGATACCTTATCTGTCTACACTGATGTAAATGAGAAGTTCATCAGCCATATACAGTCGTTTGGATCCTGGTTTCTGGCTCTGGATGTGCAGATGGGATTTAATTACAGCCACATTTCATCCGGCCTCTTTATTGACAGGTCCAGTCATTAACAGCCTGCGAGCCAAACATCCACAGCGGCGGCTTCAGAGAGGTCAGAGGTCATAGTTTCTGCAGGAATCGCAGCACCAGGTCTCTGAGAGCGGTCCGCAGGGGCTCGTTGTTGTCGCAGATGATGTGTGTGCCGTCTTCCTCCAGCTGGATGAGCACGTCCTCCGCCTGCAGGTGAAGAATGTGACCGTCTGCCGTCTCCTCCACCTTCACCTCCATGATGCCGTTCTACCAGGAGAGACATGACATATGGTAAGTGGTTTAAGACAGTTAGGCTGAAAATATTATCATTTTGAAACATGTACTGTTGTATAATATGCTGTTTCATAGTATTTTTGTTTGATATGGCAGAACCTCCTGTACAGTATTCAGTGAGTGCCAGTGTTGTTATCGTTCTTTAGCCTGGATGCCAGCCGAATTTAGCCCCACCCACAATATTTTTGCTTAGGGAATTCGGTCTGGGCTCGATCCATAGAGGAGTAATTATGCCCAAACAGAAACTGTTCGGACCAATGAAATCATCAGGGCGGGCTTTAGACGATGATGGACAGATGATCAACAGTATCGTAATCATCCAAGCCATCAAAGGCCCTTTGGGTTGAATTTGCTCTTATCCTAAACGAAGAACTTTTCATATATGCATTCACCTTCACTATTTCTCTCAGAAATGATGATCGTGTTGGGAAGTACTCCGTGTATCCTTAAATTCTTTTTACAACACTGGCAAATATCGTTTACACTCATCTTTTTCTTCTAACGTTACTTAATCCAGCGCGCGTGCAGACAGGGTTGCCAAGTGTTTTTGCAATGTCGCGCAATTGCTACGCAAAACTGTAGCCCAAAACAATAACTTTCCGGGGAGGTTTTCCGGAAAAAATGGCGTTTGGGGGGAAAAATGTGTTATTTTGGCAAGGTTGCCTGCTAAAATTCGCATTCCTGGGTCTATAAATCACATAATTGGGGTCACTTTAACCCGTGGACATGGAGAACAACCTGCGGGAAAAACACGGACTTGGCAACACAGTGCAGTTGAGTTCTGCTGACATTTGACAACTAACGTTATGCGTCCGGTGCTCTGATTGGTTGTGGGTCTATCCAATTGAGGTCTTTCCTGGTTCGGTTGAAACACGCTCCATAATCACAGCCCAATGGAGCGGTACCAGACTCATATTCTGACTAGAACTGAGTATGACCATGCCAGGCTAATCGTTCTTTGCTTGGGGGTAAAACATTTTGGTAACGGACATAAAAGCTGAAACAAAATATAAATATTCTATGAAAATTAACTGAAATAAAATAAGTAGAAGTGTAAGTATTAAAATTACTAAACTAAAACTAAAATAACATTTAATTACATCTAAAATATGAAAACGAATAAAACTGAAAATATAAAATAAAAGTGAAATCAAAATATTAATAAATACTATGTCAGTATATACATAATCCTAAATACCAGCGCTGTTTGATTTCTACAGAGCACTATAGACGATTTTAGTTCATCTGGGGATTGATTTGTTTTAATTGGCTCATTCCCATTTCTCCGAGAGGTTTGATCCTTCAGAAGCATCAGGCTCCGTCACTGAGCAGCAGGTCTCAGGTTAATGGTTAATGGTGGAGATCTGGGACGCTTTACGCCGTAATAACAGCTGCGGTCAAACCAACCGGCTCTCAGCGGCCCATTTAGCAGCATCTGTAGCAGCGTCATCACTCTGCGGTTCCTGAGAGCCTCCTCGGGTTAACCCGACCCGCCTGACAACTCAAATGTGTGTGGGATAATGGAGATTTTAATCACACACACACACAAGCTCTCCATTCTCACTTACACCAGAATGCCATGGTGTTATTACCATCAAACAAGTTTTTACATTTTGTTGAACTCAAAGGTGTTTTGAGTTGCCAATACATTGTTATGTGGTTGCTAGGGCAATGCTACGTCATTCTGCCTGTTGCTAGGTGGTTGCTAGGGTGTTCTGGGTAAACAAATAAAAAAGTGTGGCACTACAGCACCAATCTAATATTGTACATGCTAAAACCAGACATATCAAAATATGCATGATAAATAAATAAACAGATCAATGTTGACTGTTAACTAAAACCGCTGACAATCATTTTACCTTAATTTAAAAACAAAAACAAAGAATTAAAATAAAAAATAAGTATTAGATGGAAAAACTTGCAACTAATAAAATGTTTATATTGAAGTACTAGAATTACCATTATTATTGATATACAGTATTACTGTTATTGATATATATTGTTTATTTGTAATTCACAATACTACTTACTTACTAAAAAATACATGAATTAAAATAAAGTTTATGTTGAATTAATAGAATTGAAATAAACAATAAAGCAAAATAAAAATGTTTATTGAAATTTTTATTAATTATTAAAAAAACATTATTGCTAAAATACAAAATAATTTAAAACATTAATAAATACTATATGTAAATATTACATGAAAATAAGTAATACAAACATAGTAAGCAATACTAAAATAGCCTAAAATAGACTAATATACACCAACCATTTTATTATATCAATTAAAATATATGTTTTAATAAAATAATTAATTTTTATACTTTTTTGCACTTTTTTAAGTTTTATAAACATTTAAAATTGCTTTTATTTTAATATTTTATATAATATATTTATCTGTTTGTTTTTCTTACACTTAAAATGCTAAAATAAAAACCTCCCTTTATGAAATTGGGCCGGTTTGAAGAATTAAACTACAGTGGAGTAAAAAGTACTGGGAAATATCTTCATCCATGCACTAAAAACAAGCTTGATTGTTGCAAACCTGTACATGAAGTTCAGTCTGAGAGAAGCAGCAGCTCTCTGGACAAAACACCAGCGTGGTCAGCACTAAAGCTCTTCTCAGAGAATCTGAGAGTTCACTAGCAGCTCACAAAGTCACCTTCCTTCAGAATCATTAGAGAAATTCATTTCCAGATTAATTAGCGTCTAATCGATGTTCCGGATGCCTGCAGAAGAGCTGCCAGAACCTGCCGTTTGGGATCCAAGCAAATGAGGAGTTTGCCGTTTCCCTGCATGTTAATGTTCTCACAGGATGGGTGGATTTCTCTCACTTCATCTTGTGTTTCATTTCGTTCATGAACACTGTGTGGAGCAAAGAGCGTATCTTTAGGGCCAGATCTTTGTGTCAGTAGGTTGCACGAGTTGAATTACCACCGTCAGGTGCGCTTCTCTTTGTACCGCCCCGGGACATCACACAGACAGTATTTCACAGGTGAAAGTCACTTTAGACACTCCGCGAGTCATTTGAGTGTCTGTTACATTCATCAAACTCTTGTCCTGGCATGACTTTAACCTACAGGCGGTTTGAACTCTGTTCAGCTCTCTTCACACGTGATGGTACAGAACCTGAGAGCTGCAGTTGACTGGCTAGCACACAGATTGAGTGTGTCTCGTACCTTGTGCAGCATGGCCAGGAAAGGCTCCAGAGGAACCGCCCCGCTGAGCAGAGGTTTGGGGTTCAGGACCTCTGGTGGTTCCTCAATCACCCTCTTCCTCTTCTTACTGGGCGGCACTGGAGGGGGTTTGGGCACCGGCTAAAAACACACACACACACACACACACACGCACACACACACACACACAATAAGAGCTTAATAGAATATAAATTCTTGGACATGAAACACACAGATATGTAAATGCAAATGCTTCTAGATAACCAGATGTCTGAACTTGTGAAATATGTGTTTTACTTTAAAGGGCCATTTTCTACACCACATTTTTTTATTTCTCTCATGTCCACTTCTTTCTTTCTTTCTTTCTTTCTTTCTTTCTTTCTTTCTTTCTTTCTTTCTTTCTTTCTTTCTTTCTTTCTTTCTATCTATCTTTCTATCTATCTATCTATCTCCTCATACATAGGTAATTAAAAAAAACTTTCCATTCCAAATCTTTTTTCTTTGCAATTTGCAACACTCACATTAACTTTTTTATTTACTCTCATTGTTTTTCTCATTTAAAAAAAATAAATACACTTTAAATACACAAAATGAACTTTTCCATGTATTTTATCACGTAACTTGCTTTTTCCAGTGGTTTTTGAATCACTTTTCCATAGAAATTTGCATATCTTGACAGATACAAAACTTTGAAAATATGCCAATATAAATATTTTGCTAATGTAATGTCCTCATGGTTGTGATTTCATAACCATGGCTATTTCATGAAGAACAAGTTGTTTTTATGCATTAGTTTGCAAAAAATGTGTACTGGAAAGGGAGTTTTGTTCATTGTACATAAATGTCAGAATGGCCCGTGTGTTCATGATGGATGACTAAACTGTAGTTTACGAGCCATGTAATTGGTTATAAAGTGGGCTAAAATGCTTCAGACAATGTTCAGAGCAACTGAAGTATATTCATGCGTGACACGCGTGTTTATCAGGATGTTGTTCACACACACACACACACACTGACCTGCAGTACGTGCTTGTTGTCCTTGGACTGCAGAACCGCAGATACTGTAGCGACAGAGATGCCGGGTTTGATCTCAGAGGGAACCAGAGATTTGGCAAGCTGGAGGTTCAGAAAGAGAATAGAGACACTGAACACAGAGACGCCTGACAAACACAAGATATCCACTGATACAGTTTTATGATATAGTTCTATATAGTTCTATTACTGATACTATTTAGTATTAATTTTAAGCATACAAATAATCGATTAACACATTTTTATGGCAGAGTTGTTAGTTACAAAAAAAATATTTGGTAGCACTTAAAGCCTTTATATATAATGCATTTTAGAAGTATTTTTAATGCATTAATTATGCCTGGTAATGCACATTATAATGCATAGTATGGTCTCATGAATAATTGTAACCAGTTATAATACATTATAATACTTATTTTTTCATTGTTACACCTTTAAAAAGTATAATGCATTAAAATGACATGACAAAGAACCAACTTAAGATGCATTATCATACATTACGAAAACTTTCATAATGCATTATACATAAAGGTTTTAAGTAAAGTGTTATCAAATATTTTTTTGTTAAATGAAATGAAGCTGAAATAAAATAAAATATAAATATTACATGAAATAAAAAATGTTCTACTAAACTTGGTTAAGTATTTTTATGACAAAATGATTTGCCAACTACAGCTGCAGGTTTTATTTTACTATGCAAACAAAAACTTTTTGTCACGTTATAACAAATAAAACAACTGACTGCTATGCAATATGCTTATAAAATCTTGAACACATTTTTATTAATATTTGAATAAAGGGAGAAGATGGTGTCAGTTTTCCTAGGCCAGACATCAGTTAATCTCTATGCGTCAGTATAAATGAATCTTTGAATGATAAGTGCTCTGACCTCAGGCAGCAGGTGAATGCGCTCATAGCGGCGTCTGAAGGGAAGCCCCAGGACGGAGCAGCGGCGGTAGGCCATGGGCGGAGGCTGCAGCTCCAGCATCAGGTCTGAGCGGTGAGGCTGAGACTGAGGAGGCTGCGTGTACGGCTCCGGACACACCACATGAAGAGGCTGATGCAAGGACAGAAGGGAACAGGTCACAAGGTTCAATCAACTCAATTCATCATTCACTATACTGAAATAATTCATAAGAGCAACATTTCACCGCATTCAGGAGGAACAGACCGTACCTGGATGTCCTTCAGGAGTTTGGACACCTGATGGAAGTTGAGTCGTGTGTCTATCGGGCAGTAAACACACTTCATTGCCAGCGGCTGATACGGAGCCAGAGCGTCCAGGTAGGAGAAGTCCGGCTCTGAGAGGGACACGTCATTCAGAGGTCAGAGCATTTCCCACCCGACTAGTGATGTCAAAAGTACTGAGTTCGGTACCGAGTTCATACTGAAATTTTAAAAATGTGACGCTTTGAGTGCTGTTGAGCAGAAATCGTAAACAAACTCTGATTGGCCATTGTGCTCATGAGCTGAAAGGTGGATTCTGGAATCCACTGCCGCTTCAATATATCCTAATTAAATTCATAATCAGTATTTATCCTCCTATATTATTATAATGATTTTTAATGATTCTTTCCAGTTATGATTTGACTTAATCAATAGAACCAGTGATTGTTTGTTCTTCCTTTATGTTTGTGTTTGGTCTCTGATTGGTGACTGAGGGTCTGTCCTAGGGCTGTGTGATGTGTATCTAAACACGTGATAGCTACATGTTGTTGTGTGTTTGGATTTTGGAGGTATCACACACTCTTAACATGCTGGGAGTGCAGTAACGGTGTTTGCTCTTTTAGCCCGGCTTCCAGAGATTAAATATGTGTTTCTCTTTCATTTTTATTATATTTTATTCATTTTATATTTCCTTTTACTGAAACACTAAAGAATCAAGATGAATATTGCCTGTACTACTGTCTGTACCTCTCACTGAGAGAAAGCACATGCTATCAGTATGTTTTGGGAAAGAGCTGGAGCTCGATCAACATTGGAGAGTCTGTGTTATCTGTGTATGTGTGCAATATTCTGTGTTACAGATCAGTGTTGAGGTGATGTACAAAAGGCATCCTAAGAGATGGGGTGGACTTGTTGTTCTGGGCAAGCTGGAATCTGCTCCAGACCTGGAAGGTCACTGCGTGCCAAATTCCAGGGTGAAAGCGACAACAAGTGATTTATGGACATGTGCATCTGATTAACTGACAATGTGTGGAAAATTTACCATGACTGTTCATTTTCTCTGAGCCAATCAGAATCATACACCTTGCAATAATGACGTGGCTAGACCTTGAAAACAGTATAACTGTTGGAACAACTGTATGTACGGTACGACGAGACTGGTAGAGAGGGAGCGCAGCCTAAGAACTCTTTGTGAGACTTGAAGCTGGCTTCTGCTGATGAAACCGCAAACTATTCTTCAGTACATTTTTATTTAATCTTGGTCTTCATTTTCCACTACTGGTCTTGGGTCATTAACTGTTAACCCCTAACAACGCGCTCATCGGATATGTCTGTGATTGGCTACAATGTTCAATGCATGGGGGCGTATCTGTGCAAACGCTCTGTGAAAAGCATCATTGATGTATATTTACATGTTTTTGAAGCACTGATCATTGTAGCCAATTACAAACATGTTTGATGAGTGCGAGTGTGTTTACGATTCCGCTCAACAGCGCTCAGTGTCACATTTTTGACAACACTACACCCGAGATTAAACTACGCCACGTTCAGGGCTTAAAAAAGGTTCAACTATTTCTAGAAGTTATAATGGTTTTCCATTGGTGACTTTTCATCATTCTGAAAACTATTCGTTATCAATGTTTAAATGTGAATAAAAGCCTAAATTCATTCTGTTCATCATATAAACCGCTCAAGTCTCTTCAGTAAATTTGGACTAAACCGCTCAATTCATATGGATTAGTTTATGATCTCTTTATGAACTTTTTGAAGCGTCAGTGGTAGTTGCGTAGCTGTCAATGGAGGGAAAGAAAGCTCTGAGATTTCATCAAAAAGATCTTCATTTGTGTTTCTAAGATGAACGAAAGTCTTATGGGTTTGGAATAACATGAGGATCTATCCCTTTAACAATGACAGTCTATACACTAAGAAAACCAGGACTAAATTTATAATTTATCAGTCTGGCAATGACTGAAAATAGTCCCCAGTACGCTTTCTGTGCAAGAAGGTTGTCACGTTGGTTATGCTGACGGAAGTTAGCCTATTTTCAGGCGCTGTGTAATATCACTACGTTGTTGCACTCATGGTACGGCAGGAAAGTTCCCTGATTATTACGCAGGAATGTATAGTATAGAGTATAGTTCCTAGCCATATCAGTCTAGAAAATTACAACTTATCATTTTCCATCAGTCTTAGTACACGATGTAACTATACACATCACAACATGTAAATAGGGAAATGTTGGTGTTATTTTGTCTCTTATTGAGCAGTCGGCTAAATGGAGCCGTTTACCTCCAGTCTTTGTGCTAAGCTAGGCTAGTGCGGGTGCGTCAGACAGAGTTATGGCACGCACGGAGATGAGAATGGTATGGACTTATCTAACTCTGGAGGATACGGTGAAAAAGTCCCAAAAAGTCAGCGTGTTCCTTTAAATTGTTTTTATTTCTATAAAAAGCAAAACCCTAGTGGAGGTGTAAACGTAGCGTTGTCATATTCTAACTTCACCCTCACACTCCGTCATGACAATATGATCTTGTCACAGTTTAATCTCGCGAGCTCTCGTCACACCCCTACCAGTCAGAAGTATTATTGTGATCTGCTCGATCTCACCAGTGAAAATGATGGTGTTTAGGCCGGATTTTCCCCACAGCTCCATGAAGTGCACCACATCACCGAAGCGCAGGGACGGATGACCCGTGAACACCACACACGGCTGCCGGAACTCGCTGCTGAAGTCTCCATGAATGCTGGGGTAATGCTTCAGTTTATTCGTCTGAATCAGCTAGAAAAACAAACATGACAGTCAGTGAACGACAAACCTGTACGTCTCATTTACAGGGATGTGTTTTGATTTGATTTTACCTCTGCATGAGGAAATGGCGGCTCGGGCAGATAAACCTTAGACTGCTTGTTCTGACACAACCTTCAACACAAACACACAAAGCAAGAGAGGAAAACAGCCAGAGAATGAGCTAATATTGAGCACAGCAGTAATGAAACATTACCATGGTAACCATAGTATCTGCCAACATGCCAAAGCTCCAACTGTCAGGATGATCAAACCAATGAGTTTCAGTCACCTTGGGATTAAAACAATTATTATATCAAATAATAAAGTATATATATATATATATATATATATAACAACACCTAGAAAATCTAGTCAATGAATGAGAAAATTATTTTGCTAATTTAACATTTGATTATTATTTATTTGATTATATTACTGTATATTATATTATAGATTTCTTTAATTAGACATAACCCAATATCTAGCCATGAACAAAAAAATAAATACATAAGTTTATTAAGTTAATATATTTAAAATATCATTATTTATTGTATGTATAATGTTAATATATTGTATTAATCTGAAATAGTTATTTTAATATTCAATTATGAATTATACATATTTTATTTTATTAAAATTAATATAAAGTTATTTAAAATATTATTTTATAGAACTCAAATTGTTTAAATAATTTGATACATTTTATTTTGTTAATTTAACATAAAATTATTAATTATATTATGTATGTTATATTATTATGCATACTATTATATATTAATTAAATTCTATTAATATAAAAATCAGTTATTAATCATATTACTGTATATCATATTAGTCTTTAATAAGACATAACCCAATATCTAGCACTGAACTAAACATTTTATATTATAATTTTATTTTGTAAAACAATTTTTATGTATATTAAAATGTTTTAATTAATTATATTAATTAATATTCAATTATATAATTATTTAGTGTATATTGTACTATTTTATAGATGTCTTTAATGAGACAAAGCCCACAAAACTTAGCCAATTAACTAAAAAAGTAATGTTATTAATTTTATATTGTTAATTTAATATTTAATTATAAACTATATGATGTATATTATAATTTAAAATTAAATTATTAATTATATTACTCTACATATATACTGTATATTAAAATACAGATGTCTTTAAGACAAAACCCACAGTATGATGAGCTACAAAAACATTAAATTAATTAAATATAATTGTAGTAATTTTATTTGATCTCTTTATTATGTTATGTTATGCATAGATGTCTTTTAATAAAACATAACCTAAAATATCTAGCAATGAAATAGAAAATAATTAGTCACTATTGAATTGTTCATGACGTTAGAGATTGTGGTACCATGGGAACCCCGTACAGTTGTTAGTACTGTAAAATCATGATAGATTAAGACATTTAAATTGAATTATTTCATTTATTTTAATGACAGTGGTGACTAACACCAAATTACTAAACTAATAATAACTGTAGATATAACTGTACAATAACTATAGTATTAGCATGGCACTTTTTATAAGGGAAACACACAACTCCATTTTTGAATCCATATTTTACACGTTACTGGAAGGCGTGTGTGATTGTACCATTCGGCAAAGATCTGCGAGAACTCCAGCGAGCTGTTGGCCACGGGAGAGATGAAGTAGAACGGGGTGGTTCCCAGGTTCGCCGAGTCCATAAACTGATACAGACACTCCAGCAGGTCGTAGATGACCCCCGAGGAATAACACGGGACCAACACATTCCCGCCGGCACGGATCGTCATTGCTGAGAGATAAAAAGCAATAGTTAAGTGTTCTGGATTACAGACGCACTCTTATAGAACACACTGAATCAGGCATGTATGTGAAACTCACACAGGTTGCTGCAGAATTCTCCCAGCATGCCGTCAGGGTTGGCGGTGGGGATCTGGGTCAGGCCTGTCAGGATGAGAACGTCGCTGTTCTTCAGAGAGCCCTGCTCCATGGGCTGCACAACACAACAACACAACACGCGTCTCACATCGCTCAACAGTAACCTGTGAACAACTGCTGGCTTTAAAAACCCTAGTCTTGCATAGGCTTGCAACTCTTCATAGGCAGCATCCTCATAAATCAATGATTTGCAGTACAAGACAGGGCTCCAGACTAACGTTTTTCACTAGGAGCACAGTGGCCCCCAACTGTAAATATTAGGGGCACAACCAGAAAATTTAGGGGCGACATTTTCTACAGGGCTGAGTTTGGTGCTTGTAGCTCTAGAAGGCGTTACGGTTTAAGTTTAAATAGTAGATCAGTACGTTGGCCGTCAAGATCAAAATTTCTCTTAACTTTGATGTTTTTTTTATGCATTGATTATGTTCTCTCTCAAGGATACATGGATGCGTGTTTTCTGCTGTGGTTAGTGTGTGTGTGTGTGTGTGTGTGTGTGTGTGTGTGTGTGTGTGTGTGTGTGTGTGTGTGTGTGTGTGTGTGTGTGTGTGTGTGTGTGTGTGTGTGTGTGTGTGTGTGTGTGTGTGTGTGTGCGTGTGTGTGTGGTGTGTGTGTGTGTGTGTGTGTGTGTGTTTGTGGCATTACCTGAGGGTGTGTGGTGAGCAGAGAGGAGCCTGACACATAAGACACTTTCTCATAATGTGACTGAATGATCCAGTTTGAGCTGCCCAGGGAATATCCTGAACTCAACGGAGTGACCTGCACCGCCCCAAACAACTCCTGAGAGACAGAGATACAGTTCAAACGGAGCAGTTCATGCAGCGTTTCGTTTTAGATAGGAGTGTTAAAATGAGGACCTCACCACTTTCTGAGAATATCCCACCAGCTGGACTTTACTGAGGGCAGAATTGACTTCCTGCATGCTGTAACACTTCCTCCAGCTCCAGACGTCCACAGCGTCCTTCAGAGGCCCTGGGAGCAATCTGAAATACACACAAAACGTCACATAAAAATGGTCTACATTGGTGGTTCTTGGCCAGAATAAGCTGTAATGTGGAGTTCAGTGCCTTTGTATTTCTTTGTTCTTCCAGCAGGTGGCAGCATGAGCCTTAGGAACTCTCTCCATGAAGGTCACCAACTCCTCCATGAGCAACCTAAACCCCCCACACAGACACACACACATCCTCTCATTTACTGTGGGATTCATTTGACAGCTATGGTGAGATCATGTCCACATGCATACATAACATGCTATAAATCATAAATAAGCTGCATTCACTACAGTTGAAAAGTTTGGGTTCTCACCAAGCCTGCATTTATTTTTGATAAAAAAATTCAGTAAAAAACAATCATTTAAAAATGGGGATTCTTGGCTTTTCCAAAATTTTGTAAATTATTGGTTAGATCTGCTTTCTAAAGTACATTATATGGAGATGATCACATGAAATTACGAGTATACTTTTGCTCTTAATATATATATACATTATTTTAGTGCTGTCAAATAAATGAATCGTAATTAATCACATCCAAAATAAAAGTTTGTGTTCACATAATATATGTGTGTGTACTGTCACTGTGTATAATTATATATATATGTATATATATATATATATATATATATATAAAAATATTGGTAACACTTTACAATTAAGGTTTCATTAGTTAACTTTTATTCATTTTTATTAATTAATGTTAACAAAGAATAAGTAGAAAGTTCAAAAGAACAGCATTTATTTAAAATCGAAATCTATTGTAACATTATAAATGTACTGTCACTTTTGGTCAGTTTAATGCATGCTTGCTGGACAGAAGTATGATGTATTTGGAGAAGCAGCAGACCTGCCGATCTGTAGTGTGGGTTCTGTGGCGTATACGGTCCCCGTGAAGCCCGTGTGCTCTGTGATATACGGCAGCGCCATCATGCAGTGATAGTTTGAGATCAGGATCACGTCTATGGTGGACAGATCCAGCAGCTCTTTCTGGAAAACAAGTCCAATCATTTCTTTACCAAAAATACTTTCTGATCCACAAAAAAGAAAGAAATTATGAGGAAGGGACCGTTTCATTCGTGTGAAGAGCAAATATTTACCTCAGGGAGGCAAAATTCAGGCTGCGAGTCCACAAACACCCGTCCTGAGCATTCCTTCAACTCCTACGACACACATTCAACGTACTTCTTATCATGCAAATATATGGATGTTTATAAAATGAGCACTGGGATCGTTCCAGTGTCAAGCAAACACTCACTTTTTCCAGGTTTATGGCTCCGTCCTTGGAAACCCATCCTGGGAGTTTGGACAGTCTTGGACTGTGAATCATCAGAACAGAAAAAGAAAAAACACTTTTACTTTAAATAACATGCTCATGCGATATCTAGTTGTTTTAGTCAGCTGGATGTGATTCTCTGTTGCTTAAATCCACAAAATATCAAGTAGCTTTTTATATCATATAAGATATAAGAATATAATACACATATTTCAGTGATATGAAGATATTTAAGCTATTTTAACTTACTGTTAATATATGGATTTACCGCTTGCACTAATAGCCAAGTACATAAAAGAAATGTTAATGCAAGTAAAATCTAGTAATAATAATGTATTCTATTATACATTATAAATAATACTTTTATTGGGCAAGGATGCATTCAATTGATCAAAAGCAACAGTAAAAACATTCATAGTGTTACAAAAGATTTATATGACAAATAAATGCTGCTCATTTGAACTTTCTATTCATCAAAGAATCCTGGAAAAAGTGTACACAACTGTTTTCATTATTGATAATAATCATAAATGTTTCTTGAGCAGCAAATCATCATATTAGAATGATTTCTGAAGGATCATGTGACACAGGAGACTGGAGTAATGATGATAAATACAGCTTTGATAATTTTACAATATATTTACATAGCAATGTTTTATAATGTATTATTTGTATTGTACTTTTGATCAAATAAATGAAGCCTTAAGAGCAGAAGAGTCTATCAAAAAAACATCTTACCGATCTGAAACTTTTGAACAGTAGTGTAAATACAATAATATAACAATTCTTTAGGTGTTGCAGCATTAAACATAAAACACAGGTACAGAAATACACATCCAATAAGTACCAACAACATATAAATATAATAAAGTAGTATGCAAAGAATATCCAAATTATAGAACATATGCACATTTCTTGTTTAACAGAAATACACATGCTGTAGCTAATCAAAGTGCCATTTCATATCATCACATCAAAGTGCCTGTCTATTATATTCTGAGTGATCCAGGCTATAATAATAATATTGAGATATTATGATCAGTGTTGATATATTGATACCTGTGCACCAAAGGAAGGGGCAGGAAATACAGGGCAGCTGTTGTGTCCAGCCCACAGTCCAGCATGATGGTGGTGGATTTAAACTTCAGCACATTACAGGGCAGAGTGGGATGCCCTGACAGACAGTACTGAAACACACACACACACACACACACACACACGATCATGTGCAAAACATGGACAGATTAATTTACTGCAGAAGGGACTGATGATTTAACATAAATAACCTTGATGTGATAGATCATACTATCACATATATTAACAAACCACACTACAATACGCACCAGTTTCATGTCTGCTCTTCAGAAACTGAACTGATTTGACAGCTTTGTTGTTTTCTGTGTTTCTTCAACTCGGTAATATTCACGGCTGATGTCTTTTCTTCTCCTGTATGTCAGTGTCATTCGGCTCATGACAGACACGTAGGTGCCCCCTAGCGGTCAGGCGTGACACTGCATTACCACTGTGAGTACTCATATGTTTCTAATGAGAACAAAATAATTTTTCGATTTGCAAACAATACCATGAATTATAGTATTCAGATGGAACTACTATACATTTTAAAGAATATCACCGTACATATCCTTGCATTTTGTTATTTATATTATTTGCCACACATTTTTAAGTACAATAAACTTGAATGTTTGTCATTTCAACTTAAATTAGGCCTATATTAAACTCACTTAGAAAAATTAATTGAATCTTGTAAAAAGTTGAAAATTGCTTTGATCAGTTAAAACAATGTGTCATATTTTACAGTGTGTAAATATTTATATAATAAATGTCTTATAAGTATATTATTTTATCTGATCTATGGTTCTAATTCGTTTTTTTTTTTTTTTACAGATGAAGTCTGAAAAAAGTTAAAATGTACACCTGCATATAGTGATACTCAGAAAATTGTATTATTGAACTGAAATGTATGGAAACTTGTTTCCGAACTGAATTAAACAATTTTAAAAAGCGACTTTTTATCTCACAATCTATACTCAGAATTGCATAAATATGAAAACGTGATTCATCAGACCAGGCCACCTTCTTCCATTGCTCCGTGGTCCAGTTCTGATGCTCACGTGCCACTGTTGGTGCTTTCGGCGGTGTCAGGGGTCAGCATGGGCACCCTGACTGGTCAGCGGCTATGCCGCCCCATACGCAACAAGCTGCGATGATCTGTGTATTCTGACACCTTTCTATCAGAACCAGCATTAACTTCTTGAGCAGTTTGAGCTCCAGTAGCTCGTCTGTTTGATCGGCCCACACGGGCCAGCCTTCGCTCCCCACGTGCATCAATGAGCCTGGGCCGCCCATGACCCTGTGGCCGGTTCTCCACTGTTCCTTCCTTGGAGCACTTTTGATAGATCCTGACCACTGCAGACCGGGAACACCCCACAAGAGCTGCAGTGACAATATTGCGAGAAGTAAATTGTGCAAGAATTGCGAAACAAAAGGTCGCAATTACCTTTTGTATTTTTTATTCCATGGTAGAAACAAGCTTCCATAGTAATGTCATCTATTTCCAGTTGTCCACCAGTTGAAATGTAATAAAACAGAATAATTATAATTGACCCTTCTCACATTTCCGGGTTTCACAGAAGCAGAAGTCGTCATAGTTGGGTAAACCTCGGTGAATAAGAGACTACTTTAAATAAATTATTTATGTTCCCATTTGCTCGAATAACAAAAGAAAAACTCAGTGTTTTCACGACTTTCAAAATTGGAAAAAATAGAGCTAGACTGATAACGGCAGTCAAAAGAGAGAAAGATGTCACTTTTAATATCACTCCCTCTCAGAAGTGTTAACTAGTTTCTTGTAATTTGCAACGGTAATAAAATACAAAGCATAGTGTTATAAATGTACATATATGTATAAAAAAATGAAAATATAAAAAACCTTACAGGATTTATCATGTTGATGACCGTTAAAACGCGTCATCACAGCCTGGCCCCGCCCATTATTTCTCCCATTTGACTGACGATGCCGCTCTACCTGCTCGTTCGGTTCACGGTCCGTCAGTCCCGTATGTGCGTGATTCACCTGCTCAAACGCTCCTGAAGATCCGCTGAAGTTTAGCACGGTAAGATGGCCGAGAAATCAGGAAATGAAACTGTTGGATTTATCGTTGTTTTACTTGTATAAACTAAAAGGATTGATGTTTGTCCCGTAGGTGTGTCTGGAAATGTTGTATTATTCCTGTCTGGATGAGTAACGTTAAGTGTGTCTGTTCTGGTCCTTTAATCTGTAACGATTTCACATGATCACTGCTGGAATGACACACACAGCTACATAACGAGCTCTCACACTCTCCAAGAACAGGTACAACTATGTTTTACTGTATTATAACCTTTATGGAAACTTCTTGGAGTGCATTCATACATTTGTTATTTGGAACAATTGAAAGAATGTTACAATGTTTAAAAGTTTAATTTGTAGTATTAAGAGCTGTATGACATAAATGAAGGTTACCATTTGTATGTTTGTTCCATAAGGTAGAGTTACTGCTCATAATTGGATGAAATATTAACACAGGAGCTCTTGAGACAGGTGCAGAAGATCTTCATGATGGATGACGGTGTTGTGACTGAGTCTAATGTGAAAGTGGCTGTCCGGGTGCGTCCCATGAACAGAAGAGGTGAGTGTGTGAACCGTCAAACCGTGTGTTTTAATGTTTAGAGAACCTGTGTTTATTTCTGGTCATCATCTGAAACCCTTATTTTGTTTATGATCCTCATTTATGAAAGCAAACCTTCTCCTTATGTGGGTGAGTTACTAATGAGGTTGTCCAGATGATGAACATTTACACTGTATTGAAATTATAGTTAGCTCAATGAATTGCATAAACCATTTAGACTAGTCTTAAAAGTTAGTCATCTAATTTTTTTATTCTTCAAGAATGGTACTATTTTTGAAGTTTGATTGATCTTTCTGTCCCTTCATTGAAAGCTACGCATTGAACAACTACCACTTTGACGCTTCAAAAAGTTAATAAAGAGATCGTAAAACCAATGAGGTTCATTCTCGTGTTACGCAGCACGTTTGAGCTTCAGCGAGAACCAATGAGGTTCATTCTAGTGTTACGCAGCACGTTTGAGCTTCAGAGAGAACCAATGAGGTTCATTCTCGTGTTACGCAGCACGTTTGAGCTTCAGCGAGAACCAATGAGGTTCATTCTCGTGTTACGCAGCACGTTTGAGCTTCAGCGAGAACCAATGAGGTTCATTCTCGTGTTACGCAGCACGTTTGAGCTTCAGCGAGAACCAATGAGGTTCATTCTCGTGTTACGCAGCACGTTTGAGCTTCATCGAGAACCAATGAGGTTCATTCTCGTGTTACGCAGCTTGTTTGAGCTTCAGCGAGAACCAATGAGGTTCATTCTCGTGTTACGCGGCAAGTTTGAGCTTCAGAGAGAACCAATGAGGTTCATTCTCGTGTTACGCGGCAAGTTTGAGCTTCAGAGAGAACCAATGAGGTTCATTCTCGTGTTACGCGGCAAGTTTGAGCTTCAGTGAGAACCAATGAGGTTCATTCTCGTGTTACGCAGCACGTTTGAGCTTCAGCGAGAACCAATGAGGTTCATTCTCGTGTTACGGAGCACGTTTGAGCTTCAGCGAGAACCAATGAGGTTCATTATTGTGTAACGCATTACGTTTGAGCTTCAGCGAGAACCAATGAGGTTCATTCTCGTGTTACGCGCCAAGTTTGAGCTTCAGAGAGAACCAATGAGGTTCATTCTCGTGTTACGCATTACGTTTGAGCTTCAGCGAGAGCCAATGAGGTTCATTCTCGTGTTACGCATTACGTTTGAGCTTCAGCGAGAGCCAATGAGGTTTGTTCTGTCTTTTTTTCCTACTTGTATAGAAGAGAAGAATGAGATTTCAGATGCAGCCATTTGACACAAATTGTTCTTATATACGTAAGAAACTCTGTTAAGGGTCACAGTTGAGTCATAAATTCCGGAACGACTCTTCTCATCTGGGCCGCTGTTGAATTCTCCTGGGAACTGTTCCTTTGGCATGATCACATGCATCTCGTAATAAAAAACAACCCCATGCAAACACATTTGGATAAAACATAGGCAATATCTCTTCAAAGGCTGAGTTTTTGTCAGGACTTCACTAAAAAGAACATCATAACCACATCCAAACATAATTCCCATAATTATTTTGACCAGTTTCTGATTGATTGTTATTAATGTGCGTTTTACAGAACGAGACTTAAAGACAAAATGTGTTGTGGACATGGAAGGACACCAGACCGTTCTGCACCCATCTGGTGGAAACCTGGGAAAGGGCGACAGCAGGTAAACTGGAATGTGTGTGTGTGTGGGTGTGTGTTTGGCGAACACACACAGTATAGTAAAATTTGTAGATGTTACTTTTGCTGCTCTTGTTAGATGACTACATCTAAATCTAGTCTTGACAAGCATCAAACTATTGAATAGTATTAACTAGATCTGAACATGTGTGTGCTGTTTGCCTGTGTAAAACTGGCCATCACAGTGCTAGGGTGTTCTGGGTAATTTTTAGGTACTGGGTGGTTGCTTTTTTTTGCTCACCAGGTGAAATCATGAGTCCGAATCAGAAACCGAATCTTTATAAAGCAGATCAGACTTTCTGTTTTAGTCTGATTCTGCTTGTCTCTCATTGACATTTTCTTTCTTTCTCTACATTCCTCCTCTCCTCTGACCTTCAGTGTCCATAGAAACAAGTGAAGGTTCATTGATAGGTCAAGGGTAACCCTGGATACTCCCGAAAAACCCCAGGAAGCTGAATTACTCATGTCTCATTGGTTCTTTTCAGGCAACAATTCTGCTTAAAACAATTCTGCACAATTGCATTCGCCAAGCACCACACAGCTATATAAATGATATCTTGGCATCTTCGAACACAACTAGGCATTTTAGTAAAGGAAACTTTGAATCTTAGCTTGAATAAGTCTTAACTCGAGGTTTACAACAAAAAAAGTCTTAAAGTTTGAAAGTTGTGTGTGTCTCCTTCCTTCCTCAGGAGGAGTTGAGGAAGTTTTCTGAGTGCTTGCTGATATGCTTTCTAGTGTGTTGCTGACTGTGTGTTTTTAAACGGTTCTTGGTGTTTGCTACGTGGGTACTAGTGTGTAATGGGTATAGGTGAATGTTAAGATGTCCTGGGTGGATACTGGGGCATAATGTGGTTGTCAAGGTGTTCTGAGTGGTTTCTAGGGCGTTGTGGTTTTTAAGGCGTGTCCAAAATAACATACTGTATAGTAGGTACTACATTTACTTTAAAACTTAGTAAACTTAGTCATGTGACCTAAGGCATCAGTTTTGTCGCTTCACTGTCATTTACAAATCCTTTCCGGTGGCCTCATGGGATAGTAAAGTGTCTATCGGATGCACACTAGGTACTTTTCACCTACTGTTTTATGAATACTATGAATTCGTACACATTACTCAACTATATAGTATGGAAGTTCTTCCAAAGTAGGCATATTGGACGCAGTGAAGGTGTTCTGGGCAGTTGCTAGGGTGTTGCTAAGCAGTTGTTTGGTTTGTACGGAATTACATGATTGTTAGGGTGTTCTAGTTGCTTGTTCTACAGTTACAAAGGTGGTTTCTAGGTCATTAAGTGGTTGTCAATGTGTTCTGGATGGTTGCTAGGTTGTTTCTAAGCAGTTGCTAAGGTATTCTGGGTAGTTTGTAGGGAATTAACATGATTGTTAAGGTGTTCTAGTTGGTTGTTCGGCAGTTGTGAAGGTGTTCTAGGTGGTTGTTCTGCAGTTACAAAGGTGGTTTCTAGGTCATTAAGTGGTTGTCAACGTGTTCTGGGTGGTTGCTAGGGTGTTTCTAAGCAGTTACTAAGGTATTATGGGTGTTTTTTAGGGAATTACATGATTGTTAAGGTGTTCTAGGTGGTTGTTCTGCAGTTACAAAGGTGGGTTCTAGGTCATTAAGTGGTTGTCAATGTGTTCTGGGTGGTTGCTAGGGTGTTTCCAAGCAGTTGCTAAGGTATTGTAGGGAATTACATGATTATTAGGGTGTTCTAGTTGGTTGTTCGGCAGTTGTGAAGGTGTTCTAGATGTTTATTAGGTCATTTAATGTGGTTTTCAATGTGTTCTGGGTGTTGCTAAGGTACTCTGTGTGTTTTCTAGGGAATTATGTTCTAGAAATTTGCCTTGTTATTCTCAGAGGTTGCTAGGTAGTTGCTAAGGTTTTCTGGGTGGTTACTAGAGTGTTGCTATATTTTTATTTGCTGTATGAGATGGCCTGATGTTTTAGTCCATGCATATGTTCCATGCTTCATTTTTTGTGATCTCTTTGCTCCATTAACACAAAGAAGAGTTTGTTGGTTTTGGAGCAGAACATTAATCAGTCACCAGTGTTTCATTTCACAGTCACTGATCCAGCGGTTTGTCTGTCCTTCAACTGAAATCAGCTCTCGGTTTTGTGTTTGTCGTCTGTCAGCATGCATCAAGCTATTTTATTAAAGACCAGACAGTTGTCAACTTTTCTCTGTCCTTCAGTCTTTCTCCATGTCTCCTTTCTCCTACTCCTTCTCCTGGTCTCTTTACACAAAGGGTGTGTTTGTATTCTCCACGAGCCTTTCCCAGAGATCTGGCCGTCTTCCAGGTCACCTCAGTCATGTCCAACCTTTCTCAGTTTCTGAGCGGTGATCTAGTCATGTTTCAGACTGCTGAACCGTCTCTGCTGTGACTTGCAGCAGTTTGCAGTGTTGGCCTGAAAACAGGTTTTACAGGCTTGTGCAAGAAAGTTTACTCTAATTCCATAATGATCCCTGACAGCAAATTTGTGTTGCATTACGAAGTGCAAGTAAAGACAGCGCACTTATGCAGATACTGCTTGTCATGTAAATTATATAAGGGTGTTTTTTAATTAAAGTAAAACTTGAGATGATGGAGATTCAAAGAGTATAATATTCATTGTGTAATTCTTACACACTGTTCAGCTTGTCCTCGTATATTGCACATAATCAGAGTGTGAATTACACCGTGCCCTTCAGGGGGTTCAGAGAGTTGGGGTGGGGGTATGTACGCACGCATGCACGCGCACGCACACACACACACAGATATACTCAGACACATGCACACAAATGCTCACTCACTCACTCACATACTCAGACATTCACACACACAAACACACTCAGATATGCGCACACACAAACACACACTCACGCATCATTCACACACACAGACACACACACACACACACACACGTATATAATCTTACATACACACACAAATACACACACGCAAACACTCAACCATTCACACACACACAGTCTGGTTTACTATCTTTGTGGGGACTCTCCATAGGCGTAATGCATTTTATACTGTACAAACCGTATTTTCTATCCCCCTACACTGCCCCTGCCCCTAAACCTACCCATCACACACACACACACACACACACACACACACACACACACACACACACACACACACTGCCCCTAAACCTACCCATCACAGCAGACTTGCTGCATTTTTACATTTTCAAAAAAAACTCATTTTGTATGATTTATAAGCTTGTTTCCTCATGGGGACCTCAATTTAGGTCCCCACAGTGACACGAGTCCCCATGAGTCTGTGTGCAGTCAGGTTTAAGTCCCCACCAGGATAGAAAAACATGAACACACACAGACACACACACACACATAATAAATACACTCGCAAACACTCAATCTCTCACTCACTCACTCACTAATTCACATACACACACACACACACACACACTCAGACATGCACTCACAAATAAACACACACACACACATTACATACACACACACACACACACACACACACACATACTCACACATACACACATACACACACACTCAGACATGCACTCACAAATACACACACACACACACACACACACACACACACACACACACACACACACACACACACACACACACACACACACAATCTTACATAGTATACTACAAAAAATACACACACACACACACACACACACACACTAATACATTTACTCACAAATACACACTCACTCACTTACACACACACACACAGACAGAAATACACCTACACACACTCGTTTACATACATTTACTCACACACGTGCGCGCACACACACACACACTCACACAACAGTTCAAATTTTTAAAAATGTTTTTGAGAGAAGTCTCTTCTGCTCTTAAGGCTGCATTCATTTGATGCAAAAACTATAATATTGTGAAATATTTTGAATATATGATAAAGTGTAATTTATTCCTGTGATCAAAGCTGAATTTATCATCATTACTCCAGTCTTCAGTGTCACATGACCCTTCAGAAATCATTCTGATATGATGATTTACTGCTCAAGAAACATTTATGATTATTATCAATGTTGAAAACAGAAATGTACAATATATACTTTTTTTTTACAGTGGGAATGTGGACTATGAAAAATCAAGGAGAGGGATTTTTTTAAAACCACATTTTCAACACCATAAACAATTTGGTGTTGGATTTACTTTGAAATGATTTTGACTGAAATTGCTAGTAAATTTTGCAAATAGTTACAAAGAAACCGCAAGTAACGCATTGAATTTAATGTGAAATATTGATGTAGAAAGGCTGAAATTGTATTTTCTTGTAAAATGGCACTCCAGTAATGTTTGTTTTGTTAACTTAAATGATTTACATGACATACTTTATTTGTATTCTCTGTGTGTTGGCTGAGTGTGTGCCTTTATCCAATATTAATGTTTTGTTTGTTTTTCCTTTTGTGAATACAGGAGCAAACCAAAGGTGAGTCATTTCTGCATTAATGTGAACACATGCTTTAGGTCTTTTTATCATGACAGAAAAGTTTTAAACTTAGCATGTTCGACTGGATTTGTAAAGTCATTACTCGTGTTGCTCATTTCATGATTGTGATTCTTTAGAGATCTGCGATGTCTCGTTTCAGGTTTTCGCATATGATTATTGCTTCTGGTCTATGGATGAGGCTGACACGGCCAAGTTTGCAGGTCTGTTGACATTAAAAATAATTCATTTCACTATGATGACTATTCCTATTATGAAAACTGTTTATACTGCAGTGATATGAGTCATCAGGCATCATTTATGATGACAATAGAAACTCTTATAGACATCAATATTCCCTGCCTATGTTTCCTTGTGGACTTTTCTGAGGAATAGACAAACCTGTAAAACTACTTTATCAAATATGCTGTTCATCTGTGATTTATCAGCTCTAAAATGTGTTTAGGGTTCAAGACAATTTAAGCACTATAAGGTAGTTTATGCTAATTACCATAGAAAATAGTAACTAATTTTCAGTTAATAAGAAAAAACTAAAATAATCGCAGTTACAGAAACATACTTTCAATGGAAGTAAAAGGGGCAATACTCTTTTGAAGGTCTATTGAAGGCTTCTGCAGTATTTTCAATTGATTTAGTGATGCATAACACTTTTCTCATTTTCTTATTAATATATTGTCATTTCTATAGGTCAGGATGTGGTGTTTCAGTGTCTTGGAGAGAGTCTTCTGGACAGTGCTTTTCTAGGATACAACGCCTGTATATTTGCATATGGGCAAACAGGTACAGTTAGGAGAGCTCTCTATGCAAAAAGTGTTTTCAGTCTCCATGGAAGGTTTAAGCAGGCCTGTGCATCAAACAAAATAATAAAATGTAACCCTGTAAAGCCTGCCATATAAAATAATTTTAGACAATTTTTACACTTGTTTGCATGTATGTTTTATGTTGTGTATCATATTTGATACATTAGGCTTTTATGGCTCTTACAATATGTATTATATTGAGAATATGGAACTCCTACTGAAGAAGCCCAAATTGAGTGAAAATATACAATTTAATGCAGATTTTTATATGGCCAAAAAGATGAAATTCTGATAGCTTGTAAATAAATAAGTCTTTATAACAGACTACTTACATAAAGTCACATAAGTATCAGTCGTCACTTTGTATCTCCCGATAACATGTCTTGGCAAGATTATATTTAAATGCTTAGTTTTATGATCAAAGCTCATATTATGAAATGATGATTGAGAAATGAACAAATAAACATTCCTCAAAAGCCTAATGGATTATAATTGATACATTTTAACATAAATGAAAAATGATGTATGGATAATCAAGTAAACAGAAGCTGCTTCAGTACAGGAATTGTTCATTTTAAAATATTACTAACAATATAAATGTGATTCTTACGTTTACCTTATAATAATCTCTGCAAATAGACACATGTACCACAACACGAAGGAGGCCGTTTTAACATTTACACTAAAAGACCTTTTACTTGCTAAAAATGTATGACAAATGGCATGTAGTGTATTGTGTACAACAAGTTTGTCTGCAAAGTTTTGATCATTTAGGAGCCTTAGAAATGTACGTTTGAAATGTGATAGTTTGCTTTATAGGGTTAAACAACAATCTGATCTCTGATTGGTTCACGCTCTTCCCTCTTTGACTTAATTGGCTGCAGGCTCGGGAAAGTCGTACACGATGATGGGAACGTCCGAGCAGCCGGGTCTGACCCCGCGTCTGTGCAGTTCTCTGTTTGAGCGCACCGTACAGGAGCAGAGGGAGGGCGAGAGCTTCACCATCGAGGTCTCATACATGGAGATCTACAACGAGAAGGTCCGAGACCTTCTAGATCCCAAAGGGTGAGGATGAACATCTACATGCACAACATTTTCCAATTAAAGTGCAACTTTGCCAATTTTCAACCTTTTTTATATTGTGTGCTGCCAATCCTCTTCAACGAATCCGAGACCTGGACTCTTTAATTGCAAGACGCTAAAATACTACAGTCGTTCCTTCAGTGTCAAATCCTTTGTATGCGCTGGCTCACCTTGCGTTCCAGCCTGCCAACAATCACTGAAATAATCACTTGTTATTGCACGGATCTGTTCAGACATGTGGCTTGCTCGGTCGAGTCATAATCCTGCCCATGGTGCCCTAGTCGCGCTGTTTCCCGCCATACTGAAAAACACGATCCTAACGGTTGGAGAAGACCACCTGGTCAAATTTAACCCATACAAGTCGACTACATTATGACTAAAAGTTTGCTAAGTAGTATTTCCTACTCAGGTAAGTCTCAAAGGTCAAGAGTCAAGTAAGACTCTATTTGACTCAGTTCAAGCCTATCCAATAGGAGCAGACTGGCTGTGGTCTTGGACAGCAACGTTCCTAGCGCATTAGGGGTGTTGAAGCTTTCCTACCTATTTGGCAAAAGGGAAGACAACTGCAGTTGTCCTCTGTTTTTTTTAGGTAGCACAGATTTCTTATATTTTATCTTCTGCTACATGGGCAGCCATTTGTTAATATGCTCAAATAAAATTTTGCATTGTGCACAGCAAATATTGTTGGCTCTAATGAAAATTGCTGAGGTGTTCCTCTCTCGTTTCTCTCAGGAGCCGGCAAGCATTGAAGGTCCGGGAGCATAACGTGTTGGGTCCGTATGTAGACGGTCTGTCCCGTCTCGCTGTGGCCAGTTACAAGGTTTTTCCAACACCTTCGTGAATTTCCAGTCTAATGCTCGCAGTGCTAAAGCAGTATGTATGTAAATGCCCTTCTTTTGCTTTTCAGGACATCGAGTCTCTAATGTCGGAGGGGAATAAATCCCGCACTGTGGCGGCCACCAACATGAATGAAGAGAGCAGCCGGTCACACGCCGTCTTCAACATCATTCTAACGCACACGCTCAGAGACCTGAAGACGGGGGTAGGACGCTCTGTCATCAAATTAAAGCTGCAGTAAGAGATTTTTGAGAAACACTGTTGAAAGTGCATCACAGCATAGTTGGGGCGTGTGTGTTTGGGTTGATTTCAAATATCAACAGTGTTTCTCAGAAATCGCTCACTGCACCTTTAAACCCTTTTAATGAAAAGGGAAGTGTGTATTTTTAGCCCCACTAGGTCCTAACTATAATAGTATCTCAAAGATACTAAAAACACTGCTTTAAAGTCGGCATGAAATCAAATTTGCCCCTATTTATTCTCTTAATGCATGTTACTGGTCTTATTGTATTTGAAATGCATCACAATATGTTAGTAGATAACTGAGAAAAGTATTATTGTCATAGATGTGAATGTTTATTTCAGACGAGTGGAGAGAAGGTGAGTAAACTCAGTCTGGTGGATCTGGCCGGCAGTGAAAGAGCAGATAAAACCGGAGCTGGAGGAGAAAGACTCAAAGAAGGCAGCAACATTAACAGGTCGAACTCTCACACACGTTGGGTTTTCATGTTTTATTGGGACTTTCCGTAGACATAATGAATTTTATACTGTACATACTGTATATTCTATCCCACACTAAGCCTACCCACCACAGAAAACCTTCTGCAGTTTTACATTTTCAAAAAAAACATAATTTAGTCTGATTTATAAACTGTTTTCCTCATGGGGACCAAAATATATCCCCAGAAGGTCAATGATTTCGGATATTTCCATCTTTGTTTGTGGGCACATTTTGTCCCAATAGCGAAGGAAACCACACACACATTTATTATGTTGGGGACTTTTGCCGCCCCGAAATAAATCATTTTGCCGTTTACACACTGATAATGTTACATACAGTGTTGAATACAGTGTTTATGGTGTGAATTTGAAGCGCATATTTCAATTATTTTTAATTAATTTTGATTAATTTATTCTAAAATATTATTTATTTTTATCCCTTCATATTTTCAAGTTTTGCACAAACACACCATCATTTACACTTATTCAAGTGTATTCTTGTGATAATGTGTGTGTTCAGGTCTCTCACGACTCTCGGACTGGTGATTTCGGCGTTGGCGGAGCAGGGCGCAGGAAAAAACAAGAGTAAATTTGTTCCTTACAGAGACTCTGTGCTCACATGGTTACTGAAGGTGATGATAAGTGTTATTTTAACACTATACACCTTGTAAGAAGCTAATTATTAGTCTTCTAGTGATAATTTGGCCCAAAATTATGTCAGTCAGTTCCTGTATGCTGTTATTTTTTTCTGTGAACACACAAAAGGAGACTCTTAGTCATGCAGCTCTTTTAAAATACAATGTTCATATTGGCTGCTATTTGAGTTGTTGTTATGGAAAAGATGCCATTGATTTGTCTAGGTTTTATCACAACTCTCTGATGTAATTTCCTCTCTTTTGCATGTCAGGACAGTTTAGGCGGCAACAGTCGTACAGCTATGGTTGCCACGATTAGTCCAGCGGCCGATAACTACGACGAGACTCTGTCCACGCTACGGTACGCCGACCGGGCCAAAAGCATCGTTAATCACGCTGTGGTTAACGAAGATCCGAACGCCAGAATCATCAGAGAGCTGAGAGAAGAGGTGGAGAAACTCCGCAGTCAGCTGACCGAGGCTGAGGTACCGCACCTGTCTGCTGTGTATACGAGATGAACTTTGACCTCTAGCATGTTCAACGTGTGTTTTTCTGTGTGTGTAAAGTCAATGAAAGCTCCTGAGCTCAAGGAGAGACTAGAAGAGTCAGAGAAGCTGATCCAGGAGATGATGGTGAGCTGGGAGGAGAAACTCAGGAAGACGGAGGATATCGCACAGGTATTAAACACACAAGCCGCTGTATGTGCGTCTGAGATCACATTAACTATGTTTCCATACAAAGTTGCAAATTTAACTTGTGTGCAAAATTCATAAAAATCACATAATTGCAAAAATCACATTCACAAAATCACATAAAACATTTGCGAATAAAGCACTGTTTCCATCCAATGAGCCGAAGAGAACAAAATTGTCACTTTCTGGTCTTCTTGGTTTTGAAGATGGATGTGTAAGAGATTTCTGGGAGGTCATTATACTGAACCACTTTGCTCAGGACAACGAGCTCGGTCCGGTGGTTTGTCCAGTTATGCTGTCCCATCACAGTCACATTACTTTTTTGATGCGCATCAAGGAATTTATTCAGTAAATGTAGTTTTATGTGCATGTTTTCTTATCAGATTTATCTAACTCAGTTAAGCGTATGATATAATTAAGCAATTTTAGAATTTATGTGCATTTTGGCGTTTCTAGCCAGCGTTTTTTTAATGCAATTTACCAAAATGCGCATAAAAATAATTGAATGGAAACATGGCTATTGTAAGTGGGTATTTAATAGGGTTGTCAGGGATAAACATTGTATATTATCGAGATATTGCAATATAAAAATGTGACAATATGTATCGCTGATGTAAACAATATGATTTGTGATATAGAGTTAGTTTTATCCAAGGCTCAGCTTACTGTATTTATAAGGTATAATTCACTCCGATAAAACAGGACAGTCAGCAAAACACATTAACAATGGCTTCTGTCCTCTGAATTGAATATTTTTGGTTCTTTAGGAGCGACAGAAGCAGCTGGAAAGTTTGGGAATTTCTCTGCAGTCGTCCGGGATCCGAGTCATTGATGATAAATGCTTCCTGGTCAACCTGAATGCAGACCCTGCCCTCAATGAGCTGCTTGTGTATTACTTAAAGGTACAGACATGAGTTAATGAAAATATACCTTCACAGCTCGAATATTTCATCATAATTCACACATGTACATGCATGTAAAATAAATGCATGTGTAAATGTTTGATTCCCTATCAGCTGTAATGATTTTAATTTGAAAGCCTCATGTTTTGGTGAAGTTTGAAGAGTTGTCTGTGTGTCTGTGTGTCTATGTGTCTATGTACAGGAACACACTCGTGTGGGTTCTGCGGACTCTCAGGACATTCAGTTGTGTGGTTTGGCGATTCAGCCGGAGCATTGTGTGATAGACATCAAACTTGAGTCAGGAGTCACACTCACCCCGAAGGGAAACGCTCGGTAATCACTCACACGTACACACGGGTTTAGGCATGTGGAGAATTACGAGCAATGATTGTATATGATTAAAAAAGTTTGTATAGAAATTGTAAATTGGTAATAGATAGAATAATAGAATATAATCTAATAATAGAATATAACAACTACACAGATACAATTTATAAAGTTAAAGTATACACTCACCTAAAGGATTATTAGGAACACCTGTTCAATTTCTCATTAATGCAATTATCTAATCAACCAATCACATGGCAGTTGCTTCAATGCATTTAGGGGTGTGGTCCTGGTCAAGACAATCTCCTGAACTCCAAACTGAATGTCAGAATGGGAAAGAAAGGGGATTTAAGCAATTTTGAGCGTGGCATGGTTGTTGGTGCCAGACGGTCTGAGTATTTCACAATCTGCTCAGTTACTGGGATTTTCACACACAACCATTTCTAGGGTTTACAAAGAATGGTGTGAAAAGGGAAAAACATCCAGTATGCGGCAGTCCTGTGGGAGAAAATGCCTTGTTGATGCTCGAGGTCAGAGGAGAATGGGCCGACTGATTCAAGCTGATAGAAGAGCAACTTTGACTGAAATAACCACTCGTTACAACCGAGGTATGCAGCAAAGCATTTGTGAAGCCACAACACGCACAACCTTGAGGCGGATGGGCTACAACAGCAGAAGACCCCACCGGGTACCACTCATCTCCACTACAAATAGGAAAAAGAGGCTACAATTTGCACAAGCTCACCAAAATTGGACAGTTGAAGACTGGAAAAATGTTCCTGGTCTGATGAGTCTCGATTTCTGTTGAGACATTCCGATGGTAGAGTCAGCATTTGGCGTAAACAGAATGAGAACATGGATCCATCATGCCTTGTTACCACTGTGCAGGCTGGTGGTGGTGGTGTAATGGTGTGGGGGATGTTTTCTTGGCACACTTTAGGTCCCTTAGTGCCAATTGGGCATCGTTTAAATGCCACGGCTTCCTGAGCATTGTTTCTGACCATGTCCATCCCTTTATGACCACCTTGTACCCATCCTCTGATGGCTACTTCCAGCAGGATAATGCACCATGTCACAAAGCTCCAATCATTTCAAATTGGTTTCTTGAACATGACAATGAGTTCACTGTACTAAAATGTCGCCCACAGTCATCAGATCTCAACCCAATAGAGCATCTTTGGGATGTGGTGGAACGGGAGCTTCGTGTCCTGGATGTGCATCCCACAAATCTCCATCAACTGCAAGATGCTATCCTATCAATATGGGCCAACATTTCTAAAGAATGATTTCAGCACCTTGTTGAATCAATGCCACGTAGAATTAAGGCAGTTCTAAAGGCGAAAGGGGGTCAGACACAGTTATTTGTATGGTGTTCCTAATAATCCTTTAGGTGAGTGTATATAATAAATATGTCTATACAGTGTGTAAACCTACATTCATTGCATTAACACTATTACATAAACTCTAAACCTAAAATGTTGATGTATTAAGAAGCCAAACCTGCTGAAAAATGCCCATATAATACGCTTGAATCATTTTCATATTCATATGTATCAGTCAGTCTCTGCTCTATAGCAAATGATGACAAGTAATAATATGTGTACATGTGATAATTACTGTACTGTGTGTCTCTGTGTGCAGCACTTGTGTGAATGGTGCTGTCATCTCCTCTCCTGTCCCACTGCATCATGGGGATCGAATCCTCTGGGGAAACAACCACTTCTTCAGGTCAGTGAGACACATTTACACTCAGGTCAAGTACGGGTTCTAGTTTAGTTGTGTTTTTGATCAGATTATATATTATATACTGTTGTAATGAAAACTATGATTGATTAAAATCTTTGTCATCTTCTTAAATGACCTCTGAAATAGTCAAATTTCCCAAAACCTGTGTAAAAGTGCGTCCTGACTGCTGTGTGTCTTCTCAAGGATCAGCGTGTCTAACATGTATCGTGTTGGCGTGGAGGATGAGGAAGGGTGTATGACGAAGGCCGGTCTTCACCCTGAATGTCTAGATGTGGATGTTGACCGTCTCAGTCACGGCTCCAGTGACACCAGCTTCAGTTTTGAGTCTGCACAGACAGAAGTCATGATGAAAGCGCTGGGAAACAATGGTGAGAGACAAGTCACTTAACAGACAAACTGTTACAATCAATATAAGCTGTTTTAAAGGGTGATTCTGGGCTACTATAACTATTACAAACCATTATAAAACCCTTTAAGACGCAAGTCGGCATGAAACAAAAGATGTGCAAAGATAAACTATTTATAATAAATACAACAACAAAAAAAGATTTGTCAATTTTGATTTCATGGTGACTTTAACTGTTATGGTACTACATTTAAATGTAATGGTAGCACTGTACCAGTATTCTTCCATAAATGTTATATTTACTTTTTTTATTACCATGCCAAAGACTGTTGTTTGGTCTCACGGTGACAGATGGAATGATACAACATTTATTCTAGAAAGACGTTTTAGAGAGCATCACATCTACCTTAAAATGTGAATCAAAGATTTCAGGATTTTTTTTTAAAGGAACACTCCAGCGTTTTTAGAAATAGGGCTTATTCAACATCTTTCCTACATTTAGATATGTGGGCAAAGGCGTTTTTGTCTCAGTGCATGCATTGTTTTAGTTTGGCAGGGTCCCTGCTAGCTTAGCTTAGCATAATGAATGGAATCCTATGTTGCCAGCTAGCATGTCCTGAGTAAAACTGATCAAAAAAACAAAACACCTAATTATTTCTTGATATCACGCAACACATGAATTCCCCAAACTTCCGTCAACAAACCGGCGTATGTTGTGCATGTGTTGCGTGAAATCTCTGCATCCAAATAGCAGTGCTTTGCCTGTGCTTCCCCATAATATAGTCCCAAGTTAATATCTGCCTAGGAAATCGCCTAGTCTTAATCTGCATCGCTATTTGTATTCGTTGTGAATATGCAGGCCACAAGAAGTAATTAGGTGGGGGGTTTTTTTGGATCACTTTTACTTGGGACGTGCTTGCTGGCAACATAGGATTCCATTCATTATGCTAAGCTAAGCTAAGCTAGCGGCGACCCTGCCAAACTATGTCCAAATCAATGCAGTTTCAAAGGAAGGGCTTCAGAGGCTCTGCATGATCTCAGCTGAGGAATAAGGTCTTATTTAGCCAAACCACCGGTCATTTTCTAAAATCCTCTAAAAAAAATAATATAGATTTTGTCTTAAATTGCTCATCTTGCGCTGCTCTGCGACCATTACGGATTGACCTACGTAGGTCTGGGGTGGGGCAAGTGCGTTAATCATTTTAACGCTTATTTTTTTCCCCATATCTAATTAATTAAATGAACGTGTTAAATCAACATCAGCAATATATGAAATGTCTGTGTCTCTCAGACCCGATGCAGTCAGTGCTTCATTCTCTGGAGCGCAGACATGAGGAGGAGAAGCGTTCGGCTCTGGAGCATCAGCGGCTGATGTACGAGCAGGAGCTGCAGCAGCTGCGCAAACGTCTGTCGTCAGAGCTGCAGACGCAGGGCTCTCATCCGCAGCACCACCACAGCAGCGAGCATCTGGACGTGAGCTCGGCCTCCTCACAGAACCGACTGCGCCAGTGGAGCGAGGAGAGGTGAGGACCGCGGCCAAAGACTTTATCTCAATGCGGCTCGTCTTGTATTCTAAACCACAGAAAGCATTTATTATGTGTTTGTGTACTACATCCAATGTTTCATGTGGTCTCAGGGAGGCTTTGATGAGCCGAAGTCTGCGTAAGCTCAGGGAACAGATAGTGAAGGCCAATCTGCTGGTGCAGGAGGCTGCATTCATCTCTGAAGAGCTCAACAAGAAGACCGAATATAAAGTCACACTGCAGATTCCTGCTGCCAACCTCAACGCCAACCGCAAGGTCAGGACAGACACTCTGGGCCCTATTTTAACGATCTGAGCACATGGTCTGAAGCGCATGGCACAGGTGCATTTACGGCATGTCTGAATCCACTTTTGCTAGTTTAACAATGGGAAAAATGGTCGACACGCCAGGCGCATGGTCCAAAAGGGTTGTGCCTAGTCTCTTAATGAGTCATGGGTGTGTTTTGGGCGTAACATGCAATAAACCAATCAGATGCCCTTTAAAAGCCAGTTGCACTTGCACCATGAGCATATTCAATATTTACATGGAGGAGTTTTTGAGCGGAAAGACTGAATGCTTCTTCTTCATACAAATGTGTGTGCGCTGCTGCGCATCCCTGTGTGTGTATTAAGCAGAGTGTAAGCGCATTATGCACCGTCTATTGGCTCATATTACTAACGTGCTCTTTTAATAACACAATAAATACTGCGCTATTGCCTTTAGAGCAGGTTTGTTTTGGTCAATGTCGTTTTCAGTTCCTCAAAAAAAAAAGAATGCGCCTGAACACACCTGGTGTTCAGACCAGCACGCCCATGGGTGAACAGATGGGCGCGAGTGCATTTGCTACTTAAACAAAGTGGTGCAAAAAAAAAAAAAGAAAACTGCGTCGGGCTGAAACTAGCAAAAAACACTTGCGTCATGCCTGGCGTCACATTGCGCCGGGTGTTTTATATGACCCTGTGTGTGCATGGGATTGATTGTTGAAGCATTTATACAGTTACATTTTTCTTTAGTTTAACTATTAATGAATCACGGTCATATTAGTGAACCATTTAAATGAAATGGTTCTTTTTTTTTTAATGATTTAGTCATAAAGCATTCATAAATCACTGGACTCCATACATGCTTGTTTCTGCCACTGAATAAAAAATAAAAAGGTCATTGTGTCTTTCTCACAATTGTGAGTTAGTTATAAAGTTTGAATAGTGAGATATAAAGTCAGAATTTGAATTTGTTTTTTAATTCTGAAACATTTGATCAGCTAGGAATGGTTCTTGTTGAGTTTAGTCTTTATAAACATGAACAGTTATGGAAATTCACTGAAAAGCCGTAGAAAGTGGTTCAGGGAATGATTTGGATTTACATTCCTATTATACTAATAGAGGAGCGTGTTGGATCCTGGGTTAGGGTGAAAGTGCAGGTTTAATACAGATTGATGTTCTCGTTCTGGCAGCGGGACACGGTTCTAAGCGAGCCGGCAGTGGAGGTGAGGAGGAAGGGCAAAGGGAAACAGATCTGGGCCATGGAGAAGATGGAGAACCGGCTGGTGGACATGAGGGATCTCTACCAGGAGTGGAAAGACTTTGATGAGGACAATTCTGTATGTCAAATCACATTAGAAAATATCAATTCTCTCTCTATCTCTATCTCTATCTCTATCTATCTATATAGATATTGACAAAACTTGCTGTGCGTCAATGACAAGACAATGAAAAGAAAGAGTTAATTTTTACTTTATCTTCTTAACTAACTTAATAGATATAGACAACAGGACATTCTGAGGACGCACACCAAGTTTTGTCAGATTCCGCCCGTGGGGTTGTTAAGACTTGCCATATTATCAATGTAGCTTAAAATTAGTTTGCATCATCTTTATTACACATGCTCTTTAAATATCACTGACAAATATTATTGTCGTATTAATAATGTTTATTTATTATTAACTTAATTATCATATTATTCACATTATATTATACATTTTTTATTTAAAAAATGTGTTTTTACATCCAGTCTGAAATTGAGAGTTAAGTGTTTAATCTCAATTAATATGAGGCTATAAAATCTTAAAAGTATAATTATAAAAGAACTAGTTTTACTGCCCTTTCTAACTTCTAATGTTGTGTTTTTTGTAATGGAGATTATTGAATGTCTTTATGAATGAAGTATGCTTAAACGTGTTCATCTCATCCTTGTTGTCTGTGCTCAGGTCATGCGTTCCTACTTCAAGCGTGCCGACCCGTTCTTCGACGAGCAGGAGAATCACAGTCTGATCGGTGTGGCGAACATCTTCCTGTCCTGTCTGCTGTACGACGTCAAGCTGCAGTACGCAGTACCCATCATCAACCAGAAGGGAGAGGCATGTACAAAACATATTCGTTGATATTTTGTTTAGAAAAGGGGTCATATCAAACATTCGTTCAAAATGACCCATCATCACTATTGCTGGGAAGAGAGCAGCTGCAACAACGTCAAATATATGAAAAATGAACGTTCAAGCATGAAAACCTGTTCTAGAAGAGCTTCAAAACAAATCTAGACTTTGTAAAAGGTCCCCTTTAACTAATACATCACCATATTTCAATGAGAATTCATTAAGAATTGCAGATATTAATTTGTATCAGAACTTTAGAAGTTTTCTGAAATGTTATGTTTAAATATGGAAATGAGGCACAAATGTGCACTTTCAGAATAGAAATCTGAACATTGGATAAAGCCAGCGGAAAATAAACAGGAGTAAAACTGTAACGTTTGGTGTATGTGAAGCTTCTGAAGGAGATTTCTGACTCACTGCCTTTTGAAGATATGGATTATAATTTAAATCTACAGATGCAAATAGATGTGTTCTTTCCACTAGTCTAAAAGAAAACATATAATGGTAGCAAAATAAAATCTTAAAATTGATCAGTGCATGAAAAAACTGTTTGCTTGGTGTGTCTTGTCTTGTGTGTTCATGCATCATAACAGTCCTGACAAACTGCAAGAGAATATTATTTTTTTTCTTTTTTTATTCTGTTTTTAGGTGTCAGGTCGTCTTCACATAGAAGTCCAGCGTCTGAGTGGAGGACTAGAGGAGCGTGAGACGGGGGGCAGAGACTCTGAGATCGATCCGGACGCCGAGATGCATGAACGCAAACTTACCTGCATGGTCAGTTAGAAGAGGAACTCTCCAACCAAACGTGCAATCATTTAGAATTAAACAGAATTAAAACACTAAGTATGAAGGTCTACATTGCAGTTGAGTGTAGAACGTTTTCTGTTTGCAGATCAGGGTGTTGCAGGCGACAGGACTACCTCAGCACCTCTCGAATTTTGTGTTCTGTCAGTATCATTTCTGGGAGCAGCAGGAACCCGTGTTTATCGCTCCGCAGGTCGGCCTGTCCGCTCCCAGCAGCAGAGAGCCGCAGAGTCTGGTGCTGTTTGACAACACCAAGGTTACAACACTCATTTCAGTCTCATGAAGTGATGCAGCAATGATGCCTTCACATGCATTATCTTAAATACCAGTTTCCCAGTTGGAAATTGTACATGAATGCCCTCTCAAGTCATATTTACTACTGGGAAACTTCTGTGACTGGTATTCTGGTATAACAGCTACGTTGCCTTGTCTTGTCATTTAAACTATTGCATATTTACAAATATGAATAACCATTTGAAGCATATTGTATGTTTTATACACAGTGATAATTGCATGTATTTGACTAAAATCTAAATAGTGTGGGAAAACTACGCAGTAGACGATATGGTTGACAACCAGGGCTTGACATTTACACCCGGCAAACTCCTACTAGCCACTTTTATACAGTGCAATGTAGTTTTGTTTTTTCGATGCATGTTAATAATGAAAAGCTTCCAATACTCATTTTCCGCAAAATAGATCACGACACCATTCTCTCTATCTCTCATCTCTCCGACAGCGAGTGACACACAAACCCGCCTCCCCTCACGCACTCGTTTCATTTGCTCTGGATGAATATTGTTGGTGTTCCAGGGCTTGAATTTCAGAGTGGGATTGCGTGTATTGCACATAATTTTACTCATTCCTGCAGATTTTGTGCTCACACCTAAAGTGCACACGCATAAAGCCGCCTCTCAGCACTAAATTGAGTTATATTTCGCTGCTTATTGTGCTTAAACTGTCAAATACACACACATGCTGGTCTTGGTGAGTATTCACATAAACACCGTCAGTTCTGTTTAAAGGGAATGTAAACCATTGAGAAAGAAAACGCATGTCTTAGGCCCCAATCAGACGTGAGGTGCACTGCACTGCCTTTTATTGGCTGACGTTTTTCAATTTAAAAAAAGAGCATTGCACTGCTGTTTTTTTTTTTTATTTGCTAGGAAACCTCCAAATCAGCTGTCCGGTCAGTCTAATCAAGGTAACGGTCACCACAACGGAAAGCTCGCCTCTCTATTCATTCGATGGGACAATGGGGAAAAAATGCGATGAACTTCATGTGTTTAGAGCACTACTTCAATAATGTGGGGCGCAGCAGGCGGTTAAAACACGAAGCGCCCGGGGCACAGAAGCAGTGTGCATAACGCTCTCTGCCAACAGAAATCTATTCAAAAAAGGCGCCTCGCTCTGCAAAAACGCGTTCTGTGATCAGGGCCTAACAGTATAATTGATTTGTGTGTCAGCTCTTAAAGTGATAGCAGCCTAATATATCTGATGCCAAATTATGAGATAATATTAAAAATATCTGTATGGCTGTTTTTCCCCATGATATCGATGAAAAATTGTGGCCAGTGAAAATGCTGGTGGCTAGTAACTTTGAAAAAACCCTAGCCACAGTGACTATACATTTTGGCTTTGTTGTGAATATTCTTTCCTAGATCAAAGCACTTGAACGTGACAAACTCATAATTAGGTTTGGATGGGTCTGTGGTTCACACAAGCTCAATATATTTTGATGTTTTTTTTCTGTGACAATACATACAGAGCTTATCTTCTGCAAAAATCCAGCAGGGTGATGCAAACTTACAAAAATACATAATCACTGCAGAGCTCCGTCACATTACAGTAAAACATGTTGTCCTCTCCTCTCTTGTTTTTTCCTTTTATGTACAAACTGTGTTAGTCATCATCTCTTTCCTCTTCTGTAGAATCTGGAAGTGGCCGTAACCGAAGACTTCCTGGAGTTTCTGATAGAGGGAGCCGTGGCTGTGGAGGTCTATGGTCACAAACAGGCAAACCCGCGCAGGAATCTGGCTCTCTGGGACCTCGGAGTGATCCAGGCGAAGACTCGCTCTCTCAGAGAGAGGTACACTAGCTTTTATAATACTTCTGAAACACAATATGTATATTTCTGTGTATATAAATAATTTAGTAATATTTTAATAAATATATATTTTCTTGGTTTACCTGCATGTCATGTAAATATGAACCAACATTTTAAAACAGTGAAAAAAGTATTTTATCTATATTTATTAATATTTTACTATATTATATTAATTATATTTAATATTTGTTTACCTGCATGTCATGTGATCATCAACTGACATTTAATGTAAATAAAAAATAATAATAATTTAAAACTATTTTTGTTTAAATTTTCAGTTCAATATGAATAAATATAATTAGGAAATGACAATGCATGTCAAGTGACCCTTAATCAACATCAAAGAACTGTTTTATTGAATTATTGAAATATTGACTTAATCGCAGATCGATAGATTTGAAAAAGCCCATACATTTACCCGCCCATAAACCACCCCTCGAAGAAATCAGGACAGAAGTGGATGAAAGTGGACAAAAGAGACGGATTAAAACACCAGGTGTAAATGGGAATGTCTCCCTCGTATACTTGTGATCCGATCGACCAAAACACATCTTCATACCAGCTGTAAACAAGGCCTTTCATGCTTATGTGCCGTTAAATGATAAATAAGGGGTTTAAAAATTGTATCATATCCTTCAATAATTATTGTACCAAAAACAGGTAGTTTCTCAGGCCCATTTTCTCTACTCTCTGACCCGCTTTGGAAATGAAATGCACTTTTCTGCGTTGTCCTGTGTGCAGGTGGAGTGAAGTGACCCGCAGGCTGGAGCTCTGGGTGCAGATCCTGGAGCTGAACGATGCTGGAGAGTTTGTGCCGGTGGAGGTTCAGCCAGCTAAGGACGTCTGCACTGGAGGAATCTTTCAGCTTAAACAGGTCTGTGTGGATATTAATGATAGTAACGTGACATCCTTTCATAGATGACCTGACCTGGATACACTGTGTCCTATGAAGTTATTCATGAATGTGTGGCAGGGTCAGTCCAGGCGCGTTCAGGTGCAGGTTCGCTCAGTCCAGGACTCCGGCACCATGCCTCTGATCACAGAGTCTGTGCTCAACGTCTCCATCGGCAATGTGGAGGTCCATCAGACTCAATCTGGCAGAAGCACAGAGACCCAGAGGGTGAAGAAACTCTTCTTTACGGTCTTTTACATCATTGGATCTCATTCACCGAATCTAAATGATAAATGTTTTCACACATAAATCTTGATTCACTAATAAGTCTCTTAAATTCATTCTAAATTTTAAGCAGACATACACTAAAATCACAGATAACATATAATGCTTTAAGCTAGAATGTTTTTTTTATATATAATATATTTTATTAAAAACAAATACAAAATACGGCCCAACAATAAATCTTATTGTATAATTTAATTTAATAGTTTAATACTTAATATGTAACCAAAATTATGAATTCTGTTATGCAGTTTTATTCTAGTATTATTTATATATATAAAATCAATTAAAAAAATACCACCATAAAAAGCTAAACTTTTTATTTATTTCCATTTTGATACTTCAACTTCAACTTTTTTTTCCTGTCATTGAATTAAGAGGTTTTTTTATTTGTATTTTATTTTATTTCCGCTTTAAGAATATTTCTGTTGATTTAAATAGTTTTAGTTAATGATAACATCCCTGATGCAATGTGATCAATCACTGACATAGGATAGTAAATACTTTACAATTTACAACTTTAATAGTTTAATGCTTAATATTTAACCAAAATAATCAGTTCTGCATAATAATTTTAGCTGGTCACATGTAGTTGAAGCCTATAAAAAAAACTGCTTTTGAAAATTGCACACTGGAATTTACTCAATAGTTCACCATGCATGCTCTTATTGTTAGAGAGCAAAAGGAAACCATTTGAAATACCCTTATATGGAGATGGTTGGGCGTGTCTTATGCTAATTACTAACTGCAGGCTCACGCCTCTTTATTTAGAACAGAATCTGGATTGATCAACTTCAGAATCGTGACTCAATGTTTTTCTGTTTTTTTGAAGGTGGGAGATAAAGACGTGGACAGTTATCAGGTAATGATTTTCAGGCTTTTTAAATATGTAAAGGATGTCTGTGATGATTGGCTAACCTCTGAACCTTTGTGTAGTTTTCATGATCATCATGTAAATGTGAGCTGATATGTAAATGTAGATGGTTATATGTTAATGAAGCCATGTTTTTACAGCTCAGATTTTACTTATCTTTCCAAAAAAATTAAATGTTTTTTTTTTTGTAAAGAAATGTAGTTTTATTTTATATTTATAGTAATAGTTCAGCAAGAATGCATTACATTGATCAAAAAACATTTATAATGTTACAAAAGATACAATTTCTAATAAATGCTGCTGTTTTGAAATTTCTATTCATCAAAGACTCCTTGGAAAAAAAATTAACATTGATAATAATCATAAATGTTTCTTGATCAGCAAATCATCATATTAGAATGATTTCTGAAGGGTCATGTGACACTGAATACTGGAGTAATGATGATAAATTCAGCTTTGCATTTTAGAATATAATCAAATACCAAACAGTTGTTTTAATTTGGAATAAAAATTCCCAATATTACAGTTTTTACTGTATTTTGATCAAACAAATGCAGCTTTGTGTGAGTAATATAGCCGAGGGTTTTCTGCATCCTGTAGGAGTTTGATCTGGAGAGACTCAGGGCACAGTGGCTCATGACTTTAACTGAACGACAGGAATATCTGGACCAGCATCTCCAGAAACTTGTTGGCAAGCAAGGTAGGAATCCACCAGCAAATGTGTTTCAGTTTAGATCAGACTGTCCAAACTCGGTCCTGGAGGGCCGCTGTCCTGCAGAGATTAGCTCCAGCTTGCATCGACACACCTGCTGGTAGTTTCTAGTATGCCTAGTAAGATCAGTTGTGTTTAATTGGGGTTGGAGCTAAACCCTGCAGGATTGGACACCCCTGGTTTAGATAGATTGAGGGAACATCTTTTGATGGAAACAGGAGAAAGTGATTGACCGTTCTTCTGACACATGTAGATAAGTCTGAAGAGGATGTGGAGAGCGAGTCCCAGCTGCTGGAGTGCCGTCTGACACTAACGGAGGAGAGAAACGCTGTACTGGTGCCCTCTGCTGGCAGCGGTATCCCAGGATCCCCTGCGGAGTGGTAGGTGCACAGCAGTTTTTCCATGCTCATATTTTATGCTTTTTTGGTCCTAGAACGATATTACTATCAAACAATCATAGGAATAACCACATCTAACCATAATCACCTTCTGAGGCCCGTCTGCTGTAGTCAGACGGGAGTTTCCCTGATCCAGCGTGTCAAAAGTCGACAACACAATTGGGTTTTGTCGCTGCTAGTATTTGACATCAACTTGGTGTGTCACGGCCTAGTTCTAGAACAAAATCCTGATTGGTTGATAGGAATGTTGTTTTGTTGAATTCTTCACATGAACGTTATCTTCGCTGTCTGGTTCCTGTTCTTGCAGGGCTCCTGTGCCGGGAATGGAGACCCACATCCCAGTCATCTTTCTGGACCTCAGCGGTAAATATTTAGACTGCTTCCAAAGTCGTATACTCTCTTGAGTAGGTTCTTATTTTAAATAAGTAATTACTTCACTGCGAATAAGTATGTTCTATATAGTATGAGTGTGTGTAGTGTGAATGTAATCTGGCCAGTTGTGTCTCTTCAATATCCTTCATAAAGTCTCTCCCGTGGCCTCATGGGATGGTAAAGTGTCCATCATATGCACACTTCAGAATCTTGCTGGAAGTAGTAGGTAATCCGGGTACTTTTAGCCTACACTTTTATGAGTACTTTGAATTTGGACATACTACTTTTGTCACATACTGTTTTTCGCCTATTATATATTAGGGAAGAACTATGTCCAAATCCATGTGTGCTGCTTAGATGTTTACTGCCTACATAGGCAGCTGCCTTCTAAGGGAGCATGATTCGGAATGCCCTACATGGGCAGCATCTCTACACACTGTTTATTAAATTGAAATCTTTATTGAAAACTGAAAAGCTAAAAATTAAAATAAATCATTTTAAAATAAAACAAGCACAATAAAACATATTACTAATAGATACAATTTAATTTGTTAATGTATGTTATGCAGTATTATTTATGTACTATTATATTTTATTAATATTTTTAATTTATTTTTATTTTGGTTTAAGTTTTAGTAATTGTATGTACTTTTGTAACGTATTAGGTATTTTCTCTGATATGTTATCTGGGATGTGTTTTCACTGAGTGGGTCTCTTGTGTCATCTACAGCTGATGACTTCTATGATCATCTGTCGGCTCCTCTAGCTGGAGGTCTGGATGCTGTGCTGAACAGAGAAGATAAAGATGATTTCATAGATTTACAGATAGTCAAACACCACGAGAAAGAGGTGAGGAATAGTCTGCATCATGATATCCCACATTGTGGAATACAACCAGAGGTTTCCAGTGTCAAGTCATTTTTCCTGTACTCTACTAAAACTGATATGCCACAATATTACAGCCAATCATAATATACCTGATATTTAAAGGATTAGTTCACTTTTAAATAAACTTTTGCTGATAATTTACCCACCCCCATGTCATCCAAGATGTCCATGTCTTTCTATCTTCAGTCGAAAATAAATTAAGGTTTTTGATGCAAACATTCCAGGATTTTTCTCCTTATAATAGACTCAATGGACCCCAAACGGTTCAAGGTCCGAATGACAGTTTCAGTGCAGCTTCAAAGGGCTTTAAACCATACCAGACCTTTCCAACGTAACTGCGTATCACGTGACATCATGTACACATATCACAGAATGGAGCAAGGCAAACATTTGTGCTTATAAAATGTAAACTTTTGAATTTTTTTTTAAAATAACCGATCGATTCGTTAGATAAGACCCTTATTGATCGTCTGGTATGGTTTAAAGCCCTTTGAAGCTGCACTGAAACTGTCATTCGGACCTTGAACCGTTTGGGGTCCATTGAGTCTATTATAAGGAGAACAATCCTGGAATGTTTGCATCAAAAACCTTAATTTATTTTCGACTGAAGAAAGAAAGACATGGACATCTTGGATGACATGGGGGTGAGTAAATTATCAGCAAAAGTTTTTTTTAAAAGTGAACTAATCCTTTAAAGCCATTTCTTACATAATTTGAGGCATTTCCAAATGAAAAAGGAAATTAACAATAATAATGCACTCTCAAAAAAATGAACTCTCTAGCAACCATCCAGAACACCACAGCAATATGATAATAAGTAACACTGAGAGCACCTTAGCAACATCCTAGTGGCCACTCAGAACCTCACATAAATATAAAAACACTGAGAGCACCTTAGCAACTCCCTAGTGACCACTCAGAACACAACCACAACATAAAAACACTGAGAGCACCTTAGCAACTCCCTAGTGACAAACTCAGAACACAACCGCAACATAAAAACACTGAGAGCACCTTAGCAACTCCCTAGTGACCACTCAGAACACAACCACAACATAAAAACACTGAGAGCACCTTAGCAACTCCCTAGTGACAAACTCAGAACACAACCACAACATAAAAACACTGAAAGCACCTTAGCAACATCCTAGTGGCCACTCAGAACCTCGCATAAATATAAAAACACTGAAAGCACCTTAGCAACATCCTAGTGGCCACTCAGAACCTCGCATAAATACAAAAACACTGAGAGCACCTTAGCAACTCCCTAGTGACCACTCAGAACACAACCACAACATAAAAACACTGAAAGCACATTAGCGACTCCCTAGCAACAATCCAGAACACCACAGCAATATGATAATAACACTGAGAGCACATTAGCGACTCCCTAGCAACCATCCAGAACACCACAGCAACATAACACTGAGGACACCATAGCAACTTCCTAGCAACCTTACAGAACACCGCAGCAACATGATAAAAACAGTGAGAGCACCTTAGCAACACCCTAGTGACCACTCAGAACACAACCACAACAAAAAAACACTGAGAGCACCTTAGTAACTCCCTAGCAACCATCAAGAACACTACAGCAACATAAAAACAATGAGAGCACCTTAGGAACTCTCTAGCAATCATCCAGAACACTACAGCAACATAACACTGAGAGCACCTTAGCAACTCCCTATTGACCACTCGGAACACAATAGCAATATGTTAAAACACTCATAACGCCTTAGCAATGCCCTAGCAACCACTCATAATATCAAAAAAGAGAACGATGATACATATCTGGATGCAATGTATTTGCTTGAATTGAAAAAAAACATTTAAAGTTTAGATTTGTGATGTCCGAGTCCTCTCTCTCCTCACAGGTGAAGGCAGAGGCGTCATGGGACTGCACCGTTCACAATAGTCCTGAACTAACTCGAGCAACAGGGCAGGATCAGAGGGTTTATCTCACCATCCGCATTGTCGTTCTGCTCAGTCATCCCGCACAAATGCAGCTGGTCCTACGCAAACGCATCTGTGTGAACCTCACCGGACGACAGGTGTGACAGTTAATATGATATTGTATTGAATAGATGATGTTATTTTTGTGCTTCGGTTTTTATTGATCTGATTTGTTTGGCCTGCAGGGTTTTGCTCAAAGTCTGTTCAGGAGGATGTCTCACCGCAGCTCTATTTACGGCTGTGGAGTCACATTTGAGATCGTCTCTAATATCCCAGGGGTACGTCAAGCACATAAGCATGCAATTCTAGATCAGATGAGCTGCATTGTGGATTTTTTAGACTTGTGCTACTGTTCGCAAGTTTGGGGTCAGTATGATTTTGAATGTTTTTGAAAGAAGTCTATTCTGCTCACCAAGGCTGCATTTATTTGATCAAATATTATTACAATTTATAATATTTGATTTTTATTTGAATATATTGTAAAATGCAATTAATCTTATTTGAACAAAGCTGAATTTTCAGTGTCACATGACCCTTCAGAAATCATTCTAATATGCTGATTTGCATTTGTTCACAGGACATGCAGGGCTCTGAGGACAGGGAGATGCTCGCCCGACTGGCCACCAGCACTGACAACCTAGGAACTGACAGTGAAGCCGCAATTGAGAAGTACCTGCGGAGTGTGTTAGCCGTGGAGAACATCCTCACGCTGGACCGTCTCAGACAGGTGTGGTCTCCTGTATATATGCTGTATTGTATCGGTGGTGATACTGGAAAGTACATTTACATGTCATATTTGTATTTTGGTGAATTCAGGAGGTTTCAGTAAGGGAACATTTGACAGACAAAGGAAAGATTCCCAAACGCTGCCTCAGTTCACCAAATGTACACCGGGTAAGACCTGAACAATGTCTTTGAGCAAAAGTCATCATGTAAATCAGCCCGAACTTCAACCAGAAATGAAACCCAATCTGTGTGTTTTTCAGCTCTCTGGCAGCAGGAAAGATCTGTCCACCAGCCAAGACTATACGGTGAGAAAAAAACAGCTTAAATAGTGGCTTTGACACAGTTTAGTAAATACGTATCATGCCACTATTTTCATCACTCAGTTACATCATGTATACTGTCCATCCAGATGTTGAAGTTGTTTACTGGTGGTTGTGTCTGTACTTTGTCTTTCTTTAGGGTGTTTGGGGCAGTCAGCAGGAGATTTCTGTGCCTACATCATCCCCAAAGAGTACATCTCACTCATCATCAATACAAAGTCTAAACTCAGAGCCAGGTAACTGTCCTCTTCCTGTTCTGCTGTCTGTCATCTTCACAGGTGAAACAGAGGTTACATTACCTGATTAAGTTACCATACCATAGCAACATAATACAGTAAGAACAGCTTAGCAACAGTCTACAGCTCTCCAGCAAGCACCACTTTTCTTTAGATAACTTAAACCTAGTGTCAAGATCTCTGGCTGTTGAAGGTTGTTACTGATTATAAGTTTTGTTGACCTGCTGGCCTGTGCATGATCTCTGCACTGCATGGCGCTTGTAAAAAGGTTTGTGTTTGGTGTTTTAAGGGTATAACAGTTTAGACCCAGAGACCAGTAGTGAAGAATTAAGACAAAGTGTCAGGAGTGCAATTAATTAAAGACATTTTTTTTACTGAAGAATAGTTTGCAGTTTCATCAGCAGAAGCCAGCTTCAAGTCTCAAAAGGAGTTCGTAGGCCACGCTCCCCTCTCTACCAGTCTCGTCATACCGTACATACAGTTGTTCCAACAGTTATACTGCTTTCAAGGTCTAGCCACGTCATTATTGCGAGGTGTATGATTCTGATTGGCTCAGAGAAAATGAACAGTCATGGTAAATTTCCACAAGGATAGATAGCAGAGCATATCACTAAACTAGGCAGACTAGTTGTCGCCCCATGACTAGATTTAGATCATTGTTGACCTCGGAGGTTGCAGAAAGGCGTCTTCACGTCTGGTGTTGTGTGCAGAAAATGTCCATCTTCAATATTGGGCCTGCACAGATCATGCAACGCACACACAAAAGCTCCCGAGCATCACAGATCTCCCAAGGTTGGAGAGTCTTAACTACATATCAACAAAGCACTTCACCAAAACATACTGATAACATGTGCTTTCTCTCAGTGAGAGGTACAGACAAGAGTACAGGCAATATTCATCTGGATTCTTTAGTGTTTCAGAAAAAGGAAATATAAAATTAATAAAATAAAATAAAAATGAAAGACAAATCCATATTTAATCTCTGGAAGCCGGGCTAAGTGAGCAGACACTGTTACTGCACTCCCAGCATGTTAGGGGCTGTGTTACAAATAGGCCAGACGCCACTCAAAGACCAAATACAAACTTTAGAAAACAGAAGAAGAACAAACAATCAGTAGTTCTATTGAGTAAAATCAACTGGAATTAATCATTAGAAATAGGAGGATAACTATTAATTAAGGCTTTGATTATGAATCTGATTAAGATATTTACAGGTATATTGAAGCGGCAGGGGATTTGAGAACCCCCTTCAGGTGCATCACAGAGTAATTATGTAAAACGGTAGCAGAATGAAGTGTAGTGTGCTTTATTCAGCCGCTGTGCTCTGGATGGAGGCGCTGATTTACTTCTGGATGTTTGTTAATGCTTTGCACTCTTTTTTGCTGAAATGGGTTTCCTGCTCTTTTCTCCTATGCTCTTCTGCTGCTCCTTAAACCTGTATCCCTGCAGGTCTCTCAGGATTTGCTGCGTCTTATTTCTCCCCAGTGAAAGCTCTAGTATCTCCAGTACCCAAGATGTTCAAGTCTTTGTTATCCAAGAAAGATGAGAAGAAAGAGCCACCTCCTCCAGCTGCTGCCTTTGAGCAGGTACACACTGTAAACTCCTGCTGTGACTCAAAACTTACTTCACAAATTATTTCTATAATCAGAAATGCATGAAATGGTATTTCCATCAGCACCATATAACGTTTGTAAAGCTATTTGGTTTTGATAGTTTATTGTTCATTATTTTAGGCCAGCAGTTATCTCATCTTGATTTAAATGATGTAGGGGTTTTTTAAACTTAATTTAAAAAAATTGCAAAATGTGTGGAATTCCTGGTAAAACACTCAATAATATTTGTATTGCCCTTTAATTTCACCCAGAATTTGCCACGTATTATTGTGCAGTCTGTCAGTCTTGAAGACATCAACAGCTGTGAAATGGTAAGTCTGTTCAGATGGAACTTGAAAAGCTAAATATATTAAATCTATATTTATGTATGTGTACAAATATTATATATTTTATATAAATATACATTTTAAATATTAATACACTATATTGCCAAAAGTATTGGGACAAACCTCCAAATCATTGAATTCAGGTGTTCAATCCCTTCATGGTCACAGGTGTTTAAATCAAGCACTAGGCATGCAGACACTTCTACACACATTTGTGAAAGAATGGGTCTCTCTCAGGAGCTCAGGGAACTCAAGCGTGGGGCCGGGATAGGTTGCCTCCTGTGCAATAAGTCCATTCCTGACATTTCCTCACTACTAAATATTCCATGCTCAACTGTTAGTGGGATTATAACAAAGTGGAAGCAATTGGGAACAACAGCAACTCAGCCACGAAGTGATAGGCCACGTAAAATCACAGAGCGGGGTCAGCGCATGCTGAGGGTCACAGTGCACAGAAGTCACCAACTTTCTGCAGAGTCAATCGCTCCAGACCTCCAAACTTCATGTGGCCTTCAGATGAGCTCAAGAACAGTGCATAGAGAGCTTCATGCAATGGGTTTCCATGGGCGAGCAGCTCATCCTTACGTCACCAAGTGCAATGCAAAGCGTGGGATGCAGTGGGGTAAAGCACGCCACTGGACTCTAGAGCAGCGGAGACGTGTTCTCTGGAGTGACCAATCACGCTTCACTGTCTGACAATCCCATGGACGAGTCTGGGTTTGGCGGTTGCCAGGAGAATGGGACTTGCCTGACTGCATTGTGCCAAGTGTAATGTTTGGTGGAGGGGGGACTATGGTGTGGGGTTGTTTTTCAGGGGTTGGGCTTGGCCCCTTAGTTCCAGTGAAAGGAACTCTTAATGCTTCAGCATACCAAGACATTTTGGACAATTTCATGCTCCCAACTTTGTGGAAACCGTTTGGTGACGGCCCCTTCCTGTTCCAACATGACTGCGCTCCAGTGCACAAAGCGTTGGTCCATAAAGACATGGATGAGCGAGTTTGGTGTGGAGGAACTTGACTGACCTGCACAGAGTCCTGACCTCATCCCGATAAAACACCTTTGGGATGAATTAGAGCGGAGACTGCGAGCCAGGCCTTCTCGTCCAACATCAGTGCCTGACCTCACAAATGCGCTTCTAGAAGAATGGTCAAATATTCCCATAAACACACTCCTAAACCTTGTGGAAAGCCTTCCCAGAAGAGTTGAAGCTGTTATAGCTGCAAAGGGTTGGCCAACTCCATATTAAACCCTATGGATTAAGAACGGGATCTCATTAAAGTTCATGTGCATGTAAAGGCAGGTGTCTCAACATTTTTGGCAATATAGTGTATAAATAAAATATTTTATATTTATATAGTAGTGCTGTCAAATAGATTGTGATTAATTGCATCTAACATAAAAGTTTGTGTGAGTCTGTGTGTCTCCATAACTTAGGGTTTACCTAAGAACCAATGTCCCAACAAGCTATTATGGGGACATTTTTGGGTCCCCATGAGGGAAGCAGCTTATAAATATTACAGAATTATGTTTTTTAAAATATAAAAATAGTCTATGGAAAGTCCCCATAAAACATGAAAAACCAATATGTGTGTATATACCTCCCAGCCAAAAAAAAGTTGCTGTTTGGATTTAAATAGGCAAATATGGAAATAAATGTTGTGATGTATGGAAGTAAAATAATGCCAAATGTTTTTGAAATAAAAAAAGCCTGTTGAATTGCACTACTTGAAAAAAATATGCATTGCATTAACCATGATTGCATTTTAATGAAGTGTATTTTTAGGGCTTGCATTTATATGGGCTGAAATTCAACATGGTTGTATATTTAAGCTGTGAATATTTCAATTCAAAACATTTCAAACACATTTTCATTCATAAAAATTCAATAATCCATATTCTCCTTTCATATTTCACTTCCAAAATATTCAAAATGTTTAAAAATACAACCTATAATATTCAACAGGCAATTTTCGGTCTGTTTTATTTCGCTTTACAAATTCGCTCCACAATTCAGTGGTTCAAATTCGACGGCAAATTCGACATTGAATCAGGGACTGGAGGAAAAGCAATAGACTACCGATGCATTATATCTATCTGCTGTTAGTCGCCCTCACCAGTAGGTGGTGCAAGCGCAACGCGTGTTGACAACATCAAAGCAACCGACAGAGACGAGAAACTTTCATAAAACATAATTTGCTGAAATGGACCGAGCGGTGAGTACGAGTTATTATGAGTGTATATATAGTATATAACTTACATGTTGAAAAGACTGATTAAGACACAAATCATCACACGAGCGTTTACTCAAGTGTCTTATGATTCGACTTTTTACAGCGTTCAAAAGGAAGGTGATTTTTCTGATGAATCCAGAATTCCCTCGCCTTTAGCATTGATATAGGCCTAAATACTTTGCAGTCACGTCACTAACATGGATACCTGGCGGGCAAAAGGCAAACACTGAGAGAATGAAGTACTTGCCAGCCAGTACTAGTGACATCACGTGCAAAGTATGAATTAATAGGATCTTGCCAGGACGTCGCCAGTATTAATATACAAAAGTTGGTGTTTTGAGGTGTAAACGATCATCGTCTGCATGCCAGATAGTTGTGCGATTGGAAGCACAATAACCACATTTTGTCAGCGTTTGTTGCCGCGCCAGTTATCCATGTTAGTGACGTGACTGCAAAGTATTTAGGCCTAAAAATCACCTTCCTTTTGAACGCTGTAAAAAGTCGAATCATAAGACACTTGAGTAAACGCTCGTGTGATGATTTGTGTCTTAATCAGTCTTTTCAACATGTAAGTTATATACTATATATACACTCATAATAACTCGTACTCACCGCTCGGTCCATTTCAGCAAATTATGTTTTATGAAAGTTTCTCGTCTCTGTCGGTTGCTTTGATGTTGTCAACACGCGTTGCGCTTGCACCACCTACTGGTGAGGGCGACTAACAGCAGATAGATATAATGCATCGGTAGTCTATTGCTTTTCCTCCAGTCCCTGATTCAATGTCGAATTTGCCGTCGAATTTGAACCACTGAATTGTGGAGCGAATTTGTAAAGCGAAATAAAACAGACCGAAAATTGCCTGTTGAATATTATAGGTTGTATTTTTAAACAGTTTGAATATTTTGGAAGTGAAATATGAAAGGAGAATATGGATTATTGAATTTTTATGAATGAAAATGTGTTTGAAATGTTTTGAATTGAAATATTCACAGCTTAAATATACAACCATGTTGAATTTCAGCCCATATAAATGCAAGCCCTAAAAATGCAATCATGGTTAATGCAATGCATATTTTTTTCAAGTAGTGCAATTCAACAGGCTTTTTTATTTCAAAAACATTTGGCATTATTTTACTTCCATAGTGATGTTATTTCCATCAAGAGGTGCACACATTTTTGGTCAGTATCTTGTGTTGACAATGCAAGAGTCCAGCACTCTGTGAAGTCTCCTCCAGCACATCCCAAAGCTTTTCAGTGAGTTTAAGGTCTGGACTCAGAGGAGCCGATTCATGTGTGGAAATGATTCTTCATGCTCCCTCACAACCATTCTCTCAATCTGAGTCTGAGGAATCTTGATGTTGTCATCCTGGAATATGGCCATGATGTGTTTTCCTACATGGATGTTTAAGAAATTAAAAGCGTACACACTCCATCGATTAGGGTTAGAAGAACTGTTGCCAAACATATAAAATGCTAGAAACATAATCACTGCAATAATGATCCAGTCACTGTCTCTTAAGCATTTGCCTGCAACTTTTCTTTTGGCCAGGCAGTGTGTATGTAAATATGGTGTGTGTATATACAAACTTTTATGTTAGATGCAATTTGACAGCAGTATCATACATAAAATATATGTATTTGATCTTGTGCTGTTGAAAACATTTAGATGTGTTTTATTTTGAAGATTACACAGGCTCCTTCAGAACATGGTGCTCAAGACAGCCAATCAGAATCTGCATCCTTTGGGTCCATATTTCCGGTTATTCCTGATGAAGTAGAGATCGCTGAAGCATCCAGCATTTACTCAGAAACCACGTCTGAGATCCAGATAGTAAGTTTACATGTTTTATAGGCATCTCCTTATGAGTATGCGGAACAGTTTTTGGTTATGTGGTGTAGTGGGTAACTTAAAAGTTGCTTTTGATACTGTGTATATTATTACTTATAGCTTGATCTCTATGATCTCCTCAGAGCCATGCTATGGAAACTCCTATTTCAGAGAAACCAGAAAACGTTGAGGAGATTCTTCCGCCTCTTCCTCAGGAAGTTCCACTTTTTCCTGTTCCTCCAGTGGCTGAGGAAGTTCTACCTACTAATCTTTCTTTTGAAGTTGAGGAGGTTCTTCCTCTAGCTGTTTCTCCAGAGGTTGAGAATGCTTTACCTTCTAATCTAACTCCAGAGGTTGAGGAAGTTCTACCTCCATCTGTTTCTCCAGAGGTCAGAGAGATTCCTTCAGAAGCTGAAGAGGCACAACCTCCTACTGTTCCTTCAGAGATTGAGGAGGTTTCACCTCCTTCTGCTTATCCAGTAGACCCCAAGCAAAGTCCAGTTGGTGATTCCACCTACAGCTCCATCAGCGACGTCTCAAGTGGATACCTCTCCACAAGTGTCTCCACAGCGACTCTCTCTGACTGTGCGATTTCAAATGTTGATCCTCCTCTTCCCAAAAGCACTGAGGCCAAGTCTACTTCCAAAAAGATTGAACCAAAAACGAACAGTGTGGTTGTGCCAACATCTCCAGAGCATCAGTCAAAACTTGAACCAGCTGACCAAGAACATGGAGAACAGATATCTACAGAATTGCAGACATCAGAAGAACATGGTCAAGTGTCTCCTTTAGATGCTGCATCTCAGAAACTCATTGTTTCTGCTTCCTCGCCTCAAAAAACCAATGACCCCACTGACATTGTCGGTTCGGCCGGCCAAACATCTTGTTCAGGAGCCACAGCTCCATCAGTACCATCTACGCCATTAGCACCAACAGCTGCCTCAAAACCATCTGACCCATCTGTACCAGTAAAGACTGCTAAGCAGTCAGCACCTTCCCAGCAATCAAGACCTGAACAAACCAAGTCCACTCCCGCTTCCATCGCCAACCCTTTCCAAATCCACAGAGTCAAGACCTCTGGCCTGAAGTCTTTCAAAGGGATTGTGCATGAGGAAGATGAAGAGGGTAAAACTAAACACGTTGACTCTTTATCTGAGTCTCAAGAGAGACTAGAGATCCTTTCAGATTCAGAAGAAAGCTTTGAGACTCCCGACTGGCTGAAAGAAGGGGAATATGTGACTGTGGGCGCCAATAAAACTGGAACAGTCCGTTATGTTGGACCAACTGACTTTGCAAAGGGCGTTTGGGTTGGAGTGGAACTTGACGTTCCAGCAGGTTGGTAATGCTCTTGAACTTCTATATATCAATAGATCAGTAGAGTCGGCAATATTACCGTCATGCATATCATATTCCAGAGACTGCAAAGACTTCACAGCGGTTGACTAACCAACTGTTCCAATTATTCAAAATAACGTCTAACCCCATAATCAATGGACCATATATTGTAATCATTAGCTTTCTTCTTATTCTGAAAGTCTATGGCAGCCCATAGAACCACTTGCGGGAAAGTTATGAAATTTGGCAAAAACATAGGACAGTCTGAATTGTCACCATAGCAAATTTCTCTGACTCAAACACTCTAACACCACCAACTGTCAAAAGTTGCATACATGTTTATGCTTTTGAACTGTAAGGGCTAGAAACAAAATTGGTTGAAAGTGATTAAATCATTACTAGTGACTGTATTTATGATTTTCAGGCATCTTAATATGCCTTTAATTGCTCATTGTTGCAATTGGTCTGATGGCATAGTGGCATGACTTTATGTGCCTTCATTGTTCTTCACTTGGATGCACCACCAAATATTTATGCTCTTTATTTCTAGGTAAAAACGATGGTTCGGTTGGCGGTCGCCAATACTTCCACTGCAACCCTGGTTACGGCGTTCTTGTGAGAGCAGATCGGGTCACGAAAGCAACAGGTACCGCTAAAAGGTCGAGGCAGAAACGCAAGCAGAACCTCTCGGGGTCTAGTCCCAACCTGGCAGCCCTTACAGCGTTGGCCAAAGGAGAGGCTGGAGTACGCAAGGGGGAGAACAGGAAGTCTTGGGTTAGCTGAGGAAAATGTGTCCTTGTTGAGGTCCGTGTACTGAGGACTGGTGCTGCAGCAGTATTGGTACTACACTGAAACACTACACTGATACTCGCACGGATGTAACTGCAATTTGATTTACTAATGCAATACTCTACACTACTTAGTGCCTAGTGTTCAAAACCCCCATGTCTTGAGGTGTATTTCCAGCCTTAATAAGCAGTATTTATTGTATTGTTTTTTAAATGTTTTTTAACACAGCAAAGTGCACTGTTTATCTGGAACCAGGGTTCGATACGTGGAAAAATAAGGCTTTTGATGGATTCAGAGCGTTTCCTGATTTTACAGTATATATGGAGGTTCGAGGGTTTTACCTGTGGAGATTAAAAGTGCCAGACAGTTTTATTAATAAATGATTGTGTTTTAGTGTTATTACGGTGAATTAGTTCTGTATTTTCTCTTGGTTTGATACCTTTGTATTATTATTTTTTTTCTTTTTGATTAAGTAATTTATCATCAAATTGTTATTTAATTTATTTTGCTGATCAAAGTAATGACACAAATATTAATGTTGAGGATTTTATATTGCATTGGTGAGAGTAATAAACATGTTATTTTATCATCATGCCGGCTGAAGTGGTGAAAGATTTTATAGTATATTGAGGTTTTTTTTTTTAATCTTGCCTACTTATAAACATGAAATGGTGACACTACACTTTAAACTCATTAAACTCAGCCATGAAAGAATAAAATCACATGCTTGATCATCAATATACCTTTATTTCCCAGAAGATAAAGTACTAAAATAAACACAAGTTTTAAAAAAAGTCATTTTAAACAAAGAAACTGTACAAAAAGTTCATATATATACTATTGTATACTTACAGAACAGTCTACTGTCCAAAAAAGGCACTAAATTCTTAAATGGAGATACTGATGATTCAGAACAGAATGCTTTTGAAATTATAGAATTATTTGATTCAAACAATCTTAAAATTCAGTTACTGTATTCTGTTTATTTAAACAGTTGCTTTTATAAGCCTATAGATTTTTCGTTTATAGACATATGAAAATGCACTCTGAGGAACTAAATGCAAAGCACCCCCTTTAAACCAGCGGGGTTACGTTATGGGTTCACAGAATAAAGCCGTCCGTTGCTCTGGAATCAAACACTTGAGACAACAGAGCGAGTCATTCGTAGTATGTCACTGTGAGATCATGTAAATGTCGATATTTGACGTCATACTGCAGTTTGGCACATTCTATCATGTGTATTAAGTTTCAAGAGGCTCTAATGACACAACCTTTTGAAGTGTTTCTTGTTCTATAAATACAACTGTGAAAGGGCATTTAAACATTGTAGCGATATACAAAAAAATGGGTCTTTCAATTGCTGTAATGTTCAAATTCAACCAAGTTGAAATGTGGCAAATAAAATGGTGAGTTTCTTAAGTGAAGGGGGTGCTTCATCTGAATCAGACACGCTTCAGGAGACTGCTCTGAACATAAAACAGAAACTGTGTAAAACAATCAAATAAAAAGAATCTTGAAATTAATATTCAACAAAAATTGTCATTTTCGTAAATATCAATTGAACAATTGTACACAGGAAGATAGAGGAAGGATACATAAAATCAGGGCCTCATTCATGACCCGGGCAGAACAATTTGTTTGTCAAAATCATTATGTAATTGTCGTTTTTTTTAATGTTTATTTATTAGGAGTGTAACGGAAAAAAATCGAACCGTACCATTCTCCACCCACGGTTCGGCACGCACTTGCACCACAGTTCATCTCAATATCACGACGCAAACGCAATAATATGGTTTGTTGAAAAAAACTATACGTATAACAGGCAGACAGGGTTAGGCTAATGTTTCGGTTGATGGACACGCATTCTGGCTTCCCCTAAACCTTGTCCAACGTGAGCGCCGCATATGTGTATGACCAGTCATTTACACCATCATCAACCGGGTGTTAGGCGGGACCAGAACAGCACACGTTGCCATCTGTGCTCATCCTTCCCTCGGGTCATTTTGACCCAAAACTCGTTTAAAATAAAAATATAAAATTTAGTGTTTTTCAGAGTGCTCCAAGACACACAAAAAATGTACTGGAATCGTGTTTGTTGTAATACAAAAAAAAGTAATATCCTTCCCTCGTGGGTCAATTTGACCCCCTTAGGAATTAATGTAAATGTGAGGAATGCTTCGGTACACATAGAATACCTAACAAATGCTCAATTCACACTAAAAATGCTAAAACATTACCAAAACATGATTTTATAATGTCTACATCTGAATACATACTGAAGAACTGACTTTAGGGCCCAGTGAAACAGCTAGACATCTAGTGGCAAGAGGCATGAAATATCATGTCATATTATTATTATTTTTATTTTTTCCACAAGAGGTTGGCAGAGACACCCAAATAGACCCAATGTGAGATATTTTGAGCTGGGTTATGAAATGTTAAGAATGTGCTTAAATTATATTATTTATTGATTCAAATCTAGTAATTTAAAGGGTAACTAAACCCCTGATCACAGCCTAACTTCACCCACTGGCAATATTTGAAAAATGCTGGAAAAGTACGCAGAGCCCAACCGAGACAGAAGGGATGAAACGAGGGCAGGGCTGAACGGGGGGGCGTGCACCTGAGACCCGCAGTGCTGGCTCAAACTGGGTTAACTCACTTTATAAGTGTTTATTAAAACACTTTATACCCAAATGCCAAAACATTTACTCGAATCAATGAACAGCACTAATAAAGCCCCAGTCTTGCAGATCATTAACTTAAAAATTATGTTCTAGGATTTAGTTACCCTTTAAAATGTAAATAAAATAACTAAAAAAATTTCCTAAAAATTGCATTTAAATGTAAATTAAAATGTAATTTATATAAGCTTTCTGTACCAAAAAAAAGTCCAATATTAAGGCCCATTTTTGACCCGCGAGGGAAGGATTTGTTGCAGGTTGCGAGGGAGGGATCATTTAACAAATTCACACAGAAATGATATCAACATGCCAGTCTTGGGGAGTATCTAAGCAAACAGTAGGTTATGTCTAAAGTGAACGTAAACAGTCGAGAAAGACGTGTGTCTATCAGTATCAGTGCACTGGATCCGTGTGTCATGTCTTAGAGAGCAGGAATATTAGGCTGCTGTCACTTTGTGTTTTAATGTTAATCACACAACAAAAGACAAGGAAATCACTCACCGCTCTTGACTGAATAGCTTTTGTAACTTCAATTCAGTTCATGCAGTGAAGATTAGCTATATGCAATGTTGTTTTACATTTGATTACCTGAAAACTACTTGTAATTATTTTATTAAATCTTTATTTTATTTGTATCTTTGCTCTTTTGTATTTATTTATGCTGCTGCTTGTAGTTAGATTATTTGTTCTTATTTTCTTTATTTTTATTTTATATATCAGACCGAACCGTACCAAATCCGTGACCCTAAAACCGTGATACAAACCGAACCGTGAGTAATTTGATCTGCTACACCGTATCAATTACGCAAGAAAAGTTCTACGAATTATTTGTTCTGCTCGTTTATCAAATGAATGAAGCCCAGTGAGTGAAAGTTCTTTTAGAACCTTTTCAGAATACATTAAGCTACATTTTGGAACCAAGCTTATGTTAGACGAGAGTTCAGACTCTCAGAATCTCTGTGGCAGCAGAGGAAACACTCATCAGTCAGTCTCTCTAGAACACTGTGAAATTCTGAGGTCATTTCACACTGATAATAAAGCCTTGTGGACGCACTGGGAAGGAGTTCTGACTGCTTTCACCTTCAGCCAAAACTTTGGAGGAATGATATTTCACGTTGACATCTTTAGATCTAAATATCTAAACACAATGAGAACAGATGCTTCGGTCTTGACTCTTTGCGTGAATTGCACGTAAATAAAAACATTAACGTTAAATAAATACAAACATAAGAATAATGCTTTAATGCTAATTAACTGTGGGCAATGCTGGACATTGAGCAGTCTAAAATAAAGGAAGCTAGCGGTCTGCCGACTGAAGTCTCTCCGCAGGTTCATTTAGAGTCTAGGAGACTTAAGCTTTTGCACTGAATAACTTGCGCTTTGGCGGTTATGAAACCATATCTTTCAAGTTTCACTATGATTATAATTCAGTTTTCCCCCTTTGCACATGAAAGTACAGTTTAATGCAATTGGGTGAATCTCACAAAGAAAAGAAATTTATGGCAAAAATGCATATTTCCCTCCAAATTTGTTTGTCAAAAAGACGACAGATACCATAAATACTTTTCAATTTGAATATATTTTTCCCCACATTACAGTAATGAATTTTTTTTTTTTTAATTGCTTTAAAATATGCAAAAAAAAACGATCTTAGCCGTCCTTAAAACATTGTTTATTCTGTGCATTTTATTATTATTTTTTCTCTCTCAAATGTGTTCTTGGCAGTTTTCATGAGATTCACCCAACTGCTGTTTGATGAGAAACCATACAAAAAGAAAGTAGAAACATTAACTGAGAACATCTGTAGTGGGAATGAAGAGTTCATCGTGGATCCAGAGCAGAAATAAAGTACAGCTTTGCCGTTTGAAAACGTCTCTGCACATTCAGACTCACCTCTCTCCTAAACGATCTGCCTTGAGCTTATCCTTGAGAACGGTGGGATGAGAGTTACTGGAGCACAGAGACGGGAAGCACACGAACATTATACGAGTTACTGGAATGAGGTATGAGGTTTGGGTCAGCTTCTCTGCAAGGGTTAGGGAGGCTTATATAAGAGCCGTATGTAATGGGCCAACCTTCCACTTGTCATTTACTCTGGGTTTGTTTAGTGGTTCAGCAGGAGTGTTGATGGCAGGAGATTATTAGAATCTAAAAGCTTGAGACAGAGCGCTGATTTGGTCATTGCCCCATGAGCATCCATACATTGATTCTCATCGTCCTGCAGTCTTCCTCAGTCATCATCCAGTGCCTCTGTTTTGATTTCGCTGGCCACGCCTCCTGGGCGGGACAGGGCGAGGATGCTGTGATTGACAGCTGCCATCTCCACGGCGAGAGAGATGGGGTCCTGGTGGTCTGCGTGATTGCCTGCGTCATCCTTAAAGAAACAAGTATGTGAATTAAGAAATATACTACTACAAAAATCCTAAATGTAATTTTTTTTTATAGTAGACTAACAAAATTCAAGCAAAATTCTAGATTTGTTATTTTTAATATCATAAATGAATACTCTTATTATACTCAGAGCCAAAACATTACGACCAGTCAAGGTGACGCAAATATCGTTGATCACCTCCTAACAAGGCTATATATTAGGTCTGGGGAGATTAGATAGTAAACAAATCAGTTCTCAATCAATGTGTTGGATGCAGGAGAAATGGGCAGGAATAAAGATCTGAGTGGCTTTGACAAGGGACAAATTGGCGACAGTTTCTCTGAAATGGAAAGGCTTGTGGTCAGCAGTGCTGAGAATTTACCAACAGTGTCTGAGGAGGGACAAACCAGTGACAGGGTGTTGGGCGCCCAAGGCTCATGGATCAGACAGGATAGCCTTCGTTTCCCTTGTGCATCAAAGCCAACAGAAGGTCTACTGTGGCACAAGTCACTTAAATTTTAATGATGGTTATAGGAGGAATGTATCATGTGTATGGGCCTGTGTTGCCTCGGACCAATCAATGATGACCCGTCCACCGTCGAAAGAAGTTCCTACAATGGGCAGACAAGTGTCAGAACTAGACCTTGGAGCAGTGGAAGAAGGTCGTCTGGCCCGATGAGTCCAGTTTTCCTTTACATCAAGTGGAACTATGGGACACCGACAGTCCAATCCGATGGAGGGAGTGTGATACTCTGGCCAAAGTTCTGCTCTGAAACCCTGGGACCGGCCATCCAAGTGGATGTAAATTTGACATGTGCCACCTACCTAAACAAAAACAGACCAGGGACACTCCTTAATGACAATGGTGTTCCCTGGTGGAAGTGGCCTCTTTCAGCAGGATAATGCGCTCTGCCACACTGCACATGTTGTTCAGGAATGGTTTGAGGAACATGATGAAAAGTTCAAGGTGTTGCCCTGGCCTCCAAATTCCCCAGATCTCAATCCCGTTGAGCATCTGTGAGATGTTCTGGACCAACAGGTTCAATCCACGGCAGCTCCACCTCGCAACCTAAAGGACTTGAGGGATCTGCTGCTAACATCTTGATGCCAGATACCAAAGCACATGTTTAAGGGGCTTGTAGAGGGCATGTCTTGGTGAGTCGGTGCTGTTTTGGCAACACGTGGAGGACCAGCAGCATATTAGCATAAGGTCATAATGTTTTGGCTCATCTGTGTTTTGATTTATTTTTATCCCCAGAAACGTACTTTTATGGCCATTTTTTACTCGTACTGGTTTTTGCTTCTGTACCTTTAAGACTTTTCTTTTAAAATGTGTCTTCATGTAACTCCATCTTGAGCTTTTGTTTATTTGCATGAATAAAGTGTGTGTGTGTGATGTTATTTGTTTCATGCGATACCTGTGTTGGTGAGGTGGGCTCCAGACGGTAGTAACCAAAAGGTCTGTTCACACTTCTCTTCTCAAAATAGGCAACATCACAACCCTGTAATGAAATCAGAATGAAGATCACCTCTAGCAATTGTGTTAATTTCACATTCAACAGAATCTGATCAATAGAAAAAAGATGAGTCTGAGTCGTTTGATTCTCTCACCTGCTCGTTGTAGTCGTTAGCGTCGATGTCGTCGCTGTTGGAGTGTCCTCCAGGGCTCTGCACATCTATCCCGTGGCTTTCCAGGATTGTGGCTTCTTGGAAAAAAGACCCTGTCATGAAACATCTGAAACTATTTATTTTTTTCATTTTAAAAAACGCATTTCTTCAGCTACTTGCCAAGGAAACAGTTTAGTTTAACTTGATCTACTAAAATAACCTAAACTGAAATAAAAAACAATTACTAAATCAACTTTTAAAAAAAAGCAAGACAGCCCTATTCGGACGGTAAGTGTTTCTCGTGGGGTCGTAAGGTATTTTCATCATTGACAGGGGCTAGTCTGTGATTTTTATTGCCGGCCGAATCCAGAATGTCAGTGTTTTTCTCCCACCACCCGTGGAAAAATCCCTGGCCGAATGACCAACTGTTTTTAGACAAACACTATGGACATGTGGTAATTTAATTGCCGTCTGAATATATCACTTCAAAATTCACTGTTTATATCCTGTTTGACAACTGCACAGCACCGTACGGTTGCGCTTCGCTGTTATTTTTATCTTGACTTGTATCACTGAAATGCTGGCAAGTATTTACAAGAGCAATATTTCATCATCGCTCAAAAAATAAGAAGAAAAGCAGGGAAACATTTGAAATGGGCCGTTATTACAGCAGCGATTATATATGTGAAAATAACCGCAGCATTATGTTCACCTCATAAGAGGTTGTTTTCACTTATTAATGCTCATTTCCATGTGGAATAAAATCACATCCAAGACAGAAAACCATTTAAACTATAATGTACTATAATCAATATATCTTCGTATTTTTAAACAGATTTAAATAATAATTAGGATATTTTTCTATTATTAAATAAAATATGCATTTATTCTTATTATACCAAGCATATGACATTTTATTTACAGCACACAATCATGTTATTGACCATGTGAGCAGCACGTTCCCGTTCACAGAAATCGTTCCTCCACCGTGAACAAATCACTATCTGAGTGCAAGAGTTTTATCACTGAGGTGGCATGCACATTTATTTTTACGGACCTCCACGTGAGAAACAATTACAGTCCAAATAGGGCTATACACTATATTTATTTATTATTATTAAAACTTTAAAATTGATACTGATAACTGATAACTAGAGCTGCACGATTCTGGATAAAGTGAGAATCACCTTTTTTATTAATTTTTTGTTAAATGGAGATCGCGATTCTGAAAAAAAGACAACTAAAGAAAATGACATGCAAACTAGAGGTTCTGACAAAATGGACATTGCTTTAGTCTATTTAAAAGATATATTAATTTGAACCAATTAATAAAAACTTATTTGATTTTGAGTCAGTGTTATTGGATAAATCAGCATTTGTGAATAAATCTTTAGTGATTCAATGACAAACACTTTTTAAGCACTCACTTGTTGCCACCTCCTGGCTATAAGCAATTCAATACATAAAATGTCAAAATACTTTTAAAAGATGATTTATCCCAGTACACTTTTATCCCGTTATTTAAATGTTTGTAACGCATAACTAATGACAATGTGTGGTTGAAAAGCCTGCTTCATACTGTAGCCTACATTTATGGCAGCTGCTCTCTCCGGATCAGCGCCAGCGCACCACAGATTTGAATGTTGCGCTTGCAGTGTGTGATGATCGTACTTTCACAGGTTAGCCAAAGTCCCTAAAGTCTTTGGTTTAAACAGTTTCACATCGCAAGCGCCAGCGGAGCATTTCGATGCCCATATCAATGAACGAGAGCATTCACATCTGAAGCGTGACAGCCGACCCTCTCATTCATGAGGCAAAACACGCGCTGTTCACACTCCGCTGATGCCTGCGATGAGAAACAGGCATTAAAGACACAGCAGAATCGTGCTCATTTAGGAATAAGATCCGGCGGGTGTTTGAATCGAGATCGCAATCTTTTAACAATTAATCATGCAGATCTACTGATAATTATAGCATCTCAATTACACTAATATAAATCAACTAAAACACGTTACCGATATTGGCCCTCCTCTTGATCTCTTTGCGTCGATTGGCAAACCAGTTGTAGACTTTTAAGGACGTGACTCTTTCCAAGTCAGACAACTTCTTTCCTAGGCAGGAAATCAAGACTGAAAGGTAGGTATGATTGTGAAAATAAAAGTAATAGTTAATTTGTAGCGCAACAGATGACTGTCACAAACACACACCAGTGTTTCTACCTGGTTTCTGAATAACAGCATTGCAGGCGTTGGCGATCTCCTCTCGTTTAGCTTCATCTGGATATTGATTATCACTGAAATAACTGAGGAGAGAACAAAATGATCATTTCAAACTGATAGCTCTGGTTTCTAAAATATAAGCAGCCTACAGTTTTGCAAGACCAGCCTGTTTGTTGGCATGAGTTGAGCTTTTATCCTAATTTGAATGTTATTGAGACCTAACACTGACAAAGAGTTTGTTTTCTTCTCTCTTTCGCTCTCTTTCTGTCTTACCTCTCCATCACAGCGAGACATTCCTTCCTCCAGGTGAATCGACTGCCTCTGCGCAGACGGAAGCTTCCAGGGGCGGAGCTTATGGGGGGCGGAGTCTGACGCCACTCCATCTCATCCAGAGATACAGGGGTGGGTCGCATATTTAGTGTGGCACCTGAAAATATATACACTACCATTCAAAAGTTTGTGGGCGGTAAGGTTTTTAAATGTTTCTTTCTTCTGCTCACCAGGGCTGCATTCATTTGATACAGTAAATACAGCTATATTGAATATATTTTAAAGTGTAATTTATTCCTGTGATCAAAGCTGAATTTCAACATCATTACTCATTTACTGTCACATGATCCTTCAGAAATCATTCTAATATGATGATTTAAAGGCACAATGTATAATATTTTTGTAAATATCCAAAAATCACTAAAGCAATGTTATATATTTTGTGGACTTGTGTGCTTACATTGTCCCAAATTTTTCCAAGAATGTTTAAATCCAGAGAAATAAAAAAAAATTACCAGGACACGGATCGTCACACCTGCGTCACCCTTGATTTTTACTTTGTAGTAACCATGGAAACACCAAAGATGCTTTAATTTGCGTTTTATTAGACAGAAGAGCAATTGTTTGGAGAGATTAATGTACAGAAAACAAATCATTGTTCTCCAGCTCAACACAGTTAGTCTTATTGTTTGGTGTTCTTGATTTACCGCGAGTACCATGTTTTACCGCCTAATATCGATCTCACTGCAGTGTGAACAAGTGTCTCATAGTAGCCGCTGAGTGAACGCACAGAGAAGCATTATAACATAACGTTCAACACACTCAATGTATCTAATATGATAAACAGCGCTGCGATTCCCCACATACACATGAGCGGAAGAAGCGGAAGAAGCGGAAGCGTTCGTCTGCGGCAGAATAAAAGCTCTGTGAAATCCAGGCGTCATCAAGATACACCTCAGTTTTTAATAAGCGAACTCTAGCGGCAAATAATTGCATATTGTGGCTTTTACATGATTACATAATTCTGTGATGAATAGAAACTTCAAAAGAACAGCGTTTTTTTATAATCTAAATCTTTTGTAAGATTATAAATGTCCATGGTGTCACTTTTTTTTATCAATTTAATGCATCCTTGCTGAATAAAAGTATTAAATTCTAGGAAAAAAAGTTAAATTCTCAAACTTTTGAACGGTAGTGTACATAAACAGTTCGGCCAGTACTTGGATTCAACCTTATCTTTATAGATCTACCGACCTATGGTAAATTCAAAAGAAGTGAAGTTTGTTAACCTGGTGTGGTCTTCTCAAGCTGGTACCAGCGGTAGAAAGCTCGTTTCTTCTGTTCGCTGAGATCTGAGCCCTGCTGGAGGAGCCAGTGAGAGATTCTGCTCTGACTGATGCCTGACACAGAGAAAGAAAACATAAATCAATAACAAATTAATGCAGTGGTCGATGAAAGACTGGTCAGAATAATGACAAAACGACAGCCCAACATATATAATTCTCTTTAGTAATTATGATTAAATCTATTGCACATAACTGTTCTCTCCTCGCTGAAAGCAAAATGCTGTTAAGACACAACCTGGTTAGGACACAGTTAGCCCCAGACGTCACGGACCGCTGGATGAATGTCTGATGTGTATGGCACACCTAAATGGAAACCCTTTAGGATTTTTGAAGTCGTCATCTGATTGGTTGAATTCTACAGGATTTCTGGCAGACATGTGTCAAATTGGGGTGATGGGTAGCCTGGATGCCAGCCGAATTTAGCCCCGCCCACAAAATTTTTGCTCTGGGAATTCGGTCTGGACTCGATCCATAGAGGAGTTATGCCCGAACAGAAACTTTTCGGACCAATGAAATCATCAGGGCGGGCTTTAGACGATGATGGACAGATGATCAACAGTAACGTAATCATCCACGTCATCGAAGGTGCTTGGGTTGAATTTGCTCTTATCCTAAACGGAGAACTTTTCATATATGCATTCACCTTCACTATTTCTCTCAGAAATGATCGTGTTGGGAAGTACTCCGTGTATCCTTTAATTATTTTTTTACAACACTGGCAAAGATCGTTTACACATCTTTTTCTTCTAACGTTACTTAATCCAGCGCGCGTGCAGACAGGGTTGCCACGTTTTTTTGCAATGTCGCGCAATTGCTACTCAAAACTATAGCCCAAAACAATAGCTTTCGGGGTTCTCCAGAAAAAAATTTGGCGTTTGGTTGGCAAAATGTTATTTTGGCATGTTTGCCTGCTTAAATTCGCATTCCTGGGTCTAAATATCAAATAATTGGGGTCGCTTCAACCCGCGGACATGGAGAACAACCCGCGGGAAAAACACGGACTTGGCAACACAGTGCAGTTGAGTTCTGCTGACATTTGACAACTAACGTTACGCGTCGCTCCGTTGCTCTGATTGGTTGTGGGTCTATCCAATTGAGGTCTTTCCTGGCTCGGTTGAAACGCCCCATATCACAGCCCAATGGAGCGGCATCAGACTCTGACTAGAATTGAGTATGACCACGTCAGGCTAGGTGATGGGGTGATGACAGACTGACCTGTGACTTGTGCCACCACAGCTTGAGAGATGCGTCTGTTGCCCAGAAAGGCTTTGATTTCCTCCTTCACCAGGGTGCTGTCCCGCCTGCACACATCAAACGCAAATATGTGAAGATTCAGTCATCAAACTCATCGCAGAGCAAAATGACTCCGTTTACACCTGGCAAACACAATCACTATTAGATGGCGCTAAATTCAGGTCAGGTTCAGAGTGAGTTTGAATTGGTTTTGACCTGCATTAGAGTTATTTTAGGATCACTGAGATACCATTATAGTTCATAGTATAGACCTTATGCCCCAGAGAAATAAGTGCACAGCCATCTTTAGAATTTTATGTTTGAACTCCGGTTTTTGCAGAATCTCTGTGTATTTCTATGGCATCGCTGGTGAACTGGATGTACTTATTGTCGAGTTAACGAAAGTTGTGATGAGCTTTGTAATGTTTGAAGTGGATGTCATAAATGTCAGTAGAACGGGAAGATTTCAAAAGGAGTGGTTCATTCATAAATCTGTCAGATCTTATACCTTAACTCTGGAAATACAAACTGGAAGACAGAACACAATGAGCGCAAAGCTGAAAAGGGGCGGGGCTACATAAGGTCTATAGTTGAGAAATGTTGCTTTGACAAATAGATTAAATAAAATAGGTTTGAGGTTTTTCTTTGGTTTATTAAACTCAGGGCTTCAGAATGCAACTAAAATGGTTGCAAATGTATTTAGAAATAAATAAATACAAGCATACATTCATACATACAAATATTTTTTTCCTTATTTTTATTTAAAAGAAATTCTACTTTTTAATATTAATGTAATATTTAAAATCCATGTAGGTTGAACCAAAAAAAAAAATGCTGTAGTACATACTGTATATACCCTATTGTTAAAAAACACCAATAAATATTTTTTGTTTTAAGGTTTTTTTATTTGTTTTATTAAAATGTATGTTTTTTTTATATTAAAAAAATCAATATAGTCTACGTTTTGGTTATACTTTATTTTAAAGTGATGTAGTTGCATTGTAATTACTCTACTGAGTAATATTAATGAACTACATGTACTTACTATAGAATAAGGGTTTAGTGGTTAGTAATTATGCATTATTTACTGTAATTACTAGAGTAAGTACATGTAGTAATGTGTAACTACATCACCTTAAAATACTGTTACCTAAGTTTTTATTAATTTAATGTTTTTCAGTTATTTTATTACATCAAGTTAAATGAAGTGAAAATGTTGCTTTGACAATTTGCAAACATAAAACAGGTTTCATTTAGTTCAGTTAACGTTCTTTTTATTATAAGTATAAGCTCAGTTTAAGTGAACTATAATAACCCTGACCCACACTGACCTCATGAGCTCCTCCACCTTGTCGTCTATATCCAGGTCCTCCTCTGAACCCTCCAGCGCGTACGACCTCATTGCTGCCGCACTGTTTACCGGGCAGCGGTTAGGAGATAGTTTCCCATTAGGTGTGGCCGCCAAAGCATCCCGCCCATTCTGCACCATGGCGACCAGAGAGACTGGCGAGGGTAAGACCACGGGCGGGGACGTGGCGTAACTGTTGTTGGGCGATGGCGATAAGTTACCGTGGAACTGCGTCTGCGTCGCTGTGGAGGTGGTGGAAGAAGTTGCCATAATGGCACTGCTAGTGTTATTTGAGGTGGGTGTAGTGCTGGAGGTGGTGCTGTTGGTGGCGTTGGAGTCCGATGGGTCGCGCCGGCCGAATTTGTCTCCGTGCTCACGGTCGAGTCGCTCCAGGGTGTCCAGGGCGTGCACGATCTCCGGTTTGGTCATACCTGTACGCCGCAGTCTCTGGAGCAGGTCGATCTGTTCAATGGTGAAGCGTGGCTCATCTGTGTAGTGAGACATTCTGATGGGACACAGAAGCAAACATTATTGCTGCTCTGCAGCCCAATTAGGGGTGTCGAAATTAATCGTTTCTTCGATGCATCACGATGCAGACGATTCGGTATCGGTTCAGTTGTAGACCATAACCGGTTATAATGTACTGATTCTTTTCTGATGTCATTTGTCGTGCACTTGTATTGTCACAGTAGCATACAATGGCAGAGGGAGCCGAGACACAAGTGAGAGTAATTAAAAATGCTCTAACTACTTTAAAAGTCAACATCTGGGCACATTTCAGCTTGTATGAACAACCTGCACGACCTTGAGAACACACACGTGTGTAAATCAAAGCTATCTGATTTCTAAAAACAAATTCCCGCACTATATGCAGATTTAATGGAGTTCACGTCACCGAAAACAACAGATATGAGCTGTGTTTTATTGATCAGCAGCTCATTTCAAAGACAGCAATATGAGCGAGTGCGGCCACAGCACTGGTCAGATCATTCAGTTTCTTTTCTTTTAATGAAGATGATTGCATGTTGAGCACCTGCGACTTTACTTTTGGTTTAATTTGCGGTAGTTTGTGCATTGGCTTAATGAAGAGATACTCTTCTGTGGCGTTGCGTGCTGCGATAGCGCTGTCCTATCTGGCTATAACGTCATATAGCCTATAACACACATTTATTTATTTTATTTTATTTCTTTACATATGTGGTTTCAACAACCAGATGCATTTAGACGTTAGTTTTGACTGTAATGTGGCCCGACCACCTCTTAAAGTGGCTTTTAGTATTTCCTTTTGTGTATTTGTTCTAAATGCTCCTGTTGTCTTCTGTGCCCAGACTTGAGTTTTGTTTGATACATTTAAGAAGCATGTTTTCTTTGAGCAGGTAAAATTAAAGGTTCAGTTAATATATCTGACTGCTTGTATTTATTGACAAAATTGTATACATGTGGATCAGGTGCATCATGATTTTTAATTGAACCGAATCGATGACATGATAATCGTAATCGAACAGAACCGTGAGGCCAGTGTAGGTTCACACCCCTAAGCCCAATACACATCAATCACATGTGCATCAATGGCCATTATAAGAGAAGAAATAATGAGAAAATACATTCAGAATTATGAGTCTGTACACTGCATACTGTGTAGTAGTTAGGGTTCGGTAACGTTGACATTTTTACCAGTACCTGAAATTCGGTACTTTAGGGATGTTTACCTCACTGTAAAGAAAGACACTTATAGAAGTGTTATTGACATTAAGCCAGAGCTGCCTTTGTCGCTGTCTGCCATTGTCTGTAATGTTTGTATACTGTAATATGTACCAGTAAATTGTAGGCTACTAGCTACTTAATTGAATTCATAAAAACAACCATTTTATTTTTTTATTTATTTTTTTCATTTCAATTAAAAGATTTCCCACAAATTCTGTGTTGTGTATTTTCTGGTAATCAAATGAAGACATAAAACATTAATTTCATTTATTTAATTAATGTTTTAATTTAAACTTTGAGCTTTATTCTATTAAAATTAAAACATGGAAGAAAAATTGTGATTTATTACTTAAAGTTTTGATAATTATTACATTAATGTTAGTATTATTATTACATTGAGACGTATCAAAATTATCCAGAACAACAGGCATTTTTTTGTCAAGTTAAACAACTTAATTTGATGGGTTGTCGTGAAGACCTTTTGAGTTTCTGTGTGTTTATGATGATAGTTTCTCAAATAAAATGGTAAAATGCTAATGAAGTGACTCTCAGAGTGGCTTTGGAGATAAAGTTCAGTCATTCATGTTCTCGTATGAGATGGAAACACGACCGTCACACACGATTGTGTGTGTGTGTGTGTGTGGTAATTTAAACCACGCATATTTTGTAATATTATTGACACATTACCTCAAAATGTTGCACAATTAAGAGAGTGTCATCAAGTTAGCATCTAAGGGTGGGTTGCACCAATAAGGATTAATCTTAAATCTAGATTAAATCAAGGTTTATCTAATTATTCTGTTGCACCAAACTTTAAACCTTATTTAAAAATAAGCATCATTTTGATCCTGGATTTCATTTATATGCAAGGTAAATTCTGCCACTCATCTTGGTGTAGAACAAAGAAAAGGGGAGAGGAATATATTTAGCATTTAACACACATTATCCGCATCCCAGACAGCAGTGATGATGAGATGAGTACCAGTGATCTCTGCCGCGCCTCTCGTTTCTCAGGCCCGCTCCACGCCTGGCTCGTACATTATGGTGCCATATTACTCCATTAATTGATACTATAAATATATTTCCAGGCTTATGAAATCCGCACAGTGTTTTTATTGCCTGCTTGATCAGTAACAGTCTCTCTTCGTAGCAGTTTATAAAGACAGCTGACAAGTTTTTCCTTTATCACCAAGAGCTACTATTGTCAGAGAGAGTTTCTGGTGGTCAATAAAGAAGCAAATGGAATATTAAAGCCACAATATGCAATTATTTGCTGCTAGATGTCGCTTATTCAAAAAAACAAAAGGTGCACCTTGATTTTGCGGAGCTTTTATTCTGCCACAGGCGAGCACTCCCGCTTCTTCCGGTCATGCATACGCAGCGCTGTTTATCATATTAGATACATTACTTGAGTGTGTTGAAAGTTGTTATAATGCTTCTCTGTGCGTTCGCTCGGTGGCGACTATGAGACACTTGTTCACACTGCAGTGAGAGATCGATATTAGCCAGTAAAACATGGTATTCGCTGTAAATGAAGAAAACAAAACAATAAGACTAACTGTGTTGAGCTGGAGAATAATGTTTAGATTTCTGTCTATGAAAATATCCAAACAGTTGCTCACCTGTCTAATAAAACACATAAAAGCGTCTTTGGTGTCTCCATGGTTACAACAAAATAAAAGGGTAACGCGGGTAAGACGTCATTGATAGGCGACGCACGGACACAATCCATGTTCACTTATTTCTCTGGATTTAAACATACTTGGAAACATTTGGGAAAATGTAAGCAGACAAGTCAACAAAATATATAAAATTGTTCTAATGGTTTTTGGATATTTTAATCCAGAAATCGTATATATTGTAAATTTAATGTTGTTGCTGAGAAAATTAAATGGAGGTTTTAATCACAGGTTAGAATTCTAATCCCTGATTTGTTAATCTGTGTTTAAAATTAAGTGGTGCAGCACAACTCGATATAAAATAAAACCCAGATCAACAAGACCTTGATTAGCTCTAAACTTTGCTTAATTTAATCATTATTGTTGCAACCCACTCTTAAAGGGGTAGTTCACCCCCCCCAAAAAAAAATTACCCCATGAACTACTCACCCTAAAGCCATCTGTTGTAGCGGTTTGTCTATAAGTACAAATGTTTGGATTTTGGTGATTATTTTGGTGACAAACTGTTTCTTTTACTGGAACGCATCACTTCAAAGGCCTTTTTTAACCCTTCAAGTTAGTGTTAATTCAGCATCTTTGCTGATCCTTTGAACACTTAAACAAGTGACTTTTAGGCACTGGATCTCTTTAATAAAACAGATTCACAAATTATTTTCAAAGGCATCAGTTTATGTTTATATGGTTTCAATCAATCCAATCCAATGACTCGCTCAATTACTGTACTATGCGTTAGCAGTTTCATAGTCATTCGTTTTAGTTCTGAACCCTAGAAACAAATGGTTGAGAGCATTGCAAGTTTCATTTGCTTACAGCACCCCATATACTTTCTACTGCATGTTTTCTTTCAAGAATAGTAGGAAGTACGCTATTCTGAACAAACCCACAATTCGCTTGGATCTCAAGACAAATTAATTATAATTTCAAGCGTTCCGCCATCTCATGGCAGTCGAGTTATGATGATAAAAGCAGGATTCATCTGACCTACTTAAAATTCTGTTTATCCAAGACGGCTTTCATCAGCAAGCACGAGCAATTACTGTCGCTGTTGTCATGGAAACCATATACCACCCAATGACAGATGAGTATGGCGTTTATGTAACTCCCGATTAAAGCGCAGAATGCAAATATGGAGCGTGTTTTGTTTAACCTTCTAATCTAGAGCACATGGTTTTATATTAAGCAAATAGTTATGCATAGTCCTATTAATACCAGGCGGTAATAGATGACTAGCCAACCTGGTTACATTTTAACTGTGTTTTTACTCACTTATTCTGAACATAAACTGCACATTCAAATTTTTGCTATTTTATCATCTGCCAGGTAATATGAGCAATGGTGATGCTTCACTACTAATCTTTATGCTAGTTCCCGGAAGAAAAAAATAATAATAAATGGAAAAGTTAATAAAAGACTGGTGACCCAGAGACCTCGTGGCAACTTAGTAACTACTCCTATAATGTAACCATCCCAGTTGCGCTGCTGGTTTGCTGTGAAATTCCTCACTGATGTGGCATTATTCCAGACCTACTATATTTACACAGGTTAACCTGGCACAGCTGCAGCCAAAGCACTTGCCACTAAAAAAAAGGCTCAGCGTGCTCTTGTGCTGCATAATTGCTTCCACTTAGATCTCAGATGATCCTTATAAAAGTCTGTGATAGGAACGTGGCAGCCGCTGTGGGTTTCTAAAAATACATCGCTGTGAGGCTTTGACTGAGACAGAAATTGTGTGTGCAATGAAAGCGATACAGAACGCTGATCCAGTGTCATGCATGCGATCTGACATCATTCAACATGCACAGGGGGTTTCACCCATACGCCCTGCTGCATTGGTGCTCTTAAGCGCGTAAACCCGCCGCCGGGGCATTAAACACTGCAGGCGTTCACTGCAGGGCTCACAGCTGCAGACACTGCAAGTCAAGGGTGCAGACCTGCACCGCATGCACACGTGCATCAGCTCATCTGACTGCATCCAGACAAGTGAAAGGAGTTCACTGAAAGCTTTAAATAATAATCCACATGAGAATACAAGTGCCTTTCTTCTTCTTTTCATTTGATAACTACTCGTGCAGATGTGGACATCATGCAACATAATACTTGCAAGAAGGAAAATGTGTGGATTTTTGCACTATTTGTTTGTTTTGACAACAGATCAGCATTTGTCGTTTCCAAAATCTAACAACAAGTAGTAGTACATGTTATAGTAAACTGTGTGAAAATAATTATGCATGTTGTGGTTTGGCTATTAACAAATAAATCTAACCTTTAAACCCTGCAATATCTAAAACATCACAAGTTAATATACACGGAAAAGGGTACAAGTGAATTGTAACTGCTTACTCACTTGCTTATTTATTTAGGTGTTGCAAATGACCTCCCAGAGTTTAAAACCAGGAGTTTTAATACATTTTAGCATGCAAAAGGATGCATCTTTATACACTCCTCATATCCTCAGATGCTGGAAACTCAAGTTATGAATGCAGATCAGAACAACTCCATGCAGCAAAACTCATAATCAATGAGGAATATTGACATATCACGTTCATTTATATTCATTTCCATCTGTGCATTGCATTAGAAAGGGCTTCTTCAGTCAACCTGACAAAGCCAAGACTGCGTTTAAAATATGAATATTTTCTAAATGCATGTCATGTGATAGTGATAAATGCACAGATCTACGCCCAGCATCTCTATGCATGAAAAATGACTGCATACACAGCATTAGAAAAAGACAGCCATCGTGCACTCGATTAGTAAACACATTTAACATGCGCAGAAAAATAAAACAAATGGGGTTTTTCAACCTATATAAACAAAAATAAGTTTTGCATGACTCGTTTGTGTCCTGACCTCTGCAAAGAGACACCAAAGGGTTTTAAAATCACAGCACACATAAATATCTATGGGGCATTCACAACATGATTGAATATTCGATATTAAATATGAAGAACATGCATAAATACATGAGTTCAGCACTTTCACACTGGGAAAACTGGCTAAATAACTCATTAACTGACACTTTTATTACTTTATAAGCTATCTAGACAGGTAAACAAGCTTATCTCGATTTAAACTACATACATGTGCCGATTAAAATTAAACCACGAAGCGCGTTTTTAACAAGATAAACAAAACGAACTAAATTATCCAGGCGGCTAGTTAGCTTAGCACGAGCCAGCACAAAACTGACTCTCCTCAGGGGTAAAAGCCCATTTCTTACCTGGAATGAGGAAAATACACAAAATATCAGCGCAGCAGATCATTTAATGCTCTCTGTCAGGCGATGAAGATGATATTTTATGTGATGTTGTGAGGAAGACTCGCCCTGACTGACTGACTGACTGTCTTTGTCTGACTGACAGCAGCCGCGCTGACGTCATACCGCCTGCGTTGGATAGACATGGGAAATGTAGTTCTATTATAATCCCGAACGCGCCGCCATATTGAATGCAGGCGGTTGACTGGTGTTTTTCTGTTGCTGCTTATTTTTACTTTTTCAGTCAAGAAACGGGAGTGAATGTGAAAGACGCACGGTTCCCTTAAATCAACTTTAAAAACCTTAAAGCCCTGTTTAAAGTTCATCTTATTAGCAAACAAGTGCTTGAGGACGCATTGATGGCATCAGTGGAGGATAAACATGATATGGACATATCTTCAGGTAGTCCGTCCACTAAATAAAAATAAACAAGAGTTATGAGAAGTTAGAAACATATAATATCTAGTAACCCCAAAATAAAATAGCAAACGCAGCCCTTTTTTATTTATTTTGGTTGTCCAGGCGGCCAGTAGAGGGCGGTGTTTTGTACTGTAAGCTCTGATGGTCAAACAAATGACAATGAAATCTCTGTCCAAATGATCTCAGTATCTGATGAAGAAGTCTTCTGTTTCATTGCTGTACTTTAATCTACATATTATAACTCTCTAAATTGAAATAATATGCAGGAATGCTTCAGTGCCGCCCACAGTCACTGCTGAAGTAAACTAGCATTATTATTATTATGTCTTGAGTTGTAGAACCTCAGAAAAGCAGCATTTATGTCCAAGATTGACATATTTACATCCGTGGGTGATGTTGTGCAAATTCTAACATGTTACATTTTTTCTGGACTCTGCCAAACACTCATATACATCACAGTTCACACAGACACATTTAGTTCTGTGCTTTCACTTGCACAAATATACTGTGGCTTTTTTTTTTTTTTTTTTTGCTTAAAGGCACAATACGTAAGATTTTTGGATTCAAATATCTAAAAACCACTAAAGCAATGTAATATATTTTGTTGTCTTGTGTGCTTACATTATCCCAAATGTTTCCAAGAATGTTTAAATCCAGAGAAATAAGCCATTTTAACCATGTCCGTGCATCGCCTGTCAATGACATACCCACTTTACCCTCAATTTCCGGTTTTATTTTGTAGAAACCATGGAAACACCAAAGACGTTTTAATATATGATGTGTTTTATTAGACAGGTGAGCAACTGTTTGGAGACATTCATCGAAAGAAAAATAATCATTGTTCTCCAGCACAACACAGTTAGTCTTATTGTTTTGTTTTCTTGATTTACCGCGAGTACCATGTTTTACCGCCTAATATCGATCTCTCACTGCTGTGTGAACAAGTGTCTCATAGTAGCCGCTGAGTGAACGCACAGAGAAGCATTATAACAACTTTCAACACACTCAAGTAATGTATCTAATATGATAAACAGCGCTGTGATTCCCCACATACACATGAGCGGAAGAATCGGAAGCACTCGTCTGCGGCAGAATAAAAGCTCAGCGAAATCCAGGCGTCATCAAGATACACCTCAGTTTTGAATAAGCGAACTCTAGTGGTGAAAACTGACATATTGTGGCTTTAAATTGTATACCATTTAGGATTTACCAACAAACTAAAAAAAATGATAATGGCATGGTATTTTTGTTAGTGTAAATATTCAGTGTTATATAGTTCTGTGAATTAAGGAGATTGATTTCAAGCACTTGAGCAATGAATGAATGTTCTCTCGTCATGGCTAACTTTTTGCGAGACAACAAGTGTTGTTGCCAAACAGCTTTACAGTAGGAATTGAGCTGTAAACAAGCCTGTTTAAATGACACGTCTGTGTCAGTGTTTGTCATGACCTGCTGACACCCTTGTGGCACTTTTGCTATATTCTGCCTAAAGTCTCCTAACCAATAGTTTAGCTTGTTTTATATTGTCACATTGTCACTTTTATTTTGTTTACATGCTTCAGCTTAGAGAATGAATCTAAGAATGAACTGAAATCTCAGTCACAGTTTACCCCGAACTCAAAAGGAAAGATAAAAGAAATGTAGGTCGCTCTCATTATCATATCTAATCTTAATAGGCTACATCAGAAAAAAAATCTCATTCTTATTCCTGTGATGCATCAAGAATTTTGAATTTCCAAAAGTGATCCTCACTTGTAATACAGTAAAAAAATATTTTAAAAAACATTTTTATAATTAAATTGGCATGAATTAAAAGTAGAGCATAAATTAATCTAAGCAAACATTTTGCATTAAGAAAAAGAAGTCTAATACTTTTTTTTCTATTATTTTGAATAAATTAAATGCAGGAAAATAAGCCACCAGAATGCATAAATATTTTACTTCTTTTTGCATTATAGTATTGAGAATTTGGGGCTAAAATGGGCTCAATTGTCACCGAAAATGGTCACAAGAAAAAAAAAAATCATTAATTACCAGCTCAAAAATATGCTTTAAAATAAATATAAATAAATAAAATTATATATAAAAAGGTAACACATATTATAGTGATTTTTGTGATTTAAATGTGATATGTGGATATTTTGTACAACTTTTAATTACAAATTTAAACCATATTTGGGTTTGTCCATATTTGACTCAAACATGGGTTGAAACAACCCAGCATTTTTTCAGAGTGAAGGTTCTCTCTGATATGGTCTCAAATATTAGTTTTTCTCCCCTTTTTCCCCTTTATTCTCCAGTGTTTGATCTACCTGAGATAGAAAGTTCATTTCTTTCCCAGCAACTGCTTGGGTAGTTATGACAGCCTTTTCCTCATTTGGCGGAATACCATGGTCCAGTTGTCAGCAGGGTTCACAGACGTCTGTTTCAACCCCCTCAGCTGCTAAACGCTATGAGAGACTGAGCGCATTAGTTAAAATTAGCTCTTAGTCAACACACAGCTTCATGGGTCAGGACATAAAGGACTTTGGGGTCTCTCCAGACAGTCTAAACTGTCCCGTCTTTCCCTCATCCAGGACATCGAGAAGGCAAAAGAAGTGAGCTGGAGTGATACCAACCAGATCTATTCCCTCTTTTCTTATTGGTCATTCTCTCTCTCTCTCTTTTCTCAGTCATTCTGCTCACTCAGGCTTGGACTGAGGACAATACAGTTCTCACAGACCGCTAGTGCTCGGACAATCTCTGCAGGAACAGAAGACAGCGTAAAGGCAGGACAGCAGGAAGGAGCGCCTTTGTGATGATTTATTTCAGGAACAGATGGACATTAAAGTGGACGTTTCTTTTGACACGCTTTTAAAGTCTTCACTGACTTTGAAACAAAGTCATCTGTGAACCGATACCTGTAACTTGGGACCATATAAAAAAAGGTATGTTGAGCACTTCTTAAAATATATGTGTGTGTGGGTGTGTGTATGTATGTATGTGTAAACATATATGGCCAACAAAAAATGTTAAAATGATTTAAGTAATTATTAAATAGTATCAAAGTACATGTAAATATTTTAAAATTAATTCAATAATTATAATATGATTAATAATAAATATGTATATGGCTGTGTTTGTACAGTATTTTTTGGGGCCAATTATATATATGTATATATATAGTTGACCAACAAAAAAACTAATTTGGGAGGGAAACATATAATATTGAGGAGAAAAACGAATATTTAAGTAATTATTAAATGGTATTAAATTACGCGTGTGTGTGTTTGTGTGTGTGTGTGTTTAAAGTGGACATTTCTTTTGACTTGTTTTTATGTACGTGTATATATATATATATGTATATGTATACGTGTGTGTATATATATATATATATATATTAAAAAAATGAGTTTACATTTTCATATTAATTACAATTTTATACCATTTATATTACTTAAATAAGTATAATCTAATTAAATAATTTATACAGGGTGTGTGTGTGTGTACAGTATTTTTTGGCCGTGTGTGTGCGTGCGTGTGTGTGTGTGCGTGTGCGTGCGTGTGTGTGTGTGTGTGCTGTTCCATGGATGATCCACAGCTGTGTGTGTGTGTGTGTGTTTTATACAGTTTATTACAATTCTTGATGGCCAAAATATTTTCTTTTCATTTATTTTGTGTTAATATTTGTTGTTTACGGTTTAAATTCAGCAGAAAAGCTTATAATCAACAGGTTTATTTAGTGTCAACTTACTCTATATAGTGTGACAACATGCCCCACACCATTTTCAAGCAGTCAGATACATTTTTGCCTGGAAGATGAGCCATATTTACAGACTTGGTGGTGGGATCTTTTAACTTGTCAATAACCTCACATCTTTTGCAAGAAGTATCAGAATCTAGTGTTATTTGTGTGTTTGTGCATGGTGACAATGTAATTGAGAGGTTTGTTGGGTTCTGACTTCATTGTGAGTAAGGGCAGCTTTCAGGAAGTGCTTCACCAGATTGCACTTAGCAATTCCATTTCCTACTGAAGGAGTTATTCTGACACGGGCCCAGGGGAGCCGACTGGCAACTTTACAGCGCTTTGAAGCCGTCAGTGACAGAGATGATGTCTTAAATCAGCCTGTGTGACTCAATACTCTCGCTGGACTTTAGGATCTGTCTAAACATTTCAGTTTGTGGAGGAAGTCCACATGTGAGTGAGTAGAAAGAGATGAAGTCCAGAATGCTTGTGTTTAGACTCGGGAAGAACATTGCAAATAATGTTGGAATTCCTGGGTTGTCATAATGTGGCGTACTTCAATAGATATACAATGGTACTGAATGATTTCTGTATTCATATACTATTATACATATACTACTATTCAGTACACTATTATGGTCTCTGTGGCAGCAGTTTGTGTCTGATTTCTTTCGTGCCCGCAGGAATGTTCAGCCCAATGTTTCCTTTGAATCATCGGCCACAGTTAGCGTCTGAACTAATGACCTGACGCGCTGAGATAAGACACGGTACATGACATCAGCGCTCTAATTCTGCACCGCCATGTGAGAAACGACAACAAGCTTCCACTGCTACTTTTGGTGCTTGTTGTTGTCATGACAACATAACAGAGGCTCCTTGTTTAGATGCTTTGTTTAGTTAATTGACATATGTTTAGTTTGTTTTTAACAAAATGCATGCAGGTTCTAAATCGCTGTTTTTTGAGTTTGTGAAAAAGTACAGGTATTTGCTGAAGTACTATGTAAATGCTGTGTATGCAGGATAAATACCTTGGTATATGAATATTTCATTTCGTACAATGGCATATACTAAAGTACCATGGTAATACTACAGTTTTGGACATGTATCTTGGTATTGCCATTGTATTCTTTGAATTTCAATATAAAAATGTGTATGGTTCCATGACATTACCAAAGGCCATGGTAATACCATGGTAAATGAATATAGCTACCACAGTATATATCAATCTACAATGGTATCACAGGTTGTTGGGACATGCACTATAGTATTCTATGCAGAAAACAATGTACTGTAAATACCATAGTATATGAGTATGATACACTAATGTTTGGGGTAGTCTTTTTTTTTTAAAAGAAATGAATACTATTAGGCATGGATGCATTAAATTTATCAAAGGTGACAGTAAAGACATGTATAATGTTACAAAATAATTTCCAACATTCTATTCATCAAAGAATCCTGAAAACAATGTATCATGCTTTTTACAAAAATATTGTAACAACTGTTTTCAACATTGATAATAATGTTAAATCCTCATATTACAATGATTTCTGAAGGATCATGTGACACTGAAGACTGGAGTAATGATGCTGAAAATGTAGCTTTGATCACAGGACTAAATTACATTTTAAAATATATTTCACATCGAAAACAGATCTTTTAAATAGTATAAGTACTTCACAATGTTACTGTTTTTACTAATCAAATAAATGCAGCCTCGGTGAGCAGAAGAGACTATCAAAAACATTTTTTAAAGTCCTCAAACCTTTTTACAGTACTGTAATCCTTCGGTATCTACAGTTTAGGGGTTACGTAATCAGATTACTTTTTCAAGTACTTAGTAAAGTAACTTTGAGTTAATTATTTTTCCCATTTATTGACTGAGAGCTCTTGTTAGTGCAGAGGTGTTGTTTTACCCAGTGATTGGGTTGTCTTAAGCAAACATTTAACCCAGCCACAGGGTTAAAACAACCCTATTGCTGGGTTAGTCCATTTTCAACCCATCTTGAGTTGTTTTTTTACCCAGCATTTTTTAGAGTGTAGACTAAATGTGAGCATGCATTTACTAATCTCACTTATTCCTCAAAATGAATAAAATCAGCGAAATGCAAAATCAGAATATTATTCAATTATGCAAACCTCCAATAATTAAATATGTTAAATAAAACAAATATTTGTATGCATTTAAACTCACTTTGACCAATGTACTTGCTGTTGACCTTCAATGATTCCGTTAAACCATAAGCAAACATTGCTTTTTTATATTTATTGGTGAAGTAAGTGGTGAACCTGTTCTTCCATCCTCCAGAATTGCAGCTCAGCTGAAAGGTTTGAGATGCGCCCTCTTTTATACACACATTAATTTGCATTTTCTTCAGCCTGAGGCTTATTATTTCAATTTTGGTGTGAAAGGGTCTTTAAGTTTGCCTAAAATATTCTTTTAAAAATACAAAAAACCAACAAGCCCAGCCCAGGTGAGAAAAAGTAACGCAAAAGTAACGTAACCAGGGTTGGGAATGTATTTCACTACAGATTACAAATATTTGCTTTAAAAAGTAATTTGTAATTTCGTTAGATTACACAAGTTTTTAAATTAATTTAAATATTTTAGAATACGTTGTAATAATAATAAGGCATGTAACACAAAGGGTCCACCAAACATTTATTTTTAATAACATCAATTTTCCACAATATTTCTTAAAGCAAAAAATGGAGACAAAGAATTAAAATATATTGATGCTCAAGAAGGCAACACGAAACAAACTTTGTCTTCTGGGAAAAGTCTAGTTTTTACCTTATGAAGGGCAGCAACAAATGAAAAAATATGATCTTTAACTCTTTCCCGCCAGCATTTAAAAAAAAAAAGTTGCCAGCCACCGCCAGGGTTTTTAATTAATTAGCCCATGTAATATTATTTTTTATGAATATCTGAGCATGCAATAACATTATATAGTTTTGATTTATATGATGTTTAATGTTGATGATCATGCAGCTGCTTACATATGATCGCTTGTTTTACTGCGTCTTCCTCGTGTGTGTTTTGATCAGGAGATTCTGTACTCATTCAGAAGATGCGTAATAATGCCCCCTAGTGTCTAACAGTGAAAACACAGAAACCCGGAAAATTCTGTGTTTGGCGGGGAAGCGTTTTCTCACAATAACGGAAAATTCCGTGTTTGGCAGGGAAAGAGTTAAAATAAGAAAAATCAACACATCATCCCGTCCAACTGTTTTCACCCCATGCTCTTAATGCATTGTGTTTCATGAAAGCTTGTTTCTGCCACTAAATATAAAAATCTTTTCCCCCTCATAATTGGACATGATAAAATATATATATAAATGTATTTGGACATTATAAAAAATATAAGTTTATATCTCACAATTCACAAAAAAAAAAAATCTGAATTGTGAGATAAAAAGTCGCAATTACCTAAACAAATGACTTAACATGAAAACAGCCATGGATCATCCTGGTAACGATAGATTCAAGGGTATGTAAACTTTTGTATGTGGCAATTTGTATAAATTCAGTAATTTTGTCTTGTGGAGTTTTTGTAAACATCTATTATGTGAAATAGGATGCTTTTACCTGAGAATCACCAATTGCTGTTTACACTCATTGCCCATTATAGTTTGCATTAATGTTTAAATGAAATAAATGACATTACATTTCAAAGTAATCACTTTGGGAATCTAAAATACTTTTCGAATGTAACTGTAATTTGATTACCACCCATTTAAAATGTGTATTTTAAATACATAACTACATCTATTTTGTTACTTCTCAACTCTTACGTAATGCATTACTTTTGTTAAAAAGTAACTGTAAAGCAATTTGTTACTTTTTAAGGGAGTTACACAATATTGTAATTTATTACTTTTCACATTTTACTAATTACCGTTGTATAACCATCTGATATAATCACTTTATACTGCCATAGTTAGAGTAGTTTGTTGTAATCTAGCAGTCACATTTTATGTCTGTAGGAATCTGCTAGAATGATGCATTATGAACGCAGAAGTGAGGTGTGTTTGTTTTTAAAGGAGTTTACTGACTTCAACTCTTCACCTGTTAGTACTCAAGCCTTAGTCTTCACTCATTCTGGAAGGGTGTGTGTCTCTAAATGTGACCCAGCCGTGGGATGTAGGATTAACATTATATCATGGCAGCTAAAGCAGACTCTGTGGTGAGGTCATCTCTCCGCTGCAGCCCACACCTATTGTCAGAAAAAACACGGCAGCGAGCCAAAAGCATTACTGCAGACGCTGAGAGATCTGGGCTCGCTCATGGCTTTGTGCTTTTTCTGCAAAACTCTTGGAAGAACCCTTGGAAATCTTTTTTCTCTATGGATTAGTGGTGACACACTACTATTTACTAATTTGATGTTTAGTTTATTCTTTAAAGTCGCCATGAAATCAAAATGGACAAATCTTGTTTTTTATGGATTATTGCAGTATTTATTATGAATAATGTATCTGTGCACTTCATATTTTTTTAAAATTCATGTGCTTCATAATCTTTACTCAAAATATCTTCCCCTCCCTCTTGCAGCGACATATTTTCTCTTCTCTGACGATGACGGCGGGGCAATCTGTCACTCACATGAGATCCACCAATAGCAAACCACAACCATCCAATCAATTCCCAATAGACAAAATAAAGCCCCGCCCTACATTTGTTCTTGTTTGAGAAGCTGTTTAATTTGGATATACGGCACAATAGGGAAGAAAAGACTAGCTCAACTTAAAAGACTAAGTGATTTGAGCTAACTTAAACATTAACGCTTCACTTTATTAATACATGTTCCTGGTCTTATTGTGCACAATTATTTATTATTTTGTTCTGCAAAAAGCCTATAGAATCGTTATAAATGTTGTTAGTGTGATATTAAATTACTGATGCTGTGATACAGGAGTTTGATCTTTAGCTTATTTCCTCCATCCACTGTTTTACTGTACATGGGAAATGACATCATTTTCCTCCCATTAGAAAGGCGTCTGGTCATTCGTCCACTGTGGCCGACGATCGGAGCAGAACCATACGGCCATGAGAAAACACGCTTATCAGAAACATTTACTCATCGATCACAGCCAGGCAGGACAAAAGCAAGCGCTGTGATATAAATGACTCCCAAAGCGTGTATGAAGCTCGCGCTGAAGTCATTACACAACGAGTGTTTCTCATTCTGGGTCAGCAGATGTCTTTCTGAAGGAGGTGATTTTGAAGGAGCCGTTTGTGCGATGGAAAGAATGTTCCAGATAGCAAAGCTATTTCTGAGAAAAGGCTTGTCATTGAATCACTGCCGCAGCCTTTGCTGACCGCGGTCATTCTTAGTGTCGATTTATCTATCTATCTATCTATCTATCTATCTATCTATCTATCTATCTATCTATCTATCTATCTATCTATCTATCTATCTATCTATCTATCTATCTATCTATCTATCTATCTATCTATCTATCTATCCGTCTGTCCGTCTATCTATCTATCTATCTATCTATCTATCTATCTATCTATCTATCTATCTATCTATCTATCTATCTGTCTGTCTGTCTGTCTGTCTGTCTGTCTATCCGTCTATCTATCCATCTATCTATCTATCTATCTATCTATCTATCTATCTATCTATCTATCTATCTATCTATCTATCTATCTGTCTGTCTGTCTGTCTGTCTGTCTGTCTGTCTGTCTGTCTGTCTGTCTGTCTGTCTGTCTTTTTGTAAACATCTATTATGTGAAATAGGATGCTTTTACCTGAGAATCACCAATTGCTGTTTACACTCATTGCCCATTATAGTTTGCATTAATGTTTAAATGAAATAAATGACATTACATTTCAAAGTAATCACTTTGGGAATCTAAAATACTTTTCGAATGTAACTGTAATTTGATTACCACCCATTTAAAATGTGTATTTTAAATACATAACTACATCTATTTTGTTACTTCTCAACTCTTACGTAATGCATTACTTTTGTTAAAAAGTAACTGTAAAGCAATTTGTTACTTTTAAGGGAGTTACACAATATTGTATTACTTTTCACATTTTACTAATTACCGTTGTATAACCATCTGATATAATCACTTTATACTGCCATAGTTAGAGTAGTTTGTTGTAATCTAGCAGTCACATTTTATGTCTGTAGGAATCTGCTAGAATGATGCATTATGAACGCAGAAAGTGAGGTGTGTTTGTTTTTAAAGGAGTTTACTGACTTCAACTCTTCACCTGTTAGTACTCAAGCCTTAGTCTTCACTCATTCTGGAAGGGTGTGTGTCTCTAAATGTGACCCAGCCGTGGGATGTAGGATTAACATTATATCATGGCAGCTAAAGCAGACTCTGTGGTGAGGTCATCTCTCCGCTGCAGCCCACACCTATTGTCAGAAAAAACACGGCAGCGAGCCAAAAGCATTACTGCAGACGCTGAGAGATCTGGGCTCGCTCATGGCTTTGTGCTTTTTCTGCAAAACTCTTGGAAGAACCCTTGGAAATCTTTTTTCTCTATGGATTAGTGGTGACACACTACTATTTACTAATTTGATGTTTAGTTTATTCTTTAAAGTCGCCATGAAATCAAAATGGACAAATCTTGTTTTTTATGGATTATTGCAGTATTTATTATGAATAATGTATCTGTGCACTTCATATTTTTTTAAAATTCATGTGCTTCATAATCTTTACTCAAAATATCTTCCCCTCCCTCTTGCAGCGACATATTTTCTCTTCTCTGACGATGACGGCGGGCAATCTGTCACTCACATGAGATCCACCAATAGCAAACCACAACCATCCAATCAATTCCCAATAGACAAAATAAAGCCCCGCCCTACATTTGTTCTTGTTTGAGAAGCTGTTTAATTTGGATATACGGCACAATAGGGAAGAAAAGACTAGCTCAACTTAAAAGACTAAGTGATTTGAGCTAACTTAAACATTAACGCTTCACTTTATTAATACATGTTCCTGGTCTTATTGTGCACAATTATTTATTATTTTGTTCTGCAAAAAGCCTATAGAATCGTTATAAATGTTGTTAGTGTGATATTAAATTACTGATGCTGTGATACAGGAGTTTGATCTTTAGCTTATTTCCTCCATCCACTGTTTTACTGTACATGGAAATGACATCATTTTCCTCCCATTAGAAAGGCGTCTGGTCATTCGTCCACTGTGGCCGACGATCGGAGCAGAACCATACGGCCATGAGAAAACACGCTTATCAGAAACATTTACTCATCGATCACAGCCAGGCAGGACAAAAGCAAGCGCTGTGATATAAATGACTCCCAAAGCGTGTATGAAGCTCGCGCTGAAGTCATTACACAACGAGTGTTTCTCATTCTGGGTCAGCAGATGTCTTTCTGAAGGAGGTGATTTTGAAGGAGCCGTTTGTGCGATGGAAAGAATGTTCCAGATAGCAAAGCTATTTCTGAGAAAAGGCTTGTCATTGAATCACTGCCGCAGCCTTTGCTGACCGCGGGTCATTCTTAGTGTCGATTTATCTATCTATCTATCTATCTATCTATCTATCTATCTATCTATCTATCTATCTATCTATCTATCTATCTATCTATCTATCTATCTATCTATCTATCTATCTATCTATCTATCTATCTATCTATCTATCTATCTATCTATCTATCCGTCTGTCCGTCTATCTATCTATCTATCTATCTATCTATCTATCTATCTATCTATCTATCTATCTATCTATCTATCTATCTGTCTGTCTGTCTGTCTGTCTGTCTGTCTATCCGTCTATCTATCCATCTATCTATCTATCTATCTATCTATCTATCTATCTATCTATCTATCTATCTATCTATCTATCTATCTATCTATCTATCTGTCTGTCTGTCTGTCTGTCTGTCTGTCTGTCTGTCTGTCTGTCTGTCTGTCTGTCTGTCTGTCTGTCTGTCTGTCTATCTATCCATCTGTTTATCTATCCACCTGTCTGTATATCTATTCGTCTGTCTGTCTGTCTGTCTATCTATCTATATATCTATCCGTCTATCTATCTATCTATCTATCTATCTATCTATCTATCTATCTATCTATCTATCTATCTATCTATCTATCTATCTATCTATCTATCTATCTATCTATCTATCTATCCGTCTGTCTGTCTGTCTGTCTGTCTGTCTGTCTGTCTATCTATCTATCTATCTGTCTGTCTGGCGTTCCATCCATCAATGCATCCATCATCTATCTATCTATCTATCTATCTATCTATCTATCTATCTATCTATCTATCTATCTATCTATCTATCTATCTATCTATCTATCTATCTATCTATCTATCTATCTATCTATCTATCTGTCTGTCTGTCTGTCTGTCTGTCTGTCTGTCTGTCTGTCTGTCTGTCTGTCTGTCTGTCTGTCTGTCTGTCTGTCTGTCTGTCTGTCTGTCTGTCTGTCTGTCTGTCTATCTATCTATCTGTCTGTCTGGCGTTCCATCCATCAATGCATCCATCATCTATCTATCTATCTGTCACAATCATAATTGTATAAAGACATGGGATTTTTTTATCCTATCTTTTTTTTGCGATAATGACTGACTGACTGACTGTATTTCACCTCTTACATGGCATTTACTTACATGGCAAATTTCAGTACAGTAGTACTGCATGACCACTGGGATTTACAGTATGAGAGTCCTGTTGAACTCTCACCTAAAATGTGACTCCACATATTTCATCAGGTGCCATTTTAAACTTGGCTATAGTTTATGATTCCTATTTTTATATGCACTCTAAACCTCTCTGTGTCCTCTCTATCTCTGTCACACACTCTCTCTCCTTGCCATGTTGGGTGACATCAGGTCACATTTATTAGATTAAGGCTGTAGACCTTCAACAGAAGGCAGTGAATAGGGTTCATTTTTATTTGATGATGTTTACTTTGCATTCAGACACAAATATCTGGTGCGCTCTTGTGATATGGGTATTTTTAGAGGCTCACACTACAAGATGATACATTAGGAAATGGCAGATGGTCAGAGCTTGTGCCGTCACAGGAAGTGTTTTGTCCGATGCACTGAAAATGTGTTGTATTTCTGATGATAGAATGACTAAAGCCGTAGGGAAGATTTTTCATTAAACATGTTACAAAGGATAATGGTTTTGATGAAAAGTCCTAATCTTAACTAGTAGCTATTTTAGTATAATTGTCAAGTTTTTCTTCTCTGTCAAAATCTCTTGATAACGACATGTTTACTGGTGCAAAGGCAGGGCAACCTGTCACTCCCATAAGATCGACCAATAGCAAATCACAACCATCTAATCAATTCCCCAATGGGCAAAATGCATTTGTTCTTGTTCCTGAAGCAGATTCACTTGGATGTACATCACAATAGGGAAGAAAAGACTATCACAAACTTACATGCCGACTTTAACAATATTAGGACTTGTTTTCAGAGAATGTATCTTTTTTAGAAATGTATTTTGTTTTAATGCACTTAAAAAAAAATCAGGTGCATTTAAGAGGCATTATCTGAAATCAAATCTTAGTGTACATGTGTCTTGTTTTAAGGATTTTTGGTCATTTTAAATGGAAAGTAAGTCAAAAAGGACTCATTAGACTGAAACTGCATACGCCCTGGTTGTTCTTAGTTCCCCTTTTTGTTTTTGTTGTTTTGTTTTGTTTTTACCTTTTTTTTCTCCCCCTTTTTATTTTATTATTATTAATGGTTGATGAGGATGATGATAATTAAAACAAATATATATGTATATATATATATATATATAAACATATATATATATATATATATATATATATATATATATATATATATATATATATATATATATATATATATATTTATTTATATATTTATATATATATATATATATATATATATATATATATATTTTTTTAATGTCTTTTCTTTTGCTTTTTGTAAAATGTAAAAATCCTAATAAAAAAATATATATATGTCAGATCACTTTGAAACATCGCAAAGATTTCTTCTGACTTTACTTTTTCTTCAGAAGAAACATCTGAGACGCAGGATACTTCAGCAAGTCAGCTTTTGCTTAAATTAGATAATTAATTTCATATATATATATATATATATATATATATATATATATATATATATATATATATATATATATATATATATATATATATATAATTTTTGTATTTTTTTTATTAATAACTTTCCAGGGATTAAAAAAATAAGTAATGTACATCCTACATATTAATAACACACAACTATTTCTCTATCTCAGGAAGGGCAGATAGTAATACTGTAGTTCTGTGTGCCTGATGTGTTAAAATAATGACCATATAATGAGCTTAATGATCAACACAAATGAAGCGCTTTAGTTTGTGCCAGACAGATGCGTCAATGTGAGAGATTCTCTGCCCTTATTTAGTCACAAAATCCTCCAGCCTTGAAACAAACTCTGATGTTTTTCCTCACAAAATGTCTGTGTGCGGGTTCAGGTCTGTCTCTCTGTGTGGTGGAAAATATTTAGACAACTGTTACCGCATGCCTTAATGTTGTTGAACACTGGTTATCTAGTTGAGGATGAGGTTAGTAGTGGCTGAAACCAAGGAGGTCTGTAATACCTGAAGAAAACTATTAGCATTCCTGAATATTTCAATGGCAGTTCCACTTGAGCGTGCCAGTGTTGTTATTTTTTTGATAATAGAAAAAAAGCTGACATAAAATTAATTATAAGTAGATGAAAAACTTTAGAAATGTTGCCTTATCATGTAACTGAAATAAGTTTGTTAGAATATCCAAATTACTAACGGAAATAAGACTAAAACTGTAATAAAAAATTAATTAAAACTATAAATACAGTATATACACCGATCAGGCATAACAAATATTGTGTTGGTCCCCTTTTGCTACCAAAATAGCCCACCGTCGAGGCATGGACTCCACTAGAACCCTGAAGGTGTGCTTTGGTATCTGGCAACAAGATGTTAGCAGCAGATCCTTTAAGTTCTGTAAGTTGCGAGGTGGGGCCTCCATGGATCGGACCACATCCCACTGATGCTCGATTTGATTGAGATCTGGGGAATTTGGAGGCCAAGTCAATACCTCAGACTCGTTGTTGTGCTCCTCAAACCATTTTTGCTTTGTGGCAGGCGCATTATCCTGCTGAAAGAGCCACAGCCACCAGGGAATACAGTTTCCAAGAAAGGGTGTACATGGTCTGCAACAATGCTTAGGTAGGTGGGACGTGTCAAAATAACATCCACATGGATGGCAGGACACAAGGTTTCCCAACAGAACATTGCCAAAAGCATTACACTGCCTCCGCCGGCTCGCCTTCTTCCCATAGTGCATCCTGGTGCCATGTGTTCCCAAGATAAGAGATGCACACACAACCGGCCATCCACTTCTGATGCGCACGTTGGTGCTTTCGGCTGTGGACAGGGGTCAGCATGGGCACCCTGACTGGTCTGCGGCTATGCCGCCCCATACGCAACAAACTGTGATGCACTGTGTATTCTGACACCTTTCTATCAGAACCAGCATTAACTTACTCAAGTGCATCAATGAGCCTTGGCCGCCCATGACCCTGTGGCCGGTTCTCCACTGTTCCTTCCTTGGAGCACTTTTGATAGATCCTGACCACTGCAGACCGGGAACACCCCACAAGAGCTGCAGTTTTGGAGATGCTCTGACCCAGTCGTCTAGCCATCACAATTTGGCCCTTGTCAAACTCGCTCAAATCCTTACGCTCATCCATTTTTCCTGCTTCTAACACACCAACTTTGAGGACAAAATGTTCACTTGCTGCCTAATAAATCCCACCCACTAACAGGAGCCGTGATGAAGAGATAATCAGTGTTATTCACTTATTCATAATGTTATGCCTGATCAGTGTATAGATATATATGTCACTATCTTTGCTTATGGTGCTTTTTTATTTTTCTAGTAGATCATTTTATGTTTTCAATTTTGTGAAACATTCATATTATATGCATGGTTTGCATGAATCAGTTTTTGCGATCACAGATTAGCCATACTGTTATGCCCACACAGAATGTGCCAGTGTTTGAGTGTGTATCCGTGTGCATCGAGCTCCAGCATATCCATTACTAAATATAAACAAAGTGCCAGCGATGCTTGTCCACCTCGGGTCCTCGGCTGAAAATACCCCGAGAATCTGAGGAATTAATTATCACAGGAGCTGCAAGTAACCGGCGCTCATTCACGGCATTCGGGCATTTAAATTTCCCAGGAGACATGCATGCAACAAAACCGATAGCTGAGAAGTTGAACAGCCTTGATCGGATTGGTGGATGAAGTGTGAGTCTTTCTGTGCACAAGTGTGTCTCTATAAATACCGATCAGTTTCAGCAAGGAGCAGCTGCGTGGAGCGCCCGGGGAGCTCTTCAGGAGCGAGGTGCATATTCTCAGTGTAAATATAAGACCAATGCTCATTTATATCTCCCAGCTGCCTCCGTCTCCAATAATAACAGAGCTAAGGTCACCCCAAAACTCTCAGGCATAATCAAAGTTAAAAATACACCGTCCTGAGTTAGAACTGAGGTTTTTGAAAAACTGCAATAGGCTGAACTCTCATCTAAATTGCCGTTTGAGACAGTGTCAGTCTGTCAAGAGTTTCTGTATATTTTGGTGGGATTTCAACATAGAGGACACGATGATCGTTTGTGTGTGTGTGTGTGTGTGTGTGTGTGTGTGGACTGGTAATCCCTACGGTATGGGGACAAAATGTCCCCACAAAGATGGCAATATCCAAAATCCTTGTCCTTGTGGGGACATTTTTTGGTCCCCATGAGGAAAACATCTTATAAATCACACTAAGTGATGTTTTTTGAAAAAGTAAAAATGCAGAATGTCTCCTGTGATGGGTAGGTTTAGGGGCAGGGGCAGTGTAGGGGGATAGAAAATATGGTTTGTACAGTATAAAATGCATTACTCCTATGGAATGTCCCCATAAAACATGGAAACACAACATGTGTGTGTGTGTGTGTGTGTGTGTGTGTGTGTGTGTGTGTGTGTGTGTGTGTGTGTGTGTATACAAATGTTGTTATTGCTATTTTGGACAGTGATCGAATGTCATAACAGAAGCACAACAAATCAAAGTAACGATCAAAATGAAAACACTCTCATGGCCACAACTGCGCAACACGCTGCTATTAATAACGCAAATACTTACAGCAACTATTCATCTGCCAGGGTTTTCCCGTCTTTGGTTACTTGCTGGTTTCATCTGTCTGTCTGTCTGTATCTGTCTGGCTATTGTTCTGTCTGTTTCTGTCTGTATGTCTGTCTGTATCTGTCTGTCTATTGTTCTGTCTGTCTGTTTGTCTGTCTGTCTATTGTTCTGTCTGTTTCTGTCTGTCTGTCTGTCTGTCTGTCTATTGTTCTGTCTGTATCTGTCTGTCTGTCTGTCTGTCTGTCTGTCTATTGTTCTGTCTGTTTCTGTCTGTCTGTCTGGATCTGTCTGTCTATTGTTCTGTCTGTATCTGTCTGTCTGTCAGTCTATTGTTCTGTCTGTCTCTATCATTCTGTCTGTATTTCTGTCTGTCTGTCTGTCTATCTCTGTCTGTATGTCTGTCTCTGTCAGTCTGCCTGTCTGTATATCTTTCATTCTGTTTGTATGTCTATCATTCTCATATATACTATATATATATATATATATATATATATATATATATATATATATATATATATATATATATATATATATATATATTATTTGTCTACAAAATATGTTTATTTATTATAATGTATATAATTTTCACATTTCGTAATGTTGAAAGCTTATGAGGTTAAAAAAGGTTATAAAATGGCATTGTCTTGTTTATAAGTATCTTTGGATAAAAGAGATGAATTAACAAATGGAGTTTCATTCCGATTAGATTAGCGTAGCTCAAACGCTCATACTATTCTCTATGACCTTCTGCAGAATTCAACATAGTGAACATCTTGTTTTAATAATAAGCTTCATTAAATGCTCTGATCTTCTGAGCCTTTTTATCCAGATTCGGTTCTGATTGAAACATGGATCCTGTGTGATTTGAGTGGCGATCTCTCAGAGTCTCTCTCAGGGCAGTGCTGGGTCTGAGCGTGAGCCAGATAGGTTGGGTGTGAGATCATACGGGAGGCAGCGCGTACACAGTTTATCAAAAACCCTGATGTCATAGTTGAGCTCAGCGGTCATTACATCTCTCTCTCTCTCTCTCTCTCTCTCTCTCTCTCTCTCTCTCTCTCTCTCTCTCTCTCTCTCTCTCTCTCTCTCTCTCTCTCTCTCAGGGAAATACCCCTCTTAAATCTGCACATGGGAACATGAGAAAGGAGGCTGTTGCAGATTAGCTACAAGGCCAAACTACATATTAAAATATTAAGAATCGTCTCAGAGCTTGAGACTGCAGACATTTGATATGAGAGTCTTGTGTAGAAAAGGGTCCTGTAGCACACCTACAACTTTTTTTTTTTTTTTGTATTACAAGATTTCTGTAATGTTATGTTTAAAGGGATAGTTCACCCAAAAATGAAAATTCTTTTATGATTTGCTCACCCTTATGTTGTTCCAAACCTGTATGAATATCTTTCTTCTGTTGTACTAAAAAGAAGATATTTTGAAGAATCTTGGTTACCTGACAGTTACTGACATTCTTCAAAATATTTTCTTTTGTCTTCAACAGAAGGTTATAAATAATGAGAACATTTTTATCCTTTAAATAACATAAGGCATTATCTAATTACATATGCAAAAATCTGAACATTGGATAAAGCCAAGTTCAAAATATGATGTTATTTGAGGGGATTTTGGATGTTTTTTTAAGCACTCAAACCAGCAAATACTATCAACATATATTCACCATGTTTTTAACTCTTTAACTGGCGACGTATCCTGGGGGATACAAACATTTGAGAGGCAGGGAAAGTGTTGGTCTCATGTTTGGTATCATGTTGAAAGGGTGTTCGTTGTGAATATTTAGATATAATGACTTTGTCCATACAGTCTTTGTTAAGCTCACGGGCTGCATTTAAAAACAACATGACCACCTGTAGTGAGAAATCTGCTCTGCTTCAGATAAAAGTTGATATATTTCACATATTTACAATATTTTGAGGGGACTTAAACGATAAATTAAACAACTTTTAAAACATTTATGTTGAATTATTATTATTTTTATTTTATTTACATTTTTCATAATCTGTCTGAAAATGTTTGTTTCCCCAGGATACGTCGCCACTTTGGGGGTATAAATTCATTGGAAAAAAATGCTTTTTTTGGCAAACCGTGAGTAATTCTTCACCCAAAAATGAAAACTATTTACCCATGGCATGCCATGACTGTCCAAAGCTATAAGACTTAGACTACTGTTTTTGAAGTCTCTTATTCTCACCAAGGCTGCATTTATTTGATCAAAAATACAGTAAAACTTAAATATTGTGAAATATTTTAATTTAAAACAACTGTTTTCTATTTGAATATTTTCAAATTTTATAAATTTTCCTTTAATGTTCAGTGGAAAATTAAATTACATGGTTATTCCTTAAATGCTTTAACAGAGAGATTAAATAGATTTAAATAATAATAAGACTCTATTTAAGAATAAAATGTTGTCATGTAAATGCTATATAACAAAAGCCGGCAGAATATAAACAGAAATAAAACGGTAAAGTTTGGTGTATGTAAAGATTTCTTACTCTATGTCTCTAAATCTACAGATGCAAATAGATAAAATGCAATAAAAGAAAGTGTATTTCAATGTTTCTTTCCACTAGTCTGAACACGTTATGAAAAGTCAAAAAGACCAATATCTCAAAATTTAACAGGGCATGAAAAAACAATAGTTTTGCCTGTAGTGTCTTCCATAAATTCATTTTTTTGAATTTGGCGCATTGCAAGTAACACCATGTAAATCCCTTTGGAATTTAGAACGGTTGCAAAAAATAACAAAAATGTATTAAAAAAGCCTGGAGCATCAGATACTGAAAGAGTTAGCTGTTAGCTATTAGCTATCGTTGTATCAGTGTGATATTTTCAGGGGATTGTCTCTGTGGCTGATGTCTATCATTGTTTGCACATGCAGGTGAAGATGAGATCCAGGACCAGCGATATGGAGGGGCCAGAGAACAGACCCCTGAAGCCGCTCACTAGAATACACAACATTGAGAAAGAGGGAAGCAAACAGGAGCTGATGAGGAAGAAACCCAACGCTCAGGAGGAGAAAGAGAGCAGTGAGGAGAAGGTTGTTGTTTGTGGGACTTTGAAAAAGCCGCAGAAGCCTCGTGAGATGCAGCTGAAGAGAGACGGACTGATGGCCCTCTCCAAAGAAGATCTCGTCCATCTGCTGGGCGTCATGGAGGGAGAAGTTCAGGTGAAATGTGACTGCGTGATGCCATTCGTTATATGTTTACCATAGTAAGTTTCTGCCAAAATACCATTATTACTACAGTAAAATTGTGGTGACCTGGCACACCGGGAAAAAAATGGTGTAGGATTTACTTTGTAAATTCCACAAATAATTACAAAGAAACAGCAAGTAATGCATTGAATCAAACATGACATATTGAAGTAGAAAGACTGAAATATATATTCTTGTAAAATGCACAAGAATATTCTAAAAATCATTTTTACAGTGTACTTGCATCACTGTCATTCACAAAGGAAGCTTTGAAGAAGATTCCATATGAATATATTCAGATGTCTGTCAACAGGATTTTCAGTAAAATGTTCTCATAAACACTTCTCACTTGAAAGTGACTACAACCACGTGGCACCGAAGCTATGAATTGCACATGATTGTATTGGTGACCACCGGCTGTCCTAGATCACACAAAGGGCCTTATAGCAGGGAATGAAGGGGCGACGGCATCAAAAAGGCCTGTCGTTAGCGTGTTGTTCTTCGGAGAATGTGAAACTGGCAGATTGAGGCCCTGCAGAGCTCCAGTCATTAGACCAGGAGCATCCGAGCTATATATGGACATGAACAGACTCAAATCAACATAAATGACAACATGGGGATCTCCACGGGTCAGTTGCTTTTCTGGAAGCACATATTAAAGGGATTAGAGCAGCTTCTTAAAGCTGCAGTCCGTATATTTTTTGGGTTAAAAATTATCCAAAATCAATTTTTGTGCTAGTACACAACCAGACAGTATCTCCTTACCTTAGCCCGATTGACAACGGTAAGCTTGTAATAATGTGTTATAATGTGAGTGGCACTGGTAGCTTTCAGCGGGAAATTCGAGCATGCGCCGTTCGTCTTTGTGACATTACACCACGTCTGTATACATAAAGAAGGAGTCCGGGCCAGTAGGCTATCGCATGTGAGGATGCTGCAGGTGGTGCATCATTTATAACCTTTTCTCACCGCTGTGTGCTGAATAATTAAACGTATCATTTTGATGGCGTTTTGTAATCCAGAAAAATCAAAACGACAATCATCACTGACACCTGGAGATTCAACCGTAGTCAAAAGCAAAAGATTTGACTGTACAGAAATTGAAATCTACAGGTAACGCTAATACACACTAAATACATGTAGTCACGCAATGCTGATGTTGTTATTAACAATTTGAGAACAATGTATAACAATAATAATAATTGGCACGGTTTGATGTGATATGAGCTAATCGATCGTTAGATTTAATCACCGTTGGTATGGCGATTTATTGTAATGCTTTTTTTCTCAGTTTTTTAGAACAAAAGTGGCAGACATGTTACTTACTTGTTCAGATGACATTTTGCTGGGAAAATTCTTATTTTGGTCATACTTCCAAGATGTTGAATCTGTGATTCGGATGCCGGTGCGGTGAATGACAGCCGGACATACTCCTCAAAACATCAGATTCATCCGCGCTGAGGAGCCGCGTCGATGCACAACCCACGTAAAGATGATAATTCCAAGAATAACTGCAATTGCAGGTTTCAAACAGAGATGGCGACAAAGAGGCAAAGCTTACAGACTGCAGCTTTAAATAAATAAGTATATTATGAAGAAATATTGCTTTAAGTAACTCCCCTCATTCACATTATGAGTTCTGTGGGGAAGATTTTTATATATTATATTACAAAAAATTACATATAAAGATATATTATTTAAATTGCAAAGTTTATGCATTATGTATTTTCACCACCTAGTCAGTTTCTGATGGATGCAATCAAGTTTTGTCCCAGATTTATTTCTTTTTTCTCACTGATGATCCTGCTTCACTCTGAAACATGTCACTCTGCAGAAGTAAAATGACTGTTTCAAGGTGAACATTGATATCATTTTTACAATGTAGACGTTTAATAAGGAGACATGCATTTTTCCACCTGTAAAGGTGTTGGAGTTACCCACACAGTGAATGTGATTTCAATAAGTATAATGATTATGATGATTATAAAGTATATAAAGTATAATTAGAATGATGTTCCTGGATCAACGTCTTTGTCGATGCAGGAAAAACAATCAACCAATCAGATTTGAGAGACACGTTTACAGTTTGTCAAGTTTAGGCTTGCAACATCAGTGCTTCTATATCAGTGTTATTTACCTATATTTTCCCTCTGATTTTAAGTTATGGATAGGGTTAGGAAGGTTATAACTAAATTCTTGGACAGGGATATTGTTCTAGGATTAAAAAATAAAATAAATGTTGATCCAGGTTTATTTTTCTTTGCAAAATCACAGGGGACTTAGAGACACAAAAAAAACTATTATTATTATTATTATTATTATTATTATTATTATTATTATTATTATTATTATTATTATTATCAAATAATATAATTCCAGATAATGCACCCATTAAATATTAAGAACACCTCTGGTATTTTATGTTGAACTATACTTCTGTTTAAAAGTTTGGGGTCATGGGGTGAGCAAATATATATATATTTTTTTTTTTAGAAATTGAAGAAATTAATGCTTTTTATTCAGCAAGGATGCATTAAATTGCTTAAGTTACAGTAAACACATTTATAATTGTTACAAACAATTTCTATTTAAAATAAATGCTATTCTTTTGAACATACTGTTCATCAAAAATATTAAGCTGTTTTCAACATTGATAATAATCAGAAATGTTTCCTGAGCATCAAATCATCATATTAGAATGATTTCTGAAGGTGACACTGAAGACTGGAGTAATGATGATGAAAATTCAGCTTTGATCACTGGAATAAATTACATTTCACAATATATTCACATAGAAAACAGATATTTTAAAATGTAAAAATATTTCACATTTTGTATTTTTGTTTAAATAAATCTTACCAACCCCAAACTCTTTTACTCTAGTGCACATTTATTAAACAATATATTTATCAATGGAAAATCAGGTGACTCATAACTGCAAAATCCAAACAATTCCAGACAGACAATGAGATCCTTCATATTCTGATAAGACCCCTATAGTGGTTGGTCGCCCACCGTCACGGTCCCCTCACTTCCTCTTTACCGCCCTGAACTTGAGTAGCATACGATATTTTGCTCAACTTCTTATTGAAACCCATTGTTTTGAACTCAATTCAATTGAAATATATTCTCTATTCAACTCAAATTAAAATTAGCTTTGCAGTAGAAAAGACTGTAAATATATATATAATTTCCTAATCTTTTGTTTCTCAATTGTAGTTCATTTTAAAGCAGAACTCATTTGTGTGATGCATCATTGTAAAAAAGTCTATAAAAACCTTATTTCTTTGCACTAGTTTATTTCATTGGCACCGTTCAGTCTCAACCCTTCCCTCCACTTATCACGCTCATCTCCAGCCCGTGTGTTTGCACATTCCTCCATAATTCTCTCATTTCAGAGATTCATAGTAGGTGAGGTCACTCCACACCACACCACCTGGGACTGAACGCCGGGTGATGGCGGGGAATCCCGCCAGGAATATAAAACTGCTGTGTGTTGAGCTTCTAGTAGCATCCGTAATGCCCTTCCTCCTCAAATTACCTCTCTCTCTTTCACATGACATTTACACTTATTGGTTTTCCTCTTGAAGTCCCACATTCAAAAAAAGACTGTAATCTGAAGAGGACAGCTAGTTTTGTTCTTTGAATGGCATATAGGTTAAACCTCAACTTGTTAAACCTCAACAAGTTTGTTGTTTTCATGCTTAACATAATATCTATATTTCTTTATTTAGGCCCACCTCAAGACTCAAGATATTTTTGTCTGTAAATATGTCCTTAGGTCTGCTGTCATTGTAAGTCTTGGGGATTTTTTCCCCTGTTTTATCATTCGCCAGACAAAAATTATAAGTCTGATCACAAAAGTAATAGCACATCATTTATGTCTGGAGTTTCACATCAAATCAAACTGCACCAATTAAAACTCCTTCTGGAAGTTTCATGTGCTCTTGATATTCAGGCTGTAATTTAAATCGCAAGCACATTTATGATGGTGATGTCATTCTATCACCATTCACATGATTTATGATTTATAAGTCTCTTGCTGCACATGTTACAGTGGATCTGATGATTTCTGAAGAATTTCCCAGCTGTCATCTCAAACCTTTGCCAATATCAGAGAAATAACCCACTATATCAGTAAACTTCCTGCAAAAATAAAGTGATTTCCAAATATTATTTGCTGAGCAATAACCTTTTCATTTTTCATTTTTACTTATTTGCATTAATTTGATCAAAAATACAGTAAAAACAGTAATATTGTGAATGAAATATTATTACATTTTAAAATAACTATTTTCTATGTGGATATATTTTAAACTGTAATTTATTCCTGTGATGCAAAGTTGAATTTTCGGCATCATTAATCCAGTCTTCAGTGTCACATGATCCTTTAGAAATCATAATTAAATTTCAAAATATATTAAAAAAGAAAAGTTAGTTTAAATTGTAATAATATGTTTTACAATATGACTTTATTTTACAATTTTTCCCTGTATTTGGAGACTTGGTAAACAGAAGAGACTTCTTTCAAAAACATAAAAAAATCTTGCATTTCTGTTTATTTATTTATTTATCATTGCATTTCTGAGTGACAGGGCTTCGTCTGAACCAAGAGAGTGCGACATTGTTCTCTTACAAAACAAAACTTTTCCCTTGCATTGTTGTCTGTTCCCATGGGAATGCTTGGTTGCATTTGAGAAAGGAAGTAATTGGGTCATTTAATAGTTTATATGAAATGCAAAGGGAAACTTAAAATGATACAGGGGGGTTAGTGCATTGACCACTGCTCTAATTGTCTGTTTCCTAAAACAATATCCTGACTTCAGTCTCAGGGAAAAAGAATGAGAGAGGAAAGCTGAGAAAAGAGTGCATGAAAAGCTCTCAGATGGCTCCGCCTCCTTTGCCCAAACAAGGGCAGAACAGTTCTACGTTAGAGAGGGATGATATCACCAGCAAGTGTGGCAATGCACAACATTCACCTTTCACTGCGCTCATGACATGGTTGGAATGTGATGGCTAATTCGGAGAACCGTTTAAAGATGCTTTGAGTAACTAAAGCTGTGCACTAGTTAGGCATGGACCCACCTGGACTTCTCAGCTTCAGTAGATGGTGAGTTTGAAAACAGTTTGAAGTGTATGCAAATAGATTGACAGTATTCATTCATGGGTCTGTTCGGACTATTGTCTAACTGCTGTAAAATTCTAAATTAGGAAATGAGATTATGTTGGATTATGAAGGAAATGTGCTGCAAACTCTATGCACTTATTTAGCAAAGGACATGTTCCTCTTGACAGGGAGACTCCCGCAGAGCTAGATCAGTGTAAACATTCACCAGCATCATAGACTTTATTCAAGTACCCTTGTTGGCACACATTCCACTGTTGTGATGTCCTAGTAGACTTTTTGCCAGGTGGGAACTTTTTCCCATTGATGTGCCAAGCTGCCCGCAAGCTGTTTCGATCCTATGATCATGCAAGCATGAAATGTTCAGTAACTACTGTCAGTGGCAATCACTGAAGCATTCAGACAATTTTCCATGTTCTTAAAACATGCTTGTCTTCTACTTCAAAACTGTATAGCTCTTATGCTGAGTTAATTCATTCACTTCCAACAAGGCTAGCAGAAACACTGCATCTGACATCATCATTACATACTGTAATACTGTGAAAAGATAATGTCATAATATCTATACTATATACATAATATGAATATGAAAAATGTATATATATATATATATATATATATATATATATATATATATATATATATATATATATATATATATATATATATATATATTTCATTTATTTATTTATTTATTATAAAATATATGAATATTCACCAGTAATGTTATTTACCTTAAAAATATTTAATTATTTTGATATGTTTAATTTTCAATTTTGTGATTCTGAGAGAGACGATGATAAGCCTTTTCCACCCCAGGAACTTTCCCCAGGATCTAGGGACTTTGGGGTTGTATTCTGTATGTTTTGACCGCAGGAACCAGGGTCTTAATGGAGTTCTGGGTAAACATTTCCCCCTGAAAACGGCCCTGCGAGGTAGTACTTTTTCAGAGTTCAGGAACTTCCGGGGGTGGGACTTGGGCACTGCTGATTGGTTGAGTTCACGCAGCATTTTATTTCAACCTAAAAGTCGGTTGCGGTGCATGCAGTAAAAGTTGTTGGCAGTTTGAATCAACAGTGGACTGTAAAAATATGACAGATGGACTGATGGCGAGGTTCAGGCTTTATTAAGTTTATTTGTGGAGCACGAAATCCAGTGGGCTCTGGAAAGTCATGCGCATTCCTACGTCACCGGAATAATCTTCATGGAACTTTAGGCCGCGATGGAAACACAGACAGCAGCATGTCTGGGGGGGGGAAGTTCCTGGGATAAAAGTTCCTGCATGGGACAAATTGTTCCGGTTAATTTCGGTGGAAATGGGGCTATAGTGACTATAAAGTTGACCTTTATTTTTTAATGAGAATTAATAAATGAATCTCTTTTTGTTTCCACCAGACTCAAGAGACTATTGGAGCAAGAGAAGGCATACCAGGCTCGCAAGGACAAGGATCACAGCAAGCGTCTTGAGAAAGTTCAGGAGGAGCTGGTTAAGTTGAAATCATTTGCCCTGATGCTGGTGGATGAAAGGCAGCTTTACATCGAACAGATTGACCAGCAAAAACAGAAGGTCCAGGATCTCAGCAAGAAGCTACAAGAAAGAGAGCAGCATTTGGAGATCATCAACAGCAAAGCTAAAGAAGACATCCAGAGAATCCAGAGGCTGGAGCTCGACCTAGAACACAAGACCTCCAAATCGTCACAGGAACATGAGGAGATGACCGCCAAGCTGGCCAAACAAGAGTCCGAAAGTCGACAGCTGCGTCTGAAGCTGGCCAGCTTGTCACGCAGGATTGAGGAGGTGGAGGAGACCAACTGTTCACTACAGAAGTCAGAGGAAGACCTTCAGGACCTACGGGACAAAATAAGCAGAGGGGAGTGCGGGAATTCAAGCCTAATGGCTGAGCTGGAGAACCTTCGGAAGAGAGTTCTGGAAATGGAAGGCAAGGATGAGGAGATCACAAAAACAGAAGCACAATGCAAGGAGCTAAAGAGAAGGCTTCAGGATGAGGAGAATCACAGTTGTGAGCTGAAAATAGAGGTTGAAAAACTGCAGAAGAGGATGGTGGACCTGGAGAAACTGGAGGGAGCTTTCAATGTGAGCAAATCCGAATGTGCTCAGCTCCACACCAACCTGGAGAAAGAACGAACTTTGACAAAGAGCTTGGCGTGCGAGCTAGAGACAGTTAAAAACCATATCAAAGAACTTGAGTGCTCAGAATCAAAGCTGGAAAAGGCTGAGATGGGTTTAATGGACGACTTGACCAAACTAAAGTCATTCACAGTGATCCTAATGGACGAGAGGAAGAACATGGCAGAGCGAATCAAGCAGGAGGAGCAGAAAAGTGAAGAAATGAACAAACTGTTTAAAGCTGAGCAATGCAAAGTCATGGAGGTCACGGAAAAGCTGATTGAGGAAAGTAAGAAGCTTCTTAAACTGAAGTCTGAAATGGAGATGAAAGTGTCCGCTCTTACTAAGGAAAAAGACGATCTAAAGTCTGAACTTGCAAGTGAAGAAGAGAAAATAAAGGATCTCAGTGTGAAGGTACGTCAGATGCAAAGTAAAATGGATGAGCGAGAGGAAGCTGAGTGGGAATCTACAAGAAACAGAGCTATTGTGGACAAAGTTGGATATCCTGATGAGGATAACAAGATTAAGGAGCTCACAATAGAGATTGAGAGACTCAGAAACCGTCTTAAACAGCTTGAGGTTGTGGAGGGCGATTTGTTGAAGACAGAGGATGAGTATGATATGCTTGAGAAGAAGTTCAGAACCGAACAAGACAAAGCCAATGCTCTTTCCCAGCTCCTGGAGGAAATGAAGATGCAGATCACCAAGAACAAAGCCATAGAAAAAGGAGAGTTGGTAAGCCAGGAAGCTGAGCTAAGACTACGCTGCAAAATTGAGGAGGCCAAAACAAGAGATCTTCAGGCCGATGTCCAAGCTCTAAAGGAGAAGATTCATGAGCTCATGAACAAGGAGGATCAGCTATCTCAGATTCAGGTAGACTACACGGTTCTCCAGCAGAGGTTCATTGAAGAGGAGGATAAAAAGAAAAACATGAATCAAGAAGTTGTCAAATTAACCAAAGAGTTGGAAGCTACAAAGCGTTACAGCCGTGCCCTTAGACCCAGCATGAACGGAAGGAGGATTGTGGACGTTCCACTTACTTCCACTGGAGTGCAGACTGACGCAGACATGAACGAACACATCGAAGATGAGACTCCAGCTGTGTTTATCCAAAAGTCTGTTCTAGAGGAAAATCACATCATGAGTAATCTGAGGCAGAAAGGTCTCAAGAAACCGACTGTGTTGGACCGTTACCCACCGGCAGCTGCAGATTTGGGGATGAGGAAGTCTTGGAACCCTTGGATGAAGAAGAAAGAAGCTGTTACTATCACTCAGGATATCCCATCAACCCAGCAGGTCAATGGAACAACATCACGGTCATCACCAGAACTAACCATGTCTCGGAAATCCGGTCAGCCCCTCCATATTAAGGTGACTCCAGACCATCAGAGCAGCAGTGCCACATTGGAGATCACCAGTCCACGTGCTGAGGACTTCTTCTCAAGTACCACCATCATCCCAACTCTTGGGCTCCAGAAACCACGCATTACAATCGTTCCTACTTCTATGTTGCCCAAGTCTAAGGCTAGCGAAGGGCCAGCTGAACGAACAACGTCCCCAGTCACTATAACCGCTATCTCCAGAGCTAAATCTCCAGAAAAAGGTAAAGGCTCCTTCTCGGACCATCCTGCTTCTCCTCTGTCCATCATAACCGTTAGCGCAACTCCAGTCTCTCAGGCATCCATCTCCCCAGAACCCCATGAGATGACCATGGGCCGAGCTGTGTTCAAGTTGACCCCTGAAAAGCAGACGGTTCCAACACCCATCCGGAAATACAACTCTAATATTATAACCACGGAGGACAACAAGATCCATATCCACCTGGGGTCACCTGGGTTCAAGAAACCTCAGGATGACAGAAGTAGCACAGTGACAGTTTGGCCTAATGGTGTGAGCTCAGACAGCAAGGAGATGCCAACGGGGACGGTTCTGCGCTCTCCCAGACAGACGTCCACTAATGTCGGGAACATGATCCAAGGCAAGGTGACCAGCAGCATCACAATAACCCCCATCACCTCGGCCCCAACCAGGTCTACTCAATCTGTGGTGAGTACCAGATTTATTACTTTGTCCCTCTGTTTGGATTTTAGAAGATGCGGAACGAAAAGTGAGTGTGCATATATGCAGGGCCTAAAATTAACACTCGCCAAGCGGCAAATGCAAGTAAAAATCTGCTTTGGAGAGTGTATGAAACGGTGCCCCTCACCAGTTGGCCCATAACATCCTTATGATTTCTAACAATGCATGAATGTAAAAAAAACGTGACACTCTGGACATTTCATCGCCATGAAAGTTCAAGCCTCAACAATTTAATTATTCAAGTGCAAGAAGACGTGAAAGTGAGCTCATTTCGTTACTCGAGACGCGCCCAGAAAGCACCACAAAGACAGCGTGCGAATACAAAACTGAGCTCTCTTTCACGTCTTCTTGAGCACTTGAGCTGACAATTTGTTTTCAAAAATAGGGAGTATCTTAGTAGTTGTTATGTTTTAAGTGAATGCAAACAGTTGAGAAGTACGGTAAACCCTTATATACAGTATCAGTATATTAGATCTGTGCATTCACTCTTAAAGTGACAGCAGCTTAGTATTCCAGCTGCTTTCTGTGTTTTTAATGTTAATTAATTAATAAGGATTTTTATTAATACAGTGAAAGACTGTGTAGTTATTGTACATTTGCTTACTTTATTACATTTCTGTACCTGAAAACTACTCTTAGACCTACCTAAAAATCCTGGAAAGCACTGGTTATTTCATTTGTATCTTTGTTATATTGTATTTTATAAAAAAATTCTTAAGTTGGCCGTTGCCAGCTGTGGCAAAAAGTTTGTTTTAGGCCCTGCATACAGTATATGTCATCAATGACAAGAATAGTAATTTAACAATTAATACTCTGTGATTTTTGTGTCCTTAAAAACAAAATGATCATATTTAATCTTCTATATTTCAGTTGCTTCTGAAATGTTTCAAAATGATATCAGGGGGTGTCTGCTCCCTAGATAGCTCTCTTTCAAGGTATAGATAAATCAAAACCATTCTCCTTATCCATTATTGCTAACCAACACTGGAATGTACTGGCATGTTTGTCACCAAAAAAAGCTTGTCAAGAAAATCCTTTAAATATTGGCACCAACTGACCTATCCCCCCATGTTTAACCTGTTATAAAACTGAGCTATGTGTGATCAGAGCTAGGCTAACCTCCATATCCTTGCCTAGGAAAACCTACTAAATCAAGCACCAATTGTAATGACAAGCTGTTAGCATAATATGATATTGCATTTTACATTTGCAAATATTAAATATTACAGGAAAAATAAATAATTGAAAAAAAAAGTACTCACCCCATGTCATCCAATATGTCCATGTCTTTTTTTCTTCAGTTTGAAAATAAATTAAGGTTTTTGATCATTCCAGGATTTTTCTCCTTATAATAGACTCAATGGAGCCCAAACGGTTCAAGGTCCAAATGACAGTTTCAGTGCAGCTTCAAAGGGCTTTAAACCATACCAGACGATAATTAAGGGTCTTATCTAATGAAATGATTGGTCATTAAAATTTTTTTTCAAAAGTTTAAGTTTTATAAGCACAAATGTTCGGCTTGCTCCATTCTGTGATATGTGTACGTGACGTCACGTGATACGCAGTTACGTTGAAAAGGTCACGCTTGTCATAGGCTGAAGTACCGAGTCAGTGTTGAACGTGCACATACTCAGTCAAACGCTGTTTACAAAAAAGGGAGTTAAAAGGTAAAACAACGATGTCGGGCGATTTTGAATCCTCCTTCCGCACATTTGTAAACACTGACTCGGTACTTCAGCCTATGATAAGCGTGACCTTTTCAACGCAACTGCGTATCACGTGACGTCACGTACACATATCACAGAACAGAGCAAGGCAAACATTTGTGCTTATAAACTTAAACTTAAAAAAAAATAATTAAATGACCAATCGTTTCATTAGATAAGACCCTTATTCATCGTCTGGTATGGTTTAAAGCCCTTTGAAGCTGCACTGAAACTGTTATTCGGACCTTGAACCGTTTGGGCTGCATTGAGTCTATTATAAGGAGAAAAATCCTTGAATGTTTTCATCAAAAACCTTAATTTATTTTTGACTGAAGAAAGACATGGACATCTTGGATGACATTGGGGTGAGTAAATTATCAGCAAAAGTTTATTTAAAAGTGAACTAATCCTTTAATAATAGTCCAGGATACATTCCTACTATTGTGAATGATTTTATTTCAGCTATATACTTAATTTAGTTTTATTTAATACATTTTAATTTCAAACAGTCACAAACAATCACTACAACAAAAAAATTTAGAAACAGAAAGTTAACTTGCGTAAATACAAACTGCACTATTTAAATAATGACAAACAAAAAATTTAAATAAAAAAATACATCTCTAAAATGTCATCTCATATTTCTCTTTGCTTTTTTCAGCATGGAACGGATGTGCAGTCATCTCGCTCCACAGCAACACGAATCCCCATGTCAAAAGGTATGAAAACAGGGAAAGCGGTCTTAGGCCTGTCCACGACGTCACGCTCTGAAAGCCAGTCTATGAAAATTGAACTGAGGAAATCATCAGTTTGCAGCTCTGCAGCCGGAGGGGGAGGAAAGAGCTGAGATTGGCTCATGTTAATGCGGCACTGGAAATTAATCTAAGCACTACAGAACTGAATGAAATCTGAACAAAAAGAATGCAACGTAAAACAAAGCAATCAATGGCACTGAGGCCTCCATTTCAAGATTAAGAAACATTATTGTAATATTGTAAATATTGTGTCAAATCAGCCTTTATGTACAGACATCTATGTTTGGACATCACACAAATGGAAAAGTGACTGATCTCTGCACGTGTGTTTTGTGCTTAAGCACATTTTGACTAACTCTTCACCTTGTTTTTTTTTTCTTTTAATATTTATTTTTCCATTTACCATTACACTAATGTTTTATTTTGTAAAAATAAAACTGCTTGTGGAGGTTTCCAGGGGGAATGCAATGTATTAAATGTCACTGAATGAATTTTGTGATTCCACTAAATAAATTTTCTTTTCAGAACACATTGAAATATTCTTTTTTATTTTATAGTTTGGGCTTTTAAGCTGTTTTTATTGCTTATTTATATATTGCTATTATCTAGGGAGAAGATGGGAGAAAATATTATTAATTTGTATCATACTGTATATTTATTGTGAGGGATATTGGACCAAGGTCAGGAAACCTCCATAATGTGTGAATAACATTTTAAACCATATTGATGTTAGTAAAGCATGTTCAGCGGATAAACTGATACTCATCAACCCATTTTTGAGAACAAATTTTCTGACAGCGAACATTTTATTATTCCTAAAATTATATCAGAGCCTTTTGTTTCCATTCAGTAAAACATTCTGAATTCATTTTTGGATCAAGAATACACTTACATTTTTGTAAGGAACATGTAAAGTAATAGTTCACCCAAAAATGTAAATTCTGTCATTATTTACTGGCCCTCATGTCGTTCCAACCCCGTAAGACTTTTGTTCATCTTCAGAACACAAATGAAAATCTTTTTCTACCACTTTCAAGTCCCAGAAATGCAGTAAAGACATCAATCAAGTAATCATGTGACTCCAGTGGTTTAACCTCCGTTTTACAAAGTGACGCGAGTGATTTTATTTAAAGTGGTCATGGACTGCATTGTTTTATAATGCTTCCTGCGGTGCACTTATAATGTTAGTATAATTTTTCAAAAGTTGATCAAAAGTTGTCATAATTTAGAAATAAAAGGGTTTTTCCTATCCTGATTTTTTGCAAAGCCTGCAGCGAAATTGTGACTGATTTCCCAAAGAATCCACAGTGAAATGTACATTGTTAAAAATAAATAAGCACATTCCTAGCATTAGGATCCTTTGGAAGGTAATGTTATTTGTAGTCCATCTTGTATGGCTCTTCTGTCCTCGTCATCTCACTAACACGCCAGTGGGCGGGGCCAAAGTTGCATTGATGAATTATGTGTTGATCTTCTTCTGCAGAGGCGGTCTTTCACCGATCTATTATAGGCACATTCCACAACGAGTTGTTTTCCGGTCTTGGTTACAATAAAAGCTGTTTTTGGACTAACAAGCAACTTTTCAGTTCTGGATTTTCTCATACTATGACCTCTTAAATGTCAAAAGCTCAAGGAAAATTTGATTTCTCAGTTCATGACCCCTTTAAATATTAATCTCCATCGCATTCACCTCGACATATGCGTGTAGTGTTGACACAAGTGCAGACACTGTTGCATGAATGCGTATTAGTGATTAATATTTTGTGAAAAAGTGTTTTTTTTTCACAAGCAAAGCTTCATAAAATTAAGGTTAAATCACTGGAGTCCCATGTATTATTTGAATGATGTCTTCGCTGCCTTTCTGAGGCTTGAAAGGGGTAGTTTCATACACTGTCAACAGAGGGACAGAATTTCATCAAAAAGATATTCATGATAACAGAAAATCCAGGTTTGGAACGACATGAGGGTGAGTAATTAATAACAGAATTTTCTTTTTTTGGGGTGAACTAAACTTTTAATATAAATATAAGTACAAGCATTCACAAATTTTCCTGGCTGTTTCGCCCATATAAGTCCATTACTTTGCTTATTTATGCAAAGGAGTCAAAAAATGTCTCTTTTTTTTTCTCCATTAAACAACATTAATTTACAGTATTGAACCCAGAACATTCCTATAATGAAGATTTTGACACACATTTGTTACTCGCTTTGAAAAGGGGAAGTCTAGTGCCTTTCACTTTAATGAAAAAAAAGGTAATTTCTCTAGATATTGCTAAATGGTTTTCTTCTGGTGAAGTTGCAGTGCGATCAGAGTTGAGTGTTTTATCCAGGCCATCTGGAAGCCAGAGGACATTGTTATGAGAAATAAGAAACAACAGCTGGAGATCTGGAGGCCCGTTTAACATCCTGATTGTGTCCTTCTGCCGGATACAAACTCGATTACACAGATAAAGACATAAAAACAAATTTAAGACTCTTAATTTATCTGCTTGGCATTAAAGAAACTGTTTGCCCGAAAATGAAATGATGTCATCATTTACTCACCCTCATGTTGTATGACTTTCTTTCCTACATGATGTTTTGCAAAAGGCACAGAATGATCTTTTTCATATGAGGCCTGGTGCTGTCGAGCTCCAAAACAGCCCTCGAATCTCATTCAAATGTGCTTTCGATTCATTTAGACGATGTTATCCACAGAAGAATGAAAGTCAAAGGGGTTTGGAACAACATGAGGGTGAGTAGCCGAAATGATGACACTTTTTATTTTTAGATGAACCATTCCTTTAAAGCAAACGTGCTTTCGTGTTTGCTGTTTTGTGTGTCACTATTGAGGGCTTTTTAAAATCAATTAATTCCATTTTCACAGCAGACAGTGTTCATTTTCTAATCCATCCATGTGTAATAACAGGCTTTGGCAGTTTGCTAATGACATCACTCATGAGATAGATTCAATGGCGCGCTACGATTCCCAGAAAACGATCGTAAAATTGCTCTGATATTTTCACCATCCATGAACTTGGCTGTTCAAAAGTGCTTAACATGAATGTGAAGCTGATTCTTTCCATGCAGTAAGTCGTGGGTTTCAGATGGTTGCAGTTTTGCCTCAGTAAGCTCACTATCCCTGTTTTTATCCACAGAGAATCTTGTGCTCCATGTGAATCGAGAGCCGTGCTGAGGCCGTTTCAGATGCTTTCCATAGACAGAAGGGCCTCTACACCTGGACTGCATCCAAACGCACCAATAAAACGAGGGGCAAATCTGTCAAACCCAGTTCAAGCACAAGGATCTGTAGTGTGGCGGCGTATACACATGCATGCACAGACTAGACCAGGGGTTTTCAAACTGGGGTTCGGGGATCCCCAGGGGTCCTCCAGAAGGTTCTACGGTGTCCCCAGAAATTTTCAGATAATAAAAAGACAAAGCAAAAAAAAAAAACATTTAAAGTCTACCGAACATTCTGTTTCATTTCTAAATATTTCTCTCCTTTCTTGCCGTATACTTTCCAGAATTGAATGTTTGATTTATATCTTTCTAGTGAGTTTTTCTCACTGGGGTTGTAAGGCAGTATTCTTAACGCAGTATGTATGCCACTTACATACAATTATTGTGAAAGTTACAGAATTTTTAATTGAAAATGTTCTTCTTCAGGTATATACATCCAACATGAAGTATAGCCAATTTAAGTTTGGAAACAATATGATGTATTTATAATATCACTCTTACTATTTATCTAACAGCTTAAATGTTTTTTTCCATATATACCAATATATAGATGGATTTTAGGAAGGGGGTCCCTCATAAAAGGTTGGGTCCTTGGCATCATAACGTTTGAAAACCCCTAGACGAGTAAAGGATGTCAGTAAAGTTAGAGTAAAAGGTCATGCTTTTGAGAACAAAATGGTACAGAACATGAAACGTTGCAGCATGTGAGAAGAGGAGAAACCTATATATATTTTGACAATAAAGGCCCTTTTCACCAAGAACTATAACTATACACACCTAAAGCATGCACTGCAGTTTTGTCGCCTGCTACTTAAATGCTTAAAGTTGGATGGATTCTGGTTGTCTGTCAATGTTTTTATTGTTCATTAGTTAGAAAAAAATTGTTTTGAAAATGATTCCAATGATATGGTTCTTCTGTGCCATTATCGTTATAGTGAACTCTGCTATACTTTTACATTATAACTGCATTGCTATAGTTATTGTCCTTGCTGTACATGGGCCTTAAAGGGTAAGTTCAACAAAAAATGAAAATGATGTCATCAATTACTCCCCCTCGTGTCGTTCCAAACCCGGAAGTCTTTTGTTTATCTTGGGAACACAAATGAAGATCTTTTTGATAAAATCTGAGAAATTACATAACTATCACTTTGATGCTTCAATCTCGTGTTACGCAGCACTTTTGAGCTTCAGCGAGAACCAATGAGGTTCATTCTCGTGTTACGCAGCACGTTTGAGCTTCAGCGAGAACCAATGAGGTTCATTCTCGTGTTACGCAGCACGTTTGAGCTTCAGCGAGAACCAATGAGGTTCATTCTCGTGTTACGCAGCACGTTTGAGCTTCAGCGAGAGCCAATGAGGTTCATTCTCGTGTTACGCAGCACGTTTGAGCTTCAGTGAGAACCAATGAGGTTCATTCTCGTGTTACGCAGCACGTTTGAGCTTCAGCGAGAACCAATGAGGTTCATTCTCGTGTTACGCAGCACGTTTGAGCTTCAGCGAGAGCCAATGAGGTTCATTCGTGTTACGCAGCACGCGTTTGAGCTTCAGCGAGAACCAATGAGGTTCATTCGTGTTACGCACGCGTTTGAGCTTCAGCGAGAACCAATGAGGTTCATCTCGTGTTACGCGGCGTTTGAGCTTCAGCGAGAGCCAATGAGGTTCATTATTGTGTTACGCAGCGTTTGAGCTTCAGCGAGCCAATGAGGTTCATTCTCGTGTTACGCAGCACGTTTGAGCTTCAGCGAGAGCCAATGAGGTTCATTCTCGTGTTACGCAGCACGGTTGAGCTTCAGCGAGAGCCAATGAGGTTCATTCTAGTGTTACGCGATGCGTTTGAGCTTCAGAGAGAGCCAATGAGGTTCATTCGTGTTACGCACGGTTGAGCTTCAGCGAGCCAATGAGGTTCATTCTTGTGTTACGCGATGCGTTTGAGCTTCAGCGAGAACCAATGAGGTTCATTATTGTGTTACGCGATGCGTTTGAGCTTCAGCGAGCCAATGAGGTTCATTCTGCGTGTTACGCACGCGTTTGAGATTCAGCGAGAACCAATGAGGTTCATTCTTGTGTTACGCAGCACGTTTGAGCTTCAGCGAGAACCAATGAGGTTCATTCTCGTGTTACGCAGCACGTTTGAGCTTCAGAGAGAACCAATGAGGTTCATTCTCGTGTTACGCAGCACGTTTGAGCTTCAGAGAGAACCAATGAGGTTCATTATTGTGTTACGCAGCACGTTTGAGATTCTGATGAGGTTCATTCTCGTGTTAAGCAGATTTGGTTGAGCATCTGTTTTTGTTCACTGATCAATATTTATATGTGAATAGAAGCAGGACCGTGCACAGACCTTTTGAGGGGCATGTGCTGAAACTGAAAAAGGGCACCCCAAGGGCAACTGCATGCCTGTTCACCTACCCCTAACACTTTATTATTAAACACGTTAGATGCTTTTATTACCACTTTTTTAATATTTTCTTATTTTTTATTGCTGCTAAACTTCAGTTCATTCAGTCAAGATAGAGGGGGTGCAGTTATGAGGTTTACTGACAGTTTGAGGGCCCAGCAAGATTTAGTCACAAGCTCTCCTTTCATTGGCTAAATATTTGTAAAACAGACAGACTGACGTAAAGAGTGACCAATAGCATTGATTTTTAAAAGAAGAAGAATAAACACCACCACTAAAAATAGCACTTCACAGTGTAAGGGCAAAAAGGGCATGTGCTCTGCAAAGGTTGAGCCCTACCTGTGCACGTGCCTGAATAGAAGCCTAGATTCAATCTGTTCATCATATATAGCGATTGAGTCTTAACTAAACCACTCAAATAATATAGATTAGTTGTATGATTTCTTTATGAACTTTTTGAAGGGTCAAAGTGATTGTTGCATAGACTGTCAATGGAGGAACAGAAAGCTCACAGATTTCATCAAAAAGATAATTTGTGTACCAAAGATGAACGAAAGTCTTGAGTGAGTAATTGATGACAGAATGCTTTAGTAAGACAAGGAAAAACATTGAATAAGTCAACCAGAAATCAAAATGGACCCCATTTACGTTCTTAATGCACATTCCTGGTCTCATCAGTGATTCATCAGTGCAGGAAAAAGGGTTTTCATGATCTTTTCAAGTAATTTTTTCCCTTGTAAAAAAGTTTTTTCCTTGGAAATGTGTTGCGTTATAGACGAAAATTGGGCTGTGTAAGCAAGTCCATGGTAACTTTAAACGCTGGTCTAATATTAAATAGCCTAATATATTGTTTGCTTTAAAAGACAAACAAAAAACTATTTGATAAAAGAGTCACTCCTGGAAGCAGTTTATTGATCATTTATCAATAATTGCCTGGTGGCATTGATGTGTTAAATGAACGAGTATGTCCTGGGACTGGGAGATGGTAATTTAGGGAAAATGTTTAGTTAAGTCTATGAATAAAGGTATAGCCTACTCAACGCACAGAGCTGTGACCCACAAGTCCTTATAATCAATAGCTACATAGCATTTCATTCTTTTAATGCTCTGTGAATGAGCTCACTGTCTGTTTGTCAGCTCATGTTGCCTATAGCCTATATAAAACATTTGAAATTCACCTAATAAACACAAACTATTGCATCTGCATCACAAACTTTTGAATTTGATAAATCTATCTATCTATCTATCTATCTATCTATCTATCTATCTATCTATCTATCTATCTATCTATCTATCTATCTATCTATCTATCTATCTATCTATCTATCTATCTATCTATCTATCTATCTATCTATCTATCTATCGTTCTATCTATCGTTCTATCTATCGTTCTATCGTTCTATCTATCGTTCTGTCTGTCTGTCTGATATGAAATGTTGTTGTTGTGTTCACTGTCCCTCAGGCTATGACGCGCTGCTAATAACAAGCTGCTAATTTCCCTTCCCCTTAATGATTTTTATTTTTCCATCGTGTGTCAGAGAGGAACACATTTTTGGGAGTGTGACTTGAATGTATATAACATGGATAAAATAATCGGAGCAGTTGCTCTCCTGAACAGCAGGTGGAGACTTCTCTCTTCTCTTGCGAAGCTTCAGTCTCTCTCTGTCCCGTGACTTCAGTTCAGTCATTCACGCTGAAAATGTTTCGACACATTCTGGTAATTATTATTAAATATTCTGTTTCAGTTTAAGCTTAATTATTTATGGTAGTTTATAAATCATTCATCATGCGTTAGCTTTGTCAAAGGTTGCGGTTGTTTGTGTAGGAGTTTGTTTGAGGCAGGAGAAAGTAAACGCGGGAGTCATGAGCAGGTTGGCGTTTTGCACGTCCACGGTCAATGAAAATATGAAGATGATCATGTGTTATAATCAAAATAAGC